>OU343114.1:21785000-22985000 GCA_910594885.2 Bibio marci | reverse complement strand
ATATATGTGTGTGATGCAGGTATACAAAAAAAGAAAAGGTTATTATATAGGAATATTGTAGCCTCTTGTAATACATCTACATATACTATATATATATATACTTGTATATACTTTCACTATAATAATATAATTTCCCTTAAAGTCTACAATGGTATAACATTATAAATATATATACATATATATAAAACACATCATATCATATACCAGAAATGTAAAAGTAAAACAACAAAAATAATGTTATATAAATATTGAATCTATATGTACTGAAGAGAAATGGAAGAAGACCATTCATGTTAATGTCATATGTCTGTAGTCATGGCAACGAATTTCAGCCATTGCTATTTCGTCAGACAAAAATATATACCAGTTTTCATTTAAATAATACATAGAATTTAAATTTTGTATATATAGAATTTAGAATATCCTACATAAATATGATGATTATAATACAGATATATATATTTATATATATATACTCTTATATATTATATTATTTGTATATATATTTATATAATATATAATATTTTATATATGGTAACAAGAACTTGTTCTTTTGCGTTGATAAAATTCAATTGAATAACTTGAAAAACAACTTAAAAATATTATGTTAATTAATAAATATATTTATATAAACAACAATATTTTATACATATGAGTATTTTTCAATTTGGTTTAAATATAGTAAACATTATTTATTGTATATATGTAAATTTAACATATTTTTTTTTTATAATATAACAACAAAACAATAATAATAATAATAATAATAATAATAATAATGGTAATTGGAATAAGTATATAAATATATATGATAAAAAATTATCATTTAATTAGAAAAATATATTTATATATACTTTATCCACAATATAATCACTATAATATTGCAAAAAAAAAACGAAAAATATGTGTATATTGAGTTTATTTTATTATTATAAATGAAATGAATTTTATTTAAAAAACATTCGGTATAGGTATATGTTAAAGCACGTTAAAAATATATAATGTACACTGTATACATAATCATATACACTACAATAAAAATAAAAGAAAAATTGTTTTCTTATGCTAAATAGATATTTACATAAATTACAGAAAAAAAACAAAATAAATAGGTACTTACCTGATTTAAAATGAAGATAATTTTCGCATTTTTCAGCCATATATATTTAGGGTGGTTTAAACCGTACATAAAATATATTATTGTCGACGCCGGTATTCACCTCATCATCGGCTTTATCTAAAAATTAAAATATAATATAAAGACATTGTTATTTACGTTATATTAACTATAATGTTATTTATACATTATTATTATTATAATTATAATTTTATATATATTATTATATTATTGTGATTATAATAATATATAAAATAATGTATTCAATATGTTTTTTACGAGCATAAATAAAGGTTGGGTTATACGTAAATTGGTAATTTTAAAATTCCAATGCATATATATTATTTGATGTACATAGAAAGAAGAAACCGCTATAAGCCGACAAAAAATATATATTCACATATATTTTACATGACATGGTCTTAATTATCGATTTATTTTTTTTTCAGTAAAATGCGATACAAAAATATTATTCATTTATTAATGCGTTATATTTAATTTATTGTGATTTTAAGATTAACATTTTATTTTACATATAAGTATTTATTTTTTTTGTATTATTACGTACAGCAACAAATTTCTGAACAGTAACGACAAAAAAAAAGGAGTGTTATTCATATTTTAATTTAATTATAGAAAATTATAATATTAATATATATTACGTTTCGTCTGATTGTCACATCACATTTATAAGTATTTCACAAAATTATGCATGTACTCTCATTGTCAGTGAATGAACACATAATGAAAATGGAAAAAATAAAAAGTATCTGGAAGAAAAATTTTCTAGTCCTATACAAAAATTGAGATTTTTTTTATTAACGAATTGAAAAATAACAATTTAAATTATGTAAAAAAAAAAAACCAAGAGAATTTTTCGTGAAAATCTTCAGCTCATCAATCAATCAGCTTATTTTTTTGTCAACTCAATTTGAATGAAAGCGCCCCGTTTCGTTAACGTATATCTAAATGCAATTTATTTAAATAAATTTAATGTTATGGTATTTTGAATGACCATATAAATTTTATATATTCTTTATGTGGAATGAGAGAGTTTTTATTGGGCTATAGTACACACAGTAAAAAAAATCGTTTTTAACTAAATTCAAAAAGTCTGTCAATTCAAGAATGACGATTTTAAAATGAAATATATAGTAAAATGAATTTGTATATCCCTTTAAGTAATAAATCCATATTTTGTCATATAGTATTACAATCAACAAAAGAATAGAAATAAGTGGATGTTACGATTTTTGAACTACTTTAATTTTTAATTTTTAACAAGCGTTACAGTTTCGTTCTATGTTCTTTTATTGTTATTTCTTATTATTATAGTCCTTAAAATTTTCATGTATTAAAGTTAAAAAAAAAATTATAATCAGTATTTTAATCAATGAATACAACAGTTTAATAATACTCTCAACAATATAATACTCTTCATAATAATTTACCAACAAATGACTCAATCGTTATCGGTATAGATAAATGATATTTAATGTATCCTTAAAGTAAATAATCCAACTAAAGAAAATAGCAAGATCATGATCGACTATATTAATTGCATTGTAACAATCACTAACTATATCGTAACGGTAATTTCATTGGAAAAAGTTACGTGATGATGATCCAGCATATTAAACCACACAATGGAATCACAATAATTGCATAAATAAGTATTATTTTCACTCTATATAAACATTCTAATTATTGATGTGGCCGTTTAAAAAGAATTTAGTTAAGTTTAAATATCCGATAAAAATTAAACTAAATAAATTTTTAACACAATATATTAGTTTGAAAATAAAATATATCTTATTACATAGAATTTGTTATTACATACCATACATTAATACATATAATTTCGAGTAGTTTAAAATTTTTTAAATTATTATATTTAAAAATGAAATATATATAACAAACATATAATTATTTGTTCTATATAGTTAAAATTTTAAGGGCAATATACAAATGTGAAGTATAAAATATTAAATATATTTTTATCATTTTCATAAAATCAAAGTTTAACTATCACATACATTCAGTGCTATATCATTACCATATATAAACAAGTTTTTGTTATTGGATATAGCATATACACTTAATGTGTACAACCCATTAATGGTGGTTTATACATAATATAACAATATAACTATTTCTGTATATGTGTGTGTATGGTATGTATTAAGAAAATAGTCACAGTACCATATTACAATCTTTTAGAATAATTTATTGTTTATATTGCCACATTTTATTTATTTATTTTAATATTTAAATATATATTTATTTATATATGTACGTATATACTTGTAATTTGATTTATTTACAAGAAATATCCATATATGTTATATATAGATTAATACTAAAATAAGAGTAATCTCTATATAAATTAAGCATTTATGTATTAGTTTGTAATTATATACATATAACATAAATATATAAGGTTACAATGTTTTTTTTATAAGCTATATGTTATTAAATTCAGTTAAATGGTCTTTCATTTTTATGCTATTGTCAGAATAGTATATTGGTCTGGATTACATATACTTGAAATTATATATATATTTACAATTTATACCATATATTGCACTTAGCTTATGTATTTTGTTTTGGTTAAAATGATTTATGAATATCCTTTTTTTTATCAAAGTAATTGAAATTGTTTTTAATTTGTTTTATACATATATAAATATGTTATAATAAAAAATGAAAAGCTTTTTATTTACAGTATTTTTGTTTACGTTTACTAAAAACAATTTGTTTTTTTTTTTATATAGTCTTCATTTAAAATTTAATCAAATTGTATAGATTAATATATATAATTATGAATTATTATTGAAGTTGATTTTTTAATTTTTTAATATATAATTAAAATAATTTTTTTTTCTCGTTCATTACAAATATTAAACTAACATAAAATAAATAAAAATACCATATATGTATTAGTAATAATTATATTGATATTATGAAATTGAAATTTTTTCTAAATTTAATGTATGTGTAGATGGCTAGGGTAGGTACACTTCTGACAAACTTTATTTTAATATATACAATAAAAATCCCATTTTTTTTTAATCCCTATTCAAACTGGTACATGGCAATGGCAACAATCTATAAATCTTCAATACAATCTAAATATTTTCATTTACCATTTTTTATTAAAACGATGGTATTGTTAAAAATGCTCCAGTTGTGTTTAAAGAACTATTTATATATATATATATGATTTTATGTAACTGTATTTAAGGTTCTATAAAAAAATTATTTATAGCAGAAAAAAAAAAAAAATAAAAATAAAAATAAAAAAGGAAAAAAAGAAAATACTTTTTAATAAAATAATTTATATACAATTTTGTTTTTTTTTTCTTCTAAATTCATTGTATTTAATTTTTTTTTTTATATCCATAACGAATGTATTTTTGTATATATCTGGTATAAACATTATACATTATACAGTAATGCACTTGGGTAGTCCAAAGTTTTGATGCTTTATTGCTGCCACCAAACTAAAACATGATTTTAAACTGTTTATAGGTAGCACTGCTGCAATGTTAGAGAAATGAATTTTCGTTTAAAATTTATGAAAACGTATAATATTTTCAAATTTATTATGTTCGATAGAGCTAAATTAAGATTTTTACTCTCTCTTAATGTGTTACTACAAAAGAAATCTTCGAGTCGTTAGTTTAAAATCTAATTCACTGTATTTTTGACTTACAACTAGAATTATATAATCCCCTTAGAGTTAACATGATTTAGCAATGAGAAAAGTGAAATGAAAAACGTTTTAGTAGCAAAGAAAAATAAAACAAGTTCTCGATTTGGATACACATTTTTACAAAATAGGTTAGAAGATAATTTTTATGTATGTAAGTTTTTATAATTTTTTTCCTGATATTATACACCAAATGCCCTATATGAAAAGTGTTATGTATTTCAATAGATTGGTATTACGTTAATCGTTAAAACTTTAACACTATTATTGCATCACGGAAGCATTTTACAAAATCTACCTCACATACAAATTTGATCTATTGATTAATCATACGAGTATAATTAATTAAAGTATCAAAAATTATCACAACCAATGTTTTAGAATTATTTTTTGAAACATTGCAGAAAGTTCACACATAGTGCTACTTTTATTAATAAAATAATGTTACAATATATCCATAAATAACAAAACTATTGCATCAGAAATATGGTATATTAAATGAATAAATATATTTATAGTATATAAATAAATACACAATATTACGTATAAATAATTCAGATATTACAAGAAAATGTTATTATAAAAATCAATACATTATTTCATATAATTATTTTATAGTTATAAAATATTTTTGATATGTTCACATTACCAACAACATATATATGTTTCAGAATAATGGAAATCTATTGTTTTAGTGCGCAGCATGACAATACATGCAGAATTTTTATATTGTATTCGGATATTGTATTTCATTAATGAAAATAATAAATATATATTATCTATATATCAATAAATGCATATTTGTACCCGTATCTCGCGTTGCTTATGTTACGAAATACACATAGACGGATATTTCTTTAATTGAAAATGACAAACCAAATATATTTTAAAATTCAATAGATAACAAATAATAAATCCTATACTCATAAACAAACCATCATTTTTACAAGTAAAAGAAATATGAGTCTAAAAAAAAATTATATCTAAATTAAAAATTTTGTGAAAGTTCTGTGATGGAAATATTTTACATTTTGTTGTTATTATGTAATATTATTATTTGTAATATGAATCTTTGTTAGAAAATTTCATATTATCAATCCAACTATTTAAATATTTGCAATACATCATCACATAGTAAATCGGATAGATGAAATTCCAATTTGAAATTTTACGATTTATCAACGATATCAAAATAAATATATTAAAATAACAATATAAGTACAATTTAAAATTTATAATTAAGATCATTTGTATACATTTATGGTATAGGTAATATAATAATATTAAAAAAACATTTTAATGTTATGGAAAATTATATACAATCTCGTAAATGTGCCTATAGTTTGCATTTATAAATAAATACACAATAGATGAAGAATTAATATGCAAGTAATAAATGTCTCATTTAGTCAAAATGTTGCTATATCAAATTTTTTATGTACATGCATTGCTATTTGCATATATCAATAAAAATGTAATACTATAAATTACACATTGATACTTTATTTATAAATTATAAAATAATAGTTTATGAAACGCAGTGTTATTAATATATTATATATACAATACGCATTTACATACCTAGGAGCAAAACAAGTTTTTATAATATATAATTTAGTAACAAATTGATGACAAACATACAACTACCTTCTGTATTTGTACACAAATATGATGTGTTATTCAATAAATATAGCATACCAAGTATAGGCATTAATATAATATTAATATTATAATGATTATTTAATATAAAGATAAAAAAATAATGATTTTATTTATTGAAAATAACAGGTGCCAACAGAAAAAAAATCAAAAGTCATAAATGTATAATATAAAATACGTATTTGCATTATTTAATAACATCGATAAAAATATTTTAATAGCATCATAAGTATAGTTAAATAAAATTATTATTTATTGTGTTAATAATATTTATATATATTATTATTCATTATTATTTGACGAGTTCATAACTATTTATATAATATATACTGTAGATATTTTAATAGTTAGCATGAATTGATTTAATTTTAAAAATTTTATATTCATATATAAATATTATAAAATAATATGATAACGCGTAGAATAGTATCAGATTAGTATGTCGTAAACTATCAATATATTAGTTTTAATGATGAAATATTTAAGGCACAGGTGCGTAAGCATTTATAAAACATTCATTTATTGTATTTAATCTTAACCCTTTTCGGTCTTCAATTAATTCTACATTAGACATATTTCTATACATTAAATATGGAATTCGTTCGATCATAAAATACAACAAAAATTATAATAAAAATTTTTCCACTGTGGGGGGTACAAATTTATGTCTATCTACCAATTGTCGCTCATGAAAAAAAGCAACTCTATATATACCTGAAAAATATTACATTTAATAAAATTTATCAAATAGGACCTATTTCGTCAAAGGACAAACAATTTGGTTTTTAATCTCTCCAATATATACAAAATATAAATAGTATTTACGAAAACCAATATAATAATAATAATTGAAAAATTATTAAATAAAGTTGCAAAACTAATGAAAACGTTTATGATTTTATATATTCTATAATAAATGTAAAATGATCTATACTTATTATAATTAAGATTATATTGTATATAATAAAAATAACAAAATATAATATAATAAATGTTCTATAATAAATTATTTTCAAAAGTTTCATAATTATATAATTTGTATATATTTAGATTTACAAACTCAGATTTACATTTATATGCAATAATATAATTATTGTTATTATGTATCATAAATATAAAATATAATATATAAATTTTAAAACATTAACAACTATATATATACAAGAAAGTATCATAATTATTATGTAATTGTTTTAATATAAAATGTATAGAAATTTGTCCATTGTATTATTATATATATATATTTTTACTTGATATTATGGATATTGAATTGATAAATATACAAGTTATTCGTATGAAAGAAATTACCACCCTAAAAATATATATTCCTATACAATTATTACCCTTGTTTATTCGCGCAATTTTATTTATAAATTTATATATATATAGAATTGATGTTGCTGCCCATATTCAAGTAAATTACTTTATACTATTTGTATATATATATATATATATAGTTATTATAGTATATATATACTTATCTATATACATCACATGTATACATAACATGTATAAATACTATTTATAGGTGCATTAGTATATATTATATATATACAATATATGGATTGCATCATATAACTATACACACGATAGACTAAATAAATGTATATTTGTTGCTTTTTCATACCTTTTTTTTTTTTCTTTACTTTGTCTTATGATGCGATATTTCCTATATATATATATACATTTATATAGATGTTTCTCCAACCCCCAAAAATCTTTTAATAAAATATATGTTGCGGAACATAAATATATGTCTATATGATGTCTTATAGATTGACAATATATATACAGTACAATTTTTATATGTATACAATACAATTTAACCTAGGAAAAAATGTCTCATCTTCTTTGAAATATACATATATATATATATATAGTCTAATCCCATCCCCAATGGTCCCATCTTTTGATATACATTGTATTTATATATAGATAGAGAGGTATCTGTATCATGCAATAACATGGTTTCGAATATACATATTTTGTGTACATATAAATATATAAAAAGGACGAAAAAAAAAAAAAAAAATGTATCCACTGAGATGATGCGTGTCAAAAACATATTTAGTGTATATTTTATTCACGATATTCATTTGTATATATATATATATATCTACGATATATACACATACCCATATATATATATAGAGGGTGAAAGTTATATACGGCATTAAAATAGAAACAAAATCGACAACATATGCTCCAGCATCAACATTTAAATTTAATCAATTCATGTATATATAAAAGTTGACTATTTTTTATATATATATTCAAATGTATTTCTATGTACTACAATATAATATTTATATATATATATATATGTAAAATTATGTAATACTCGTATGTATCTAGATATGTTTTTAAATATATATATATATGTACATAAAATAAATAAATTTATAAAATATCTTGCCGCATTGCATAAATGTACGAGTAAAAGCAAATTTTGTATATTTATTAAAGTTAATATTATCAAAAAAAACTATATAATTTTCATTTTCTCCTTTTTTTTTTATCCAAGCGTAATATCCAACAGAATTGGCAAACAAATTTATATCTTAAAATTTATTTTATTTATATAGAGTAATAAATATTAATCCGATAAAAATATAGTTAAATGGGCTTATTATAATATATTATATTATATGTAATGTGATATAATTTGCAAAGAATATGCGAAAGTTGCCAAAAATTTAATTCGCGTTTACAATTTTATTTTAAAATTTTATTACAGAACAAAAGATAATATTTATAATATATTTAAGCCACTTATTTATGATCCTCTCCGCTCATATATTTAAAAATCGATAATAATAAATTTACGAAATTACAATATATATTTTATAACAAAAAATATATACCAATACCTATAATTAGCTAAAAAATATTTTTTACATTTGCTTACCATTTTACATAAATATATTATTTAACGCAATAAAACAATTTTTTTTTCATCAATACATATAGTATTCGATATATAAATATTTACAAAAGTTTATGTACTAAATGCCATTAATATGCATATTATACACTGTGCGACTTAATTTATGTATAATAAATGAAAGATTTAACAGTACCTATATATACGAAATAGTATATAATACGTTATTATATATAACAGGTTGTAAATATATAGGTTTAAAAATTTATTATAATTAATATAATTTATTTATTGTATATATGTTTTTCATATATGCGGGGTTCACAGTATGTTGTTTTATCTATATATGCATACATCTTATACATTGAGCTCACCGGCACGGGTGGGTTTCTAAATATACAATATACTAGAAAAAAAACCCATATAAATAATATGCACACCATATGAATTTAATTAAAATTTTCAATCTAACCTAATTTGATTTCTAATATTTTAAACAAAAATTATAATTTTTGAAAAATAAGATAAATAAAAAAAAATTCACTCGTACACGTGACTATCTTAAAATATAATTTAAAAAAAAAAAAAAAAAGGCAAGTCACGTTCTACAAGTGAATGACATCTACCATCTATATGCATTTTACTGGCAAATTGGTATTATTATTATTTTATTATTGTTCCTAATGTCCATCAATTTTAAATACATAGTGATTTATATGTATGGAATTCATTGTAAACTACAAAATATGGTATCTATGTTTATGACATACTTTAGCATTTTTATAGCGATAATGGATGCCTATATACCTACATGGTACCCTATATAATCAAAATATTTCTATAGCAAATGCCTTGTAAATTTCCAATTGAATATATATCAAATTGTTGATATTAATAATTGTATCACATCGTGCAGAGAAACTATTCGACTATATATTCTAATATTTATTATTTATTCTCTGACAAAAGCTTATGCGTCATTCTGAAGAAAACAAAAAAAAAAGGTTGTACATTTAAAAATTCTTGTAAATTTAAGAATTCTCAATTTTACTCTATATAATATAAATAAAGGATATGAATGAATTTCAAAAATTTTGTTTTCTGTAAAATTAAAAACACATAAATATTCAATCATAAAACCATTGTACTTTACAAAAAAAAAAAAAATGCTCTATTTCTTCTAATTTATGAATGAAGAATAGTCAACATTATTTTATTCCAATTTGCTATTCAAATAAAATGTCATCAGTACAATAGAATGTGTTATTTTATGATATCTTTTTTATGTATTTTATTATTTTTTTTTTTCATATGTTACACAATGATATTTTAAAGAAAAAGGAAACACTAAAAATAACGACAAATAACTGACAAATTGATGGCAAAATGTTTTTTTTTTTTTTTTTAAATAAAATACAATACAATCGCTGCAGCTCTTAAGTTACATTTTTATTAATTGACTATTAATTATGT
This sequence comes from Bibio marci, assembly GCA_910594885.2. Lineage (NCBI taxonomy): Eukaryota > Metazoa > Arthropoda > Insecta > Diptera > Bibionidae > Bibio > Bibio marci. Next base: position 22,974,155 of record OU343114.1, on the reverse strand, counting down.
ATAAAAAAATGCAAATAATAATTAGTTTTATAATTTTATTATAGATTATATTACTACAAGTATATTATTTTAACATAACGAAACGTCGGTGTTGAATGTGATATTTTGGTTTTTTTCTAATATGAAAGATACAAAAAAAAATAGAAAAAATATAATGCAATAGCAAATGGCATATATATACAGGAACCCACATATAACATTTAAAATTGTTAATGATATATAATTTTGAAACGTTGTATATGAAATATATATTTTACATAAATATAAATGGATAAGTTCTACAATGTATTAAAAAAAAATACTTAAATATATAATAACAAATCAAAAATCAAAATAATCGTAGGCAAATGGATATAGTTATTTGCATATACAATATATGCGTTTGTGTGTGTGTGTGTGTGTAAGTATAAACCTATAAAATTTTAATTTTAAGAATATTTTAAATTAAATAATTTGATAAGAAAAAATATAGACGCGTTATATTTGGATTAAAAGAGACAATTTTTGTATAAATGTTATATGTAAAAATAAATATATATATTTAGACTTAAGTTATAAACATAAATGTAATGTATAACTTTGTATTAAAATGTATACCCAGATTAAATATATATTGGTTATTTTGAATATATTATAACGTATATGAAACTTTTATTAAAGAATATTTATAATTTAATACTACCTACACACACTTATTTATTTACACCAAACTTGTGGCAAAAAAAAATAAATACTTTGATAAATTATACTTATAATATTATAAGTTTATACAAGTTTATTTCTGGTTACAAGTAGGTAGATAGATACATATATAGATAAAATGATAATTTAGTTCATAGTTATATACACAGTCACATCTATAGGTGTGTAAATATACCATAAATTTGGTATGTATATAATTTAGATTATAATATTATAATATACAGAAACTTTTCTTTATAATTCAATCTTAGAATATTTCTCTGTGTCGTCCTAAAACCGTATATTTATAAATATATAAGTTTTTATTATATTATTTATTTTTTTTATTGTAAATTATAATTTATTTTATGCCATGCAAAAAAAAAAACATTATAAGACAAAATATTGGATTTTGTAAGATAAAAAGAAAAAGGAATAAGTAATTTTGTAATATTATACGTGCAATAATATTTTATGTGCACCTTCGTTTATAGCAACAAAATAAAAATAATAACTATAAAATCTATGAATCGACTTAATCTTATGTATATATATATCAAAAATATAAAGCTAGTAATAATAGTTTTGTTTTCAATCAAAAGATTACACGAATTTCATAATGCAATGCCGGGGTAATGCAATTTCATATAAATTTTTAATGTAATTTTTATATATTTCTTAAATATTACCGTAGAGATTCACAAACAAACTATGGAATAGAGAAAAAAATGCATGAAATAATTCAAAAATACTTGCAGTACATATAAAGTTTTCTATATATTTATAGTTGTAAATATTTCGAATTTCACAATTTACAAAAACCAAATTATTATTGTGCCAATGCTTTTCAAATATAGGAAATTGATATATGAATTCGATGAAATTCACTTAGTCGAAAGACAGCTTCTAATTGTATGCAAAAGTCTAGTAATTGTAGCAAATATATGATCTTAACATTGATAAATTCAGTTACTAAACGTGTATAAACTATTGATTGTATACAAGATGTTGCTCTATATGGGTCAATGGGTACAGGAATGTAAAAACTGTTAATTTTGAGACATGATAAGTAAAATATGTTATTAATTTTAATTGTGTCCAAAGCTACTGTTACTGGAATCGTAAATTTAAATGTGATAACAAAATTGGAAAAAATTATTTCTAAGTTATTCTCGAATTCAAAATCACTTGCTTTTACTTATTTGGCTATGCATTAAAAATGATAGCATTGTTAATTCTTAATTTAATTCGGATCAATCGACATCTGCCCGATCATCTACGTAAAGAACATTCTGACCTGACAGAATATCACATCAATTTTTTTGAGGATGGCTTCAAACCAAAACGTAGATGCAATAATCATATGTATATATAACGATAAAGATGGATACATTTGAGAATTAGGACCATCCGCTTTCATTCGAAACAAATATTTAAACAGTTTCGCGGTTATTTCCTGAAAACAAATCGCTTGTTTATGCGACAAGAATTTAAATGACTATTGGCACTATTGGTTATATATTTGAAAATGTACATACATCTATTTAGATCTGAATTATTTACTGAACTTTTGATAAAATAGTTTTACTACATATAATATAACAGAGAAATAAAATTAATTTGGCAAATATTATAAGACAATATATAAAATTGGATGTTAGATGAATAATGCATATAAATGTATGACCTTATATATGGTATATGCATTGCACGACTACAACCACCATCCATTCCATTTATATTTTCTCAAACACAAATCATATAAAAGTTATAGATATTATTCAAAATTACCATTTGCCTTTGGAAGCCAATTTTTTTCAAATTGTAGATATATACAGAAATCAAAATATACTGTGTGAATCATACGACAAAAATTGGGTTTAACTGTAAAAAATTAGATGAACACATTATTGTATATAAATATACACAATAATATGTACTTGTATATATATACAATATGTAAGAGAATTTTTGCAATGCGTAATTATATTATCTTATAGTATAGCAAAGGGTAAAAAATATAATGAGTACAATAATTATTATTTCATGTAAATAATATTCATACATAGTACGTTTATAAATAAAACGAAGAAAATTATATAATCGCAATAAAATAGAAGTCATTCATAAATATATTATATATACTACGAGAGTATATACCACATATAATTTTCTGTCATAAATATTAGTCAATGTCAAATATTTTCTTATAAATATATAATATACAAATACCACGTACAAATACATATTTAATAATAAATGTTCATATACATATAACAATTATCTTATAATAAATTAAATTGCTATGACATAAACATAAATCTATCACTTTGAGTAAATGTTATTAACCTATGTTTAAGAACATAATTTATTATTGCATGTCACCGTAATATTTACTATAGTTGTTTTTTTCTTTCGATTTATTCCTTAACATATACACCGTTGTTTGTGTTCCCCTTAGTATTTTAGTTTACAAATATAAATGTATATATGATTAAGTATATATATATATATATATTGTATATAGAAAATATATATACATATTTGTGGGGATAGAGGGGCTGCTGTATAGGACATATACGAAATGAAACGAATTTTGTTTCTTGGGCATTAAAAGGTTTTGTGTGTGGTTTTTATTCAGCGTTATCTACATATATAGAATATTTTGCTTTCAGCTTTAAAATAATAAAATTAATAATATAACTTTACGTTAAATATAAATCTTCAACAACAATTTATTTAATTACATGGAAACATGCATGAGTTCCGATCGGCACCGGCTTCTCCTATCTATACATACTTGTACACTTTTCATATTACAATTTTCTTTCTTATTTTCATTTCGTATTTAGTTAGTTGTCTGTCAAAAATTGTTTATAAAATTATATAAATGTATGTACGTGAATATATAAATTTTCCTTTCGATAGAGACATAGTTCTACTCTACATTAACATATATGAAATTTAAAAAATCAACATATGTTATAGCATGTATTATTTAGATTGTTATTTATAACAATATATTGTATATATGTATGCATATTTGTTTTTAAAGAATTTAAATCACATATATTACAAATGCATATTTTCATTGTAATTACATTAGATAATTTACTTACAATATAATATACTGAATAAGCATACACATATTCTAAATGTATCATATATAATAAATTTATAATTTATATAAAAAAATTGTATATCAGATAGAAATGATAAACATAAATATATATAAAAAAAACATTTTCATTTTCCTATATCCTTTATCTGCAATCCATTCTTATAAGCTTATAAATATAAGTAAATATATATATATAGGGAATTTTGGTAATTTGGTGTCCCATTTTGTGGTCAATAACAAGAAGCCAAATATATATATATATATTTATAATATATAAAAATATTATACCCATATATATATATATATATATAAATAAACTAATGGAGTTAATAGCAGTGTCGGCATCTGATTTTATTTAAAGATAACACATAAATATATATATATATATAGTGTTAAATTTTATAGGAACGTAAATTATACTGTAAAAAACTTATTACAATTTCACATTTTTATACTTTTAATATAATAAAGGTATATAAAAATGCAAAAATATTAACAATAAATTTTATAACTAATTTCATATACAAATCGACTCTGCATACCTATATAACTATATAAATAATAAGAATGTGGTGTTTTTATACCGAATGTGTAATGTAATTTTATAAATAGATTGTATATATATGTACATGTACGTACATGTTTCATGTTATCTTTTATACATATTACAAGTTTTGTGTATATCTTTTTATAATATAGCTTTTGGATAAATATAATCAAAATTTATTGAAAGGTCAAAAATATGTGATGTTATTAAAGTAATATATAAATACACGAATACAATAAATAATATATATATAAATATATACGTGTAAATAAAATGCATTTAAAATTACCAATAAATAATATTATATGCGTATTATTATATAGTTATTTATATTGAAATAATATTACAATATATAAGTAACATATAAATGTAATATATTAATATAAAAGTATATTTAATTGCTTTTGCATAACACACAGGTTATTTTATATATAAAAACGATAAAAAAAAAATAAGTTAATATATAAAAGCAAATTAAATTTTTTTTTTAACTACACGCGTAGTGTAATAATTTCTCAATATATTTCTTTGAATATTTGTGATTATGAGTCGTTATTGCAATGAATCAGTTAAGTTTGAGTTTGGGAATAATCTAACCAACTCTTCGTAAATATTGAATGATAACTACTTAAATAATTGAAGTTCTAAATTAATCGACTTTCAGAAAATTGAAACTACAAATGGTTATACGTAAAAATGTTGACATAAGAATTTTGTGAAAAATTGTTGACTACATTTATTTTCTCGTTTGAAGTCTGAGCGGTCTCCATAACGAAATTTGAGAATCAAAATAAATATATTTACATGTGGCACATGTAAGATATTATAGTGCATGATAAATTTTCTAACGATTCTATCCAGAACCCAAAAGAATTCTTTATATTCATTGATTAGCATTATTTCCAAGCACCAACATTTAGGATGTGATTGCATAACAACTGGTTAGCATCATAAATTTGCCGACCAATTAATTGTAAATCTTCGTCATATTCCATAAGCATAATACCCTTAGCCAGAATATATAGATCAAAAAATTAAATTATCAACAATTAGTATCGATAGTATATAATTTTCATTTGTCCATCGCAATAATATGTAGTTTGTAATTTTTCTTGTTGATTTTAACATTTTTTTAAATGATGCATAAATTCTTTTGAACTTAAATCTTCTTGAACTGTACTATATATCTTTTATATAGAATATAAACAATAATTTAAAATATAATTATATAGTGTATTTTTGAAGATAAATCATTATATTAATGTGTGTATTGTATATACGTTAAACGGATATGTCTTTCAAAAATGTGTATATTTACCATAGTCTGTTATTATCGTAATTATTTTTTCTGTATAATTTTGTATATTTGTAAAATTACTATTAAGTATTATATATATTTTAACATTCTATACACATTTAATGCACATATACAATTGCAATAAATATGGATGGTATATATGTTATTGTATTTACAAGCAAAAGCACTAATACGTTTCTGCATAAATAAATTAAGGATATTTATTGCTATTTCGAATTATGTAGTGTACATTTGAAATCAAATATTTCGGTCGATATTTAATTTCATTTATTAAATTAATAATTAATGTGAAATATTTTAAAATAATCTTTTATTTGCATTGTTGCAATCGAAAAATTTCAATCATATAATTTAAATATTTGTCATTATAAATCAAAATGTTATTTAAATTTTGAAAACAGTATGTGAAGTACTTGGAAAAATAAATATAATAAGATAAATAATATTTCTTTTCACAATATACTATATACTATTAATGCACATATAGTCAATCAATGTTTATTACTTATAAACATTTTAATTAAATTATTATTTTACATTTATATATTTTCAAGTCTTACATTAATATATACCTATAATTTAATCAAAACATTATTTTTTCTAAATATAATAAATAGTGGTACAGACAACGACATCTCAATAATTCTAGACAAAGTTTACAGTTCTGACAAACTTCCATAGAGTTCGCTGCATCCGGGGTGTTAGAAAGAGAAGAATAATAATACAATATGTTAAATAATAATGTCTTTATTTAAATAATACCATCCATACATATACGCATTGTATACATATATGGAATAATGAAAATAAAATAAAATGTGAAACAGAAAATTTAACATTTGTTCGAGTGTGTGTGTGTGTATATATATATATTAAATTGTATATAATAAATATCTTTTCACAAAACAAGTTTTATACCCAAGTGTATGTGTTTTGTATAAACTTTTATATAGTATATAAACTCACACACTCACACACATTTTAACAATTTAAAAACTTTTTGCATAGTTATAACAGTACCGATTGGATAATTTTCCACGGCCATGATTTTAATATAGAATGGAAATTTTTTTTTATTATATATAAAATATTAAAAAGAGAAATTGTATGCGGCCATTATGAAAGAGGAGGAGTTTTCTAAATATTCTATTTATAAATATATTTGTCGGATACAGAAAATTTCTTCCTAGTATAAACGTAATTGTAATATATTGATATTTTGAAGATAAAAAGACATTGCTCTCTAAATATAGTTTTTGTTTTCAGCCATCATTGCACGTGTATATTATATACGTATTTATATATAAATTTATGAATTGGGTGTAATTTTGTTGTTATTTCTATAGCGTTTAATAAATAATAAAGAGATAAACAGATATTTTTTTTTAATCGGTTTTTTTTTTTTGGTCTTAGCAATATTTTTCCCGTGTTTCGCTAAAAATCCAAAAAAAAAAAGTGATTTTCAATTTTATTTATAAAAGAATATATATGAAATCAATATTAAGTACATATGGAAGAAATATTATTTCCATTATATGTTTATAAAAGAGATTTCTTCTTATATGACAATATAGTCGCATACATATTAAGATAAGATAAGATTCATTTTTTTCACATTTAAATACAAAAATTATTTTTGATTATACAATAATATACTACTAGTACTACTACTACTACTACTATTACTACTACTATTTACTATATCTACAATATATTACATAATGTGAAATTTTTATTATTCAATGAATTTAATATTTATTATTCTGTGATTATTATTGAGTTGAATAATTGTCATATGTATATTAAAAAAAAAAAAAAAACAGTATAAAAATAAATGATATACTAAATAATCATAAATATTTAATTTTTATATAAACAATTTTTTATTTTTATTAATATCTACACACATTAACAATATATGACAAACACCAACAATAATCATAATAATAATAATAATAATAAGACATTTATAGCTCATGATAAAGATATTAAATTTTTTATGATACCATTTAAATCAATTATTGAGTAATAATATTTAAGTCGTAAACATTTGTTTGGTTATGGGGGCACGACATTGTCGCGCGCGAATTTAGTATACAAGTTCAAAAATGTATATCATACACTTATTTCATTTGTATACACGGAATCTGTGTCAATATAAATATATATTAAACGTAAATTTTTCTTATATTAAAATTTGCATTAGAAAAATGTGTATTATAGCAAAATATATCTATATGTATCGACATATATATCGCATGCCAATTTTTTGTGGTTGATGTATCCAAATAAACAAACTTCTTTTACATTGTGTGTGCGTATATAGCAGACAAGACAATATATACACAATATCATTCATAAATTATATATATATATATATATAAGGTTGTCAAATATCTCCCTTCCGCCTTTTTGTCTTTTTAATTTCGCGGCTATTTACAAAGCGCTACAGAGCTCGTATCTGGCAACACTGTACATAATTTGAAAGCTCTTGACATAACAAACAAAACGACGCTATGTATGATTAGTTTGGATATTGCGTTCACCAGTTATAGACGTGTAAACATGGAGTTCACTAACGCCGAAATTCGCGCTATTTTAAAGTTTTCCTTCGTTAAAGGCAAATCCGCTAGAGAAACGTTTCGTGAGATTAATGGTGTTTTGGGGGATGGTACTCTATCACTTCGAACCGCGGAGGAATGGTTTCGACGATTCAGAGCCGGTGAAAACGACACCATGGATAAGCCAGCCGGCGGAAGACCTGTGACGACAAATACCGATCAAATCATGGAATACATCGAGTTAGACCGGCATGTGGCATCTCGTGACATCGCCCAGGAGATGGGAGTTAGTCACCAAACCATTTTAAACCATCTGCAGAAGGCTGGATACAAAAAAAAGCTTGATGTTTGGGTGCCACATGAATTAACAGTGAAAAATCTAATGGACCGAATTTCCATTTGCGAAATGCTGCTGAAACGGAACGAACTCGACCCATTCTTGAAGCGGATGGTGACTGGCGACGAAAAATGGATCACATACGACAATATCAAGCGAAAACGGTCGTGGTCGCAGGCCGGTGAATCGTCCCAAACAGTGGCCAAGCCGGGATTGACGGCCAGGAAGGTTTTGCTGTGTGTTTGGTGGGATTGGAAGGGAATCATCCACTATGAGCTGCTCCCATATGGCCAGACGCTTAATTCTACCATCTACTGCGAACAACTGGACCGCTTGAAGCAGGCGATCGACCAGAAGCGTCCAGAATTGGCCAAAAGGAAGGGTGTAGTGTTCCACCAGGACAACGCCAGACCACACACTTCGTTGATGACTCGTCAGAAGCTACGGGAGCTCGGATGGGAGGTTTTATCGCATCCACCATATAGCCCGGACATAGCGCCAAGTGATTACCACCTGTTCCTGTCCATGGCGAACGCCCTTGGTGGTGTAAAGTTGATCTCAAAAGAGGCTTGTGAAAAGTGGCTGTCCGAGTTCTTCGCAAATAAGGAGGGGGGCTTCTACGAGGGAGGTATTATGAAGTTGCAGTCTAGATGGAAACAGATTATCGAACAAAACGGCGCATATTTGAACTAAATCCGATTACTGTAACACTTTTTATAAAGCATTGAATAAAGAGCAAAAAGGCGGAAGGGAGATAGTTGACAACCTAATATATAGTAATAAAAATAAAAAAAGCTATATGTATCGTATAAAAATAAAACAACTAAATTAATAATAAAATTTACTTTATTACTTTTTACATTTCTGTATATGATAAATCGTTTATCAAATATTTTCATCTCAGTCTAACTATATAATAAAAAAACCTCAGAGAAAAACCATCAAACCAAACCAAAACATATTACGTATATAAGTTAAGTATGGTAAATATACACATATTATATAAACAAATATAATGCATATAAAGACACACTTTGGCATTGCCATTGACTTTGAATTGAATTTGGTTTTTTATTTAGTTATTTATTTATTTATTTATTTATTTATTTATTTATTTATTTATTTATTCGTTTGTTTTGTGAATGTATATATTAAATGTGTGTGTTTTTTTTTTTATTTGTTATTTTTTTTTTTTTTTTTTTTTTTTATACGTGACGTAACTTTATGACACATCGTTAGCTGCCTGTTAAATGTTTTATTGGTATTAAAACTTATATTGTTATTACATTTTGATTGCGACTAGACTATTACAATATAATAATAATTATTATAATTATAATAATAATATTAAAATTATATATATAAAAAAAAATAAAAATAATAAGACTGAAAATGTTTTAAAATAAAAAGAAAATGTGCTCATATTTTTCGTTTGTTTATTTTACATAATTATTCATATATATAAAAGTATATATATAAATATAAGAAAACTGGAATATAATATTGTGTACATGTATTATTTTAAGAGTTTATGAAATTTATATGGAAAAATATACTTAATATTATTATTATTATTGTATGTGTATTTGATTTGATTGATGCGGATGGTAGTATCTTATTCGAAGAATTAATATTCATCTGAAATTGATAGTATCTAATTTAAAGTAATTTTGAAGGTGTCTTGATATTCAAGTCTGGCAGACATGATGTGAAATACGATTCTATACTACCATACCGAGTAGCTGGTATTATGTTTTTTTCTTCTAATTACTATTTTTCTATAAATCAATGATAATATTTTAACAGCATAAATTTCATTTTAAAAATTATAAAATACAATATTAAATCAGAAACATTTTTCAATTTGCGTTTATTTCTATCACAATCTTAATAAATTAATCGCATGATGATTTTAATTCTATATTCACTCTGCAGCTGCACTTAATTTAAAAAATTATATATACACAATTATATAATATACTAAATGTACACAGTATTCAAAATATAACGATGTATATCTGATAGAAGAATTCGGACCGTGAAATAATACAAACGACGATATATGTTCAGAAATAAAATATGAAAATTTCAATATTAAATAAAACTGTATTATGCATATATATGCACTGCTATTATCTATGTCTACATAACATGTTTAAACATATACAATATATAGTATATCTATGTAATTGAAATTGAAATTTCAAATCAGTTTTATACAAAATTATAAAAACTGTGTATATTTGCGTTATAAATACGTCTGATATTATTTTATGAAAAGCAATTTGAGAAAAGTAATTTTGTTTATATCTGAATATGAAAATTCATATCACACATATACCTTGGTGAAAAACTATTACACCATTAGAAAAACCAATAGCATTGAACGTGAGCGAAATACAGAATCTATGTTAAAAACTTTATGGCATACACCAATTTACCAACACGATTTTATAAATTTATATATATATTGTATATTGTAATATATAATGTATACATACATTTATGTATTATAAAATTATATTTATATTCATCAGCAGATGTTTTCGTCTAAACATACCATAATATTAAAGTGAAACACAGACACGTTTATAACATTTTTCAATTTAACCCTTTTTATATTACTTATATACAATTTCAAAAAAAAAGAAAAAAAAAATTCCATTAATTAAAGAGCGCACATTATTTTATCTCGCAAACATTTTATATCTTTGCACATTATGCCAACAAATCAATAAAGCAGATGAAAAATTTTAAATGGAATTTTATTTCAATGTTTAATAATATATAAATAATTCAGCAACTCTTATTGTATATATATTGTATATATTATATATGGTATACATAAGATGCTGTGTGTTTATATATTATATACATATTTGTCGTTACATAATGTTCTTTATGCCAATCATTTATTATATTATATGTTTTTATAACTATAACATAATTTTAATGGATTTATTTACAATTCTTAGGAATAATATTCAATTTTCACTTGGACCCTGAATGAATCCATTAAATCAAGTGCTGATAAAAAATATTTTATTATTTTAATTACATGTGGATCTGGATATGTATATATAGTTAATATTGAAAATATCTACATTAATACATATATAAATAATATAAAAATATATCTATAAATGATTAATTGATCTTTATAAGAATAATGTTCTGCGGGTCAAATGAAAAATATATTATAATTTAAAAAAAATTTGTTTTTATATTTTAGAAACATTTTAAAATTTATATTATTTTGTGGCTATATATTATCATTATAGGTCATGGTTATCAAAGAAGGGAAGTACATAATATGGCATCTGTGACAGACGTTCATTACATTCAAGTTGGTAAATTACTTCGTATGCGATAGTAAAAAGTGTAAACATTACACCAATTGGTCTACACAATTATCGACACATAAACATTTCCTTAATTTCATTATTTGATGGGTGAATAGGATCCTTCTCATAATCATTATCAAGTTTTGTTACTTAATAGCGGCATAACATTCATATTAAAGTCACGTTAGTTAGTTAATAAATTTAAATTAATTTTTATTTAAAAAAATACAATAAATTTGTAAGATTATTTTCCGGAAAAACGGGATGTTAAAATTCGAAGTATTAAGTGTCGGTATAAAAATAAATATTGAAAAATGTTCATGCAATTTCGAGATTTGAACACTTAATTTATTTTTCAGTAAAAAATAAAAGTATAAATGGCGTTGTCACAAATTTCTGAATAAAATAAATAAATTTAAAACATTTATCCATATTTGATTTTATGAATTCGAATCTAAATCGAAAAATAATAATATTTTATTGTAATTTTCCAGAGATAAAACTAAATGTAACTCAAAATGTTAATAAAACTAAATCGTCCTTTACAATAATTACTATCGAAACAAAATGCGAATGTTGGTATATTTCTCATAAACAATTAATTCGATATTAAATAGTTTTTATTGTTTTAGAAAAAATCTATTTAAAGATATTAATTATTTAGTGATTAAACTATGATGTCGTATATAGTTAGTTCATTGCGTTGTTCAAAATACACCATCAGTTCAATACAATTGAATGAGCTATAAAATAAACTGATCCAATGAATAAATAATCAGCAATATATATATATATATATCTTTACATTATATTATATATTATAATTAGTTGAAGAAAATTTTGGTAATTTTTATTTTACAACCTTAAACTAAATAATTTCGTTTTCCACAATATTATATAAATTACATTTATTTTTTTATATAAATATATTAAAGATAAATTGAACACAAAAACTCATTGATCCATTTAATAAATATATTTCATTTGAAATATCGAGTCATTTCGTTAATCTCTATGTAATATATATATAATTTAATAAAAACATTTTCAAGCCTATGCATTAATACGTATTGTAAATTTACTAAAGTATACACGTTTCTGTAAAAAATAAAGAAACAGAAAAATAACAAAGTCTGGGCGACTGAAAAATGCATAATAAAATGCCATAAAAATATATATATATATTCTATATGTGCGGATGCTTTTATATAATTTTCAAATGAATAAATATAAAACATATAAATTATTGAAATCCATATACCACAAAATAACCTAAATCTTCTTGCTTTTATAAAATTGCATTATATTTTGTGAAACTGAAAAATAAGAAAAATAACATGAAAAAATTGGACACGCATTATATAATATTACATCAAAAAAAAAAAAAAAAATCAAAGAAATATATGGGTCATTTTTTTATTATTCGCTTAACAAGGCATTACCTTTTCTTATAAATAACTTCATTTAAATTGTATCGTTTTTTTAGTTATTTATTCCATATATTATGTATATACGATATATAAGTAGTTTAGTATATATTGTATATAGTTCAAATACGTAATAAATTTTAAATATTTCTAATATTATCGATATTTCGAGATATATATTCTTAAAAAAAAATCCATTTTATTCATTCGTTTTTTATTTCTGATCATCATTCTAATGTACTGTTTCTACGCATACATATACACATAAACATAAAAAATTTATGCACAATATAAACAAAAATTTTAAATCAGAGCAAAGTATATTTTATTAGAAAATTTAAATGATGCATATATACATAGTTATAAGACATATATATGTACTATATATATACGTGTAGTGTATATATATAATAATAATAATAATAATAATAATAATAATAAACATAATATAATTTTTGGCACACAAACAAAATAACAAATTTACAAAATAAATCTGTTTTTCTTTTCATAAATAAGTATATAAGAAACGAATTACGTTTGTACAAAGCATATATCAATAATGCGAAATTTTCTTAAATAAACTATTCGCCTATATAAATACAAATAAAATATTCAATATATATATTGTTTTCTATAATAATAAATGAATCATTGTTTAATAATATGACACATGGATATTTGTTTCATTTAATGATTATTACATGTAATTCATAGAAATAAGAAGAATTAAAAATATCGGTATTAATATATTATACAATGAAAATATAAATGAACGTGAATTTTGTAAATAATTATTTCCTCAAAGTAAATACGTTTATACATTATATACTTATTTATATTTATTGTTCGTCTTATGTATGTATGTACATATAAATAAAGTATATAAATAAAGTTCTATACGCTATTTATCTATTCTATATACATCGTATATATATATTACATCATATATATCATATAAATACACTAAATAAACGCAAGACACCATGCATTTAGTTCAATAATCTGTACAATATATAATATATGATTATTGGTATATACAATATATAATCAATATAAGAGATATATTGTATATATTTATAAACATGATGATGATAATGATGATAATGATGATGATGACGATGATTAAATCAAATAACATTGAATATTATGGCGTGTAAATATCTTGGCGATCAATCAGTTACAATAAATTTATTTGATTGATTGTAATTTATTTAATTTCAACTAACATGCAATGTAATAATATATGTATTGTTGTAATTATATATAATAATATACAAGAGTATATCACGGTATATTATTAAAATGAAATGGTTTTACTAATACTGTATGCACACATGGGTAACAGAGAATTAATTAAATTTTAAATATAAAAAATTTTGAACAAAAAACCCATTGGCTCTTTCCAACATATAACCTAAAAATAATAAACATAAATACCGCGATAGAATAGATTACTTATTTTTATATTATATTATTATTAGACATTATATATAGAATATTTTGCGTGTGTGGACTAAATGAATATTTATTTATAAAATCAAGGATATAAATATTTATAAATATTATGCGAGAATAAGAAATAATAATCTATAAATTTAAAAAAATTCAAAATATTATTTTAAAAACATTATTTTTGTTATAAAAAAATAAATAAAACAAAAACAAATGTATTATTAATAAAATTTTATAAACTTAAACTTAAGTGAACTACTTTTATTGTATGTGCATTAATTTGTACGATAATTGATTTTGTAATTAAGGGGGTATTACTATAAAATTAATTATCGCAGCGAAAGTTGTTGAAGTTGAAGATGAAAAAAAGTGAAATATTTCTTTTTTATGTATTTTACTAAAAAAAGGACAAAATTTTTAAGATTATTTTAAAAAACTTTAAACGTAATTTTCGTGAAATAATATTTTACGATAGAGTTAGGAATTTTAATGAAATTTTTTAAGATAATTTTTAATATTCGATTACCATGGAAATTCTAATATATCAATACAAGATGTTAGTTTGCTTCTTCTACTAGTCTAATAGAAATTTGGTAATCATCCGGTTCAATTCTCATTTAAATTTGATAAAAATGATTTTATGCTAATGGCAATATATGTTCTATACAAAAGTTCTGAAAAATCGCTTTGTCCCGTTGCACTGCTTGATGGGTTAATAGAGAGTGATTTCCTAAGTAGTTCCTTTAAAATTGATAGACTAAGCAGGGCAGCTCTATGGACCAAATTATATAATTATATTTATCTCCTATTCTATTTATATGTATATATTACGGTGAAAGAGAATATAATTATAAGTGTTGTTCCAACCATAAATTATCAATTCAATCTCAACTTATCAAAAGAACTGCTACTACTTTTTATTCACATCAGTACAAGTACAACAGGCATCAGTTTTCAAGGAACTCGTTAGAAAGTATACCCAATTAGAATGAATTTGGTCAATAAATAACAAAGTTCATGGTATCTAGTTACTAAAACTATTCCCTCTGGGTAATGATTTGTCGAAACTTTCGTACAAATTATTCCTATAGTCCCACTGAATGTCTTCAAACAAAATATCGTTAAATTTGGATGCGATTAGATCAAATTAACAGATTTCTAGAAATTTGGGTACGAATCTATATACTAATACTCAATGTTCCAGAATTTTCATATGCGTATAGGTATACAAAATTTCATCATAATTTTTAAGGGATTGCTGAATTTCAGAAATCCAACATCTTATCTAGGTGCCTGCAAACTGTTTCACTAAAAATCACATATACTACAAAGACATAATGTAGGAATTAAATAATGTATTATAAAAATCAGTGGAGGATATCAAGTTTGTGAAAAGCTTTTATAATCTATAAATATTTGTGTTTAACATGTTGGCGGACATAACAACTATACCAATTGAACAATTGGTAAATTCTTATCAGTATATAAATTAAAAATTATTTGAATGTTGAGTTACTGCGTAAAATAAGGGGCTCCATTGCGGTGTATGATTTGGCGTATATTTCTCTTCAATGTAAATAAATATAATATAATATAAAAAGATTAAAATGTAATATTTTTTGAAAATGTAAATTGGAAATTGTTATATTAATTAATGTATGCAGAAAAGAAGTGATGTATATAGAAAGTATATATTTCGCAAATATTTGTTGATATATATACGAATGGATTATTTTAATTTAACACATGCAATTAAATTTAAGTAATTAAGTTGTACATAAATATGTTGTACACCTGCCGACTGTATCAAAAAATAAAAGAATATTTATAAATATATTAATATATTCATAACATAATAATGAAAACAATCACATTATACAAGACTTATCAAACATTGCAGTGTTTGACAGCATAACAATAACCTTATAATGGGTATATGAGGAAATAATCAAAAGTTTATAATATTCTAATTTTATGTAAAGCATAGAAGAAGGCAAAAACTTTTATATACTAATAAATAGAAGAACAATATAAATATATAAGCATTATTTTATTAAAGAAGATTTTTTCGATTTATATATTAACTTTATATTTACAATATGTATTTGTATATTTATGTATAGTGGTAAAATGTCTTGTTTGGTGTTATTGCACATATATATATATATATATTATGGTACTTTGCAACATGTGCGATACTGATGTTATAATATTGTTGTGTTTTACTCTTCTTTATATAATCCATTATGAGTTTCTTTTCGGTTTATTTTTTTTTCTTATTTGAATAGACGTTATATATATATATATAATTTGCCATATATATTATATATTATTAAATGTATTATTATATATACTTAAACAGCAGCCACCAACACCAGATTTTTTTCTCAATTTACATATATACTTTTAATATGAAATAACGACTCTCTAAGCGTTCATTTAAATATATGCGTATATATGGTATATAAAATATGTACTTATAATAAGATATATCCATGTACTTATATAACATAACAAAAATATATATATAAGAAAAATCCGTATACTATATGTGTGTAGGGTCTGGTATAGGTATTAAATAAATGTATTTTGTAATAGAGAGGATAATGTAGTTTTCACATAAATTATAACCGGATTATACTTTTATATATACCATACGTATAACATTTACTTATGAATATATATGCGATTAGAAAGAGGTGTGCGCTGAAAAAATTTTAAAATAATTTAGAGGGTAAATGAATAACTAGTTAAAAAAAAAAAAAAGAAAGAACTTTGTCTTGATTAGCAATATTAAAAAAAAATTGTTTAAAAATGAAACATAGAAATGTACGTGCATTAAACATATATTATTATATTAACAAATCATATCAATGTTTAGTTTTTACGATACAATTTGATGATTCATTTATTTGTTTTCCGTATAGACCACAATCTTAACAGCAAAAAGAATTATATTATAAAATATTTTTTGTAACATAATCATAAAATATTATAATATAATAATATACATCTGCTATTAAATATAAATTATATGTACATTCATTCAATACATTTTGGAAACAATAATTTAACGCCTGATCGTTTTGCAGAAAATTAGGATAGTATTCTATACAGAAAAATTTTCATTTTCATTCATAAATAATTATTACTAATTTATGTATTGTAGATACATAAAAATTACTAAATATGCAATGTTACGTATATACATAAATTTATTGTTGTCGGTTACCACGACCTTGACCAATAGATAATAAAATAATGCAATAAAATGTTTTTCATTCATGAAAGTTAAGTTTATGACTTCTTTTTTATTTTTATTATACTAAAATATAACTTGCAATCGCATATAATATACAAATAGAATAAAAGTAGAAATGTGTATGTATTGCTTTTTATATATATATATTACAGATATGTTGTGATATATACCGTGTTTAGCTTTTTAAAATAATAATGTAAACCCCATACATGTTTTAAGATAAGTTTTTTTATTTATTCATAATATACTTATATTGATAGACTATGATTTAATTCAGAAAATTTTATATCATATTAATAGTTACTTTCATATATATACATATAAACACATCTTATACCATCTATAATTAATTATTAATTATAATTGCATAAATGCACTAATTATTTCTTATATATATTATATGAACAACTAAAACGCACCGCAATCTTAATGATAATCAGAATATATATATATGTATAATTAAATAATATATTATAACCAATTATAAAGTATTTAATATTTATTTATTCATTAAAATTTTTTTTTTTTATTTTATAAAAATGTCTATACGAGACTAATTAAATAATAATTATTCTTAATGTTTATACCTATATTATATAATATCCATGTTGGTACTGCAGCATATATAACATATATATATATATATATATAGTAATTAACAATAAAATTATTTTAAATTTATTATATTAAGCGTGTATTGTGTATATAATAGTTTAAGTATACATTACAGTAGTAAAATATACGTAATATTATAGAAATACTGAATTATAATTGATTTTATTTATTCTTGATATTTTTTAAATACATATACGAAACTTAAGAATTTTAAATCAAACAATTCATTTAGTAGTTTTACTAGGTAACAATTCGTTATTATGACTCAAATTTAAAATATATATATATTGTAATTATTTTCCGGCACTTAGGCCAACATTTTATTTTCCATTCAGGATTAAATTCTACATCCATTCAGTAAAATAACTGATAACCGGTAGGCAAAGCTCTTAATGTTCTTGTACGTATTCATAAGTAAAAATTTAATACATAAATTTTTAATTTAATATTTCAAATGCAAATATCCGGTCCAAAATTGAAATTTAAAAGAGCATATAATTATATGAAAAATTAAAATAACAAATATTTTAACACTTTCAATTTATATAATAATACGTAATACGTATATAATACATGGTATATATATATTATATGGTATATAAAGTTAGTTATGTGATTATAAATTTAAACAATTTCATTTTTACGGACATAATATAATTTATTCACAAACATTATATGAATACATAATTTTATATTATTTTAATTAAATATTGTATTCTTTTTTGTAAACAAAAGAAACATATATCATTTTCTATTTTAGGAATTATGTGTAACTAAATATAAATGTAATTCTAAATCATCTGTTATTGTATTCATAAACAACGTTCAGATGGGACACAATATAAAATTTCGTGATTTATTAATATATCCGATCAATAATTAAATAGAATTAATTATAATATATTAAAGGCGATATATTCAATTAAATATATAATTATTTATATGACCAATCGAATTTTCATTCATCTAATTATACATTATTTATATTTATAGATAATTTTCTAAAAGTTGTATATGTAATAATTATAAACAATTAATGCTAATTAGTGAATGTATTGTGTATAAATTTTTATTAAATACATATACTATTAACATGAAATTATTTGCTATAAATTATATAATAAAATTAATAATTCTAGTTTATTTTTGAGAAATAAATATTGGAAATAAAGTTTTTCCCCATATCACATATAGCAAGCAAATAATATATTTATATATATTGTATATATCTCAAATGTATTTATGTTATATATCCAATAGATTTAGATATATATAAATAAAATAAGTAAAGCATTTTAGAATTTGCAAAGTCAAAAAGACAATATTATTTCTATTTATAAATAAATGTATAGAGTATTTCATTATTTTAGTCTATATTCCTTTTTAGCGAATATATTTTATAAATTAAATAGTATAGGGTAACAAGTTCAACAAAGAGCTGGTAAAATGAACATAACATTCATAATAATAATATCATGTTAAAAATATTGAATACAAGAAACTGACATTGATTATATAAATTATATATACGTGTATGACAATGTCGTACAATATTTAAGTTATCCTAACAAATGTTGACGCATTTTAAAAGCATATATTTTATCATCAATTCGGTATGACAACAGAATTAACACATTTTATCTGTATGGAACCAAATTTTTTATATTAATTATATATATACAAAGATATATCGAAATTAAAATAAGTCATATGTGTGATCGATAAACCATATACATAAACATTATTGTTCAATGCATTACTCTATATTTATAGAATTATTATATTTTACCTTCCTTCAGATATACATTGCATATATATATATATATATATATAATGTATACTCTTATATATATATATTTAATATATATACATCAATATAACATGGATAAACAAATATATAAATATATAATATGAACAATAAGAAAATAAATGAAATAAATGCTCATTCAATTTGTTTGTTGTTCGTTCAAAATAAATAAAGAGGTTTTCAAATAATCCCCATACACTATATATTTATATATTTGTACCATATATACGAGACGAGTGTATTTATTTCTTCATCTTCATCTTTCTATATACGGTATATGTACACATAGCCACACTACAATATAGTGTTGTATGCATATATATATAATATAAGATATATATACATATTATTTTAGTTCCTCCATCCTGTTTTGTGTTTGTTTTATTATATTATTTTATTTAGTTATTTAGTTTTCAAATAACACATTGTGCTTTTTATATATATATATATATATGTGCACATTCATATATTTGTTGCGTTGTTGTTTTTCTAGTTTATTGTTTTTGATAAGGAAGAAAAAAAAAAACAACAGAAAATTCGTTCAACATCACATTTTAGAATTTAATCCCAGACATTTTTTATTATTTTTCTTTTCATATTGTTATATATTTAGAATAGTTATATAATAAATAAATATATAAAATATACGTTCATGTTTTATTATATATAATTTACATATCCATAACTTTATATATCTTATATATATATATATATATATAGCAACATACAGTCGAGTATAACTATATATATATATAGATATATATATTATTTGAGGTATAGGTACTTGAACATGCGAGAGGCACAAATTGTGTTTATATTATATATTATATAATATATAAATTTGTGAATACATAGATATACATATATTAATTTTTCCCTGGGTGAGGTAATATCTAACACACATATATATATATATGTATAACAATCAAAAATTTACAATAGTACATGTAATAGGAAAAATAAGAAAAATAATACAAAAATAAAACGGAAAATACACAAAAATCTTAGTTTTAATAATCAACTATATATATATGGTATATATACGAGTATATATATATATATATACAATTTGTCTGGATGGATTTTCTGAAAAGCTGTTATATGTTTTGTTATTTATTTATTTTCATACAAATTTTCGCATTTCAAGAAAATATAATAATATATTTGCCTTCTGGGAGTCTGTTTAGTTTTATACATATAAACATATACTATATTATATATCAGCATGTGAAATGTGTATTTATGAAAATTTTCAAATATACAATATTATATGTATACAATTATATATACTATTCATAACTTCTTAATATATATTGTATATATATATATATTATATTTTTAATATACAACTGTGTACAGTAGATGAAAATATTGCAATTATGTATAGAAACCATTTCTATATATATGAATACAACTTTTGTTCATACAAAATGACAATGGTATATTTTTTATTTTCTGTTTATATTATATTATATATATGTATTTATATAAAATTATACAAGTAGCTATAGTTTTATGTATTGTCTAATAATATGGAAATGCTCAAGTTTTGTTTATTCAATTAAATGTATCCGTATATAAATAAGAGAAAGGATAAAACTTTATATATAATTTGAATACATATATTTTATATATACTCATACATATAATGGTTAAATATATAATAATAAGTTTGCGCCATGATAATGGCATGCATATTACAAATGGAAAATATAATTTTGGTGCGCATTTTGAATAAAATGAAAAACAATGAAATAGTACCGTGACAAATAATTAAACCAATTAAAATATATAAAGTTATTTAATAAGACACACTATTTTATGCGCTATAATTATTGATATACAAAAAATAGATATAATTATTATTAGATATAATAAAATTAGATGGAAAAAGCATTTTAATAATTTTACCACCAAATAAATAATTATTATAAATAATAAATAACAATATGAATTTAGTTTATATTTGATTAATTTTTAAAATTTCGTGCTTCCACACAAATTTCATTAAAATAACATTTTTGCTTTCGACATTTACTATTGGAACTTTATATACAAATGTATTTTCATATGTACAGAGTAATCTCAATGTAGTTTACTTTCTTTTCGCAGGTGCAGGTCCTTGAAATAAAAGGGAAATTGATCATTCAATGTATAATAGAATTTCTCTTCAATTGAATCCCGGTTCAATGTACTGCGTGTAAAATGCAATTTATCGATTTATTGTGTAATTATAGAAAATAAAGAAGAAAAAAATGTGATTAAAAGAAATATGATAATTGCGGTTTAAACTAACCACAATTAATTGTGTGACATTTGTTTTCTCTATGATTCATTAAAATTATTTAGCAGTTACGATTTCAATTCCTAAAAATTTTAAATGCTTATGAAATTTTTTCGTATTTTTTTTAGCAGTGTTCATTAATATTAAATAAAAATTTGGAACGTTTTTTAAAACATGTTGTTGAATTTTAGGCTAATGGAATTAAGGATAAACAACTATATCTTTCAATAATTATTGCATATATAAATAAATTGGTGAATTGTTATTTACTTCCATGCAGAGTAATTTGCCAACTAATGAAACATTTCCCTATTTCAGTGTACGAGTACGTTACACATTTCTCTTTATGCATTTGATGTAGAATCGTTATTCAGACTACATATTCATTTGTTATTACACTACATAAGAATTACACTGTATATTCATATATATACGCAGTATATATGTAATATGGACATAAAATATGTATATTATACAAAACATTTACGTACATGCATGTAAATGTATAAATACGTGTAATCTATATGCATATTTATTATATATAAGTGAACGGCTATATATTTATATTTGTTAATAAATTAATATATTTAATTATTATTTTAATTTAAAATTTTAATTTTATCTGATAAATATATATTCTATATAATATTTTTTGTACTTAATGCACTCTATACCATTTGATATATATATATATATACCATATATATATATATACAATGACATACAACAAGTATATTATTATTATAAATAAATGCACATTCTATAAACTCTGGCGACATTAGTATTCACATATATATTATATATTATTCGTTAAAAAATAAAATACAATTTTTATATATTGAAATTAAATTGCATTGGCAAGTGCTCGTCGGTTGTGACAAAATTAAATGAAAATTCTTATAAAATTATCGTATTATTAGATATACATGTGCATGTAAATAAAATAATATATATAAATTTATTTGTATAAATAGACATTTTTCTCATCAATTATTATGGCAAATGTTTTGAATATATTGATTATAAATATTTTACAAATTATATCTATTTTCCATATATTACTTTTAATAATTATAGCTATTTAGTTGAAAAGGTGACACACATCATTTTTTAATATAAGCGCAGTAATATTGATGCTATACATACATTCACTATATTATACATTTATTTATATATGACATTTTCTTTTTAAATAAATAAAACTTTTAACCATTTAAGATTATTATTGGATTTATATTTACTTACAGTAATCTAATGTATATATATTTCATATATACATAGAAATATTTCGAAATTTAATTTAAATTTAATGAAAATGTACAATATATATTTTATTTGAATTTATATTTTAAATAAGTGTATATATATTGATATTATTTAATTCATATGATTATTTAATTTATAAAATGCATTTTGTATAAAATATATCATTTTCTAATCGCAACATTATATATTTTGTCTAATATAAAATATAAAATAAATTGAAATTTGAAAGGTTATTTTCATTTCTCGATAATAATATATGATACAAAAAAATATATATATATATAGTTTTACAATCATCATTTTCATGCATTGATTGCTTACGTGACATTCATTTCAAACAAAATTTATTTCAATATATTTATATAAATATATATAATATTGAATACTTTCTGTACATATTCTGTGTAAGAAACGAAACGATGATGATAATATATTACTTCAAATTTGTGGATAGAAATGTATGTGCATGCATATACATGTCACGTTATATTTGATTTTCAATCTCTTATATTAAAATATATAAAAAGCAGTTGTGTTGTCGTCGCAGTCAGTCACAATTTTAAATTTCTGATTTTTGTATATTCATAAAAATAAAAAAAAACATTTCATATTATATTTATAAATTATTTATATATTTTCATAAACTTAGTGACACGATGTATTTTACGTACGTTGACATTATTTTATTATATATTTTATAATCTGTGTAAATCGGTCAAAAACTAAATAATAATAATAATAATAATGATAATGTTATTTGAGAAAAATAGGAAAAAAAACAGGGTGTATTGAAGGGTATCAAACAAAATTTTGTAATAATTTAAAGGCAGAAAAAAATTTGTATAAATGAAAATACAAATGTTAACCAACCCTTAAATATTTGCTAATTACTTAATTAAATTTCAAGTTGTTTTCCAAAATTGTATTGTATATTTCTTAAATTCGGTAAAAATTAATTAAAATTGCAAATGTCTTAATTTATATGTGTATATATTCAAAGAGAAAAATAAAAAATGTTAATGACAGCAGGTGCGTTAAAATTTTATATAAACAAATTAAATATTACATGCAGGCAACATTTTTTTTTTTTTTATTAATTCTATAATATATTCATTTGCAATTAATTGCAGATAATAAGATTAAACGAAAAATAAATACGCATATACTTGTGAGTAATATTTATTCTATTGATATATACCGACCATAATCTTTATTGAACATGAATAAACGCAATTCATTAAAATTCATATAAGAATTTATAAATATAGTAAATATAAGAAAATAATACCATTTAACCAGCAGACTACATATATATATTACTTTCTTATGGAACTATAATTGTATAAGAGTGACTAGACAATTACTGTTTTATCTTCGTATTTTAATTGTAAGTATGGTAAATGTAATGTCTGCGTCGTAGAAATATTGCCCTTCAGCGTATATAATTTATTTACAAACTTTTAAATATTTTAGAAACTCAGATACTCATTAATACAGACTAATTATCATAACACAATTTTTTTCCAAGTTGTATAATTTGATCATCTGCATGTCACCAAAAAAACATTCACAAATTAAACCAAATCTAATTTATTGAAATGTTAAGAAACATTTTAAAAAATAAAAATAAATCTTTTAAAAAATTTACATATTTCTAAAATTTCATATTACTTAACATTAATTATTTAATATCTACAAATATGTAAATAAAATATATTTTTCTGCATTCCGTATGAATAAATTAAATGAATGAAACCAAAATAAGATAATAAATATTATATGAGTTATTTGACCTTTTTTTTTTTTATAGAAAGGTATCTTTTAATTTATTATTGTTGGTATATATAGATATTGTAATATAATAATAATAAATGGTATATTCTTATTGCCGAAATTGAATAACATCGATTACAAACTTAACATCAAAGAAAAACAGGAAATTAATACAAATAATTTCAGGTTATGTTCGTATACATATAAGTTTTTTTTTTCCCAGATATATTGTAGTAAATTAAAGAGATGAGACCATGCATCAGCAGAAGAGTGTATATAGAGCTATTGTTTTTAATAATTAAATATATATTACAAAAAAAAAATAAAATTAAATACATTCATTTATTTGTTTTCTTCTCTGAATTTTTGTTTCCATTTAGTTATAAATACTTCAAAATTGCTTATCTTTAGTTTATAATGTGGTTTTTTTACAAATATAAAGTATTAGATTGAAATATATAAATATTGAAAAAATATAATATGTATATTGAAAATACTGTTTTTAATTACACCGAATTCTATACGTTGTTTTTTTTTATATATATTATCATCATCATACATATGAAAAGAAAATAACATTCAAAACATATATACCACTATCGTCGTATGTGTGCACAATGTTTGATATACGAATTTGTATATAGAAAATGTCTGGTTCCGTATGAATAGCTATTTAATTTCATACCATTTAAATTATTATATCCATTTCAATATATATAACATTCTTATAGATGTTATATATTGATTTAGCATCTAGTTTACATTTCGATTTCACATAATTCACCATCAATATACCGCACAAATAATTTTTATTCGAAAAAGTTTTATAAAAGAATAAATAGAGAAAAGAAAGAAAAATAATAGAACTTAGTGAGTGAAAAAAAAAAAAAAAACCCACACACAAATGATGATGAAGACGAAAACAAAAATGGTGATATTGTGTAAATTTCATAAAAGATTCAGATTCGTTGTGGAAAAAAAGTAACAGAACCGAATCTAGAATATGTTTTTTATTAAAAATGTAAATTTTCTATTTTAAAAAAGTTAAAAAAAAGTTAGAATCAATTAATAATAATCACCGGTAAATTTTATAGAAAATTCTTGATGGTATACACATTCTATCATATAATAATATATATCATCTATCAGACATTCATTAAATGGTTAATTATGTAAATTACTTTGCATGCGAATCAGTACATAAAAATTCACTAATTGGTTTCCTATTATCGAAAGATAGATATATGTTTGCTTTTAATTCTATTATTTTTTATATGAGTAACTATATACGTGGGTAAACGCATAGTAAAACTCATTCGATAAGCGTAATTAATTTATTTAAAAATTCAAAAAGTTTAATAACGGTTGCGTTTTTATGAAAACATTTTAATTTAATTAAAAGTTAAAATGTTTTAGATAACTTTTGTGTGATAGAGGACATGGTATAGTTAATATATAAAATGATATAGCTCTTATTAACGGTTAAGGTCACAGGTAAAATTTTGTATACTTACAGACAATTCTATAAATTTTACTTGGTAAACTTACACACATACAAAAGTTGGTATAAAATAAATTTTAAATAAATTATAAAGTACGAAAAGTCTTTAGATATCTATAAGAGATGTGTTTGATGGAAATTTCCATTGTCGGTTATATTATGGAATAAATGTATATTCTTAACAAATCATATATAGTACATAAATTATGTATATATATATAATTTTTTCATAACAACAACAACAATTCCTAGAAAACTTTATAATTATATATAAAAGAAATGTATCAGATATACAATTTTAAACAAATAGAAGTAAAAGTATATATATATATAAGTACTTAGAACATGTATATTAAAAACCACATAAAAAAATATGAAGTAGACCAGAACACAGTCATATATATTATATATATATATATACAAATTAATGCTATATTTTATAATTTTATCGTATATTTTTTGTATATATACATTCAGATATGGATTTCATTAATATAAAATGTAATACTATTATATTTTATAATACATATTCAGTTCCAACTATACTTTCTTTTTCAAAATATAACCCTTTTCTAACTGTTTTATATATAAAATATTTATATACGAGTACAAGTACATTTTGTACACGTATTCGTATATTAATATATAAATTATATAATTCAACATTTTCATTTTTCCACCTATTTTACCACAAAATTTATTATATATATGTGTATTTATAATTATATTATGTATATGCAATGCAGTTATAATATACTATACATACTCGTACATATATAAAACAACATAGTATTTTAAAGAAAAATATATTAAATAAAGTGGAAAATTTTCAAGTTTTGGATAATTTAATTTTTATTCATTGTACGAGTATATAACTGAAAAATGTTTAATGTACATGAAACTTAATAATTATAAATATATAGATAAATAAATATATGTGTAATTGTTCATAACTATATTATTATTATATTATACACATTACAATTATTTTATTATTTATGTATTGTGTGTGTACGTATATTATAGTATATTGTAGTAATAAATTATGGTTATTTTAAAGAGAAAATTCACATATTTTGTGTCTGATGTAAACATAACTTACAAAAAAAAAATCATTTTCTTTAATATTTCAACAGATGGTTACGAAATAAGTACTATATATTTTGCGAAAGTAATAATTATTGCTTTTTTTGAAAAAGAAATTATCCAAACGATAATATAAATTTAGATAAAGTAAAAGAATTTCTCAAAATAAATATTCAGCAATATATAACATTATATGTTCAAAACCAGATAACATATATTTATAAGAGACATTATACTTATACTCATATATATAGTTATCATGTATCATATGTATATATATATATAAAAGCCATTACATGAAAGTATTTTGCCAGCTAGACATAACGATATCTTTATATATAATCATATGGTGTTAAATATAACATTAGATTTTCAGAGAACCAAATGTTTTGTTGCTGTGGAAACCAGACTTGCATTTAATTTTATATACTATATTATTATATACGTATAATTCTATATACTATATATATGGTATATACTATATATATGTATATACAGTGAAAGGAAGAAGAATGCAATGTTATATACATGCAAAATAAATACATATAGAAAATAAATACTATATTTAGCAAAGGATGTTCCAATACAAGCTTGCAGATTTTTTTAATTTCAACAAAAATTTGCTTGTTGTACAATTCGCTCAGCAAAAATTAAAATTTATATGACTTTTTTGATGAATTAAGTCAACATTGGTCGAATACTATTTTATACTACTAAAGGAAAATTTGAAATGGTCATCCTGTTGAAACCACATAGTCACGAAAGATCTTTTTTAAAAAAAAAACACAAACTGCACAATTAACATTTATGGTATGTATATACTGTTATTGGAATACCCCTTATTCTATAAAATAATATAATTTTCTAAAACATAAAAGATGTAAATTTAAAATTGAATGAGACCAAAGGGATGCTGTAAATTTTAACCAAAGAAAGTGCTTAAATATTCAATTTGTATATATCAGTGGTATTATATATTATATATATGCACATCGAAATCTATATGAAAGTATATTTAAATATTCACAATATTAGATAAGATATTTATGGTGCATACAACTATATTATATGCTCGTGTCAATAGAATTAATTTTTGTTGGTATAGTATAAAGATGTTAGATGTTATGATTTGATTCAGTATCACTAGCCATAGTATATCAAACCTTTCTGATGCCACCAGATATAACCACCAAATTACTTATGAGTCGCCTATATCGAAATCACTATTTTTTAACCATCTATAAACTTTAGTCTTTGTAAGTTATATTCGATGGTTCATAATTAGCATATATTTCCAAAAGCAATACAATGCGTTTCAGCTATACACATTTGTTTACAATATTCAAGTGATTTAATATCTGTATATTGCAATATATAATCAATTGTATGAAAGCAATACAGTGCATTCAAATACATTGTTCTTCTTCTATTCAAAATCAACAATAAGTCATTTCGATTTGATTTATACTTACAATAGGTAATTATTTAAGTATGCTATTGTATAAATGACAGCTATGAATAAAATATTACTTTTCGCATTTTACATATTAATAGATAATTTCGATAAACAGCACCATCAAAGATATCTTACTATTGTTCTAAATTCCAATTACTCATGTACGGTCAGCAGAAAAGAAATGTAATTCAAGATGAATTATGATATTTTATGTATTAATAATAAACAATTATATTCAGTAGAATATGTAAATAAATAATATTTAAATAAATACCGTCGGCAATGTCAGTGTCAATGAAAAAAAAACAGCTGTGAATGTAATTAAAAGAATAAAAAAATAAATATTATGTGTAAACCGCATAAAAACATTTATCCTTGACACAAATCTATAGATTGTCTTTATTTTATATTTACATATTTTAATTTCATATTTACTTCCATAATACAATAAAAATAAATATGTATTATATACAGTAGCGTGTAAAAAGCATCACAAAAATAAAAAATATAATTAATTTCAATTGTTAAAAAAAAAAAATGCACATGAAATAAAACAATTAAAATAAAATAATTAATTATCTTAAAAGAAAAAAAATAAATAAAAAAAAAAAAACAAAAAAGCTCATCATTTAAATAAATGGAAAAAATGACAATTGCTTAAATTAATATATTTCTTATATAAATTGATTATTATTACATCCATTTAATTATTGATTTATAAACAACCACGGAAAAAATGGCGGCTATATAACAAATAAAAAACAACCAAAACCTTGCAAAATAAAATAAACAAATATATTATTAAAATAAAAAAATTATTAATTAATTATATTATTAATGATAAAATGATATTCATATGATAATGTCATTTATTTGTATTAAAAGACGACTACTAACTTTTAAAAACTATAAATACAACTGATGATAAATGTTTTCCATAAAAAAAAAATCAAATTTTTCAAGTGTTTACGTATGCGTATTTATTTATCGAAAAGAAAAATACTATTATGAAAATATATTACATTCGCATATAATAAATACAAAAAAAAAATTATTTGAATGTGTATAGAAAATATTTTTGTGTTAGTATTTTCTATTTATTGTTAGAAAAGAGAACGAGAGTTATTATTTCTTAAAAAGAGTATATGCATGTAATCACGCCCACTACATAAAAATAAATATACAATCCAAACACACACGCACACACTTAACGAGTTTTATTGATAAAAGTTTGTGTGATAAACTTTTACATAATACACGATTGCATGAATGTATTTGCTATGTAATATTTCTATACAAAACAAAATATAAAGCTTTGACTACAAATACTTTTACACAACGTTATATTTTTCTTTATACATTTCTCTCAATAAATACTGACATCTATCGTAAAACCTTTAAACCTTATTTTCAGATCATTTTATTTTATTAATGTACGTTACGTACATATGAGAAATAGATTGATTTCAAGAAATGTGTAGCATTAGTTACCGAATTTAGTGCATTTTTATAATTTCTAATTTATATATATAAATATATGTGAGAGAATCATAATATATAATGTATAATGTTATATACACGTATTGAGAATAGATATAACGAGTTTGTTCGAAGCAAAATTTTTTGTTTGAAATTAATGGCCAGGCAACACTGTAAATTCCAAACATTTCATTTATAATTCCTTTTTTTTTTTGTTTTGCATTTTATTATTATCGGGTGTTCCATTTTGATTCCTTTTCCATATGACATAGTTATGTATATGTATAATACCAGATGCCTATAGATTATATATTGAATACGTATAGATTTTTAGGTTTTCAAAAGACATATTTTTTTGATACATTATATTATATTATAAAAAAAAATAGGCAAAAAACAAAATTGAGTAAATAAATATTTTGAATTATTGGCGGTTCAGTTGTAAGCATCAATCAGTAATTGAATATCATTATATGTGTATTCTCTTTAAATTCATCAAAATTAAGGATGCTAAAACGATACAAACACTGTAATTTAAGGATAATACGCCATAATATATACTAACTCAATAACTCATCAAAAATATTCAAAAGTTGAGTTTGTGCTATAGGTACATTGACATGAGCGTTGATTTCCATATGATATAACAATTATATATTTTATGTTTTTAGCAGAAAAATTTTTAAATCATAACGTGTTCATGATTGGAAATGAAAATTGGATTCCTTTCGTGTACCGTCACCACATTCTAACCACTGTGTAGACTATATATTTTCCAGATTCTCGTACGTATAGTTATGGATCCATGTTTCAACAACAGATACACGACTATGAACGCAATAATTTATTCGAATTAATTTGTAAAACAATAACAATATGAATTTTAGAAAATTTCAATTTTGAAATAATTATGATATTTTGTTACGTTTCCCTTGTATATATTTGGAAAAAATAAGATGTAATATAAATTTTTCCTTATTTTACGATACCTAATCTATGGTAATCTATGGTAAGTGCACATTTTACACAGAAACATTACAAAATAAATTTTATTTTAATTTATAATAAAAGTAAAATCATATAATGATAAATAAATGTTAAATTTCAACTCATGTCCATTCATCTCATGTTTATATAAAATATAGTGTGAAGTAAAAATTTGAAAAAAATTAATTAAATTAATAATATATATAAAGCACGAATTCACAAAACGTGTACATCCATATAAATTATAAAATTTATATACCATATAAAAATGAAACGAATCATTATGTAAATAATATAATTTATAGTTTTTAAAATACAAATATAATATATATAAATGTTGACCGGAAAGGGATCATAATATATAAATATATATATATATATATATATAACATCAGCCACAACTATACCATTTAATTGAAAATATAAAGATCTAAAATATACGAGTATATTTTGCGCACATTTAACAATGCATATATTAATGCAATATATATAATATATTTAATTTGTTATTAGTATAATTATATTTTATACGTAAAATATTCTGCGATTGTAATCTTTTATTTTCATCAAGTAATCTTATACAACATCAAACTTGTAATTCTCTTGTTAATTTAAGAGATTATAAAGTTAAAAGTATAATACGAATACAAATATTGTAAATATTGTAAATAATATTTAAATTTATTAAAATGTATGTATATGCGTTCGTTAATTTAGAACAATAATTTAGAACTAATGAATAACAACAGTATTTTTTTTATTTTTTTTCAAATTCATATAACAATCTTTAAAAATATTTATTATTCATTTCAATTAGTATAACAACTAAAATTTATGATACCCTATATATATCTCTATCTATGGTATATATAGTAATATAATGTATAATTTATTATTTATATTAATTTATAATTGTATTTTCGTGTAAAATATATTTTGGTTATGCGGTGAGTTGTATATAAACACGAACGGTAAATCATAAATTACCATATTAATTTTAGTAATGTAAAAAATTAGTATAATGTATTCCAGAAATGACTTGTTTCATTTTTCGAGTCTTTAAACTATTCAAATATATGGTATACTCAAAATAGGTAAATTTTATAACGAGTTTAATTTATCACAAATAAAGTATTTAAAAAATTTTTATTTATGAAAGTTCCTTAAAATTATTTATTTATATTTAAAATTAAAATGTCTTTATAAAATTGTTTTAAGTTTTTGTCTTCCAGAATTAAATTTTAGTTTAAGTAAATGGGTGTTAAATAAGTTTGACGGATCCGAATCGATCATCAATTATTGTATGTATAGTTATTTATTGAAATTCATCAATTTTGATAGGTAACTTTAGTATCAATAATTTACTATAGTAAAAAATCTAATGCTATATTTATAGGAAATCCAGTAGTTTTTGATTTAGTGTGTACACAATGTTTAATATATATAACACAAAATATATATAATTAAAAGTATAAGTATTTTATATGCCGGCCAAAAAATATATATTATTTATTTATTCAATATATATATATATTTCAATAATTGTTTTGATTTTGCCATTGAAATTTTTTTAAATTAATGTACCATGAGGAAATTTAATTAATAATATTATTTTGCATATATTTAATTTGAATATAAATTACATATATAATTATTAATATTGAAAACGAAAAAATAATTAAAATAACCATTATATTTGCGTGTCGGTTGCGTGCTGTGTATGGTTTATTTATTTGTTATTTTATCTATTGTATATATGCTACATATCTATACTTTAATATTTTAACATATATTATTTCTTAGTATATTTAATTATATTAATATATTGTATAACACATTTAGAATAGTAAGCTTTTAACATTAAATTGTTTAAATTAGAAAAAAATTACTTTAAAATTGTTTATAAAAATGCACAATATTCTTGAATGACATATGATACATGCGTTGCATAATGCATATGGTAAAATATTTATTTTGTAAGCATTCCAAATATATATATTGTATATAATAGTTATTTTTCTCATTGATATTCTGTTGTCAAAAGAAAATATTTATAGATTGCTTTCTTATTATATTATGGATGGTATATACAAACAAATATGCATATAATAAATAATTCAATGTTGGAATAACCAAAAAATACATATACAATATATGCAAAGTAAAATATGTATGTATGGAAATGAAGACTATGAAAAATTGAAAAACATATGTATTAAATGTGCAATATCGCAACACAATCTTTTGTGTTTTTGATTTTCTATCAAAAAATGGGTATACGTATATACATCCTAAAATATGGATATGAAACGAATTGTTGTTCTATATGAAAAAACTTTGAACAAAAAAAGAAATATTATTATTTTTTGAAATATTTATAAACATAAAAAAAATAACATCTATCTATTGTATATCTATATAATAGAGGTTTTTTTTTTCAACACGCATAAGACGAGATAAATATTTTTGTAAATATTTTTATTAAATTTATATATTTATACGAAATTTTACTATATAGATATTTCTTTATATATACCATATATTGTATATTTATATGTGGACTCATATTTTATTAAATGTATATCAATAAATTTATCTACACTACACTTTCGATATATTATCCAAATATATTTATATATTATATGTAAAACACGCGTTAGATTATTGCTTATTATATAATATTTCTATATATTGTGTATATACTATACATATACATGTGCATACATTCATAAATAAATATATAAATTTATAGATATAACTCTTATTTAGATGATGCGATATAGAAATGATCAAATTTATATCTTTCAACTGATATTCGCATGTAAAACATATGTACGTATAGTTAGATATATGCGTTTAAAGTTGAAAAACATGCAATATGTAAAAATATACATGTACATACATAAAAATACCATCAACGCAAAAAAAAACCGCATTGATCGAAACCAAACATTAGATATGCATATAAAAAAATATATATATATATATATATTATCATCTAAGAAAATTTATAGTTAGTTGATATATCATCAAACAAATTTCCTTTTAAAACATGTATACTATAAAAATTTCGCACGTTATGGTTTTATGATGAATTTCCACTTATATATACAGTAATATGTACATAATATATAAACTATATATAAATTAAATGACGGTATATATAATATCTTGTCTTATATACACGTACGTATATTATATAAATATATAAATATGGTATTAAACTTTATATATATATATATAAATATATATAGCCTATTAAGTTGATTATGTATAATTAAAAGTGCTGTTTTTTCGGTCTTCATTCTAATTGAAGTAATAAATGTATTTTTTTCTCATTTAAATCTCTAATTTATCTTGTTTCTGTATACGAAAAGAAATATTCTATAATATTATATGCGTGTGTTTCTTTCTTTCAGCATTTTAAATTTATATTAAAATTAAGCCAATCAACATAAAATTTCTCTCGATTGTATATAATACAATTATTGTTAATTACGAATAAAAAGTTAAAATTTGTTGTTAACCCTTTTCACTTGACTTCACATTATTATTATATTTTTTTTTTGTATCTCTTTAAAATATATTTCAATATAAATATGTAAATTTTAAACAATATTATGTATACTTAAACAAGATTGTTTAATTCCGTAAATAACTAAATAAAAATATACACACAAGTATAAATTCGTAATTGTATTTTATTCTTGTTTTTGTAGCTCTTCATATTTAAAACAAAAATGCTAATTTATTTATTATTATGATTTTTTTTTTTCATCTTGTTTGTAATCTCTCTGTCAATAAGCGGGTGTGTATCTTTGTAATATACATAAGATTATCACAATTTTCAATATAAAAAATGCGTAGGTTTAATTTTGTTTAAGTAATTTTTAGTAATACTACGATTGAATACAAGTTTTTACCAATTTGATGAAAAAATATATGTATTCTGGATAATATAATAAATTTTCTATATGGTTATATTGTAATATCACAATATATTATTTATTTATTATTTAATATTATTATTATTTATTATTATTATTTACATATATATTTATTTGAAGGTTGAAGTTCTATATAGAGACAGACAGACAGACAACTATATATTTTACCAATGTACTTTATAAATTTTCGAAATCAACCATAATTTTCCTATATTAAGAAATAAGTAACAGGAAATTATTACAGTCAAAATTTGAATAGTCACAATTGAACGTTTCAGCGAAAAGAGGCTTAAGTAATCACTTGTGGTTAATAACAGGATGTATACTTATATATGTATACTGGCTAAGAAGAGGTTTGGCGTCATATACACAAGTAAAAGCACATCCATAATCAATGTTTACATCTCCTATACATTAAACAAATCAAAATTTAAATATTTGTGGACCAAAAATTTTAAAAGTATTTATCATTTTTGTGACAATATTGGTGGATGTTCTCATTGAAAAATTTTCACAGTGTGTGTTAATAATAAACCAAATCGATGGTATATACAAATATTTGCTAAAAATGATTTAGGGCAAATGACAGGATTACAGTATAAAAACAAACATCATATATATTTTAATTCAAAATTATTATTGATGATGCGATACCAACATGCAACGCTTCATTTTTATATTATATACCAAAACATATATTCAACGGAAATTGAATAAATCCAATTTATATATCGTATAGTTATAAAAATGTTTAAAATATATATATTTAAAAACATAAAAACATTTATTTTAAATTGTAAATATTTACAAACTTATATAGATATTTTACGTAAATTGCAATGCCAACATTTTTTTTGGTTTTTTTTCTTTTGTAAATAACATTTCATTTCGAGATTAAAAATATATATAACTTATCAAATTCTACCATATATGTATATAAATGTGTATATGTTAATTTAATAAATGTTTTACCTATATATATAAAAATATATGTGGTATGTGGCTGCTAAAGCTGATATAATATTTGAAATATATATAAATAATGTAAATAGAGTATAGTTCAAATTTTCCATTTTTGTAAATAAATGTTTTTAGTATTTTGTGTTTGTACAGGCTGTACCACTGCGAACACTCTTTATATGTAATCCAAGAGATGATAGATAGGTATATATAGACTGGAAACTGTAAAGTCGGTACCGCCAGATGGTGTATATGAAATGTATTATTGAACATATAATTATATTAATTATCTATACAGTTGTAAATCTGTTTTCTTTATTCTAAGTTTACTTATACATTTTGGTATGATTAATTGTACGGTTGTAGCTTATGTTATTTGTACTGTTGCTTCAGGGATTTTAGCTGAAAGTACGCGTACTGAATTATTGCCAATTAATCAATTATTTACATTTGAGAGCTATAATTATATGACAATCGAAGAGCATGAGAATCTTAAATGAAATACTTATTTTCCAGTATTTTTCATATTCATCAAAATTCTGATGAAATATTTTTGATTTTGTTACTCTATATGCTATTCAAACATATTCTAAGTCCAGAACTACTGGAATGCACATAGATATATGAAGTGAAATGTAAGTACACATCGACACTTTATTGTAAACAAACTTATATATTAAATTTTTGTAAATATGGAGTCAATCAATAAGACGTTACCCCCGATTATATAATTAATTAAATACAATCGGTGATTTATAAATATAACTATAATTAAATAAATAAAATTCGGTATTTAATGCTTATTCATAAAAAAAAATAAATAAGTATATTAATAAATCGTTAACAAGTACACTTTTCGTCTAGGATTTAATTTTCCAGATACTTTCTTGCGAATTTATTTATGTTCTAGCGTTAAATTATTTAAATATATATATATATATATATATGATATATAAGTTTATATAAGATGACTCATATATGAAAAATATGTATGTATTCAATAATGAAATTATTCGATTGATTTGTATGAAGGATATATTATTTTGCAAAAAATAAATTTAATTAATCAACCTATTAATTAATGAATTAAAATTAATAAATAATTATCAAATTAAAATAATATATAATCTATATATCGTTTCTTTAAACAAAATTAGCGTGTTTCACTATGGCACAGCCTGTATGGTAAAATACTAAAATAATATTACATATATTGTATGATATATATAGATACCTTTATTTCGTATATTTATACAATAAATATAACCAAAGTCATATATAATATAGTTATGTATACATATATGGTATATATATATATATGAAATGAAAATATTTCCAATAAATATGCTTATATATACGTGTATTATAGGGCAAAAAATACCAAATATAAATGTTGCAGTCACGTATATATTTTATTTATTTATAAAAGTTACAATATATATATAAATTCTGAATAATACTTTCTTTTTTTTTTTGGGGTGGATATAACACATACAAATAACCTATTTTAATACCAAAAACATATATTAGTATTGCATACCATACTTTTACTACCGTACATATAATATAGGTGTATATATATTATATATAATATTATCAAAAATAAAAGGAAAGAATTTTCATCCCCATGTATATTCATATATATACAACAATATACATATATATATAATATGAAAATACACAACATAAAAGGATAAAAATTCCATTTATATCAGACAATTGGTCACGTGAGAAAATATATATGGTTGATTTTAAAAATGAAAATGAGGAAAAAATGAACTCACAACACAATATATATATATATCCGATAATGAACATAAATATCAATGTTATATATATATATATATATATCTATATAGGTATAAAGCTATGATAGGATTTAGGTATACCATATACATTCAAATACATTAAATTGTATATAAATAAATAATTTACAATAATACACATAAAACAAATTGGGTAGGAAAATGTAATAGCATATTAAGAGAACATTGCGCAAATAATTATAACCTAATTAAATAAATATAATTCCAGAAATATTGAATAGATTATTATAAATATAATTTTTAGGTTTTAATAAAACATATTATAATATGATTACATTTTTAAAAAGTTACTTTATTATATTATATTCTATTTAAATATATTAATTAATTTAATTAATTAATAATAACAACAACAATATAATATATAAATAAATATGTATAATTTAGATAATAAATCTATTAATTGAATGTATAAGATAATTATAGAGTACACACAGAGAACATAATAATATATAATATACAGAGATATTTTATGTACAAAAAAAGGCATATGTATATTTTTATATACAATACTTAAAAGATCATAACCTTTTTTATATATTTTCTTTTATTTGGTATTAGTATACTTAATAGATAATTATATATACAAACGCACATAATAATAATATTTAATTATTATATATAAAATTATTTTAATATTTTATTATTAAACGAAAAACAAAAAAAAAAGCATTACATTATCTCGAATATTTGTTATTCCTATAATAACAATATACGTAAGAGCAATTATAAATATTATACTCGTTATTACTTATTAGTTGGATATAATTATAAAATTTATTAATAAATAATAGAAAAATACAAATATATCGTACTTACCCACAACCACCCGAACACGCCTCTGTTTTAATTTCATCTGATTTCTGTAAAGAATATGAAAACAAGAAAAATGTAAATTAAATTGCAGATATTTTAATATTATAAATTTATAGTATGCAAAAAAAAGTTGCCGACAATTAATTGATTTTATTTTCTTTATTTCTTGTTTGTTTGTAAATAATATATATATGAGAGACCGACCATAATCGCTTTAGCATAGTATTAATATAAATTTTATAAAATTTATAAATTATATTATTAAAATGTAAATCGATAACAAAAATTAAATTTTTCAATAAAATTCTTCTGAATTTTTATTTTACAATGAATGAATAAAATATTTTCTATATATTTAATTAGATCAATCTCTTATACAAAATAACATTAACAATTTTACAAGTCAAATAAAATGACCCACCCAAATATATTTGGAAGAGAAAAAAAAATAAATTTAAAAAAATGGTTGAATACAAAAATCAATAAAGAATATGAAAAAAAAAAAAAAAGAAAAGAAAAAAATCAGATACAAAAATGTCTTCTATTTCTTTTTTCACAAAACAAATACCACCCATACACACATTCTGATCAAAGATTTTAGAAATACAAAAAAAACTCGACACATCATTTAAAATGTTTTATTGGCATTTTTAGATAAATAAAATAGCGATGGACTGACTACACAGGATATTGAATAAATAGATTTTGGTAGACAGCAACAACAATTATTATTAATATTATCAAATAGTTATTGATTGATTGACACATAAGTCCACATGGAGTACACATGAAAATTCACAAATTTCTTAATTTCATTATTTTTATACCAGTGATTAACTCCATAATGATGTATGCGGATATTGTTTGTTTTTGAGTATAATGTGTCCAACACATAACAACCGTTTTGTTTATACCATAAACAAAGAAATGGTACCCCAGATGAAAAATTTCTGTATGAAAATAAATACCACGATCGATTAACATGAACTCTACCACTGCGCCACTACTGAGTGTATGATACAAACATGTTTACAAAATAATTATATTCATTAAATACTGATAAATTAAAGAAACAATCATTCGTAATAAAATATTATGGTTTAATAACATTTTTTAATTTAAATAATTTTGGTAAATTTTTTCCAAATCTTTACTTTATTTTACATTTACTTTTTTATACATCTACTTTTTATATTATTATATAATTTCAAGTTTTCACATAGTCAGATATTAAATTACATTCAACAATTTTTTGATGAATGACCGAGTTTCGCCTCAAACAATTTTTTTTTTTTTTTTTGATTATGCAAAGTTATATAAAGTATGGTACAATCTTGAATACGGAACGCAGTAGTGTCAAGAAATAAGAAAAATAAGAATTAAAAATTAATTAATATACTAAGTAATAATATGAAATGTTTACATAAAAATTTACAGATAAATTAACTGATAAATTTATTAATACTTTTGGGCGAATTTGTCAACGACTGATAAAATTATTTTTTATTGAAATGTAAGTGTGTTGATGTATAACAATTTATTGATAATTTTATCCATTAAAAGTTTTAAATGACTGAAACCGTAAATTTGTTTTTGAAATTAGAGCAATAGCTGAAATTTACCTTCATTATGTTACACTTATTGTTTATAGTAATATATAGTTTATAATTTTACAAATTGTACCCTATTTTCACAATCATATAATTTATTAAGGGCACATGATTCACTCACAATATAATAACGCATTAACAAATAAAAATATGTGTTGTTAATTTCAACTCAATTGAAATACTATTTTAATAATTAATAAATTTTCTTTTTTTTTTGTTGGTTTTAGGCTTATTTTACGGTTTTTATTTTATAAATTAACTATACGATATTATTTAAATGCAATAAAGTAAATTTTCTTAATATGTCACTATATTATACAAGAGTGAATATTGTAAATTGTATATATTATATTAATTTAAAAGCAAGAATTTCAATGAAATAATAATAAATTACCTCATATATATTCGAAACGGCAAACTTTATTTTGTTTTTAATTAAAATGAATGATAAAAAGCCTAATTTTAAATTGTATTGAAAACGATCTTTTTTGTTGTTGTTTTTATGTGTATAAAATCATTAATGTCAATGAATTTATATATATACATTTAATTTTATATCTTTATTTTAAATTTCAAATTACAAATGTATACATAAAAATGTTGTTGTCGCATAAATATAAAAATGTAATATATATGTATTTTGTGTTTGTTCACATATACTTTCATATTATATAAAAAGTATAAATTAATATCTAATTGTAAGTATATAAGAGACAGCATTTATTTTCGTATTAATAATGACATTAATTTGTATAAAGATGACAAACTTTGTTTAATTGTTTTATATAAAATTTAAATAATGTGTGACAATATAAATGGTGAAAGATGAAGAATTTATATGTCAAAAATTAAGCTATACCATATTCATATTCAAATATGTATATTAATATATGAATTCGCGTCTGTGTAAATTGTATTCGAATTAATTAAATATTTCTTATGATTAGTGTTAGTGTTATGTTTGTTTTTTTAGGTTATTAAAAGAACGCATTTAATTTAAATAAAAATGTTAAAAGATAAAATTAGTGATTTTTTAATGGAGCTTTATATAGTATCAAATGAATCAAAGGTTAAACATTTATTAAAAAAAAAAAGCTGTCAGTTTATAGTAACTGAAACTATATTATTTGGAGAAACTAATCATATACAACACAGAAAAACTAGAAAAAAATTATTGTTCATATAGTTGAGTTATGGAATGATGTCATAAGAAAAGGGTTATTTCAGCAAGACTTTGTAAACATAATTTTTAGTAACCTTGAAATATAAAGTTTTATTAACTTCAAAATTGCAATCAAATTGAATTATTGATAAAAATTTGCACTTTAGCTTATTATTTCAATATGTTATTTGGTTGTCCCTTTAAACTACGTGATTGTATTCGGGCTCAAATGCAAAGGCACACTTGAATATACGTTGATTGAAAATCATTGCGGCTGCAGTAACGAACTTGAAAAAAAGATCAAAGATATGTTTTTAAATATCATTATTATAATAAAACAATATCGCCTAATTGATAATAAAAAAATTATTTAACATTTTCGTGTACAGAAGCTAAAAGTTATAATTATGAAGATTTGATGCAAAACAGCATTTATTTTGAAAATAAAATATGATTATTATTAATAATTCAATTATTTTTATTAGTACACTTTTTTTTGCCGGATACTGTCCAAGATGATATATATATTTTTACATTTTCTGAAGACATACATAATACATATAAACATAAACTAACATATATTTTTGTACTTTATATTAATAAATTATGACAATATCATGTTATCAGAATCAAAAAGAAAATATGTATGTATGTATATTTATATTTTTATAAATTTAGTCATCGTCATCGTCATATATGCCACACTAAATACGAAAAATAATCGAAATAAATTAAGAAAAAAGCAAACAATCAATTTATTTTTACAAAATATAATTTTACGATATATTCTTTCTCAAATAAAATACATCGATTTGCACCCACAACGCAATTGAATTAAATAGTTTTTGTTTAGTTTCTGCAGTTTGTTGAGTATAACTTGAATATTATTTAAAATGTTTCTATAGAATTTTTACAAATTTCAAAATAACAATTAAACATGTTACTGCTTTGTTCTAAATACATTTGTCGACCGAAGCACAAAAACTAACATCACTCAATGCATTGTATTTTAGCTTATACTTAAGAAAATGTCATCAAACAGTTTCTTAAAGTCTGTACACATTACACATAAATCAATCAACAATCATTCGAATTTCAGAAGGAAGTCATTTCGGTTATTTTTCGGACAGATATAGCGTCTAAGATAAGATGCCAACAAAATTAAATATATTTAATAAACAAATATATATATATATGGTGCCATATACAATTTATATAATACATACAATGAAAAAATAAAATAAAACATCTAATTTTTTATATAGAATTTGTTACAGAATACATATAAACAACAAAGTTTACAAAAAAATAAATTCGATTTTCTTTAATTTACTTAAGTAAGTCCTTCCCATATATAAACAATATATATATGTATAAACTAGTAAACATAGAATATTGTCTCATATGTTAAATATTTTTATACATATTATTTATTTAAAGAAAAATATATATATATTACAATATATAAAAATAGAAGTGCATCTAAGTTTTTTGTTACACATTCTCTATATGGGGTTTTTGTCATGCAATTTATTTCTTTTCAAAAATCCAATAAAAACCGAGTAACATTTTTCTCTATATTTATATACAAAACACATTATTTTATATTATATAAAATTTTATTTACTATTTTTGTATTTGAATAGAACTTTCTTGAAAGGAAAAAAAAAAAAATAATAATGAAATCTGCAATCACATTTAGTTGACCAAATCAAATGTATAAATGATAGCTATGTGTGTGCATTCATATATGTGAATAGTGTACAACGGGTGTACTATACAACAACATATTATTAAAATTGTAAATATGTGTATATAATAAATTTAGTCATGGTAAATATTTCGTTTTTATGCCATTTGACTTTTTATTTTATGATTTTTCTTATATATCAGATTACAGATATCGCAGGTATATAAATATGCACATACTCATAAATTTAAATATATAAGGCATTTTTATATGATGTAACACATTAAAACGATAAGTTCTATGTTTTTATATTATTAATAATTTGTTGTTAGTTTTAT
The DNA here is from genome assembly GCA_910594885.2 of Bibio marci. Classification (NCBI taxonomy): domain Eukaryota; kingdom Metazoa; phylum Arthropoda; class Insecta; order Diptera; family Bibionidae; genus Bibio; species Bibio marci. Next base: position 22,929,502 of record OU343114.1, on the reverse strand, counting down.
ATTAATTTAATCTATTACGTTAACTATAAACAAATAAAAAATATAAATTTTAACAATCACATGAATTTATATAATTTCAATTGCAATAACACACTATTTCAAGTGATTTATGTAAATTGTATATAAAATATAGAAACATGTGATAGATGTGTATTATTGTCGAATAGAAAAAATATTATTATTGTCGCCAGCATTATTTTATATTTTATATAATAACATATTTTCTCCTCATTCGATGAATTTCATTAATTAAATTAAATTATGTAAGTTGAACTCAATTGATTTAGTGATAAAAACGAAGAAAACCGTCTCACATATTACTTTAAGCATGAAATTAATTATATGAATACAAATAAGCTAAACAAAAAACCAATTTCAAAATAGAATTAATTATATGTTATATATTGTATTATAAATATAGTTAATATAGTAAAAAAAATATGTTTCATTTGTTATAATATTTATATTTTTAATATATTTATAGAGCTATAGAGATAGAGACATCATATCGTATCTAACATGATATAGTTGAATGCTTATAAATATATATATATAATTTTTTATTTATAATAAGATATTCTTCAACTTTACTTTTTTTGTTTTTCAGAAAAAAGAAAAAAAAATGTTCAGATAATATAAATATTTATGCTATGGAAATTATAATATTAAGTTTAAGAAATAAGAATATTATCATATTATTTATGCGCGTATTTTTTTGTATACTTTATGTTCATTTATATGAAGTCTCATGTATTTATTAACATCAAAGAATTAGTTTATTTTCATTTTTTGATGTGCGGCGTTGTATAATTCTGAGATGATATTTAGTAAATATTTTCAAAATAAAAAATCTACTACATATAGAAAATAATGAAAAATAACATTTCATCTTTTTCGATACAAATACTAAGCGAAGGAATATTTTTTTTTTTTCGAAATTTTATTTATGTTTCAAACGAAACCAAAATTCTATATACAATAGATATATAAAATTGCTGAATGACAGATTTCATTTTTTTTTTTAATTTTTCAATAACTATATATTATATATTTAGAATATGAATAATTTTAAAATTCATTACCTTTAATTTTTAAGTCTTCGTAAGTTTATGTTAAATAATTTACTTTTAATATCATGTATTGTAAAATAATAAACATTATACAGAAAATGAAAATAAAGCACGAGTGAATATAATGTTTATATAGATAGAGGTCTATATACTAAACGAAATATGAATATTGAATTATTCCTACACCTAGACCCTTAACTATAGTAATGTTGCGTTGGCCACATTTAAAGTACCTACTTTCAGTCTTGTTTCAATAATGATATTAATTGGATTCAATAGTGATAATTCGCCTTCACTTAAGCAATATAATCGCCCAGGCTATGTTTTCTTTTCCAGATAAGTGCACCCCATATAGTTTTGAGTACATATGTTCTGAGGTTTCTTCTCCACATATATGAAGGGCGTTGCTGATCCTTTTCTTGCTGGGCTGTTCACTTCTCGATTTCCCATATAGATTTAGTAATTTTTAATGAACAAAAACAAACGATAATATTAAGAATTTATTAATTTTTGTATATTTGTGAAGTAATGATGCTGCTGTTGTAAATATAAAAGTATGTTATAATAGATTATATTTTAAATATATATGTATATGAACATTTTGTATCATAACACGTATACTGTTATTTTTATGCTATATATATTGTATTTAAAATTGAACCTTTTCACACATACATACATCATAAAGTCATATTATTTAATTGAATAACCCAAAAAATTTAAATAAAGTCAAATAAATTAAAATGATATTCGACTGCTAAATAGTTTGATAAATATAATGATGACATTATTTTAAATATACACATATATTGCATACACTCGTAACATATTCACAACGGTTGAGAACAAATATTCATTAAAAATAATGCTCTATAATGAATATTTAATGATATGCAGTAAAAAAATTTAGACAAACAATATATATTTTATGCTCATTATTATCTTATATAATTTCTTGCATACAACATATTATTTAATATACAATATATGGTTCTGAAAAATAAACAATTTAACCATATCAAAAAATACTATAAATACATATCCGATAATGTGTATAGTAAACATAAGCTTGTATATTATACAATTTTCTGATACAAATATTCATCACGTATAAATTATAGTCAATTTACTCATTCTTGTCAGTCTTTTATAGCACCTGAAGTAGATTTTCTTGTTATGTTTTATTTTGAACAAAAAGAAGAAATATATAAAAACAAAACCACTACCAAAACAACAATATGATAAAGGAACTGTATAAACTACCGCATCCGCATAGAAAAAGTTATAAACCATTCTATATAAATATATATATAGAAATATGTTTATACAAATTTACAATATATACTTTTATAAGATAGTAATGATAAAACCTAGGAATAAAATATAGCAAGACCATTTTTTTGGACCGAAGAAATAAAACTTATATACAAAATTTTAATAATATTTAAAAATCAAAATAATATAAAAATTGTATATGAGTTCTATTATCAAATAAAATTTTATGTCAAATTTTAACACTATGAATAGAGACAAAAAATATTACATGCTGCGGATTGTAGAAAGAAAATTTAATAATATTAATCAAAATTTTGTATTTTTTATAGTAAATTGAATTTTGTTATATTATCAGTTATTTATTAATAGTAATACAATATATAAATAATTTAATAATAATAAAATTGAATATTGATTCATATAAAAATATTAAATATATTCATATAAAAATAAAGATTGTTGATGGCAAATATCAATAATAATAATAATTAAATATTTTCTAAACAAACATTCATTTATAATTAATTGAATATTATATATTTATAAATTTTTTTTTTTATATAATCTGACAATTCAATTTAATATTCATATTTATTATTAAAATTATATTATTATTATTATATCTATTTAATATATATTGTATATATATAAATATAAAAACAATATCAATAACAATTATAATAAATTATTTATTGAAAATGTAAAGATTATATTTATTATATAAATAAATATAGAAGTTTATTAACAATGTACCAAGTGTAGAACTAAATCTTTATCGGTTTATGGTATATTTTTTTTCTTCAATTTTAATAATAATTGGCGCATTTTTGTTGTGTCATCAACAATTGCAAAAACCATATCTGTAATTCAGAATAGTGAAACTAAATTAAAAATATGTCAATTTTTAAATAAGTTTGACCGAATATTTATAAAGTCTATCTAAAATGTTACTATGTAGCATCATATATTTTAATAATGTTAATTAACGTTTGATTTCGAGCCAACATATGATCAATGTACGTACCATCACATTCACCAAAATTAGGTCAGGAATTATGTTTAAAAGCACTTATAAGTTATGAAGAAATTGACAATATTTTTAATTCAAAATTTTATATTAACAACGATAAAGATTTATTTCTATAACTTAAATATTATTTTAATATTTTTATCAAGACAAAATTATTTTGTTTTCATAACCGTTATCGATATGGTTTCTTGTCGTATTTCTTATTTCAATTTTTCTTTTAATATGATATTTACATATATGCAATATTTAAATTATTTATTAAATGTATAAAAAACTTTTATGCAAATTTAACAATTTTCGTATTTACATATAGAGTTTTCAATAACATAATAAAATAAAATAATAACAAACAAAATCAATGATAATTACTTGTTAGCATATATATGAACTATACAGGTTGATTCAGGCATTTAATACTTCAAACATATTAATTATATATCAATTCAAATCGCCAAAATCTATTTATTTTTATATAAAAAGCATATTGTTATTTAATTGGAATTCGAAGAAATTTTTGGAAGCAAAATTATAGACAGTTTTTTTAATCCACATAATTTTGAATAACAACAACATTAATTGACGTTTGTTCTAATGCATATTTGAGACGTGAACTCAAAATTAGGTGTAAAATGTCAAATTGAGTGAAACTGTTGTTGCATATTGTATATTAAAATTAATTTTCTGACTAACCACTACCACTCGTTTATAGATTAGTTAAGTATTAACAAACAATAACGAAACACTGGGTTCAATTCTATGAATTTGAATGAGAAATTTGTCCAAATTTTCGTATATTGAAATTTTTCATTAAATACAATGTATCGAAATGTAATTGTTTTGTTGTTTTATATATTGTATTATAATTTAGTAATTTAGAAACTTTACTATATAAAGAATTTTTATGGAAAATCGTAAATGACATATATTCATATTAATTAAAGTATATTACAATCGAACTCATTTTTAAAATCATCTTTAAAACAAAACAAATGAACTTTTATATCACTCCCATTCTAGAAATAACCATCGATATCAGAATCATCCTGTATATATACGATTGTTTATATGAAATAAGTTTTTGATATGAAGTTTCTTTTATCTACACAAGAATCTAATTTATTTAATATACCATATCGTCGTACCTATATATGTATAAAAAACTTTCTCTATAATGCAGCAAATGCAATTGCATTTTGCAGTGGAACCATTACTATATATTGAATATTTCACATATATAATTTAAATATATAGGAAATGAAATCAAAATAGTAATATTTTACAAAACACATACTTTTAAGTAATGGAAGAAAATAAATTGAAAATTTAATATAATTTTATGCAATTCTGAAAAAATTTCAATATACGTAATGTAAAGTAATTTTAGAATTTCTTGGCAACAATAATTTGATTGGACATTATTACATTTTGGATGAAAAATTTCAATTTCAAGGAAAAGAAAATATAAAGCAATAATAAATAAACATAATTTGATACATTTTAAATGAAGTTATAGAAAAAACAAGTAAAAATAAATATGAGGATTTACTGAATAATTGCCAAAATTTTTAATAATTAATTTGTATTATAAATATTAATAAAAACAATGATTAACAATAAGAATTATTGTCAACATCCATTAGTTTAATTATCAAAGATAAGAGTTTATATAGATTCGCTAAACGAACAAATTCAGATGAAAAATGCACATATGAAAATATCGACAGATCCCTGGAATGAGGTCATGTATTTCAACAATCTCATATATGCACTGTATGAAAGCCGTCAATGATATTATTATATGTAGACATTGTCAATCTCGCATAGACTATCGAATAAATTTAAATATATGCGATGATATTTGTTTATAGGGTTCCGTAAATAAACAAATGTTAAATATTATTATAACTTAAATATTATGTGCCTGACAAAACTTATTGGTGTATAGTGTGCACATAAATTTAATGTGAAATATTTATTCCATTCTAAAAATAAAAATCAACAAAATTATCACAAACTTATCACAAATCCAATAAATTTTGAAAAACAATATTAAAACTTAAACAAATAATAAATTTATAAATTATATAAAATATTAAATATAAAAAAATGTTATATGACTTTTTCTGATTTATGCAATAAAATTTAATTTACCAGTTATTTTTTTTTTTACTTTTACATCACAAATGTAAAAATAAAATACAATATAATAAATAATAATAATAATGAACAACACACCGAGCGTACTCGTGGCACTGACGCGGTGACTACTTATATGTATACAGCTGATTTTATTTTATTTTAGAACAACCAACATAAATTGAAATGATTAAGTATAGAAATTAATTCATGACGCTTATTAAAAAAAAAAAAAAACAACACTCTGTGGCGCAGTATGTAGTGTTCAAGGTTTAACTCAAACAGTCGTGAAATATAGGGTTTAATTTCCGAAATTTTAAATACTAAAATTTTTCCGCTGAGTTACCATTTGTTTGTTTATGAAATAAAAATACGGGGATATGTTTAAAAATATGTTGTTAGACGCTGTACTCAAAACTTACCACAATGTTTATGCACACACCAATAATCATTTACAAATAATGGATACTTTAGATAAGTTCTAATAATCTAGTCAATTCTTCATTAGGATGGAAACGCTGTTCAAAAACCCTTGCGCTATCGACTGTTCTAGATTTAAAAAACCACTATTTATTGTAGTTTTTGTCATATTCTGGTAATTTTTCTAACATATCGCTTCGAATTATAATTATTTGTTGACAATAGTGTTAAAAGGTGACTGTTTTAGTGTGCTTTAAGCAGTGAAAAAATACACTTCCTCCTACAATCCCACCAAATATAGAGTCACCCAAATCACCATATGCATATTATTACTTGTAAGTTTCTCGAAACACAAAATTAGTTATTTTTAGCATAAAAAAAGAGACATACTTTTGACAAAATAATTTCAAATGTGACGATGGACATTTTTATTCCAAATATATAAAAACAAAATTCTATAAATAATTTGCTGTATATAATTATGTAAAATTTTGTCATCCATCAATCGATTATAGTTTAAATATGTCACAACATTTCAAAAAGTAAATAATATAATATATTATACATTTTATATTCGAAAATTTCTGCATATTTACACAAAAATAATCATATGATTTACCCAGAAATATACAACATAAAATGAATTTAATACTATTATAATATTATATAATTATTACAACAGACATGCAATGAACTCATTTATTATTATTTATTTTGTTTCTGATTTATTTATTTCAATTATTTTATTTAAAATTCGTATATATAATATATGTACTCGTATACATATATTAATGAAAATCAGATTAATTCTTTAATCAAAATTTTCTATCTATTGAATAATTTTCTTCATAAAATTTTAATCAATATTTATTTCTTGAAAATAAATTGAGATCTTTTAATATCCATTTAAGTTGATATAATTTATAAACTTTATTTTATAACATATATAACAAATATACAAAAGAGTATTATATAATACTAAAACAAAATTTGGTTTGCTTTTCGTTAGGAATTTTCTCTAAATGTGTGTGTGTGTATGTGATACCATTTTCTAATTTTCAATACATTTTCTTTAACATCATTTATATATATATATATGTTTGTGTAATTCACATGTATATTATACATACTGCAATTGTGTTTGTGAAAGTTACAAGGTACAAGTATAAGTTGATAATGATGTAAATATATTCTTGTAACAGCATTACATTCTCAAATAATAAGAAAAATTGTTTTTTTCTTTTATAAAATTTTGTTCTGTAACTTACTGGAATTTTTATCAAATTTTCTTTATGTCTCTCTTCAGACCTATTCTTTAATGTATTTTATATTATATATTATATATATAACTTAAGTATATATATACATATAAAAATATCTCGACCACACGCATAATAAACAATCGTAGCTATATATAGCTGCAATCACTATTCAGCGTAACCACATTCTAACAATTTAACTTATTGATCAGTATGATATATTTAAAAAAAAACTGCCGTTTGTGTGTGCTATCGATGGTGTTTCCAATGGAAATTGCTATAGACGAATCTTCTCATGAAATGGTTAAGCCTGGAATTTAAAGGATCCAATAGAAGGAGGACTTTAACTATCAAATTTATTAACTCTATAATCAATTTCAACAAATTGATTACAAAATTGTAGTGCTAAATTTCATAATAACATCTCCAATCATTTAAGGGACACATCGACCTAGAGTAGACAAATTATAAATAATTGCGTGTTGAGTATTCTTTCAGTTCCAGGCGCCATGCTCGTGTAGTTTTTCTCATAGGATTATCTTATACAACAGCATATTATATAAATAAAATTATTATATTTATGTTTGTTGGAAAACAGCCAACCTAAAATATGCATTTGTATTAGCGCATTCGTGTAAACAGAATATATTTATACAACAATAATATATTCAATACATTTGTTGTTGCTTTTCTCTATCACATGGATGGAGTATATAAGACTATATATTCCTTTATATATAAATATATACATATCAAAATCAAAATGGTTTGATACTATGGCCCAGAAAACTGGCATGGCTGGTGTATGTATTTTATAAATGTATATGTGATGCTAATGCATTATTTATATATAACAAATACAATATATATGTCTCAACATAATATATTATGCTATATATATATATATATATACAGCAATATCATTCTGTATCATGCTATATGGATTACATAAAGAGGAGTTAGGCATTTAGGTATTTATATACATATAATATATATATATATACTAACAGAATGAAATAGAAAAACGATTTTTGTTTTTGTTAGAACACATCTACTAAATATACATACGACTATACGTATATACTTCAAATTGTTGTCAGAGAGGCTATTATACCAACCAAAAATAAACAAAATAGGTTAACGTTTTTCTGTTGACGAAATGTATATATATTTCTTTCTGTATATATTCGAATATTTATTACAAAAACATGTGTTTTAGTAAAAAAATACTTTTCAGTTCAAATGATACGGACAATATTTTAACAGTGTATGAACTTATGTAAAAATAAACTAACTTATTTAGTCTATGTGACTATCAATTTATATATAGAAAAGAAAATATAGAAATTGTTTTAATATGGAAAATTTTAAAATAGTATATGTTACATTATTTTTAGGAATGTTTACAATTAAAACAAATAAATACTGTGACCAATTTTCGTACGACTTAATTGATGACTATTATAATAATTATATTTCATAACTGATAGTAAATTATTTAACTTTAATTAAACATTTTTATTTCTTTCTTTCGTAAAAATTAAAGTATTGAAATAGAAATAGAATTTAATACCAGTAATATTTATTCCAAAAATCGTGAAATATATTTATATTTAATAACACAGGCAAAATATTTAAAAAATTTAAATTATACAATAGATAGTTCTTTCCATTGTGTGATATATATACAGTCGAGAAGGTAATCACACCACAATCAATTGAAAATATTATTTCTTTTAATTGAATACAATTAATTATATTAACTATCATGTTACGAAGATAATTATTAGGAAAAGTAAATTTTTTTGTTATTTTCTATGTTTGTTCAGAATTATTCAACAAAAATATAATATCAGAAAACTTGCGATACATTTTCCGACGGTATTTTTTAGCATATCAACATTTATGTATATTATTCACACTAAGTTTATATTATTTCCGGAAATATATATACACACAATATACACACATTATAGCATTATAAATTTAATATGTATGCGTCAGAAAATAAAAGTTTAAAATTATCTTTATTCTATGTTCATATTATTGTTGAAATAAAAAATATTGAAATTATCAATAAATTAAAATATATATAAATTTTCTTAGTAGCTATTTGACCATGAATAATTTTAACTATGTACAAATATTATATTATTATTTATGAGTATAGGAAAAAAATTACTCAATAAATTTTTGTATTTGGAATTCAATAAATTGCTTACCTGTGTGTATACGAATTAATTTTATATTACCAGTTTTTAAATTAAAAATTATTGTATTTTGTTTTAAATAAACAATGGATACTTCCAATCTGAATGGAAAGAAAAAAACTAAACCATAATTAATTATTTGTATTTACAACACAAATATATCACCATTATTTTAAATTATTACTATTACTAAAATTTCAGTTAATTATGCAATACACTTTTTTTTTCAGAGAAAAATTTAATAATATATTAACTATACACTGAATTGAATAATTTTTAAATGAAATTTCTTAAATAAAATCATCGGTTTATATATGTATTTAATGTTTTGCAAAATTTTATCGATTATATATTCCTTATCAAAATTTAAACTAAATTTTATTGTAATTTTTTCCATTAAGTTTAGTTTTTTATTTGCGTAATAATATGTTCTATGTGTTTAGCATATAATGGTAATGGTATGCATATTTTATTATTTTTTTTATCGTATTGTGTAGACAATACACTTACAAATACACAATTGTATATATATATATATAAATATATAGTTATATTTAATAGCTTATACATAATAACAATAGCATATCAATTAGTTTTGATTTGCATATAATACAGCTATATAGAAAATACCGTGAAAAAATTATTATAATTATTATTATTATGGATTAGATTGTAGGTATAGTGTACATAATATTAAATTCTATATCTATATTTATGTAAATTCTTATTAAAAATAATATTTATAATGTATTATAAATATTAAATTTTTATTATATAAATATAAATCATATATATATACACCGTCTGTTCCAAAAATAATGAGAATGGTTTTATAATATTATATGTAAAACTTGTAGCATCATCTTTTAGCTACTAATTGATTTATGTAGTGTGAACCGGCCCTATCAAACTATCATAGTTTCATATGACATATCATTCTGCGTAAACCTAAATACTTAGTTTTTGTGAGTGGTTCGAAAAATCAACGCCAACAAACAACATTAAATTTGTTACTTAAACATATTATTTGCTTAATAAAACTTTCTATATATTATAAAGTCACTCTTTAGATGGTGTATATCAATTTTTATAGATTATCAATGTTTTTCTGTTATTAATATTATATGGTGGTATTCGTGAAGTTAATTTATAATGATACACACTTTGCAAACAAAAAAATAAAAAAAGGTAAACATTCTTCAAAATTCTATATATTGTAAAATAAATCTATTTAAAAGTCTGAACATGTGTATAGAAAATAATACAAAAAGAGAAAATTTATTTATTTTGACAAAATATTATTGGACGACCATTTGGGATACAAAAACAAAATTTTTGTCTATATTTTACATATATTGTCTACTCGTCTCGTATATTATAATACATTAATTTTTTTACCCAAATATTGTCAAAACAATCCCTTTATAAATACAGGTTTCCCTTAAAATATGAAGTGCTTGAATAATACGGTTTTGGTTTAATGTGAACATAAATTTGTTCTTCTACCTTGAATTATCTTTGCAGAGCCAGATAAAGATAAATTCGCATGAAATAAACGGTATTTGAAAGATGTATTCCTTCAGTTGATATACCGATAACAACTTTTTGAAAGTGGTAGTTTATTTATTTATGCCAATTCTATAAAAACGTTTAAGAATTTATTGATATATACAAACAATTATAATGGAAAATATAAAACAACAATACCCTTAATTAATAGTTTTGCTGAACTTCTCTTATTTGTATCGCCAATTTTGTAAATATAATGTGCGTATATGTATAATGGAACTATAGATATATAGCTCCTAGTGCACTTTTGAGAAACGGTTAATCGGTGCAGTTTTATCGACCGCAGATTCTAGAAACTTTAGAACTCGATCAATTCTTAACAAATTGGATGTGGTACATAAAAAAATGCTTGCAGTACTTCCAAGATATTAATTATTTAAATAATTATATATAATAGTAACATTAACCAGATGATTTAAGCACATAGGCTTTTAAATTTAAAGCTACAGTCTTCATTACATTATTCTATCTGAAGTGGTTCGATAGATATTTAAAAAAAAAGAATTTTTCTTCGAAATATACAATCTTTGTACTTAACTACGGCATATGTCAAGGGACGCCTGTATTTTATTTTATATTATTAAATTTAAAATACATCTATTAAAAATTTTTTGAAACGAATGCTATAGGTTTTTATTTTTGATATTGGTTTATGTATGAAATAATAACAACATTTAATATTTAACATTTATAATAGAGGAATGTATATATTGCGTACTTATATATTAATGCTATATATATATTTATTTATATACATCTAAATATACAATATTTTGTAAACCACCCTCTTTCATTTCTATTTAAATTCAATAAAAATAATTTTTTATGTAGAGACGTTAAAGCCTATAAAAACCGACACATATATTTGAATTTATATGAATTAATCTTAACAGAGAAATCCTTGGGGGTTTAAATAGTTGGCTGAGCTTTTATGTAAAAGAAGCTTTTAATGTATGTATAATATTTGTTTTGAAACATATTTTATTGACATATTATTGACATTTATTACCATTTTTTTTGTTTTTTATTTTTTTTTTTTTTGTATCAAAATGTATTCTCTTAAAAGTTCTACAATTTCACAAAGAAAAATCAAAATAGCGCAAAGTAAAATTTTAATATAATCGTCATTTAGATAAGACTATAAAGACCATATGCATACGATACCGCAAAATTGACTTGCAAATGAACAAAATAGTAGAAAAAATAAGTTAAATCAAATAAAAAAAAAAAAAAAAATTGTGTCATGATAAAAAACAAAACTTTTTTAATTAAATGAAAAAATAAAAATTGATGAAATGATACTTTTTTTTCAAAATAATATGTTCGCTCGTAGAACTAACACTATAGGAATAATAATAGGAAAAAATATAATAATAATAAAACTGAAAAACATACACATTATTATAATAAGATTTCAAATATCAAATGTAATATATGAACAGAAGAGAAAAATAACATCTTTAGGATAACTCACATTTAACTTTCTTTATAATAATATATTATAGGTATAATTCTAATAAGAAAAGTTTTCGTAAAATATATCTCGTGATATATATATTATATTGAAATTTTCTTAATTTATATATTTCTATGTATCTTTTGTTAGTCCTTCGTTGTTACGGATATACATAAACATTTGATATTTAAGGAGATAGAGTATATACGAAAAAGAGCAGAGAAATCACATTTATTAACTCAATATAGAAATCAAATATATACCGATTTTATGAGTATGAATATATGTATTTTTTTATGCGATATTATATAAATAACCATATCGTACTAAACAATTATCATAAACAACTATATTATAATTTTAAACAGTGTATAGTTTTACTTAATTTTTCACAAATCGGTGGCAAAGCGTGAAAATAAAAAAATCAGTCTTAAATATAAAACAAATTGGATGTTCACCAAACTAAATTTTCCGGAACTAACTAAAATTTTTGTATTCACTGTACAGTATTATAAATTATAATTAATTTCTAATCTTTCATTGAATGCAGAATTTTAAAATCGCATCACACGTTTAAAAGAGTCGATTTTCCATTTGATGCCCACTGAATGGATATTTGTGAGACTGCTAACAAATGAAAACCCAAATGTTACAAAAAAATTATATTATTATTATTTATAGAATTATTTATAGAAAATTTCACTGATCTTAAATGAAAACCTATTTCAGGCTTCGCCACTGATATACAAAAATATATTATGTTGATATATGTAGTTGGTTTTCTCGCTTACATAACTCACATATACATATATTTTTATACATAAATATGATTATATTATATATTATTCTCGAGGTATATGTACGTACATAAATATAGAGCATGAATATTAAAATATATAAAGCAATTATTATTTATGTTTTATTTTCTGAGGTTATATTAATAACTATTTGACATCACACACTGTTTTGCATAATGTTATTATATAATCATTGACACACACACCAGTTGACAAAATTTATAGTAAAATATATAACATAATATTTATGTATTTGATGCAGTCACGAGCATCGCCGTACATTTGGTGTATACCAATGATTACGCAAATCATCTGAATTTTTTGAGACACAATGTATTGTAATAAAATGAATGAAATTAATGATTTAGCCTTAAAGGAATTTTTTCCTTGTGCCATTAAAAACTGAAGCCAATAATATTATTATATTGGATATGCAAGTAGATAACACAGCCTCAGGTCGTGGCCGATAAATGTCAAAACGGTATATTCATGGAAGTAAGATTATGTTATGCATTTGGTGGAACCGGTAAAATTTTGAAAATTATGAGCAGTTAAATCCAAAAGAAACAGAATGAAACTATCACGTAGAAATAACAATTAATTCAATTGAGCCAAGTACTGAAACAAAAACATCCAAGATATCCCAAAAGAGTTTGCTTCAGAATAGTAACGTCGTAGGTCACATGGGTAAGGAAAGATTTGACTAGAAAGCGTTATTCCACCAAACGCATTCATTATAGAGATTACTCCATTAGATTATCATTTTTTCCTACTGATGGAATGAATCCTTTCTGAACAGAAGTTGATTTCTTATAAAGATATCGAAAATTGACATATTGACTGGATCATCACAAAAGGAAACAAACTTCTTCATGTTCGCCGAATTTTTTTAATTGCTCGAGAGATGGGTCAAGTTTGTGGCCAAAGATGGACAATACCAACAGTAAACAAACAAAAAAATATATATTTATTCTTAAAATTCTTTACTTAAAAAAAATGACGGAATCATAGGTATACACCCAATCAACATACATACTGTATTACTGTATTGATTATGTCGTTAAGAATATAATTTAATATGGTTGAGTTACACATCGCACCAGTTATATTTAAAACATAAAATTGTTTAATTTTTAAATGAAAATGTATTTTTTGTTTTAATATTTGCGTATAATAAAATTTTACAATTTTGCGATACTTAATTAATGACCTATTTAATTGGTATAAATTTTTGTAAATTTATTTTAATTAAAATACTGAAATACAGTAAAATGAAATTTATCGACGATCGATTGTGTACAAAAACTTTATCTTTAAATAATATCAAATTATTTTTAACTACGGTGTTGCGTTACTAGAGGTTCGTAATGCAGACATATGTGCAATGAGATCAAACTACTAAAATGTTATTTGATTCCTTCAAATAGAGATTGATATATATCAGAGGCAGAGCATTGAGTCCTTTTTTTAAATAAATTACTTCTATAACTTTGTTTAAAGCTATATATGCAGTGAAGCGCTTACTCACATACGGAGGGAGTAATTTTCAAAATTGATTGCAATATTAGTTATAGATAGCGGAGGTTCACTCTGTTTCGAAATAGCCCGAAACAATATTGAAATAATATACATATGGATCGAGACTTTACTGTATTTATTTATATTTTTTTTTTTTTATTAAAATTTTATGAGTTTCTTGGATTTTTCTTTTCCGGGTAACTACCAGCGATACAATAAACACAAATCAAACAGATGATATATTATATAAGTACTATTTGATACATCGAACATATATAAATACGATATAAGTTTTGTTGGGTCTACTTTAGATTTTATGATTTTATTATGGCAATAAAATCAATGGTTACAATGTATGTATATTTCAACAATGTGCATTTATTGAACCAGTTTTTTTTTTTTTTTTGTAGATTTCATATTATATCCACCCTTTGTTCGAAAAATAACAGAATGGATTATGAAAAAATAAACAATTTTAATTTATTTTTTTGCAGGAATAATTTTATTTATTCGAAGTATTCTCCTTCACCCGAAATACATCGATTAGCATATTCAACTAGTGCATCAAATAATTTTTTTATGTCGCTGATTGGAAAATGAGTTGAGTATATCGGTGATCGGTGAATTTTAAATATTTTCAATTGATTTCCTTTCAGAAGAAACTTTGGCAGATTGAAGGTCGGTTTACAATACATAAATTAATCAGCAGCCAATAAATGGCGTTAACAGTTCAAGTTATTCCGGTTATTTTTCGGACAAAGGATGTATATTTAAACGTATCTTTTTATACATTTTGTTTTATATATAATATATGTAATTATTAACAAGTTGCAATTACATTGTAAATGGATTAATATATAATATATAATACATAAAATACAATAATATAAAATAGTATTAAAATTCAAATATATAAAAATGTATAATATCTTAATGAATTGGCTATGTGTACACAATTATAGGATAAATAATATTTAAAATTTTCATTTTATGTAAATATATGTATAACCTCTTTTTTCCTTTTTCCTTAAATTTTATAATAAGAGAAATATAATTCTATATATGTAACAGAAGATAGAACACACGTACTCGTATAAATATACAAAAAAAAACATATTGTACAACAATATAATAATTGCCAGTATATTGGGGGTTGTTTGACTATTAAACAGAAACAGAAACATTTAGGCGAAACTTTTATTGACCTATTAAATAAAAGTTAAAGTTGAAGAACCTTTTTTTTTTTTATCTGTGTTTGCGTACACTTGTTTTTCTTTTCATTCATCCTTGTTCTATTCAGATGGTCTAATATATATATGTCTATAGTTTAGTGTTAGAATATAATTTAAATTTATTATTTAAGTATACGTAAATAAATATATATTATACAATATATTTTATTAAGACATTACATTAAAATATATTAAATTATACAAAATAGAAAAAAAAATATTATAAACAATATTCCTTTTTTTTCTTATTTTTATTAATTACTATATATTCTATAAAAAAATTATTCAATAAATAAAGGAATAGAATAAAAATATATATTTTTCTTTTAAATTATTTCTACAATTTTCTTTCTAAAAATAATAATGGTATAAACAAGAGTTAAATATAAAATAAAATGGAATGTTCAAAATGAAATTAACTTGAATTTTTATTTTATATTTGTATTTGGTGGTATAATATTCTTAAGTTTGGTATATATAATATTATGTGCTGATGCATGTTATGTTACAATGTATGTGTGGAAATGTTTATATCCCATTCCATTATATAAATTTCTTCTAATGTACTATGTATATACGGAGTCGGGTTTCAGCTTTCAGGTTTTAGTTATGGATGTGTAGTCAGCAACGTGGAAAAATGGCTACGATATACTAGCATAAATAAATTTATCTTCTATATATGTATATACGAAAGTATACGTGTATTGTAATACAAATTACGAAATATATCATAAAGGAGACGTACAATACACAGAAAATACATAGTATGGTGAATGGTAAAAAAATATATATAATACCTTCATAATTCTGTAAACTCTTCTTTCACATCAAACTCCTATATAATAATATTACCATGCAGTACAGACTATATACCACATAGTATCTATAATTATATATAACAACACGTTTTCCGAAAGATAGATATACACATTTTATATGGAATAAATATTTCGCATGTATACAACAGTACATGTTCTTATATATATATATATAATATATGTATAGTTGAAAGTAATAAGGGTGGGGTTTTATCATTCTTTCTATACTTTCTATGGTTGAAGAAATTTTCAAATATGGTAGTGCTTTATACAACTTTAGATGTGCTCTATTAGACCAGAAGGTAATTTATTTATTCTATAAGTATCACGTATATTTTTTTATACATATATATGTATGTATGTATAGAAGATGAACATTTGGGTTTGATAACTTTCTTTATATATATTTTCTGAAGACAAAATATTTCATATAAAAAGATTCATAAATTTATTTTGATATTTTCTACAGATATTTATACAATTTAATTGTTATTAATAAGGAATTTTTAAACTTCAATTTAATCTTAATATGTTGTTATATATTTATTCAACAAATATGTATAAAAAAAAAATACAGTACTATAATAAAACATTTTTTTTAGCAGATTTTGCAAAATTTAATTTTTTTACAAAAACCCAAAATAATTTATTATTTCCCTATAAGATATTAATGAGATTTTTATATATATAGTTCTTTGAAAATAGACATTATATTAAGATATGTTTTAGTTGATCAGATGAAACAATATTGTAAATTTGATGTGTTATAAAAGAATTTAATATTTTTTTTTTATATCTTAAGAGTTGACTTATTTGGTTAGATAAAGATAAGATAAATTACTATTATGAGCATTAACATAATTTAAAATACAATTATAAAATAATTTGATTGAAATATTAAGATTAAAAATCCCATTATACTAGGACTCCAAAAAATTGCATTTGATTGTTGTAAGCTTCAATATGATTACTTCATATAGTTTAGCAAATTTCATTGTGGATTTGTGGAATGATTATATAATATACTTCAATTTTATAACAAATTACTTCTTATATTATTTTATTGTGCAATATTATATTTGGTTATCAAAACCGAATAAATTGTTTAATGAAATAATTTTTCTGCTCTTAACATATACGTGCAATCATTTTATAAGGATTCTAGATATAAACTTATGAGCAATGTTGTATATTCAATATCATTAATTTATTCCATTAATTTTAATATATAATATTGAATAAAGTGCATAAGATTTGTTTTAGATATAAATATATAACGTCTTTGTGCACATATAATTAATTTTTTTTTTCATCTTAACTATTATAAGCGGCACATACAAAATAAGTTAATACGACGTTAATAATAAATCGAAATGATTATGATTATAATCCTGTTTCATTTATTAAAATAAAATTGCAAATATATAAACAGTTTTTATTTTAAATATCAATTCCTTTATATAAATATGTATTATAATAAAAAGAGGTACTGTCTCTATAATAAATACAAATAAAATAAAATAAGAAAATCAATAGTACAATGATATTAATTTCATACACATATCGTATTAAAAAAGGAAAATAACTTTGATAATATTATATGAATATTATAGATACAAATAGGTGTGTTTTTAGATATATATATATATATCGTATGTTATATTAAAATAAACAACAAGGCCAGTATACAATTATATATTTTTTATATTGAATTATTCTATATATAAAGAATGCAATACTATAGCTAAAATATTTTACTATATCTGCGTATATTACCTCACCTTTTATGCGACGTAATACTACAAATACAAAAATATAAAACAATAACAATATTTATTGATAAGATAACTAACTAAATATATTATATTGTTTAACCATGAAATGTCTTATTCTATAATAGAAATAGTATTTTATTGTAATTTATAAAATAGTTTATTATTTATGTATTTATTTTTTATAAAATAATTAATCACGATCACGACATAACAAAAACATGTAATAATTTTTTTTTTTTTTGACAAATATCAATAACAATAAATTGTTTTAAAAAAACACATATATATTCCTTCAATATCCTTTATGTTAATTTATTTCCATATTATATTATATCTGATTCACTGTGTTATTATTATTATTATTATTGTTATTTTACATATATTAATTTTTGTACTATAAATAATAATTTAAATTTTTTAAAATAAAGATTTTGTTGATAAGAATTTTAAATATTTTGTCTATATGGCGAGGTAAGTATAAGCGGGGACTATATAGACACTATAACTATATATGTGATATATTAATAAACGTTTAAGTAGTGTATTGTAGGGTTATTAAGAATGACATTTTTTTTAATGTCATAATTTTACTAAGAAACTACAATTATTTCTTAAGTTCTTAATGAACTGACTGAATTTACTGCTAACAAAGTACATTTTCCATTCTATATAGGCATAAGTTCCAAGTGCCCCCAATCCACCGTACATTAAATGTGTACACCCATCATAATTATAATGTATTTTTTTATATTTAATTTTATAGAAAATATAAATCATCAACTTATTACCATTATCATCTTGAAGTTGAAACCAAAACCATTCATTCATTCATTCATTCATTAAGTTAAAAAAAAATAATAATAATAATAAACAAACAACATATGAATCAACATCATTACTTAAAACGTGCTCAGTAAATCAATTAGTAAATTAAACAAAAAATGCTAATAATAGTCTATGTAATGTGTACATTTGGTTGGTTGATTATATTACGAGAGGAGGTAGAAACAGGCAATTTATACATTTAATAATTATATAGTTTACTTATATTATATACAAAATAATAAAAAAGTGTTACATGTTTTCTTTTCATTTTTTATAAATTTAGATTAAAATTTGTTTTTTTTTTTATAGTTTGAGTTTATTTCAAGGCTGCAAACAAACATACAAACATTTTCATTATATTAAAAATTGTTCTATGGTAAATATGTGGATATTTAGAATATTTCAACAGAGCTGCATGGGTTAGTGCTTATGGGTTATGTCGTTCAATTACTCAATCGGAAATCTGACATTTTACGACTAGTATTCCGGTACTGACTAACATAACGACGTTTAGTATTTTTCATACTAAAATGTTGCTATAACAAAACTCACCAATGTCACCCATAGAATATTCTATATTATATATGTTCAACTCATTAAATAACAAAAATGGTACACATCTACATAATAATATGTTTAATTAATAATTATTATATTATATATATTTACAATTAACAGAGTTGAAAAATGTAATGTATTGTCTGTATTATTATTATTATATCTCACGTCTTCACATAAAAATTGTAAATTCTTAAAAAATAAAAGATATATATTTAATAATTTTAGAAAATATAATTTAACAAAATTTACAATTTATTAAAGTGATATGATCATTTTAGTTTAAAAGAACAGAAAAATAAAAAGATTTAAAAAAATATATAAATAACAAACCATATAATATAATTTTCCCATTCTGTGACGCAAGAAAAGGTATTTTACTTTCAAAATATTGTGTACTTTTTTAACCCATAATTTTTGAATGACATGAAATTATAAAATATGCGGTTCACAAATAAAGCATTTATAGAAAGTTTCATCTTAATTATATTCATATCATCTTTTTTATTCAACAGAAAATTTTATATGCTCTTCAACGTATGTTAATTAATTTCTTAATCACATTATAAATAAGTTTATAACTGTCTTATACGTATAATATAACGTATGATATTGTATTTATATTCTACTCGTATATGTATTTATTTTTGTCAAATTTATATATCATCGCATATACATATCTATCTAATACATATCTATCTAATTCAGAATCTCATTTATAAAATGTATTGCATGTTTAATTAACTGAATAAATTTAAAGGTATATATTCTTGGTTTAATGATTTTAGATATTATATTATATATTCTTATATTATATACTAAATTTGTAAACGGTAAAGTATATAGACAATAAGATATAAGAGTACATATGAGATATGCTATATTACATGACAAGTATATTTCTGCAGATATCATGGTAAAATTGAAATCTTTATTAATCAAGTATACAGAAGTTAAATTTTCTATACCACTTGTAGTTAAATATACAATTTTAAAATTTAATTAATACAATTTTCCATGCGGGATATTTTTCAATTAGAATTCATTTTAATGCATAACATATGCAATAATCATAAAATTTAAAGAATATTTATAAATAAAAACTTTGAAAGCTTTGTGTGCTATTACAGTAAAAATATAAAGAAAAAGTTTAAGAAAAATTATTACAAAATTAATATATGGATTAATTTTTAAAAATAATACAATATCAAATTTTACAAATATAATGAAATCTATATAATGAAAATAATATGTATACAATAAAATCGAAATAGTTTTAATTAAATATTTGCCAAAATTTTGAGACCCACATAATCTTAAATTAACTTTAAATTAATTAATGTTTGCTTGTACATATATTAAACTAATATTCAAATAATGAAATTTGTATTTGCCTCCCCATAGTGGGTATTTATATAATATATACTAACATACATATATATAATAAATATATTAGAGGTCATATCCCAAGAATTTTAGCAATAGAAATAAATTTTCTTAAACATCCAATTAGTTTTATACTATATTTAAATTACTATATACATATATATTTTGATTTTACCATATATTGAAATAAGTAATTCAAATTCATGTATATTTTATATGATATATTAGGGTTCTGTACATATATTTAACTTTAGAATACATCATTTCAATGTAAATTTATTTAATATATAAGTATTAGATAATGTATAAACATTATATAATTTAATGAATTTAATTAATGTAATTTATTTTATTCAAAATTTAATTAAATTTAATGTAAAAATAATTGAAATTTATTTAAGCATACAACTATTGAAACATAATCGAAGTTCAATTAGTAAATTGGTGGCATATAAACTTATTGTTTAGGTTTTGATAAATTCGTTGTTTTTGTATAACAAAATATTTTTAATTAATCTCTATAATAGCAAAATTTGTTCTAATCGGTTACTCGCTTTTGATGCGGGCCTTATGCTTAAACTGGAGATTTTTAGTGCATACTGAAAATTACACAACTGAATTATCAGTAGCTCATTTTTGAAATCAAATATATCGTTTTAAATACTATTCAGAGATTAACATAATTGTGTAGACCAATTGGTGAACTATTGTATATAATCATGTATACAGAGTAATTTACCAAAGTTAGAGAATTATGTCGTAAGACGAGGTTGAGGTACTATTTCGAGAAATTATTTGGCGTATGTCGTATAATAATAATAAATGTATATGTCGTATAAAATTTATATATATTAAATAAATACAAAAGACGACGTACATTGTATAGATGTAAGTAATAGAACTTTCGTAACTCTTTATTATATATATATATGCACATTTATTTAAGCTATAAAATAAGTATGTAGGTGGTAAAATTATACAAGTAATAATAAATTTTAGAATTAAGTTATTTTTTGTTTTAATAAATAAGCCGAAAACATTCTATAGTATTCAAATAATAGGTTGTAACATATGAAATGTACGATTTTGTTTCCATATTTTTCTATACATTTTATTTCATTTTTATATAACCTAAAAATATGAAAAGTAATGGTTGTGTGAATTTAAAAAAAGTTTTCTACGTTTTAAGTACTTAACGTAATGGAGTTTAGTTACTATGAGGTGCATTTGATTTTGGATGTATGAGTAAAATCATAATATCGATAGTGTTAATCAACATCTATCATATGTGAAAAACAAACATTTCATATGTTACCGCCTAATTTCTTTCAAAAAATAATATATAAAATAAAACAATTTATTATGAACAAAAGCTTTAAATACTATATGGAATTATACATTATAATATACCATATACAAGTAAAATGAATAAATGTAATCAAATCTATATTAGTTATGTATACAAAGATATTTACCAAATGATATTTTACATAACATACATATACTTATATTTCATATATTTTATATGTATTATACATATATGCTATTTAATAGTATATAATAGTATATATAAGCAGATATATAGTATTATATATATACTGACATTTATTTTTTATATATTTAGCCTGAACTGAAATATTGTGTAATTATATGAACGAAAAAAAGGTAAGTAATTTCATATGGATTCAAGTTATATACTTTTCTTTTTACTTAACACATTGAATGCCTATAGCTGATTTTGATGAACTACTTACAGGGGTCCAAATATTTTAGTATATATTGTTTTTTGGCTTATATAAATAGAGTATGTACTACAGGTACTATACCGCAACTATAACTATATGTTCGCCAGAGGACACTTGTTAAATATTCCATTGTATTTTCATAATGGGTGCTATATAGTTGTATTCATCAATAGGGTTATTCATATGTGTATGCAACGTGGCTCCCTGAAAAACTTCACAGTTCTTCATATTAAAGAATGGCCATGGCGCACTCAATGTGTTAACATGAACATTATATAATACTATATATGTCTGAATATCTATAGTACAATTTATATGTGTCTATTACGTATATATTTACGTACTCGTATATATTTATAAATATTACATACTCGTAAATATTTCACCTAAAAATGTTATGTAATCGTTATATAAGAATACTATAGTACACTATAAAACATATATATTTTTATCTGAATTTTATCTTTACTATATATGCGGATAAATGCTAAGTGTCTTATTTTAACGAAATACATTTAATATAAAAATAATTTCCATTTAATGCGTATGTATATGTTTTTTTTTTATAAATAAATGTACATATATACCGAAATTTAATTGTTTAATATTTTTAATATACATATAACAAATGAGAAAATTATAGAAAAATTATAATTTCATTTACAATCTTTTTAAATTGGTAAGGTAAATTTATTACATGTGATATTATTTTATTTCATGTATACAAAACAAATATAGATATATATGTTAAGCTTATATTTTACTATTTTATGTATATAGGAAGAGTCACTATATTGCAATAATAAATGTTCTTATATATTAAATATTTATTACATAACATCAGTCAATTTATTCAATGAATTTTCATATATATATATTCTACAAATATTGTGTGTATATGAAAATTTCTTTCAAAGATATATGTTATTCTATGGATATATTATACAATATATATATATGTACAGGTAGGTGTATATTTTTAATATATTTTATTTATATATATATATATATATATATAGTACATGTTGTATAAATTTATATTGGTTTGATATGCATGTCATATTTCACTGTCTTATCCATATCTTTATATATATGCGGACATATAAGAAAATTGTTGAAGTAAAACATTCATAAACTTTATGTAATATGTATACTTACACATATTGTACATAATATACATATATAGTTTAACATAATCCATGTCAAATATTGACTTTGTTATTGGGTTGGTTTATTTTTTCGGTTGGTTAGATAAAAAAAAAAAACGAACAAAAACCAACAAAAATATATAAAGTTAAGACGGCCATAGATGAAAAACGTGTCTTATATTTTTATATAAATAATATATTCCTGGAAAGTTCATGTTTATTTATATTATATAGATATAATATACATATATACTACGACATGTATCGTGTACACTATATATATGTACTCTATATATATATATATATAAATAGAAGTACATGAAAAAAGTATGTATATGCATGTCAAAATATATATAAATTTTACTATAATATAAATGTTATATATATATATGCGTATAACATATAACACATATAAGAAAATGAAAAAAAAATAAATGTATATATGGAAAATTTACTTTGTCAATAAACAAACTAAATTATATAAACACGAAACCTACACATTTTATTTATAAAAAAAAAAAAAACACTAACCAACAAACGATAGGGATAACTTAGGAAATATTATATAAATGAAAAAGTTATAAACTTTTCATATTCTTGAATGTTGTTTTGTTTGCATTACATTATTAAGATTAATATATCAAGTACTGCATATACTCGTATATAGATTCATATATACATACATTCATATCAGTCATATAAGAAATATATATTTACTTATTTGTTTTCCTTAATGTTTAATATAGACGCATATAAACATTTATTTATTTATTATATGCGTGGTACAATATGTATATGCTTTGTGCGTGTTTTCATATTGAAGTGAGCTTTTACCAACGATGGGGCGAACATTCTTCAATTTATTATAATTATTAAATATTTGTCAAAAAATATTACAACTAAATTATATATTTACATATTTATTATATATGTTTTCGAAGCTGCGGTATGCTACATTCTATTCTTTAATTTGTATGGTATATAACAAAATATTATATTGTATCCGTTTTTCAGATGTAAATAATCTTCTTCTTAACATTAAAATCAACTTTTATTATTATTTATGTTCAATAATATAATCTTCTACGTATATATATAATGTATTTTTCAATATTATTTTGTTATATTATACAATGTGTTATATAAATTCTAAAATGTTTCAATCAATTTTCAATTTATGTATACATACCATATATATATATGTATATAACTATATTAAATTCAATATCTTTAAATCATATGAAAATAGATTATCAAAACAAACTATAAAACTTTTTCAATATAATATGCTAATAAATGTATACGCAACAAATGTAAAAAAAATATTGAGTAAATATTATTTTATATAATGCACACATATTTTACATGGCTTTTTCCGAAATTAAACTTGGATTTATAAATATTTATATAATATAATATTCATATCACATTCATTGTCTATACAGGGTGTCCCAATTAGCGACGGCAATACGAAAACACTAGATTCTATGGGTCATTTTGCGTCGAAAATATCATATAACATTTTGGCCGATTCGACTTCGGTACCAAGTTACACGCAAATAACCAAATTTTCAATCAGACCATGTTTTGCACTCTACTGGGATCAATACCTCAATAACTAATTAACCGATTTTAAATTTTTGATACACTATTAGCATTAGCATACCGAGATCTTTAATTTGACGTTAAGATAAAGCAATTCGGACATGTGGTTATCCAGATACTTACAGGAATGTTGACGATTAGCTAAACGCCATTTTCCTTTTTGAAAGTTTGTTCAAGCATAAGTCGAAAAATCATGATGAAAAAAATTTTTCGGTATAAGTTTAAAAACTTGCCACATTCATAAATCGAATCGGCCAATATATGTTGTATGATATTTTCGACGCAAATTGACCCAGAGAATCTAGTGTTTTAGTGATAATTGGGACACCCTGTATATATATATAATATAGGATAAAACATCATATATGCATAACATATATATATATATATAAGTAAATATTTATATATTATTATATTATATAAAAAAATATGTATACAAAACATATATGTCTCCATCTGACATCTACAAGTTTATTTATTTACATGTTAAAATTTACATAAATATATATATTATATATATTGTATAAAACCATATATTTCCTTAAATTTGTTGTTATTTTCTTACAAGTTTTCCATTCAAATTTTTTTTTCCCCATTCTATCTATACACACTCATTCATTCATATACTTACATCTAAATATACATATACTTATATACATATATACAAATATAATATACATTTTTATTCTTTTAAAAATGCAATAAAATTTTTCTTAAAACATTTTTTACATTTCATTTATTTATATGAAAAAAAAATTTTCACAATGTCCATATAAAAAATGTTAAATTATTCTTAAATAAAGTGCGAGTAAAATAAGTTGTTATATATCCTATTTACAAAGAAAAAGAGAAAAAAAAAATCTAAATAAAATAAAGAAAGTTACATGGAAAAAACATTATACATATAGAATTTTCTATATTGTTATTTAGAAAGAAAAATTTACATAAACAAAGTATTTAAAGAGGAGTATATATATTTTATAAATTTGTATATTATATAAAACTAAAGAACTATATAAAAATATATATATATACAATATAATATACGTATATAAAAAGGGAAATATATATATATATATATTTACAATGGCGACATAAAGTCATTTTCATTCAGATTATGTTCACGTAATTTCATTTTGTACGTAGTTTTTATTTTTTTAAATTCTAAATATCTACTTCATATGTACACGAGATGTATTAAATAAAACAAATAATAATAGAATATATAAAACAAACAAAGCAACTACAATATATAAATTTTACAAGTACAATTACACACATATAATATAATTCTATGAATATTTCATTATTATATATTGTTATTATTATCTATATACCATATTTATATACCTATGGTACAAAGAAATATATATATATTATTAAAGTGCTGATGGGCTTTGGTGTCGACTGGTGTCGACCTTATAAATTATACAATACATATTTCCATTTTAAATTTTTAATAGACATAAAAACACTCCGAACCATTCATTATTTATGGTATTCTATTGTATCTTAAAATTTATTCTTTTGTTGAGATAAATTTAAAAATTATGCAAAAATTATCTAATTTGTTTGTTTGTTATTTAATACATTTAGTTGAAATGTCTCAATTTGGTTCAGTGTTCCAAAATAAATGTTATTTTAATGGAGCAAGAAAAAAGCTATATATATATATATACAAGCGAATAGAGGAAGGTTGGGGCAATTCGCTAACACTAACTAATTTTTTCATGAAACACTAATATTAATAAACGGTGGCGGCTGTCATAAAACGAATATTTTGATGCTTTTTTAATTATATGATAACGTATTAAAATAAAATTAATTAATTTTCATACGAGTTAATAATGGTAAATGTAGAAAAAAAAACCTGTTGGAAAATAACTTCATTATCTCCTATTAATACAATATATATATATATATATATAGACTGTATACACTGTTCTAACAATATATAGAACCATTTATACTTCCTCTGCATATTACACAATATAATTATAGGAAATAAAAATACATCACTGCGTAAAATTTTAAGTTGAATTTTTAATTTTTTTTTTTCATTATATATATACGCACATTAAATATTAGGTGTACATACGAGCAAAGCGAGAGAGGGTGAAAAGTGAAATGTTAATATAATTGCGTAAAAATTTACATTTATATTATTAAATATTTATAAATTATTCAAATGCGCAAAAAAAGTTTTTATATGCGAATTAATTATAAATGTTTTTCATATGTATGAAAACGTTTCCTATATAATACTCGTATATATTTATTAACAAATATAAGCAAATTGCAGTTGAAATAGTTCATTTATTAACAAATATATAATTAATAAAAATCTTCCACATTTTTCCTCAAACTATAACCAATCCATTCCCATTTTCTACGTTTGATTTGTATATAAATCCTTCAATTACATACCAATATACTTTATGGTCGATTAAAATTCCGTAATATATTTTTATAAAAATAACAAATGATATATGTATTTGTCTAAATATTTTATAAATTTTGTTGCTTCCAAAATAATAACAATATATTGTTGACCTAATCTTTAACCATCATTAAATTAATTCTTCTATAATTTATACTCGCACTCTAAATTTTAAATTATAAATATGAAAGTCATCGAATGTCACGACTATATAATTATAAAGAAAAAAATCCATTAAATAAAAAAAATGTTCCTTCATTTAATTTGTATTCAACTGTTACATAACAATAATCGTTTATTAAATAATACCGCATATCGCGAATAAGAATATGGAATGGTTTGGTAATAAACTTCACTGGAGTTTTTTTTTTTTTTTGCTTATTTATACGCATATAGCAATAAAAGGCACGATGAAGATACAACGAAAAAAAAACATATTATCAGTGTATCAATACAAATTTATTTTTATATTCAACTCATAACATTGCAAAATGCAAATGGTATCAAATTTAAAGAGTAATTCAATATCAATGGAGCGTATATCAGCAAAATTGGATTATATATTATATTTTTTTGTGTGTGCCATTTTCAACGTTGAAACCGTATAAACTTGTTATTTATATTTATTCTTTTTTCCTTGTTTTTCCATCATCAGATATATATTATAAACATATATATTCATATATATATATATATATTATGTATATATCGTAGCAGAAATACAGTGTTCGTCATAACGAAATATCCTGGAATTTTTATTTAACTTTATATATTGTAATAACATCAGAAATCAAGAAATAATTAAACTGCTAAATTGTGCAAAAAATGGCTTATCTTAATACAATATTTTATTTGGTTGAGCTTGAGCCAACTTAATAGTGTTAAAGCTAATTATTTTACTAGAACAAGTGAGTATTTTTAGCTCAAGTATATAAACAATATTAAACTCGATATAATATATGGCAAATATTCGATGTTGCTTAGGTATAAACATATTTGTTCGACATAAAATTGTGCGATATATTAAAACGGTTATGTATTTGTTTTTATTTTAATTAATTATTATCAATAACACAATTTTATATTATATGTGAATTATTATTAAAAAAAAGTATATCATAGAATTTGCTAATTTCTTCAAACTGATATTACTCAGAAGTACTGAGTAGATATAGTTATGACACCGACTGTACGTGAACGCAATACATTGAATGTTCCGTTAGAACATAAAAAACCCAAACAGAATGATGATATTATAAACGGAACATGAAACATATATTTATAATAATGAAGTTATATATATATATATATATATGATATATGTTATTTATGTATAATACATATTATTTATGATCATATAGTCAATTTCAAAGGCAAAAATGCATACAATAAATTGAATGAGGTTATTTTTACTGACACATATCCATACTAAAAAAACATGTAAAAATATATTGTATATATATATTCTTTTACATATAAGATCAATTTGGTTTTATATATTTCCGTGATCAATCAATATGCAAAACATTATATTTACAAAAATTAATTTGCCTAACAATTATATGAACAATTATTAAATTACAAATATATTCGTTAATAATCTTAATAACATTTTTATACTAACTTCTTCTATTATTTATAATTGTTCGATGAAAGTTTATTATCGCTATTTGTATATATTATAAAACTATATACCAAAAATTGACCATAATCTCTAGAATTTACAAATATGCCTGTGGCTTTTTACCTAAATTTATTATATAGATATTTTAAAATTCTAACAAAAGTATAACAAATGTCAATATAATAAAATGAAATTCGACATGGTAAAATTTATTTGGTTGCGTATACAAATGTGTGAAAGAAACTCTCTAAACCAATGATACATTGACGCAATTTCAAAAGAAAGTTTTTTTTTTTGTGTGTGTAAGACATGTAACGTGTAGGCGGTAGGTATATATAAATGGTACCATAATAATATATACATTAACACTCAGAAGGAGACTTTCATTTTCTATTATTTTGTTGTATGAATTCTAAACATATGTTTAAAATCAATGTTATATGGTTATATGAATACAATAAGTGAAAAAGGAAATGATAAATTGTAATAAAGATAATCCTCATACATATTAAAGAATCATTTTATTGTTGTATTATTTTATTTCATATATAGGCTAATATAGAATAAATAAAATGAAATTTTGTTGTATTTTTTTTTCGAAACATTTCTTTTGGTTATATATATGCATTATTAAAGCACGCATTATAAATTATATTTTAATAATTCCTCGTAAATCATATTGACCGCGTATGAAGTAAAATTGAACGTATAAATTAAATTATACATTGTGTGTTAATTAATTAATTAAAACATATTGTTAAGACAATTTATAAATACATACAATATATAAATTATATATAAATTTTAGGATTAAAAATGTAAAATTGAAAATAATACATCTCGTATATTATAAACTATTGCGACCATCTCTATATGCATCCAATCTGTTCACAATAAATTAATTTAATTTCTGTTCCGAAAATCTTCGCATTTAAAGAAATTATAAAATGCAACATTGTATATTTATGTATATGTGTCGTTGATAAATAGCTAGATTCATGAATTTAATTAAATTTAAGCCCATATGAATTATTGAAGTGTGATACACACATGAGGATATTTATATTTGTGTATACAAAAAATTAAAAATAAATTAAAAGAGAAAAACATATAAGTAGAAAAAGGATTAACATTTTATTAAAATTTTTATAAAACCAAATTTATAATTATTCTCTATTATATACTTATTTATTATATTGTATATTATTTTTATGTATTATATTATAAATTAAAATATAAAGTATGTGAGAAAAATATTAATTTAATATTTAACGTCAGAGAATGAATTTATAATTTCTAATACAATAATATACCAAATATATATATATATAAGTTGAATAATTATTTATTATTTGTTAGTACATAGATACCAGTGACATATCGGAAAATTTAATAATTTCCAATTTTTCATGGTAAACAAAATATATGGATATATTATCGTATCAATTTAGTTCTAAATGTTATTACACTACAACCACGATTTTCAGTAAATAGTATTAAATAAGTATATATTTATTAATTATTGTTTTTAAAAGCCATATAAACGTTTATTAAGTCAGTGGCAATTAAAGTAAAGCGTAATTAATGGTGATTTTATTATACAGACATATAGATAGAATTAACACACGCTAACTTTAATTTCATTTTAAGCAGAATTAAACAACTTGGTATGGTAGATGTGTGACACTGTATAAATTTCAGTATTTACACTCAAAGGACAATTGATCCATTGCGTTTCTAGTCGTCCTAATGTCGAAAAAACTATGTACGTTAATTGCATAGAATACACAAATCCAACCTTATACAAATGTACCAATTTTTCTAAGACATCTACTAAACATTATAGTCAAGTTGGTTGAAGAGGAACTGTTATTATCTTTGAAGATAGCATAAAATCCCCATATTTTCAACTATATTTTCTCTTTGATTTCATAAACCAATAACTGATAATTCATTATGGAGTAATTTTTAATTGAAAAGATATATTGCTTCATATCAATACCGAGGAATCGTTCTCGCCGCCGACGGATTGAAAGACATGCTCTTTAATCACTACACCAATGAATCACATGTAAATATTTAATAAAATAAATTAAAATTACTAATATGGAATGTTTTAATTTGAAACAAATGGAATATATATTCACTTGAGATACAACTCAAATGGAGGTTCTAGTATATAACATAGTACACAAATATACTGCGTGTATCTATTTTATATTAGCTAGAAATAAATTTCATGGTAGTAGCAAAAGGGTAATGACCCAATAAATTCAATTTAGTAAGAGTATTTGTATGTATTTCATATAATATACCCACAATTTATGAGTAGTAGTGCTTATTATTTTTATGTGAAAAATATAATAGAACATTTTTAATATATTATTTGATACATATTTCTAAACTGTTATATATATAGAAGAATTCCCTTTGTACTAAATACTAGATATATACAAACATAAATGTGAATTGTAGTATATACAAGAAGAAATAAATCTTGACATACATTTAAATTAAATTTTAAAATATAAATAACTATGCCTTTATGCTTGTCAGAAAAATGATTTTTATTTTTATTTTTAAATTATAGTTTTATTTTTATACTTATGCAATATATATATATATAGGTCAGTTAAATGTGCAGCAGCGTCTGTTATAATTGTATTGCACATATAAATAAAAATAACAAACTCAGTCGATATAACCACTTTGTAAAATGTATATATAAATAATATATACTTGTGTATCTATACAATATATAATATATAATATACATTAGTTTATGAAATAATCAATAGAAAGAAACTTATAGAGTTTTAAAAATACTGACACTTTTGTGTATGCATTCAACGCTTGGAACCACATAACAAAGAAGACAATATATTAGATAGACGCTATCTTCTTTATTTTTAAAAAATTTCATTTAGACAAGTTTCATTGAGAAGAACTGAAGCTAAAAATATGAGCTAAAATTGAGTACAATCGGTGGAAAAAAAAAAGCTAGACACAGCACAACTTAAAAGTATTGTTTATTTTACAAAATACAAAATAATATAATAATTCATGTATTAGTGATTTTTCAATTTTTAATATCCATTATCTTTTACTCAAATTAATTTTTACTTATATTTATTGTCAGCCGATTAAATAAATATTTTTTTTTGTTAAATTGTATAGTCAAAAATTAGCTCAATCGTACCTCGTATTTTCATCTTCACAGTAACGTTGTCTTTAATACAATTACAATTAGTGTTTTCTTATATTGCGTTCTATATTCTATGCTTGGAACACTTGTTAGCAAAATAATCGGCTTTATGACATCAAAATGTCTAAACCAAATGGGCAAATACACTATATATATTGAAAGGATATTGTATAAAAAAAATATCAACCAAAGGGATTATCAACTGTATCAAGGAACACAACAATTCGTAGACTCAACAATTTGCATTATTGTGGATTAATTTACAAAATTTTATTTGTATTAACAACTATTTTATTATACAATTGAAAACAACAGTAATATACAAAATAAAAGAGGTGTCGTGTGTTACTCTCTATTCCACGCCATTCATAATATTATCAATTGATTTTAAAATAATTAAAATTATAACATATTACACCGTAAAATACAAACGTAACAATACCAACAAAATTTATTGAACTGTTACATCTAAAAACAATGATATATGATAAAAATTGTTAATAACATATAGAGCCACAGTTTTTTTTAGGTCTAAATATATCTCATTTAAATGAAATAACTCATACTTCATACTCAAACTTGTATATGTATTATATACACCTGTCAAAATGTAAATGCATAACAAATACAATACCTATCTATACGTATGAACAAAACAATTTTAAATTCATACTATTCGTATATGTATTCATACTTAATTCAAACGATATATCAACAAAACTATATTATAAATTAAAAAATTATAATTGCAGCCACTATATTATAGTCTTCTTCGCTATAACTAACTCTACACACACTTTATTTTTGTATATTGTGTTTATATGGTGTTTTATATGCATAAATTGAATAATTTTTGTATATAGTTTTATATAAAATTATTATTTTATTACACAATTAAAATATTATAACTATGTTAATTAAGTTAATTGAGATATTAATCTTTTGTGTGGGGAAGCTTTTTATATGTGCGATTTATATTCATATTATCTATTTTATTATTCCAATTCAAAAATAGTATATATATATATATCATATAAAATATATATATGGTAAAATAAAGTGATTCAGTTGAAAAATTGTGATATTGAAAATTACTTTGCATGTGGAAGGTTTTACTGTTTCTGCATTCATATATATATATATAAACTTGTTATATATATATACATATGCGGCAAACAAGAAATTATATCTATATATTCCTCTATGAATACATTTTGTTGGTATATAATAATGTATATAGCTAATATATATATATATATATATATATATGCCATATACAAACATATGATTTACGAGTATATAACCATAATAAGAGAGTATAAATCATGTATATTATACGATCAAGTATAAGGTGAATTGAGTAAAAGTGATGCACTTTTTATATTATTATAGTATTTTAACTAAACTTTCAAACCCCGCTTCACTTCACTCGGTTTTTTTTTTTATGATTCGATCAATTGTTGTTAAATTACAAATTCACGATTAACGATTTAGTAAAAGGATCACGAAAAGTTTTATTACCAAGGCTAAATTTCTCCAGTTTTTCCTTTGAACTCATAAAATTTCCAAGCTTATCAGTCGATTACTAAATGCATATACATAAATTGTTCATAAACATTATAAAATTGATTAAATGCATCACATAGCTACACCATATTACCCTATATTGGTATAAATTTTAAAAAATTGCATGCTTTATAAAGAAATATATATTTTTTTAGTACACAAATTTTTTTGAATTGAATTCAATTTTTTCTAAAAAAAATAAAAATAGATCTTCAGAAAAAACAAACCGACACAAATATATAATATATATTTATATTTTTTTATAGTCTTTCATTAAAAATATCATATATATATATGTGTGTGGGTAACAAAATATACGCAAAAATATAAAAATAAGAATCTATTTAAACCAAATTCAATGAATACCCAATCTTCTAATACATATCGAAACAATAAAATCAAAGAAAAAAAAAAACCAACTTATATCTGACATTCACAAAATCTGTGAAAAGCATTTATTTTTCTAATGTCTACTGATTTTATTATTTCTTTTCTTTTTTTTTTTTCTTCTTCTTGTGTATTGCTGCCATGATACGAAATATTTTTTTTTTACTATATATACTTTTACTGTACGATATTAGAGTTATACGTATCCATATAAATATATATGACAACGCATAGCATTTATATCTCGCAATATATATATTGTATATATATATAAATATACACTATATAGTAATAAGATGAATTCGGCCATCGAAACTTGGGCGTGGCAGTACGTGCATAGCATTCAACGTACATATATTATTTTAACCATGTCGTCATCACATATATTTTGTTTAACTGATTGTGAGTAAGTGCGGATATCAATGGAATAATATTGTAAAAGAAAAATAGAAATTCTATAAGATTCTAACTTAAAAATAAATGTAAAAGAAATATATAAATATTTACTATTATAGATTCACGTTTATACGTACATTTTATGTTATTGCATATATTATGTATATGTTTATAAAATTTTGATTTAATTTTAACTATATATTTACTCGTACATTTTTATATTATATTTTTAATCTGCATTCCATTTTTTTTTTCTCAATTTATAAATTATATGATATTTATTTAAATCAAAAAATATTGTAAGTTTATTTGGGCGTTTTTCCATGGGAATTGATAATATAATATAATATGAATATTTATGAACGAAGTTAATATATACAATATATATATATATAGATACGTACGACAATATATAAGTATATAAATAAATATATTACTTTTAGTTATGGTCTTTGAAATATAAGATAACCTTCAATTTGATCTTATAACTATTGAAACACAAAATCATTTATGGAATATAATTATTATTTAAAATTTATTTCCATATTTGTTTGTTGATTGTAATTTTCTAATTCTATGGATGAATGAAGTTTTTAATTAACGCAAATTATAGCGTTTACGTTGATACATTTTTATGAGAAATATGGGATACATTTTTTTGTCTATATATAATTTTACAATTTCTTTTTTCTCATATGCATATGCATATTTATGTACGTGATAACTGTGTGTGAAACGATATATGTATATACGAAAATGATTTATAATAATTTGTTTATAAAAATAATTATTTCATGACAGGGTTTTGTATCCGCCGTGGTGGATAACCTCTAATTTATAAAAAAAATTAATTTACAACCATTTAAAATAAATTATTATTTATAATGAACTGGTGATATATTAAAACCGTGGTATACTTCTTTGTTTGTTAAAATAAAATGTATGAAATTATGTGGTAGACTATCGACGCATGCATTTATAGCTATATAAAATGTGTGCATCGAAATGAGTATCTATATAATACCACATTTATGTTCATCTCTTATTGCTATATATATATATACAGGAATCTTCTTATATAGGAATTGTATTTATCCCCAACAAAACATGTTCTTAAAAATTTTTACTTAACTGATTGAGAATACATTCTGTTTAATTTCAATATACATTTGATTTTAAAATAAATAAACAAAAAAATCCTATATATAGTCCATATGATTTAATTTTATCAATTTCAATGTAAGTAATTGAAAAATATATATATATATAATGTACTTGTACATATAAATACATATATATAAAAATTTGCTACATTAAGCGTAGCTAATTTATTTTTCTTGTATACGTGGGATATGTATGTGTTTATAGGAAAACGGCGCCAATAAAATATTTGTGTATTATTCTAAATAACAATAAAAACAAATCAATAAACTGTTGTATGTTCAATTCAATAAATGTATTTTATACATTTATATATATAAATATTGTAGTATGTATAATGAATTACATGAAATTATTTTAATAGCAATACCGATTGACCTATAAATATTGTATATATTAATATATATACAGGGTGTCCCAGTCAGCATAGTCCAAACGAATAGAATATGTAGCTGGGCTAATAAAATGAAAAGAAAATATTTCAATGTCCAATAATGATTCTACATATACCGACCGCACTTATGGGAGTGGTCATTTAAAAAAAAATTACTAGGCTCATCAGCATATGTTTGAAGTCATAACAAAATCGAATGCAACATTGAGAAATAGTTTAAAAATTATTATTAAAATTGAAATTTTTTTATAGCTAATGAATAGTAGAATAAAATTAAGTAAAAAAATAAACGAATTTTTTGGAAATAAATACGATTTTGTTTCTTAATATTACGAGAACAACTGAACCAATTTGTATTATAATTCATTCTGTTAGATGAAATTTTTACATTTCGGAATTGATGCCACAATTTGTTGATTTTTGTTTGTTGGTTTTTTGTAGATATTCATATCATATTCAGTGACTAATGGTAAAACGTAAAACAATCAAACTTAAAATGGTCTGCTGACTGTGATACCCTGTATATAATATACACGCAATATATAGACTAAATTTGTATATTTGCAAGAAATTCTATTAATAGCTATACACATATATATATATTATATAAACATACATATAAATATCGAAATGGGTATATCTATTGATATATATATATATATAGACTTATACAAATTACAATATGTCTATCAAATTTAATTATATCAATTTGTTACTCTGGGCATTATCAATATTAATCAACATTCAACTTTATGTAAATATGAATATAAATAAATATATATATATATATAGAATATTTATTTTATAAAACACCAAACGTAATTCAATTACTTACAATCGGAATTTTAAAACATAAATAATAAAATGTGTATAGTATCGCTCCGGTGGTATACTGATACTAATTTAATTAATTATAATATTTAAAAAATTTATAATTAATTAATTAACAATATATAATATAAATAACACTGTATAATTTTGGTTAAACATTGAAATAAATTAAAGAATTTATTAATTATATAAATCATCAGAAGCTGTATCATTATATACTAACATATGCAGAGAAAAATACAAAAATTAACATATACGACCTCACATAAGCCTCACAAAGTGTATATTATTTGTGTATTGATTTGAAAGTTTCGCTAAAAAAATAAATACACTAAATTTTTATTAATCGCCGTTGTGATGGTATTTCTTTACATATTCAAAGAAATTTATAATGTCTTCATTCCAATATAAATATAATATATGTTGAAAATACTGGATGCGATAGTAATTGAATTTCGTTGAATGTATAATATATGTGAATATTGTAAATAGGATATTATATTATATTTATATTTTAGTTATATTATTTCGTCATGTTATTTCTTGTATTAAATATATACTAAACATTTATTAAATCAGTTAATTTACGTTAAATACAAAGGTGTATACGTATAATATATACAAAAATTATATATATAATTCTATATTTATTCGGATATTTTTTTTATTTACGACTTTTACGTGGTTGTTGACATTGATTTTTAATATACGAATATTTTTTTGTACAATATGTACGATACCAATTTTCAAACAAAATATCGGATTTATATATATTTATACAGTCGACACTTTTTGACTTGATTTGATACCATATATACCATTGCCATATTCGAATCTCTTACATATTGACGAATACTTTTTTTGATAATACAAAGTAAGAATAATTGTTTTGTAAAAAACTAAAATTCCTTAGTCGAATGCCAGTCAATTTTTTTTTGGAATAATGAAAAGTTAACTAATAGGATTCTACTGTACACCATTATATTGTTTTTTTTTTTCTTCTTTTATTATTAATGTTATCTGTTATTTTGGAAATTTACAACATTTGTAAATCGTAAAGTTAAAGGTAAAATATATATATATATATATATTATTCAAATAATTTAAGTATATACGCGATGAGGCTTTATATATTATATGAGCTATATCTATATCGTATAAATGTACATATAAAAAGAAGAATTAAGAATTTTTAATTAAAAGATCAAAAATTTTTTAGTGAGGAATTTTATATTATATATACAAAAACAAACAAGTATTTTTAATAAATAATATTTTTGTTACTTTAAATTTTAAATATATATATACAGTTTATTGTCTTTAAGTAACAATTTAATATGTAATTAATGTATTTTCTCTTGTTGTGTTCTTAAAATTATCATTGAAAATTGAAACTAATTAATTATTTTATTGCATAATAAATATACACAGAGATGATTGACAAAATGTTCAAATAAACCGAAATACATGTATTTTTTTCATAATAATGCTATATACCATATATATAATAAAAAGAAAGGTCATTTTAGAAGTTATCTTTTTAATACGCATATGCTGTCATACTTAAAACAAAATATATGTACTTGTTTTATAAAAATCTGTTTACTCTTAAATTAAATGTAATTTATAGATAAAAAAATGAATATACGAAGTCGCCGTTACATTATGTTATAAGTTATATATGAATTAATAAATGATAAATTTATTCATGAAACCATATATATTGAATATAGTTATTATATAAATATATTTTTACATATTTATGTTAATTAAATGTTTTGTCAACGCTAATCATATTTATTATAAGATGGAAAAAATCTTGTTTAGTATTTTAATCAACTATATATACAATATAATTAACTAATATTTACATGAATTTATTTTCATATATTATAAATATAAAAATATATTTGTAGAAATAACACTCAACATTTTATTAGATATATATGTATATTGGAATATATATTTTATTGAAGCCAACCAATCAACCAACAAAACACATTTTCATACATAGACCACATTACCGTCATCATCATATCATCTCATCAACACACAATTCAATTCATTTTTATGCCTTTAATATTTCCATGTTTTCATTTCATTTCTTTCTATGTACGTTAAATGTCGTTGAGATAATGTAAATATTTATATTTATCTTTTTTATATGCGAGTACACATATATATTTAACATATAAAAATGGTTTACATTATTGTGCGTAAAATATTATGTTTGTATTTAATTGTATATAATGTAAATATATACAAGAAAATACTGTCTAATTGGTTAATTACAGCAATTATATATTGTTGATTTTATCATTCTAATATAACATATATTATATATTATGTATTTAAAAGAAAAAAAAAAAAACTCTTTCACAAATGTCAATTATGTTATTATCAAAGTAATTGTACTATACTATACTGTACACAACAACATGAACCACTTATAAAGTTTTGTATATTTATAAAGTAATTATTGTATTATTTACACATGTTTAAAAACAAATATTTAATTTATAAATAAATATATAATATGTTAAGTTTATGTGCTGCTTTACATGGTTTAATATAGTTAAATTAACAATATGTAAAACGTGTATATACGCGAGATCATATAAATCATTTAA
Source organism: Bibio marci (assembly GCA_910594885.2). Classification (NCBI taxonomy): domain Eukaryota; kingdom Metazoa; phylum Arthropoda; class Insecta; order Diptera; family Bibionidae; genus Bibio; species Bibio marci. The sequence continues at coordinate 22,889,036 of OU343114.1, read as the reverse complement.
ATAAAAGATATGTTAGTCCATATAATGTTAATGAAGTAAATAATTGATATGAATAAAAAAGTAATAAATAGAAAAACGTCATTCCAGTACCTATACTAAAAATTTGTTTGAACATTTTTTATTATTTACAAACAATAGAAGTTATTTTATTTATTCAATTAGTCTTATTTTAAAAATTTGTTATATTTTAACTCTTTTTTCGTTCTGACTAGTCGCGTTTGCTATAGCAAAAGCTCAGGATCCATAAATAAATGCTATGATCATTTTTGCTATAGTAAAATAAAATATAATAAATTTCGTTTCCTTTTTCACTAGAAGTGAATATTCTAATAGTTTAAAATAAGTTTATATATTAATTTAACAGAAGTAAATATTTAAAAATGAACATAGTACATATTTTTTTTAAATATTACAATACCATAATTTGAATAATAAAAATGGATCAAAATACTAACAATATTTATTTTAAAAATACCGGATAATACTTCTACTTATTTATTGTTTCAAAACATAAAAACTAAAAATAGACTCTTCATGTTTTTCTTAGAGAAGAAAAAAAAATATTCAAAGACTCAGACTCAAAGAACATACAATTTATGATGTTTTGATAGAGAGACTTTGTTGTTTTTTATGGATGCTAAATATAAAACAAAAAAATATAATATTTTATAAACGTGTTGCTCACATATATTCCTATAAATAAATATACAGTCAAAATGCGTATTTTTTAAATTCGTTATTATAAGACATGTAAAATATTATTGAATATTTTTTAATTTATAAAAAATTAAAAGAAAAAATAACAACTGTAACCAAAATAAATTAAATTAATATTATAAATAACAATTAATGAAAACAAATGTTCATTGCTGTAAATTGACAACTTAGAATTTAATAAAAAAAAACCACCTTGACGTATATGTTTATGTAATAATAAGTATCTTATTTTTTTGGTTCTCAAAAATTGGATTTACTGAAGAAAAAAACAAACACCCTTCCCATATTATGTTGGCAATCAATGGAAAAGTACATGTAAAAATATTATATAATAATAATCCCATAACCAATATATAATTAATATAACATGAAATTAATACAAATATAAAAATAAACAATAATATACCAAGTGTTTACAAAATGTGTGTGGAACCTGTATTTTTTAATTTGATGTTTTTTGTATTGTTATAATTAAAATTAAAGTTACTTAAAATCGGGACAATTCACGTAAAATGTTTTAATTTTTATAACGTGAATTATTTAATTTATTCACATTTTCTTATTGGTAAAATAAAATAAAAACATTTTGTTATTTACAAGATATTTTAAATAAATCAAATATTATAGCAAGAGAAATATAAAAATAAAAACATTTTACGTGGACTGCCCCCAATAACCATATCTAATTCTGAATTTTTCAATTTTTCAATGTAATTAAAAATTATATTATACACATAGACATGAACGAAATTAGTTTTTATGTTTCATATGGACTGTATCTCAAAAAATTGTAATACCCTTTAAATATAAATGTTCAAAATACTGTGGAGTTACAGTCACAACTATTATATTGAGCAGTTTTTTGAAGGTCATTTAAAGATCAATTCTAGTACTTATCGATGTATAAAAATACATTAAAAAAAATTGCAGGTTGTGTCGCAAGTGTTGACAGGCAAAAAAAAACCGATTACCAATAAATAATTAATAATAATAATTTTATGAATTGTTGTTGTGCATCACCTTTACAAAATGTGTTTGTCCACAAATATCCCCTTGCGCTGAACAACAAAATATCAATAATTTCAAATTCAACACCAGAATAACAGAATATCGGTTTTACGATTACAATATTATTTAATATAAACGAGTTTCGCATCATTTATAACAATAATATTTTATAATATAAATAAGAACTTACCATATTTAAATGATGTTTGCATAAAATCTATATCCAACATTAAACCGCACTTAATGTAATGAACCTAAAAATTTATGCAAACAGTTCCAGACAAATGTTTAACCAGAAAAAGAAGCATTTGCAATATGCATAATTTAAATTACAAAATGGTAAAACTACTATATAAAAAATTATTTTAAATTATAATTAAAACGTGTATAAAAATATAAAAGCATTTTAGAATATAATGTTATTTAAAAAACCGAAAAACACTCACGCGCACTTATATACACTTAGCATAAACAAAATATAAATTTTGTTTGCAATTTTAAGAATATCATTTATCGTCTTTCTAATAACAACATCAACAACAACAACAACTAACATCACCGAAACTTTTTACAAATCAATTTTATAAAATTTACTTCAAAATTTATTTACCAAAATTGTCTGCCTTTTGTACAAAATTAAGTATTATTATTATTATAATATATTAAATATAATTAACAGAAGAGAAATTTGTTGATAATTTTAATATTTTGTAAATTTCATTGGTTTTATTTGTTTTCGGTATATTTAACACATATTACGAACACTCTCTGCGTATAACATTGCGAATAAATTACAGTAAAACTACTAAAATATGTGTGTTCAGTTTCGTTTTTAATTTGAAATATAAAATTGTTTTTGTTTTATATATATAATGAAATTGTGTGGTGATTAAAACTAACCGTTCATGTAATTATAAATATTGTTTAAATCGCAATGTTGTTTCTGTGTTCGTAAATAAATTTCATGTGTATGACAAAGAATATAGAATCATATAAAAATCATCATCATTTTATATAAATAATAATAATAATAATAATAATAATAATTCATTCTTCATATTAATTATTTATACTGTTTGTTTTTATCGTATTAAATTTTTTTTGATTATACATAGATAATTTTTGAATACACATACATATGCAGAAAATACAAACGTTTATAAATGTTATTAAAAAATAAAAACAATACGATACGCGTTTGACAAACAAAAATATCACGTATAAAATTTAAAACTGAAAAAATATATTTGAAATATACAAACCCAAGCATATTTTTAAAATCATAAAATAATATTAAACCAAACATATATAGTTACAATTATGTCCGTGTAGAACTGCATAGTAGTAGGAAAATAACATATTTTTTATTTTGTGTTAAAATATTTCAATGGGTCCTTTTTTTTTTTCTAAATTACATAAATTATGTTTTCAAATTTGCAACAAGTAGTAAATCTACAATAATGTGGTGATCCATTTTTACCATTTTTACTAATACTGTTCAAAGTGTTTTTTTTTTAAATCTATTGTATGTTCTCATTGGTATAAATGAATTTCTTTCTTATTTTATATATTTTATATATATAATATATATGGATGTATACCATATACATGTATAACCTCCGTGTCAAAAGTTCCAGGACAAGACTGTAATATTTCGATACTACATAGAACCTGTTCGCATTACGACTGATATAGATTTTGTCATTTATACGTTTGTTAAATCTACAATGCATCTTAAATAAAGTTTGACCTGAAAATTTGGTTGTGGCGCTTAAATTTCTATCAACTCTTTCATTATGAATATAAATGACTTAAAACATATACTAAATAAAATGTAAAATACTAAAAATGGTATAGTGAATTTATTGAATACTTTTTCTGGATTTAAATTAAAATTTTCAAATAATTTTTTTTTGTAATATTGTTATATTGTTTCGATCGAAATCAAGTAATAAATTGCGATCGTATACTATAAATGGGAAATAACAAAGATAAGCTGATTTTGACTTTTGAGTGAAATAATCGGTAACAATTGTTGATGATGTCGAAACGCAGCATTATCGTGCCAAATTTCTAAGGGAGGCATCCCTTACCAATTTTGTTTCTTTTAATGGTCATTTTAAAAATTGATAATATTGATTCGTTAATCATTTATTTATGTTATACTTTAATTTTTTAACAGCATTTCATTTAAGATTACATTCTTTAAACAAATATAATTTCTAATAGATGCGGCACAATTTCAATGAAAATCCTGGAAATTTTGATACAGACGTTACAATGTACATATATTGTACAATAATGGATAACTTGATAATAAATTATAAAGAATAGAATATGTCTATTAATATATATCAATTCAAATACTACATATATATTTTAGTCTATTTTTTATACCTACAATAATTTTACAAAACAATATTTAAACAGGGTGATTCTCATATTTAAGGGAACGAAACTATATCAGATATTTAATATGTACACCACACCGTCAATTGAGCAGGCTTTGATTCGAAAAATTATTGTTGTGATTTTAATTTTTATTGAACAATTTTGCAGAACAAAAAATACATACAAATATGTTGTACTAAATAACGCAGATTAAATTTAAATAATTGTATAGATGTTATTTAGATTAATAAAGAGAACGTGAAATGTAAATAATTTTATTAATATGCATATAGAATAAAGTTCTACACAATTATTATAAACAAATAAATATACAATACATTTAAGTATTGTAATATCTTTAAATATAAAATGATTTACATATAAATTGAATGAAGGTAATTATGATACGACTTATGTTTTTACAAGGTGGCATTTAACTATGTAATATATTTATAAGTTATCAATGTTGTGTTAAAGAATCATATAACTTTTTGTTTATAGGTAAACTAATTTATTTATAAAATAAAAAAATATAACAAAAATTAATTATTAATATTTTCTTGTAAATGATTCAAATGTCTGTCGATTTTTCTATGGTATAATATTATAGAAAAGATAAAAATATGCCAAACAATATATAATAAGAAAGTAATGTAAGAAGTTTTATTATTATTATTATTATTTCTATATACATATTTATTATACGTGCGGTTATTGCTGCGAATTCTTATTATTGTTCGTTATAGAAAAATTGTTGTGCTATTTTATATATCATCACACCGAATATATGACAGTCCGCTCGTTGCACACAAAAATAAGAAATTTATATTATTAGAAAAAATAAAATAAAGACAAAAAAGAAAACAATAAAGTTGATTACTTTTACTTAAAGAAAATATAAAAAATATTGTATAATATCTCAATATATAGAAAGAATAAAGGGCAACAAACCAACGAAAACATACGATATATTGAATTTATTGTATGTAATATGAAATGATGTATAAAAAAACAAAACCACACACCATATTTTCATAAATTCAATAAAAACAAAACTTTTATACTATATAGTAGATCAATTCCCTAGCATACTTTGTATTCTATATATGGCGCTCAACAATAACGTTGTAATACCACCAGTGGGTATCCTTAGAACTAATTTAAAGAAAGTATCCTTTATTTATATTTATACCCCTATATATATATGTATTCCTTCTTTATATGGAAAACCACGTCTAAGGTTATATATATATACCTATTTTAAACAAAAACATTCAACAGTAAAATTTAGATGTTTCCATATTTTTATCATTCGCATATATGTATGTTATATGAATAAATAAATTGTTCTAACTGGAATATTTTTTTCATCTTGGGTCCATGAGTAAATATTTATTTTTTGGTTTTCATCGTTTTCATATATTTTTTTCTTATTTCAATTTCGATGTCATATATATACTTTTTACACAATGCCAATTTGTTAGACGGTGTATGTATATTGTAATATCAAACAGATATACAGCTAGGTATAGTACACATTACTTAGTGCATACTGTATTTTAGTAACACATCTTTTCCATACATATAACACTGAAAGAAAAATTTCTTCATGAGCATAGCCAAAATGATTGGCTATTCAGTCATTTTTATTTAAAATATAGGGATTACTTTTTATATGAACCAAATAATATATGGTATATCGAATTGCTATAAATGTATAAAGTTTAATTTTTTTCAGTATAATATAATATATTAATTTAATTTTAGTATATTCGTCACAATATTTTCAAAGATATTCGTTTTTTGATTGAAATAACTATTAGTTCGAAAATTATTGAAAAATATTTTCATGGGATATAGTGCGCTATCGCTGATGATAATGAAAATAGTAAAATTAATAAGGTAAAAAAAATGAACGAATGTCACGGTGTGTAAAATAGGTAAATAAAACATCAATTAGAAAATTTAAACTATAAAGTTTTCATTATACAATAAAAATACAAAGTCTCAAATGTAAAATTAAATTAAATATATATATATTACGAGATCAACGATCACGTAGTGTTTATGTTGTAAAAAACACCATATTGACATTACTGCCTACTGCATTGGTTCCATTATTTAATATTTCCCTCCTACATTACAGTGCTTAAATCAGTATTTATTATACATATAATGAACTAAACAAATAATTTACGGAATTTTTCACAATTTATTAAAAATAATAAAAATTTGTAAATCATTAATAATTTGATTTTATTGGAAATGAATCTATAGATACATTCGAGTTAGCAACAATAAACTGATACTTTTCACAAATCTCTAAGCAAGTCACTAAGTAAACATAAATCGGATACTTTCCATCATCTATAACGAATAAACCGATATAAATAATTAATTAAATAAATAAGACTGTTATTCTAAATGAATCTACAAATTCGTGTTAACGACAATTTGCACTGATACTTTCACTCAGTTCGATTACACACTTTAAAGTGTTACGGAACAGCAATCTATCAACCATTATTTTTATGTTCCACATGCGTTACTCTTTCCCTGTATGGGTGGGTATAAACAGTAATATACGTTTTAATTGTAACTAAAAAATAAATCTAAAAATGTGAATATTTTTTCCAGTGTATAAAGAAATATATATATTCATAAAAATAAGAACATACGCATATATATGGGAATTATGATGGTAATATAAACCATAAAGTGTATATGTATGTGTGCGTATAAGAAAATACAATGAAACAAACTAGAAAGATGAACAAAAATTCTACCATGGATATGTAAGAATAATTTTTATGATGACGATGACATCGATATAAATATCGACACAATAACGAATTGCTTATAATATTATATAATTTATATATCTTCTCCATATAAGTACATAGGTGTATATATAATCTGTGTATACCTACAGTCCTACAGAGATAGAGAGATCTATATGTATATATTAAAGGGACGACTTTCTAATTCATTATCAATAATACAAATAATATATTTTCGACTCATATTAGAACGTTCTTATTAGAATGATCATTTAAATTGTTATATAATAGTTTATGATCTAATCAAATAGATGTCCTTTTTTTAAATGCGTTTCTTTTTTTGTTAATAAAAATGGTTTAGATATTTGAAAATGCTATACATACATTTATATATCCAATTTAACATACATTATATATATAATTTCACATTACATATAATTTACATGAAATACTTTGTGTTATAATTATTTTGCTTTAAATTTAATTTCAAATTTGTTCTATGTACGTTTAATTCATATGAATTTTCAATATGGAATTATGTATACTTAATACATAGACACTATAAATTTACATAACAATACTAATATACTATTGAAATCTTATTAAATATATTAATTAATTAATTATAAAACCGGTTCTAATAGTTTCAATATACATTTTTTTTTTTCATAAAATAAATTAGCATATAGATTATTGTGTTATCAATAATTTATTATCTAATTTGCTTAATTGAAATTGATTTAAAAATAAAAAAACTTAATTGCGAATATTATTTAAAAATAAAATATTGAGACATATGTATTCTATATGTTTATTTTATATATATATGTACGTTATTGTATTTGTGCCTTATTATGTATAAATTTATGTAGTATTTCATTCATTAATATTATGTTATTGAATTTTTGCATTATATATAACATTAAAATACAAGATAAATTGATAAATTCATAGTTATATCTTACAGCATTATATAATAAATATAAATAATATATTATTAATAATAATGTAATATGAAATAAGTACAATAAATATGTAATCTAATTTTAATATGTGCTTAAAGAAATTATCGGTAAATAAACGATGAAAATAAACGACAAAAAACAATATCATAAAAATAAGGAAATTTTAATGGTCTATAAATAAAATGATACGTATGTATATGTGTTCTTCTTCTTCTTCTTCTTCTTTTAGATACCGCATGCTAAAAATTAATTGAACATGTGATATACAAATTTTTCTAATTTTACAATAAACCATCTGAAATACAATTCAATGGTACACTGTCAGCCTGTCAGTCCATACAGTGGTTATACATTTATTTATACAAAGCTTTCTCTCATCATCAAACTTAACTTGTCCAAAAAAGATCTCATCTGAAAATAATAATAATATAGTAGTAAAAAACACACTCAACAGGAGTGAAACAAATACATATAACTATCAATCAGAGATTTATATTTAACTTTTACTCTGAACGTACCAACTACTACATACAATCCAACACACCACTACATTATCAATAATACAAAAAATTAATCACTTCAATGTGTTAGTTTTCGACGCTTTTTTAGAGTAGAGTGTATGTGTTTAATATTGTATGTGTATGCGATGGTTTGGAAAAATGATTAAATTATTGTTTTTGATTCAAATAATTTCAATGAACCAATAATAGATGGAACTAATTGTATAATATATTTTTTTAAATTTCGTTTTTTTTTGTTATTGATTTTAATAACAAATATAACATTTTAACAATTTTTAAATATAACATTTTATAATAACGAAATAGATAACAAATAATATAAATTTGTTTAGAATTTAGTTTCCAAGATTTTCTATAAAGAATCTAAAATAATGTCTGAACTTTTTCTCCAAATAAACTATACACGCTGTGGTTTATAATTGATAAATCCTTTATCGATTCGAAATGTAATTACATTTACTATGTTTATTTATAAAATAATATTTGATCCTTATGTACATTTATTGGATAACTTATTTATTTTCTATAATAGATATGGAGCTACAATTTGATGTATTTTAATTGAAGTGATAAAAAATAATCCTTATTATTTATTATAATCGCAATTATATTTTTTGTTTTGTTATTTGAATGTTCATTCGATTGTCATTACTGATTGAATAAATTAGAATTATATTCATATAAACGTGCAGCCCCTATTACGTTTTACTTACTTAGTTACTCCATGACATTAAAACCTAGGTGCGAGGTTTTAACCTACTCCAACCTGACCTATCTGCAGCTAACTTCTTCCAATCCCGAATTTTAAAGATCTTATAAGTTTTACATAATGTAATACTTTTAACTCATAACTATAGAGACTCAATTTAAGTTGTTTTTTTTTAATTTATTATCAACATCATCAAAGTTACTTCTTCAGATCACCGAAGTAGTTCATGAGCTGAACATGTTGGTTTTAGTAATGGCTTTTATTCCATATCGAAATAAAAAAGAGGTCAACCTTGCAAAAGGTGATCTACCTTTACTTTCACTAGTCCGCAATTATATTATAGCATTGGAATCGCAAAGTGTGTTATGCGGGAACATAGGTCTAAGCATCTGACGAGATGCGCTTAGGAAATTGATATCCATTGTTAAGGTGCATTTTATGGGATCTGCTCAAAGGAAAGGGATATGTTCCAGCTGACCTTCAAACATATTCTGGAAATATTGGCATGCAATGCTGTGGAAGAATGACTTCATGTTTATATCAGGTTAATGAATCCGAATATATTGTAGTTTACCCGATAGAACAAAGAACAGAGTATTCTGCTATTAAATGCTTAAAGTGTATAGTTTTTCTATAATAATATATATTATGAATGATTAATATGAAAGTTCAATGTGTGTTATTCACGATCAATGATTTATAAAAAAAAAAAAAAAGTGTATTTAGGTAAATATATAAGGGCATGATTTTAAGTCATAATATTTAAAATAAGAATAATTAAACGTTTTTGCCATGGTACGTGATATTTGTTTGTCATCAGATTTTTAAATATTACACCTTATTTTAAATTTAAAATAAGTTTTGCGTCTTTTGTCATCATATATTATAGTCCATTGTATTTTTGTCATCTCTTTGATATCGTGAAATTCAGTACAACATTATTTACAATCCATTTAAATAAGGTGAAGAATATAAAAATATTCAATTTTATAAATCTGCATTATGCAAATAATATATGTATAATTTAAAATAATAAAATTGCAATATATCAAATTGGATGACATTATAATTAATTTTTAAGTCTATACATTTACATTTCATTTTTGTCTGCGATATGCATAATGAATATGTTTATTATTATAATATTACTCATATAAATATTTTGGTTTTACCATTTTGTAGATAATGTAGTTTCGGAAAAATATTCAGGGATTTAAAATAAATTTTAAAAAATTTAGCCTTAATGTGGAAATAATATGGGAATTAGTTTTGCTCTATCCATTACCATATTATTAGTTCTATTAAATGAAATAATTATAATTACATGCAGTAGAATAAAGGCTCACTAACGATCCGGCAATGACATATCATAGAAGAAGATGTTCGAAACTCGAAATTAACTGTCCAAGAATGGTTTTTTGAATCTTTCTATATTTTTTCAAATTCTTAAAACGTTTAAAATTTATTGGTTATATAAATATCGAACCATAAAAATTTTTACATCAACGCTGCACTATATTGTTTACAATAACAATAAAAATATTATCTGTTTATTATTATTTTCATTATCCAACGTTCTTGATAATTAATTAATGATGTGTTGTTTTCAAATACGATTAATTGATTTCCTTATATTAAACATTAATGTTTTAAATTCGAAATTAATACTATACATGAATACTGATTTTGTTTGCGAGAAAATCGATATAAGACTATAATAGTATTCGTTATAATAAACCACATATGGTGTAACAAGCCTCGGTTTTTAATATGGGTCCCACCATCGAGTTTTTACTGTATACAATAATTTATTAATAATGAAACTATAAATTTATATATATTATTAATTTAGTATACATCTGTTGACATTTTTATTATCACAAATTTTCCATATAAATTCTCATACATTGTATTATTCTATAATTTGTTTAATTAACTATTTTACATTCAATTAATTGCGATAAAACTTCTACACACAAAATATGCGCACATAACATTAATTTTATAGACGTGTAAATATTTAATTTAACATATAAATTTAATTGTAAATTGTAATCACTATTTTTTACATATGCGTTAAATTGATATTATTATTTATGTATGTGTGTGTGTGTGTGTGTGAATATAATTACAACTTTTACTTTTTAACATACTTTAATAATGTTAAATAAAATTAATTTATTGTACTAGAATAAAATAATGAATATTTTTGCATGTAAATAATATATATGGGAAGAATTAATTTTGCATTAACTCTAACATATTTTATGTCTTAATTTCCATATATAACTTATGTCTGATGTAATACATATAATAAATAAAATTAAGATTATAGATATATATTATATATATATACGATAATATGACGGTAATAGAAATCATAATTAATAAATAATAAATATTTATATAAATGTCGAAAATATATTCATATTGCATATTTTAGATTTAATATCATAAATTACATAAATTATGCTTATTTGTATATATTACATATTATTATATTATTGTTCCATTAGATATATTACAGTCGTGAGTCGTATTTATTAATATAATGTTCTCTGATTATTGAAATACTAATATACCATTGATGAATCCATTCTATGCTATATATAGAAGATTATATATAATAAGAAAAACGGATATAATAATAGAAATTATTGCGAAAATATTATTGCAAGTGTTTGTGTTACATTATTTTGTTATAAATAAGAGGGTTGTTTTGTATATAGTCGAATACCAATATATAGTTAGGTATACATAATATACCCCATATTTATGTATATGTCTATAAAATATGATGATATAATAATTCTGTTTAATATTTCTTACCCTTTTAATAATATAGGTGTATGAAATAGAAATCATCAAAATAGCATATTATGTTTTCTTCATTTAAAGCAAGTAATTTTCACCGTAAACATTGTGCTGGTGATAATATAATAAGAAATCATAACTTAATATATTTTAATATTTTCTACACATACATATGGAGGAAAATATACATAACGCTAGAGGTTGAGCCAGCAACGAGCAAACAAATAAATAAATAAGACATACTGACAAAGTATATGGAATATGAAATTCATATATGGGTGTTTTTTTAAGATTAATTCACTTTTCAGTAGTAATAACTGTCAAATTTCAAAGCAAACTTATTTTTTTTTTTACATTCTCAGTATATATTATTGTATGTTTAACATCTTCAACAACGCTTACAAATTATAGAATTTAAAATAAAAATCATTGTGTTCAATACGCCAAAATTATAGAAACATTATATTTTATTCAGTGACACAATGTTAATGGCTAAGTCAATAAATAAAATTTCTACGAATATATTCCTCATGCAATTAATGATACACTTTACGTTACATTCTCAAAAATTCACCGTATATAAAGTGTCTATTATTGGCAAGCGTTATCATGTTGACAAAATAAACCAAGGTCTATTTTATCTACAGTAACTGACGACATTGCTACACATTACGTAAACGTTAAAAAAAAATATAACTTTTAATTCATTAATCAAAGTCAAAATGACGTCGCATTGACTGTTTGACCTGTTATGATGAGATCTGACGTTGTGGCTTGTGTTTACAATCGGCCGTGTTTACATTTCAATAGCAGATCAATCGCTTAAAATAATAGTACTTTCTAAATTTGCCTATCAAACACAAAACTACGCAGAATTTTCTGGCTACACTGTTAAAGTTGGTCAGATTTTTATAATTTTCTATTTTAGCGTATATACAATCTTCTTATTATCATTCCAAAAAAGTATTATAGTCTCAAAGTTTATGCGGAAATTAATATTATATAATTAATATATTAGAAATTGGCTGCATAATATTATAAATTAAATTTTAAACTATAGTTCAACTTGGTATAAAGTGAAATTTTACATCGAATCAGAGGTTTCTTTACGCCATTACTCAAAACTTTTAATTTATCATATCTTTTATATGACGACAAGATGATAAATCTATACATAATAAGTATTTGCAAAATAAAAATACGGATTGAAAAAAAAAAAATCAATCACAGATAAGGTTTTTTTTTCTTTATTTACTATAAAATCATAATAAGTAAACTCTTATTTTGCAAAATAAATATCATAAACATGTATTTCAATAATATAACACACAAATAAGCTGTTCTATATTGGTATTTATATATTTATTTATTTATTTATTTATTTATTTATTTATTTATAGGAAAAAAAAAACCTAAAATTTATTACAAAGACCAAGGATAATTTAATTTTACATTCAAAACACATAACAACAAAATTCAATATTTGGAATTGGTACACATAACACACACACACACGTTGAGCAGTTTGTATTTGCACACACATAGAAAGAACTAAAAACATCCTTTTTCATATATTTTATTTCATGAAAAAGAAAAAAAAGGCGCACTTATTTACTATAAATAAAATATGTATAAATTCCTTTAAAATCGAATATTCGAAAGAAGTGTAAATGAATTAAAAATACATACTTTTCAAGAAATACATGTTGTTTCATTCTAACTTTCATAATATTTAATTGTAATACATTTTTCCGACGGAAAAATTAAGCTGCCATATTTTTCAGACATTTATGGTTGCGTATGACTGTTGTGTGTGTAAATTTGAACACACACACACACATTTTCAACCATATGCAATGGAATTTAAATGCATTTTATTTAATAGTAATTGACACGCCTTTTTGATAATGGCAGACTCTGCAGAATGTATATGTGTACGTGTTGTATACGGATATATAGAAATGATGAGAAAATAAATAGAAAGAGAGGGGTTAATACTAATTTATTTTGATGTTACGTATTGTGTTAAATGTCACTGTTTTAATAATAATAATAATGATGTAGTTATTATGACGTCTGCGGAAAACTAAAATGAAAACTTTCAATTAAATATAGATTAAAATTCAATAATAATAAGCACTGCTATAATACATTTTCATTTTAATTGTTCATATGTGTCGGCTGGTTGATTTGTTTATTTAAATTGAATAAATAATATGAATAATTTTTGACTGTTGATTTTGTTTGTTTTCATTTCATTAAACGAAAATTATACAAAAATAAATATGTAAATAATTAATTTATTATAATAAATTTTATATAGACTCCAGTCGGTTTTGAATTATAATTAATGTCACGACATGACGTAGTACACAATATATATAAGTAATTTAATTTTAATTTATGACTCGTGTATATTTATGTATATATATAATACATATAACAACAATTCTACATATTATTTATTATACAAACTTATACTCTTAACATCCAATACGTGAAAAATTATATTGACTTTAGTAATTATATTTTCTATTTGCATAGTGTTGTATATAAGCATATAATATATATATGCACATATGTATATAATAAAGAATAATGTATGACTATACATAAACAGTCACCTATTATAAAATGCTATATAGTATTAGTATATAGATTGATAAACACAATGTGAATAGTAAAAAAAAAATTGAATTTGAATAGGAAATCAATCTATTGAATTTTATAATAGTTGTTTCTGTGCATATTCATATATATATATATAGCATAAAGGCATACATAATACATAATGTTTTTATAAATGTTGTATTTTCCTCTGGCACTAAATACGTTAGTTATTTATATTTCTAAGAATACCACCGGATAGAATTTTAATTTCAATGCTTTGTGTGTGTTCACTCAGCAGCGTACCTGCAACATAAGATGGCAGAAATTGGGTTAGGTTTCTATAACACACATACACTGATCCCAAATAAACTAAACTAGTGAAATATAAGATATTTTACTCAATAATATTTATTTTGTTTCCTTCAAAGTAATCTCCATTTCTTACAATACATTATTGATACAAACTTATATTATGTTATTTATGTTTTGCAAATCAGGTTCTATTTTTTAATTTTCATTAAACGATTTGATTTACTCCACATGGCAACACTCAAAAAACGAAAAAATATTTACAAATCTCTGTCAAACACAAACTAAATGACATATTAAGATATAAATTTGGTGAAAATGTAAACAATTCCTAATGTACCAGATAGAAAAAATAAATCACATAAATATAACAAAGATAACGTTCGATTCTATTGACTATTTTGAGGCTTATATTTGATCAGCGTCTGTTGTATAATATTAGGGTAGAGAGTGAATCATGAATAATTTATATTGCAAAAAGAACATACACTAAAAATGTTGATCAATCCAGTCAATATTATAATAACTATCGTGAAATCAAAATGAAATATTCAATCAATTTTGTTGAAAAATATTATTTCTTTACTTTATACGATAAAAACAAAACAAAGTCCCTTGGCCCTAAAACATCATTTCTATATCAACAAATATTATATTTTTTCTGAAGCATTGTTTGGCAAATATATTTTTAAATAATTTTATTTTTTATTTTTTATATATATATATATGTGTTTTAGCACTTAATAAAATAACAACAAAAAATGGTTCAATTTTTTAGAATACAAATATATAAAAATATTTGATTCTTATAAATAAAATAATTTATAGCCGTAACCGACATATATAGACTAAAAAAAGGTTACTTTTATACAAAAAAAATAATCGTCTCAAATGCATCAATCAAACATTTAAGTTTTTCGAAATTTTTGTTTGTTTGAAATGTCATAAAAATCTATAAATATTTCTATTTTAACACTAAATTCTTCATGTTCTTCTATTGTATTTATTTGATTTTTTTTTTAAATAATATAAACGTTTATGTATGAGTTTGTATTATATATAATACATTCAGGTTTGTTCATATGTTTAAAAAAACATTGATTTATCTGTAAATGTATACGAGTAGATATTTATCCGGGAAAAATAACTGTTAATAATTTCAATTACGAGTATAAATATTTATAACAAATATACACTGATTACTGAATATTCTGGTACAATTCCAGAAATCATATAAAAAAATAAGAAATATCAGTTGAATTTTTATGGGGGTCAATAAAGAAGAAGAAAATGTTTGACAAACTATATTTCATTTAATTTCAACACTTCCAAAATTATGAAGACGTCCAAAAATCGCATGAAAAGAGGAGAAATTTTATTTTATTTCGAATATTTTCAAAATAAACGTGTTATTCTTAGGAAAAAACCACCTAGATTATAGACAACAAATTGAAAATGCTATCCTTATAATCAATCATTTACAAAAATTTTAAGTGCGACAGCACGATTTATTCACAAAAGTATTTTTATATTATTTATTTTTATTGAAAAATTAAGGAAATGCTAAGGTCGTAAATTTTTGAATATATTTTGATATTTATGATGTAGGTGCAATATTTTAATATTAATTGTAATATTTGGTTACATATAATTCCCTATAAATATTAGTCTATGTATTATATTTCGTTTATATTATACCATATTATATTATATTATTTATATTCAATTTTAGAATATATTTCTTTTTAAATGTATCCTATATTATTATAATATTATATAGTTAAAATTTGAAATATTTAATTTAACGAAATAATATATGTATACGCAGTGAAATATAAACAATAATTTATTCCACAATAAATTTATAGATTTTTTTATGCAATCGCTCTATCACTTACTAAGATGGCTTGTAGACCACGGAGGATGATCGTGTGCCAAAAAATAGAAAACTGTTGAAAAGTAATCCAAAAGATAGAAGAAGAACCGGAACACTAAATAAGGCTAGATGAAATGATGCAGCAAACTATGATATAAGGATCCATTAAAATTCAGGATAGGAATAAGATATTAGTTTGAGATAGATAATCTCAATTACATCTATATACTGCACACTTTCAGTATCACTATGTAGAATAAATTTTTTTATAAATTCTTCATTTATAATATGCGCATACTTTTTAATCCATTAAAATATTAATTTTCATCTTATGTCTTATACAATATATATATTAAAATATCAAATTATGTTAATAAACAGGTTTTTGAGAAGTGTGTAAAGGAATAAATAAAAAAGTTATACATTCTTTTATACAGAATTTTTTCGTTCTTGTGTCAGATCATTTATATTTATATTTTATAGGTGTATATATATATGAAAACATATAAAATAATTATTATTTCTGGTTTATAGTAGCTCTGACAAAAAAAAAAATGGCTGCATAATCTTGGAAAGAAATTAATTGTTCTCGCGCATATATTCTATATATATATTTTTTGTATTACAGTGAAAAATAATTTCAAATAAATTGTATAATTTAATATAATATTCATAAAATTAAATTTTTACTTAAATTCAATCGTTCCACAAAATATACAATATTTAACCATATTTCTGTTTTTTTTTTTGTGCTCAGTGAAAAATTCATTTATTTAATCCCAAGGTAAATATGCATTTTTATTATAAATTTTGAAATGAATACGTACATAAATATTATAATATATAGTTTTTCTTATGTAAATTTATACCTATATGGTATTTGCGTGTAAAATAAAGGTTTTCTGAATAACAAAAATGTTATAATCGATTTATTTTTATATATTTATTTATTTATATTTTTTTTTTTTTAAATTGTTAACGGTCAAGGCATAATATTATTTTCATTATTTTAAAAATCATTATTTTATATACATTTCGGCATGTTTTTTTATTATTTGCACATATATAGTAGCTGTATACGCATAATTATACACATGAAGTAAATTAATAAAATTGTTTAATTTATACGCGTGTTACTTACATGTTAACATTAAAAAATTGGATAATTATATGAATTATTTATTGTATATAATATACGTGTAAAAATGATATTAAAATAAATAAATACAACAATGTTGCAAAAATAAAAATAAGCTATATTATAATAAATATCAGATAAAATATAGTGGATTTATATTTACAAAATATAGTGTGGCGTATATACGTATTACATTACTTATATAAAATTAATTAACTTAATAATTAAACTCCCCCTCATATAAACTTTTGTTTTTTAGCCATACTCATACAGTATTTACAGATAATATTATTTATTCATTTATACTTGAATGCGTATTTATATTGTGAATACTCAAAATAATAATAATAAAGAATAATCAGCTAAAAATATTATAATATTTCATATTATTATAGTATTATAATTCGTAATAACACTGAAAATGAATGGTATAGGTTGCTGCTTTGACTTTATATTATAAATAAAGACTATTATTATTTATTTTTTTTTTTTTCAAATTAAAGTTTATCCGATTTTAGGGTTGTAAAGGAAATATAAGTAAACATTTTGAGGTGTGGTTTTTAGAAAAAAATGTTTATATGATTATTGTTGTGAACATATATATAATATATAATATTTTCCACAAGCCTATATGTCAATATACACTGTTTATTCAATAATTATTCCAAATTATATCACAAACTGGTACTGGTATCGCAGTATAAGTTTTGATTGAATGGTAACCAGCAATTATATAGAATATACGACTGTTCTGGCGCACATTAATTTTTAGAAATTTAGAGCTATTAACTGAAAATTAATTTACGCCGCATGTCAGTTCGGCCTGTCATGATGTCATGTCAGTGGATAGTGTATTTTTGAGATTACAAATTAATTTCAATGAAGTGTTTTCAAGCGTTTATTAATATATTTAATCTTTAATCTTTAAGCAAATTTGAATTAACTAAATTCTTCTATTAAATGCTACCCAATAACCCAAGAAAATACCCATTAATAAAATTATGTGATATGGGCGAATATATAATCAGCTTACACAAAATACTGATATGTGTAAGTATATATATAGTATATAAAAAATGGTTCGCATTTGCATACAAACATTTTTTTTAATTTAGTAAAGCATAACCCGATTAGAATAAATTTACTTTTTGGAATTAAACACTAATTAAAAATGTTTTGTTCCAAAACAATGATTGAAAAATATAAAGAAGTATTTTTAGCACATATTTTAGTTAAATAAAAACTCAAACATTATTTATTTAAAACACATTCTACACAGCTGATATATTTGGAAAAACGAATATAATCAGAATATCAAAATCAAAATAAAATGTGTTTTAAAGTTTGAGTAGAAATAAATAAATTTTTGAGTTTTTTTTAATTTAAATATTTGGTAAAAATACTTCTTTATATTTTTTTATAATCACTGTTTTGTTATAAAATATTTATTTAATTAGTGATTAAATGCAAAAAGTTTAGTCTGATCAATTACATGTTTTTAATGTGGCATATATGCTTCAAACAAATTTTTAAATTAAAATAGACTCTTATGAGTTCATGCAAAGTAAAATATACTTTATATAAATCATCAAATTTTTCTAACTTTTGAATTCTTCCTATATACATATATAATAATGTTTAGCAATAGATGTTCTAATAAAATTTAATGCTTTTACAAGTTTTTCTGTAATTGTTATGAATTCCCATCGAACAATAACTATGAATATCAGCATAATCATATTTGTTAAGTTATAACCATATTTGGTGTTGAGAATAAATAAATCATCTATAAAAGTGCAAATCAGTTGGTTAATTTATATGGAGTAATTTCCCGACTTGACTTGACTATGTAAATTTTGATAGGACACTGTCGTGAGGGTTTCTATGGCGTATGTCCGGGCAATCAATTCACCTATACTTCAATCGGCAGAGACGAGAATTTTGTATACAAACATAATGTATCTATTTAGAAGTTAATCATAAATCTTCATTATTCTAATACCTAATTTTCTCTCACATTATTGCATTTTTATAAAGTTACAATTATAATTTGTATACTAAAATTATATTATACTAAAATTTATTGACATGATATTTGGAAAGTTAAATAATATACAAAAATTTTTGTTCTGAAATGCTTATTGAATTTTTATTAAAAACAAACAGTTACGTAACCGTTTTTGATTTACAGTGTACCAACTCAAAATATATATTTACTCAAATAAATTAGTTTGTTGAAAATTTACAACTTTCAGGCATTCATCCAGAATCAACCAGATGCTATATAGAATAGGTATGATAGAGAAATAGCTAAACTTCATCAACTAATCAATCGTGGGGATACGACAATGATCTTGGCTGAGAAACATAATAAAATGATTGCGTCGTGAAGTATCTAGTTCAATTACCAGAATTTATATGTAAAAATTTTTCAATATTTATTTTATCACTTCTTTTTTCAATTGGGTTGCCATTTGTATGATTATCATTGTCACAACATTTATTAATGATTACATGTTTGTGACTAAATTAATAAACAGCAATAACTTTGAGGCAGCTAACAATGAGTGAAATACTTTGTGATGCCTATAATATGAGAATTCCGTTGTCAAGTAACAATTTTTTTAATAATATATTAGTAACTAATGAATTACATATTTGGAAAAATAATACAAAACGAGTTGTAAATAAAGCTCGTACCTATATAAAAAAAACTTAAACAATCATATGTTCAATGCATTAAAATTATAAAATTTTAAAAAACTTCTACTTACCCCAAACTGCAAATAAATATTACGAAGAAATTCTTCATTGTCGTCATCCATTGTTTTCCTCTCATTATAATGTTACACATATTTTTAGAATGAACAATATTGAAAATATTCAAATCATTACAAAATATACGATAATTCGTCCCGAACATAAATAAAAATAACACTATATATATATATATATATATATATATAGAATATCTACCATCAACTTTTACCATAATTATTATCACCATAACAGTCATCAACAACGCCAACATTGCCATTAATTATTTAATCATAAACATGCAGGGATAGCAAATAAAATTGCAAATGACAATAGACAATATTTAAGAAATATGAAATCAAAAAAATTTAAAAATTTGCTATATCAAAAAAGCAATAAATGAAATTATTAAATTGTATATTACTATTTAGGTTTTATATAAAAAATTTTTAGCAACCGATAATATCATTTTCTTTTGAAATAAATATCTAATGTTATTGTATACAAAAAAACAAGTAATTACAATTTATGTAAAAATTATATTTAAATGCACATTTATATTTACGAATATATAAAGAAATAGATAATTTACGACAACAAATAGCAAAATTATTTATATTATTTTTCAATTAATATTGTTAAATCAAACGCGGTGCTCAATAAATTCCTTTCATACACAAGTAATAAAATATCGGATAGAGATAATAATTTATTTAACAATTTATTTATGCAATATATAATTATAAATTTTACGATAATTAAAAAGAATTTTCTCAACAAACAAAAAATAATAACAACTAGGTTTTTTTTTTTTTTCTCATACACATTTCAAATCAAATCAAATGCATACAATACTAAAAATAAATAACCAATCAAGTTTGAAAATAAATTAAACATTCTTATGGTATTTTTATTTATATAAAAGTAAAAACAACTTATTATTATTATTATAAAAACTAGTTTTTTTTATTTCCTTTTTTTTTTTTATATATTCTCTTAATAAATGATACAACAAAACAACAATAGTAACAGCAACACACAACAACAACAACAACAATAACAACAACAACAACAAACGTATACAACAACAACAACAACAAAAACAGAAACACTTATAAGAAAATATAACAATTTACATAATCATGTATAAATTAAGCTATAATCACAAGTGGTTGTGGGTGATATATAATATATATACGTAGGAATATATATATAAATATGAAATTTATTTGGTTGGCATTTGTTTATATTTTCACATATCATTAATAACTTTATCTATATTTATTGTATATATATATATGTAATGTTTTCAACTGATTAACTCTGTATATATATATATAAAGACACTTATATATATATATATATATATTCTCCATATGAAATAATGTCTTCATTAAAACTTGTACACAAAATTTTTACATATTAATATAAATATATATAAATATTCACACATTATCAATAAATTTCCAATTTGATTTTATTATTATTTTGACATTTTATACAAATTTTTTTGTATACAAAAATGAATTAAAAATTTGATTTCATAATTTTAATTACTGTTAGTTTATAATATTAATATTTATATAAATAAATACATATTAATTAAATAAACAAATACTACAAAAATTAAAATACAAAAAATATTATTTATTTATTTATTTATTTATTTATTTATTTATTTGTACTTTAATTATGTGAGTGGTATATATTTATTTTTTAATCTAAAATATATAGATGCTATCAGAACCTAAGACTTCTGATAGAAAACTGTCCAAATTATTTTGTGTACCACTCTCGATCTTTTTTACCACATGTAATTGTACATATTATTTTATTATCCTATATATATATATATATATAAATATATAAATGTATAAATGTATGTATAACTATATATATATATATATTAAAAAATATATACTCAGACATCATACAGAGTAAGCCAACAGAGAAAACATTGAAAATTGTTTGTATATAATATGATAAATGACGCCAGCAGCCAAAGCAACAGCAGCTGGGGATCAACACTACCCCGTACAACGTCTCTTCGTAATACCATTGCCGTTGCAGTGTATTATTTATATACAGAAATGTATGTATTGTATAGAAAATGATAAATATATAAATATATACGGGTAAATATATATAAATATATAGAGATATATATATATATATCCATTTGTTTTGAGTCAGATTGTGGATATATAATATTGTATAGAGTATGTTGAGTATTATGGTGTGTTGTTAGTGTTGTATATATATATAGATATTTTATGCTATTTTTTTTCTGTTTTTATTATTATTTATTATTATTATATGTATGTTTTATATAAGAAGACGGCGGAATGGATAACAATATATAAAAATAAAAGCACATAGGCGTTGCCTATACTAGAAAAACGTGTTCGTATACGTTATTTTTGAATGATTTCTAAGTTCTTGTTTCAATTTTTCTATATATATAAATGTAAATATATATATATTCGTATAATATTTACAGAATCTCTTTTCAGTCTTGCGACGATTGACAATTGCTATTGCAACAAGTGAGAAAGAAAATATTATAATGATTGAATATCCAACGAAAAAAATTGTGTTATATATTTGTATCTATTTATATATTTATATATATAAAGAATAAATGTGATGTACTTTATTATATTATATATGTTTATGTATATAAATATTCATGTATATGGTATATATAAATATGTGTAATATTCTGCAGACTAAATTAATTTGATATAATCTTTGATAAACGTTTTTTTTTTTTTTGTTTTGGTTTTGTATACGACGAGCATTTGTATATATTGCAATAATTTATTTATTTAACGAAACATACATATATTAATTTGTATACGTCTAGCCTATATTGGTTTATTTTTCCTTTAATTTTATTATTTTAATTTCATGTATACACATAATGTAAAATTAAGTATACTATATATATATAAATACACTTGAGAGATAAATACGTATACTTTCAATTAAATTTAATGAAATCATTTAATTAAATGAAGAGAAATTACAGATTATAATCATCATCAACATTTAACATAACACAATTATTTTAGGTTACATTTATGCGTCAGCAAAAGGTTCGGTTGGAAACTTTGTAAATATTATATATATATTGTTAAGGTAAAAATATTTAATTGAATTTTATTTCATTAAAATTTGATTGAGCTAAATAATGAAAAAAACACATGCATACAATTATATTAAAACTTTATTTATTTATAACTTTATAAACGCAAAAAACTAATTATGTTATTTAAATTTAATTTTTAAACTCTATAATTTGGAAAAATAATTGTATTTGTAATTTATTTCATTTGCTTTCTATCATCGCAGTAGACAACAACATCAGTATTCGGTTTTGTGTGTCAAACATAATGTTTTTATATTTGTGATAAATGTTAATAAATCAAACGATGAGCATTTGGTATATTGATTTTATATTTAAATAAAAATGTGCTTGAAAACTTATGTTGAAGAGAACCTACTTTCGATCATAAAACGATATGAACACTGGTGGAATTATTTGATTAAAAACACTATACACATAAACTTAAGACAGAATTGATTTTGATTTGCCAACATAAAAAGCTATTATTGCACTGTTAAAAATCGCCGGAAAAGATTAGCATAGATGGAAAATGGGTTTAACGACATTAATTGAATAACAGGTAAATGGAAAATCGAAAAAAATCCCTAGTGAAATATTGCTGAAAAGACCGGAAAACAGAATTATTTTTCCATCGAATTGTAATTAGTGCTATAAAAAATGGGATTCAGATGGAGAAGTTAATTTAAGGGAATAAAAACTGTAAGTATCTATTTGTTAGATTGGTAATGACAAAAGTGTTTTCGGATTATTAAACACCAAGAGGTATTGTTGCTAGGCCTCAAAGTGAATGCATGACAAAACAAAATATATGGTGGCAACTAATGCGAGATCAAACTGTTAGTTGTGGTTAATATAATTTTGAAATTGTAAATATTCTCGTTTTTATTGAAGCTCATGCTGAACTCTTTATAGATATAATTTCTATAGTTTCATATACAGAGGTTTTTTGAAAATTTACTTTAACATCTAATTTTAAGGAAGAGAAAAGAATTTTGTATACTCACGTTTAACGTTACAACTTTATTTTTTCACAATAAATCTATAAACATTGTAATATTTTATGCATTTATAACCATTGACTGTATTATCTGTATCCTAGCTCTTTGGAAAATATCAATATATACTAGATTATATTTGTTTCTGTATGTATGTATGTATCGGAGAGGATATATGCATATACAGAAAAGTAACCTTTTTTTTTTATTCTTAGTTTATTATCCTATATCATATAAACTTCAATGTTTGTTATTGGAACACAAAACATCAAATGAAAATGAGATAGGTGAAAGGTGATAATTCTGATGTTAAAGTGGGATAAAAACTGAATTTTCGTCGGAAAATTGCAACTTGTACATTATATATACAATAGATAAAATTTACTTATACATCCAAAAATAAGATATTATTTTATATATATATATATCGCATATATATATATATATATATGTATATTAGTATGTATATGTGAAATTATATGGAAAGGATATACAAAAAGGATACATAATATGTGTTATAAAGAAACGTTCTTTTTCAGAAATATATATAAACTTAAGGTTATATTTTATATTATATATTAAAATATATATATATACGTACATTTTTATGTAGTTTTCAATTTTCATACACATGGTTAACTTATGCTTATAACTAAAATTCGATGATTTGATGCTGAAATGAAAAGAGAAAAAAATTAAATCATAAAATTGTGTTTTGTTGTATTCTTTTATGCTATATGTTTTGTGTATAGTTCATACATTAAAACATATATATACGCAATCAATACAATACTACAAATATATCGTAGTATATTCATTGCATTTGGTTTTGCAGTAATGCACTATATGCTAGTATTTTAATTACATTATTATTATTATTATACATTACTATATTAGCATTACTATTATTATTATTATTATTATAAATATTGTTGGATAAAATGTGGGATAAAATATTTACATTATATACCAACATATCACATTTACACTGACTGCATATTCATTTTAGTACATATCTGTGTTGCGAAATTAAATTTTATTATGTATATGATAATGATTATAAATGTTATACAAACTTTATAGTTGTGGCTGTTAAGATTTCCAATACATTCAACTTTTCAAGAGGTTCAAAGTATACAATTAACTTGACACTATTGAGTTTCAGTTTATATCAAATATATAGTTCCTTAAATATGGTATTTACGAACAGATAGATGCAAACGAACGGATATACCATAACCATGACCATAATGCATTATGATACACAAAAATAGCTAAAAATATGCAAATAAAATCATCTTCTTCTTTTGCAACATCTGAAATATTATTAATTTTGTTATGTATTTTAATTATACATAAAAAAATGTTTTCTCATATTTATTGGTCACGAAACTGTCAATATACCAATTACTTGCTGAATTAATTAAACAATTTAAAAATATTCAATAACACATGTTGATTTTAATTTTTAAATATAACCCATTAAGTAATATTATTTGTAACAAAGTCATTTTTAATTAAGTCAATTAATTTTTATTGTCAGAAATATATAATAATCAATATATCTCTAATATTATATAATTTCGAAATTAATTATTTTATTTATTATATATGAATTAATTTACCATAAAAAATGAATCTGTGGGAAAAAAAAAAAAAAACACTGAACAATTCTTTCTGAAACTTCGATTTTTTCAAACAATATATATGTTATGAGCAAGGAGCAACTTGTAAATGTAGAGGATCATATAGAATGTAATTTGTAAAAATAATTGCAACGCACTTGAGGGTCAGTTCGTTGGAAATTTTCATAAAATTGTTTCTATAGAATAATTATAACATAGCAATATGTTCAATCGATTTAATTGTTTCAAAGTATTTCTATAAAGAGAACATATTTTTATCACGATTGTTTGAAAGGCTTCTCAACATCAATATTAATCTTTATAAAATTTATAGTTGTCGGTAATTGTATATGAATGATAACATAAGGAATATAGAATATAGTTTAATAGAAAAATGCATTTTATAATTATTAAACAATTCGATTTAACTGTGTAACAGTCATACATCCTTATTAATGATTTGTATGAATATTTATCGATGGTATTTTCTGTAAAAAAAAAGAAAACCGTATACAAATATATACAAAGAAATAATACAAAATATTGAATTGAATATAAATATACATATTTACAATCTATTGAATATATTCATAAATACATAAAATCCATTTTCATGTTAATACAATATATAAAACCCTGAAAACAAAATAAAATTGTTTGTTACATTTTATGTACAAAGAAAATTCGCATATATTTATCAATTTATTTTTCAGTTTTTATTTTGCTATATACAAAACATTTTTCTTATAATATATATATAATTTACATTTATTTATTCATATGTATATGGGACAAGCGAACAACAACCAAATATCCATGCTATCATCCCACCAATTCTTTTATGTAATGTATGTATGTACATAATTTTCCTCCTTTTTCATTTTTCATGCTAAATTTTTCATTTTACTCTTATACATTTTATATTCCTATATATATATATATATTTATATACTCGCACATTGTATATAGTTGTAGTTGCACATACATTTTATTTATCTTTGTATTGTATTATATATAATAAATATATTTTGTTGTATAAAATAAAGAACAAAAATTTTCTTATCTTCATCGGATTTAATGCTACATTTTCCAATGTGAGTTCATGTCAATGAAAATATATATATATATATATTATTATATACACCTACCTATATATTTATGTATATATAAGTATACATACAAACATACATACATATATTTGTACTAATATATAAATGTATGTATTTTATGTATATAAAACTCATGAAAACTTTTTCCATTTTCTTTTCATTTCCTTTTTTTTTTTTTTTTTTTTATTTTACATTTACATTTTCTTTTCCTTGGTCGCCTTTTTTTTCAGTCTTTTTGCATGAAAGACTTTTATTATTGTTGTGTTTTTATTTTTATTGATGAATGGATTTACCGTTATATAAATACACATACCTACCTACGTACCGTATATGTATTTCTAATGTATTTTAAAAAATGTAATCTTTTTTCCTTTCAATTTATTTATGTTGTAAATTTTCCGGATTTTCTTTTCGTTTTTCTTGTTTTTCCTATTTTAAATGTGTGTGATTCCATTATAGATTTTTTTTCTTTTTTCATTCGGTTTTCGGTATTTGATATTTTTATATAATAACGTAGAAAAAACTAAATGGAAAATATAAATTTTATATTCAATCACAGTATATTTTTGAAAAGGAATACAAAAATGAAATAAAAATAAAAAAGTTTCGTATGTTTGTCAATGTCATTGCCCTTTTATATATATATAAAATATATTAAATTTTTATCAAATCAATGCTTATTTATATAATTGTATATATATTGAATATATATATATAAAGAAATACAATAACCTGTTTAAATTGATAGAAATAACTGAATAAATAAATTATCGAATAGTAAATGGAATTTAAATTATTAATATAAAATAATATAATCATCAAATTTTTAAACGCACATTTGAATTTATCATTGAAATTTATTAACAATTATTCTTAAACCCGCACGCAATATATATATTAATAGAAAAAAAAATATTTAGTAAAAATTATGTTCATGTTTTTTTTTTCTTGTCTGAGACTCTTGAAATTCCATTTAATTTGAAATGGTTTTTTTTTTCTCAATCTTCCAATTAATTTTTTTTTTTTTTTTGTGTTTTTGTTTTAATGCCCATGTGTTAAATATTTAAATAAATTGATTATTATGTACTGTGAATGACAACAATATATACCAACAATAATATATATCAGATTATTGACTTTTCAAATAGATTTTTTTGTTTTCGTTATTTTATCCATCGGCGTTCAGTCGATTCAGACGAATAATTTTGTATGTTAAACATGTCTATAACTAATTTTATTGCATTTATTTTTGTTTTCTTTTACTTATCAACTTTGAATAACTAATAAAAGATGTCTCTATTTGTATCGTTTCATTTCTTTTTATTTTATATACTCAAACGTAATGGATTTGCGTATTATGAAATAATAAATAATGGAAATACCATACCCGGCGAGGATTACAAGATGGTTAAGTAATACATTTTGTTGTTATCATTTATATAATTATAGCACTTGACTAACTAAATGTTACTTCTTATAATAGATTGCTTTTACACATTTATACTATTTTATATCTCTGCAAAGAAAATTGTGAATCCTTTTCCATTAAATTTAATTGTACGTGTATGTATAAATGAATATATATATATATTATAATATTTAAATTTGAATAATAAATGTATGTATACGAATAAATAAAGGATAATATTAGGCGAATAAAAAAGGAAATAAATACAGTTATAGATTATAAATAGAAAGAATTTTAATAAATATGTAAATAGCTGATTGTTTATATTATAGTAAAGCTTTTCAAGCATATATATATAAAGTTTAATGTATTCATAAATTATAGATATTATTTGAGATTTTTGTATATAAAATAATTTAAATGTAATTTACCTTTTTATTTACCTTTAACGCATGTAATGCGATAAAGCTGAATCCATTATAATATCGAAACAATGGGTGCGGATTTGTCATATTGCTTGGAAATAATATGGAATGATGATTTAAGTAATGACGTAAATTTATACAATATATTCCTCTGATATCCTTCAGTATTGTATATGGTTCGTCTTAAAGAGAAATTATACGTTGCATATCGGGGTTGGAGCACTTCAACTAAAGTGCATATAACGTCGAAACATCATATAAAGTATGGAGTGTGATCAAAAAGTACTTGTGAATTTATTCAGTATTATAATTTTAAATTGAATTATTCGACGTTGTGAATGTATCTACGTTTTATGAACTTTATAGGTGAAGTGCGGTTTACACTCCATAGAATTGCAGAATGATTTTTGCAATGACTCTACTGCAACAATTTTGGATGCGTAGAGCAAATTTCATGTACATGACAACACTTTTTACAAGTGACAGACGCATGCAATATCATCAATTGTAGTTGAATAGTAATTTAATTAGTTTGAACTATCGTACATCTATTAATATTCGATATTGCCGTATTTATGCATAATTTACATATAAAAACATTCTTAAAATAAATTATTTCAATTTGAGTAAAATTTTGGTATAAAAAATTAGAAGAAACCTTTTCTAATAAAGTTTTGTGAACAAATCGATGGTTCAGAAAATTGAATCTAATTTAAAAATGTCCTGTAAAGGTTATAAATTTTATAGAATAGAATAGAAACAATTAAGAAAACCTGAGAGAGAGAGAGAGAGAGAGAGAGAAAGATGGAGAGGGTGTGAGAACATTGAAGTGAACCTAAAAACAATAAATGTATAATTAAAACTACAATTTTTTTAAAAAAAAAAAGAAGGTTAAAAAATCATTTTTTTTTTTCAATTTATTTGTTATTAATTTGATAATTTTTTTTTTTCTTGGGTAATAAAAGTCAATTCTGTAAATTTTTTGTAATATCTTTATTGATAATATTTTTTTAATTTTTTTTTATTTTTTTTCTTTTATTTTTGTTTTCTTTTATTAACTTTAAATTTAATTTAATTTTTCATTTTTAATTATTTCTATTTCGAATAATTTTTATTTTTCATTTTATTAATTATTTACAATTACAAATGCGAATATTATTTAATTAAATTATTATTTCATTTTATTATTTTTGTAGTTATATATATATATTGTGTAATTAAAATATAATAATAAAAATAATAAAAATTAATAATAATTAAAAATAATTAAAATAATAATAATAATAATAATAATAATAATAATAAAATTGTAAAATATGCATTCAGTTGAAATTCAAATTACAAAATTATTACATTTATTTTGTGTTTTTTTATTATTAATATTTTTAGTTAAATTTGAATTTTATTTTTTGTCACTTAATGCATAATGTCTAATGTTTCCGCTATAATATGGTTTAAGATATATGTTTATATTTTAAAATTTTTAAAATGTTTATTTTTTTCCTTTTTTTTTTTTTATTTATATAATTAGAACTATATATTTAAGAATGTTTTTTTTTTTTTTTTCTTTAATTAATTTTTATACTTATTAATTTTTGTATAACACTTATTATTATTTATATAGTACAGAAACACACAAATATTATTAATATAATATAATAGATAAGATAGTTTTTTAATTTTTTTTAATCGCTTTTTTTAATGTTTACTTTAAATATCATATATCAATAGATTTTTTGTAGGCTGCTGCTCAAAAATGGTGAAATAAAAATGTGAGAAAAAAGAAAAAGAATTAAATTAATTTAAATTAAAATAAAAATTAAAAAATTATAATCATAATACCAATCAAATATATTAATTAAACAACAATTGGTTTTTCAATTTAAGTTATTGCTCTAAGTTGAGTTCAAAATAAAGTATAAATTCATGGAGTCGGTCATAGAGTTTGGGATTCATTTTTCTAACTACATCTACATAATGTCAAAAAAACAACACAACAATTCAATGTTGAAATGATGATGCAGTCAACGAAATAATTCATAGTATATATAAATATAGTAAAGAGTTGTTAAGTGTCAACCCTCAGTATCAATTTTGTAAACAATATAGTATCACTTATCGGTTGTTGTGACACTTATCCGAATTTTCATTTTTAAAACAATTTAGATCATATTTTGTTTGACGAAATTTATAAGAACAATTTTTGTATTTATGCTAATCTTTGTTTTAATCAATTATTAAACATTAACATATTTAAAATAGATATTTCATATTTAAATAATATATTCATTTAGAATAACATATATGGGGAAGAGTGACACTTATGGAAATCTTTACCATATTTTGAAAAACATATTATTTAATAAAAATGTATTATGTAATAATAGATTTTATTTGATTTTCTATTATAAAATTTTTATGGTTGTTTGTTTTTTAAAAAAAAAGATAAATGATTTAGTCGCACATAAATTTTCGCAATATATAAACAAATCAGCTCCAACCAAGAGAGCGAATAGATTTTGCATGAACTGAAAAACCGGTCGTAAGAAAATTAAAATATATATATTTTTTTTTTGAAAAATTCAAGTCAACTATTAATAAAATGTTTAAATTTTTATAGTTGGTAAAATAATGTTGATTTAATTTTTATAAATTGTAAATATATTATAAATCCTATATATCTTTTCTGATAAATTATAGAATTTATTTATCAATTCCGGTAATCTCCTATCCAAATTGATGTAAACATTAAATATTTTATCATGAATATTTTACTAAAGTTTTTTTGGATAAATTTATATTTTTAACTATTTAAATTAATTGTCAGTAGATATAAAAAATTTATTTGAAACAATACCGCGCGCAGTCGGTTTTGTCTTTGAACATGCAATTAATAGTTATTGTATTTTTATAAGATTTGTAATTTCATATAAAATTCTCTACAAGTTTTTTATATAGGTTTTTTGATTGAACAAACAACTTGATTAACTATATACTATACACAAATAAATTAGCAATTTCTTTGAAATGAATAATAATAATTTCATACACATAAATTTCCGTTTTAAGTTGATCTCGCATTAAAATAAGATAGTTAAAATATTTTATTTTTATCAATTTCGATAATTTTATAAATTGTGAACTAATTAAGTATATGTATATTTATAGTATATATGAATTATGATGGTTATAATGTAAGTATATATTTCACCATATTTAAATATTCGTACATAAATATAGTCGGTAAATTGATGACAATATTCAATAAAAAATATTAAATATTATTTAAAATTAAATAAATTGATTAAAATTGTTTGTTAAAATGATTTAAAGTTTATTTAGTAACACATTTAAATAATTCTACGGATTCATTATTTGTTATATTTTAACTTTGTTGTGAGACTATAAATGCTGTCGCGCATATTATTTTTCAAAAATTTAAGTATATCGCTTATTATAATCTTATGAATCTTACTATTTAATTAACCCATGCATATATATTATGTTCTGTTATACATTTTGTTCTTTACATGTTCGTGTTATATTTATATATATCATTTTAATTTTCTTTTTTTGAAACATATTTATTTATTTATAATAACACTGAAGTAAATTCGTTTAGTGAGAGGTTTTTAATTATTTTTTGTTATTATATATCTTCATATTATATAGAGATTTCATATGTTTCAAAAATTAAAGTTGCTAATATATTGCAAATTATCACAAATAATAAGAAAAAAAAAAAAACTATTTACCAGAAAATAATATATATTTAAATTAAATTAAATAAAGTTAACTAAAAATAACATTTCAAAATTAAATAAATTGAAAATGTGATAAAAATCAAATCATTATTTTCGGCTTCATTTAAAATTTTTTTTTTTTTTATTTATAATTAAAGAAAATTACACTAAAAAAAAAAAAAAAAACAGTCATTTATTTTTATAAAAATAATTCAATTTATAATTACATTGAATTACATATACGCATGATTATATTTTTTAAGTATGTAAAGAATAATGTTAAAAAATTTTATTACACATATTTAAAAAAATTATAATTTTCCTTTTTTTTTTTATTTTTGGTTATCTCAAATTTCTATTCCTCATATTTAAATTTATAAAATCAAAATATAAAAGCATAAATTAATGCCAACACATTTAAGCAATTCATATAAAATAAAAAGTTATAAAAAGAAGCAAATGGTTAAAAATAAAAAAAATCAATTGAGAATTTGAGCATAATAAAAATTTTAATTTATTTTATTTTACGTTTTTTATTTAATTTAATTTTATATTTACAAAGGGTTGCTGCACCACCCCGCCGCCGCAAACACTAAACATAATATTTTAAATTTATGAAATTAAAGTTAATAATTAATACACCAATTGTCATTTTATATTTTTGTAAAATCGAAATTTATTTTTACCAATTTAAATGACAAAATAATTTATAGTTTATAATTTTGATTTTGAATATATTGTTTCAAGTTTAATTAACCCCTTCAGTGGATATGACGAATGTCGCCCGCAAAACATTTTCTGTGCCAAATTTGTTCATTTTTGTCATTATTTTATAAATATGTTTTACTACAAATGATCCATATTTTTATAAATATATCCATTAAAATATTTTAGTTTTATGTTCTCATAACACCGGCACAGAGTTGCATTAAAATTAAATAGTCTCCACACGCATGTTTCTTTGAAATTAATTAATCGTACGGTAAGGGATTAATGAAAACGGGTGTGAACAGACAGTGTTTCGTTGAAAAATATTTTGATATATAAGCACATATTTAATATATCAATGTAATTTATCAAAATATACTACAAAAAAATCTAGCGTGAGAGAAAATCGAACACAATTGGTAATAAACACAAATTATAAAAATTATGTGCTATACACAATTAAAAATAAAAATGTTGCAATTGGCCCGTTTCGTTAGAAAAAAAAAATAATAATAATAAAATAAAATTATATTATATAAATTATATAATAATAATAAAAATTACTCAATTAACCAGAAATAAAAAGTAGTAAACCATCAATGAATTTAAAAAAAAAAAATTAATTAATTAATTAACATTATAAATTCAACAGATTAATTTATAAAGACGTATATATAATAATAATAATTATATTTAATTATGCATTATATAAGAAATAATAATAACGAATAATTTTATGCATTTCATTTTTAATAATATTTTTATATATAATTATTTTATTTATAATAATTATATGAAATAAAAATAATAATAATATAATTTATTATTATTTTTTTTTTTTTTTTTTTTTTTAATATAAGTAAAATCACATAATAAAATAATATATAAATTAAAAAAAAATAAAATAAAATTAATAATATATAATTAAATTAAAAAATAAACAGTTTTTTGTTTGTTTAAGTAATTATTTTTTTTTTTTACTCGCACACAATTTTCACACTTAAAATATAGTTTCGTTTTTCTATTAATTTAAATTTAATTAATTTTATTTTAATTATTATATTGTTGAGTAATAAATTATATTTCTCATTGTTATACTATTTCTTTTTTTTTTCCATTTCTTATACCTATCAATAAAATTTTTGCATATAATATTATTGAAAACTATAAGAAGACAAAAACTAACAAATATTTAATTTATATTAATTTAGTTAATTTTTATAATTAATTTAAAAGTGGATTTTTTTAATATTTTGTTAAATTATTAATATTTACATCATTGAAAGAAAGTGAATAAATAATAATAGTATTATATTTTAGAGCGAAGAACTACTTTGCTTTATTTATTTCATAAATTTGAATGCGATGTGATGGTATTTAATATAAGTAAAGGACAATGGATAAACATCTGTATACATCATCAATATTTCATTAATTATCAGTAATATAATTTTGTAAGAAATAACATTAAAAAAAAGTGTTTATTTTTAATAATTTATGTATTGAGTTTATTGAACCTTAATATTTTGAGTTCATATATTACATATTGAAATGTATATGCATTTTTAATTATGCTGAATTTATTGTAAATATATTCTATGGAAAAAATTGAAAAGTAAGTTCTATTTTGGTTCTACAGTTGCGCTCATGCAATTAATTATATTAATGAAATACAATATTAATTAATTATATTTTCAATTAGTATTTTTTCATAAATCAATAAGTATTGATAATAAAAAGAAAACCAATGTTTTACACAGATTTTACGGATACGCTGTAATGTACATATAAATATCTGTAATAAATTTAAAAATAAGTTATTATAATAATATTTATATAGAAAATTTTAGACACTCAGTAGCGCAGTGGTATAGCGCCGAAATATATATTTTATATAGAAATATAGCGAGTTCAATGTTTTCGGTATTTATTTTAATACTGAAATTTTTGTGCTGCGGCTGACCATTTGTTCGTTTATGGAATAAAAAGAAAAACGGATATCTTTGAAAATATTGTGTTGAACGCTAGTCAAAGATTAACAATGTCTTTGCACACACACATCACTATGGCCTAATCACCCATATCAAAACAATAGAATTATGTAAACATCTAACTTTCGTTAATTACAGTACAATTGGTAAATTGTTATATACATCCATGCGGCGTAATTTACCAACTCGGCTATAATGAAAGGTTTATTTGCTCCACTTGGAGCAATATATGACTTAAAAAAATAAAATTAAAATAATACAGCAAATTTGCGAAATAAACACAATACCATAAATATAATCGTATTTTAAGTTATTATAGTCTTCGCTCTTTGTAAAGTCTATCACTATTTATTTGTATATTAAATAATTTTATGTTCAATTTTTAATGTTATTTAATTTAATAATAATAGATGACGACAAAATCAAATTTATGTTTGTAAGATAATTTTACTTTAATATTGTTAATGTTAAACTAATTTTCGAATACCAGCACAATAATATTAGGGATTTCAATTGATTTTTGGTAATTTTTGTATAATTATGTATTATGTATATTTTTTGAGGTTTTTTATTTTTTATTTTTAATTTAAACAAATAATAAAAAGTAAAAATTGATCTATAAATTGATATTGCTATATAAATATATACATAATATTAAATTATATAAAACAGAAATCAGTTGAAATAAATTAAATTGATGGTATTAAAGTTTAAAAAAATAAAATATATATCTAAAATTTTAATAGTAATATAAGAAAAGAAATTATTACAGTAAATACTGTTGATGGAATTTTTATAATAGTATACGATATTTATAGTTAGAGAAAATTAATAATTCAATTTATTAAAATTTATAGTCAAATTAAATTGAATTTTTATTATATTATAGGTATATATATTATGGATAACTTTTTGTGGCCGAAATTATACGAATTTAATATTTGATCGATGCGAAAGTGATCAATGATATAGTAAAAAAATAATTTCCATATTAATTACCTATTTTAAAATTTCTATTCTTTCTTAAAATGTCACCATATAGAAGAAATTTTTAGCTTTGTAAGAAAACAATCTATCCGCTAAGTGGGGAAATGTCAATTCAATAACAACTATGATGCAATAATATAAAATATAAATCGTTTTTTAAATGTTAAAAATAATATAATTATTATAAATTTATACATCGACAACAAATAATAGTTAAAATTCATGTTAAATTGAATATATATATATATATAACATTGTCTATTCCTTTACTTTGACTGTATATATATATATATAGGTTTTAAACATGTTATCTCATAAAATAAATATATATAATATACTTTTATAATATGTATTGTGTTGACGAACGGGGCCATTGACACACAAAAAAATATACCTATCAAAGATACAGTAATTTAATTACTGTAGTTATAGTTCAAATAAAAAAATTAAGTTAAATAATTAAAGAAATTTAACATTTGCAGCGCGCGCACATTATAAATGTATATATACCATCAATATAAAAAAATTAAAATAATATATTTAATAAAAAAAAATCTTTGTATTCAAAAATTCCTCAAAAATTATACATTTTATATATAGTTTGAGATATTATTAATTTAAAAATTAGGATATCCCATTGTACTGGTATTCTCTAATGGTCACTGATGCATTTTTGGTACATGATGACTCATTCCCAAACCTCCTATATTTAAATGATGTGCATTATGATGTGATTGTGGCGGTTGGCCATGATTATGGTTATTGGTAGTTGCATTATTATTACTTTGTTGTGTTGTTTGACGTTGAGAATTTTTTTTATTTTTCATTCGACGATTTTGAAACCATATTTTAACCTAATAAATTGTTAGTATATATATTTTTGTTAATTATAAATATAATTTCCCAAAGTACATAATAAATATAAATGTTTGTATACAATATATGAATATATATTATTAGTAAATATATATATTCATAATAATATTTTTGTAAATTTACATCAATAGTAATACGATATAAATAATGTTACCGAAAATAAAAATAAATACAAACTTACCTGTCGTTCAGTTAAATTCAGATTTCTTGCCAATTCCCAACGTTTTTGTTTCGAAACATATGCGTTATATAGAAATTCTTTTTCGAGTTCCAATGTTTGATATTTTGAATATGGTTTACGTTTTTTACGAACAGTTACCTGTCCGGCCCAATCTAACGGGTTCGATGGTGTACAGGAACCTACGGCACCAACACCCACACTCAAACTTGCACCTATTTATTTAGATATAGACAATCAAAAAAATAATATAAATACGTATAAAATATAAAACTTAATTAATTATTCTTTATATGTATACTAATAAATGTTATTATGTTCGCAATGTATAATAAATATTTAAATAATAATTATCAATAATTTATCTATATAGTATTCTGTATTGCATAACTTCATTCACATATTGCACATTATTTGTACAATAAAATATTATTTTGTCTTTGATGTTACTTTTACTAATATAAAAATATTATTTATTTACCATTTGATTTATAATGCCGCAAACAAAAAACGTGCCAATAAATTTTTCTAAAAATAGATCTATGCACACAAATTAACATTTATTTCTGTCGTGGTTTTATATGAATTTAGTTATACTAAATTTTTATTTAATCATATTTTTAAAATATAAATTTGTACATGAATGTTTTAGCCATAATATAGTGGTTTTACTAATGCGGTTTAGTATGGTTTTTTTTTTACGTATATCTTTTTTTTCTCTATATGAACAACGTACTGGAGGTCAACCGTTTTGTATGATTTGTTTTATATAATGCCAAAGTTACTACACAAAATTAACAAGACATTTTTCGGCAATTGAAGCATTTGTGAACGAAAAGACATTGGTGAATTACACCTCATAGTAGTATATATCAATTCATCAATTGGTCTGCAATATATTTAGATAGATGTAAAATTTGATTGAAATAAAAATGAATATTTATACTGTTGGTTAATAGGTGAAAAATATATAATGGTGGTGCATAAGGATATAAATACCGAAATCCACATTTAACACATTTATATACATATCATTTAAAAAACATGAAATGATTATATTTAAATGAATGAAAATAATTTAATTCATTTATTTTATATTATATTTTTTTGAGTTCGTTTTTTTCAGTTTGACCTTTTATTTTAGTAATGTAAATTGTTTTGCATTTTATTTAATTGAATTTAAAAAATTTGAAAAAATTAAATATTCTCGATTTGTGTTATAAATGCGAACAACGTGAAAATTTATACATAAATTATTGATGTTTTCAATGCACGCGTATCTTAAATGAGAATACCATTTCTATGACATTTATATTAAAATGACTGTTTATATGATAAACATGATGAAACATTTCCATAACACAATACATAATAATTTATCTAACTAAACTAATTTATTGTACAAACTACACCTATATACAATGATACAATATATAGTTTTGAAAGCGTATAAATATACACATAAGAAATTGTATAATAATTTAAAAATAAATTATTATTAATTATTTCAATATTATAAGTAATTAAATGTATAAAATTTCAACAAAATAACATAATTTATGTTAATTGCTGTACATAAATTATCATTTTAAATAAGTGACATTTTTATAAATATATTTATATAATATATGGTATATGTATAAACGCACATGACAATAATGATATATAAATTTGTTTATTGTTTACATTATATTATATTATATTATATTATATGCATAACCAGTGATGAATCGTGAAACAATATTTCCAAAATAAAATATCACTGTAATTTCTGATAACCCAGTTGAATTAATTATATAAAATTATAATTTTATAATCAATTTCCAATTTTATCATTTTAAAATAATATAAAAAATATATACAGTATCATTATTTTCATACAAGATTTCACTAACATCATATGTATTAAATTATTGAAGCGAATTCAAAGATCAATTCTATGAAAAAGATTGCAAATTAATTATAATTTTGCAATTCGGTATACAAATATGGAAATCCGTTAAAATATGTAGCCCGTAATTAAAATAGGTAATAATTAATAAAATTCTATTATCCGAAAAATTTAATTCGAGCAACACCGGTTTATTTTTTTGTCTAATTTCACATCCATGTATGTTAATATTAGAAAAATTTAGTGATATTGATTGAATTATATGCTATTTCTCAGGTTTCGCTACTTACTGATACTACATACAATATCATAAAATACTTTTTATAAATAAAATTATTATGTACATATTATTGACATACTTGTGTACATTTCAGGTTATAAAAAAAAAACCACAAACATATACGTACATTGAAATCATTTCTGTGATGGTCAAATGAGAAATAAAATAAATAATTTTATAAAAATAAATATTTTCATAAATATTTATTATTACAATGTATATATTTTTCCTTGAAAATTTTTCATTCCATTATAACAGAATATTTTTAAATTCACAGATAAAATATTATACAAATATATAAATGACAGATTTTAACAAATGGGTCTTAAATTATAAGAACGTATAAAATATTCATATATTGTATATACTCTATATAATATATATGGTGTTAGTTATAATTATTTATGTAGTAATAAGACGTATATTATACTGCAAAATTAAAATGTGTGCTAAAGGTATACACGGTAAAGGCTGTATTCACTCAATAGCATTTTAACACATATTTCCGTAAAATTCAGGCATTTATAGGAATAATTCGTAAAAATAAATAATTTTTGATGCCATTTTAGCAACGATGATGGTCTGCAATAGTAACTTTAATGGCAACGAAAAAGTACCAATTTTTTTGTGTTCTTCGTATGGTAGATGAAGATCAAAGCGAAAACTTGACAAAAAGTGGGTATTAAACACATATATTTTCTAAAATTTGTTTCACATAATCAGGATTGTTAAGTAGTATTCAAAACTACGCGAATGTTGCTTTTTAAATGTGTTTGTGATTTATTGTTTTATTTTATATTACTATAATATACTATATACTGGCAATAGTGGAAATGAAAATATATTCAACTTTTTGTAATTCTATTATTTTATTTTGAATACAGCTTGTTGAACTAACAATAAGATTTGATTACAATAACGATATATTAATTTTACTAATCCAAGAACTCAGAAGATTGTAAATTAATAATATTTTTCAAAATAAACAAGTAAAAAAAGAAAATATTTTAAAAGAGATAACAAGATTGCAACATTTATTTCAATACTTAATCTGAATCTTAAGATTTGGTGTTGAAAAACAGGCGGCAAGGCAAAAATAAAGTATAAGTCATATTTGAACTATAAGATACAAAAAGACTGCATAAAAACAAATCTATAATTTATTTTAACTGCATTTAATAAAATATAATTAATACTGTAGTTGATTTGCTTGTGGTTGTTTTTGTTAATTTATAAATAAGTATAATATCTTGATTGACCACAATAAATCAAAATTTTAACATTTCTCTGTAAAACTACATAAACTCCGAGTAGTTTTCAAAACTACACTAATACTACGTGTAATATAGTTTATGTAGTTTTCGCAAAACTACGCGTATATTAACAACACTGTACATAATTAATTTATTTATTATTCATTCTAAATTTTATCGAATGGCAGACTAGAGTTTTATTGTAACATGGATGAAAAATAGACACGCACACACATTTGACACATTCGGTGGAACAATACCTGAAATACGTTCGCTCACTAAAACTTATTAAGTTTCCATAATCAGTATAAAAATTTATATTTATTCTTAATTTTGACTATATAAATATTAAACACAAATATTATATTGGATGAATTATGTATTTCAAATAAACCAAATTTTCAACTATTAAATATAATTTAACTATTACCAAAATTAAATGAAGAAGTTGCATGCACTTATAAAAGTAATTAAAATACATGAATTGCTTTGTGAATAATTGTGGTCAATCATCACATAGGTATATAGTTTAATATTTTCTCTTATATTGGATTGTGTTAAATATTGTGTAATATTTGTTTGTGAAGATGGCAATTTTATTTATTACCGAAACGTTGACAAATATATATAAATATAAACAGTACTAATTGTTTTAAATTTATTTTAAATAAATATTTTAAAATTGATCGATAGCTCCAAATATTTAACAATAAATAAATATATAGGATAACGCAATTGCTATTGTACTACAAATAATATTAAATATATAATTTTTCAATATTATAGAATGTGTTAGTATATTGTTATGGTGGTAAAATATAAATTTAATATATAATATTAATATTATTTAATATATTGTACAAATATAAATAAATAAAGATATTCACACTATAATTTTCATATCCATGAATAAAATATAGTATTATTATTTTATTCAATTAATTTATTTATTCAAATATGTTTAAGAATATAGTATAATTTTTATCAATGAATGACTTATACAAATTAAACACGCATCCATATATATCTAACACACAAATAAATATAATAAATATAATAGTAGTATTTATCTCAAAATAATATATCGTGTCTGGTGTTTATTAATATATTATTTTATATGCAATACATACAAATTTACATACGTAAATGTAATTCAACAAGTTGCAAAAAAAAAACAAAAAAAAATGAAAAAAAACCATTCAAATGCATCATTAAAAAATCATAAAAAATTTTACGCGCGACTATATTATAAACCAATTTGTATTTACATTAGATAAATAAAGGTACTATCATTTATATACTATAAAAATCTAATAAAATGTATTTTATAGTATAAATCAGCGGAAAACATTTTTATGACTTAACAAGTGTTACTACGGCAATATATTTTTTTTTTTTATTCATTTTTTTATATTTATTTATTTATTTATTTATTTATTTATTTATTTATTTATTTATATAATAAAAAAATGCGACTATATATAATACCTGTCTCTATATTATACATATCTATATATATATATATTTTATTTATACACTATATATTTACGAAATTATATAATTTCATAAAATTCCGATAATTTTATTCATTGTTAAATACTGCAATATAGTGCATACAAAAATTATACTTAACAAATGTGTGTGTACTTAATTTTTATCTTAAATTTATTTTTGTTAATTTTAGTAATAATAATTATTGTATAAACAAACAATTTACTATATTTGTGTTAATTAATAGGAAAATTAAACGGCTATATATAAAAATATATACTGGATATTATTGTTGTCGTTGTTAAAATAGTGATAAATGATATTAATTATATGTATATTATAATAATAAATCATTCATTTAACGTAAAACATTTTATGGTATATAAATATTTTATTTAAGATATAAATATCATTATACACATACACAAGAAATATTATATTATTTATTTTACATATTAGCATGTACGCATAGGAAAAGGTAATAGTGACATATAAATAAATATATACTCTATAAATTTGTATATAAATAAATAATATATACCGAAGAAACTTCCCTTTTTTTTTTTTTGT
Organism: Bibio marci; assembly: GCA_910594885.2. Classification (NCBI taxonomy): domain Eukaryota; kingdom Metazoa; phylum Arthropoda; class Insecta; order Diptera; family Bibionidae; genus Bibio; species Bibio marci. The sequence continues at coordinate 22,845,781 of OU343114.1, read as the reverse complement.
TGTGTACATAAATCCAATAATAATAATAAATAAATAAATAAATAAATTTAAAGCTATTTCATAATACACAACAGTATTCTGAAAACTAGGCTATATAGGACTCATTCGCTATATATAACATATATATATATACATAGCCATACTATATAGCATAAAAATTTTATGGCCTTATTATTGCTCAATGAAATACTCGTTAAATTTTTTTTTTTTTAGATATTTATGTATAAAAAAAAAAAAAAAAGAGGATAGTTTAATAAATAAATTGTTATAGCTAAACAAAATATATATATATATATATAAAAAAAATATAAAATAAATATTTAATTATTTAAAAAATTTTATGAATGAAATTTATTGGTTTTTATAATCATTTTTAAATATTATTATATATAGCGTGTGTGTGTGTGTGATGAATCAATTATGACAATAAAATTCACACTTTAATATTATAATTGATTTATGACATATAATTTTCGGAAAATATATTATATAGATACATCCAAGACCGGGTCGTAATTTAGTATTATATGCTAGACACACAGAGGAGGTAACCAACTAAAATTGTAGTTATAACCAATTTGAGAAAAAATTCGAGTAGTTTGTAGTGTATTGATTTAGTTAGCCTAACTATACAATAAAATGTCTGTAGTTGGTGTGAAACTAATTAGTTTCTCTCAAATATAGGAAATTCGAACTGGAATTCCGTGTCGAATGTCAAAATTAAATGCCAAATTAAATTAACAAAAAAAAAAGAAACAGGTTGTATTTATCAAAATAAAAACAATAACAAAGAATTGAAACTCTATATTGACAAGTATAAAATAATAAATTATAATAATAAAAATAATAATATAAATAAAGTTGATTTAAATTGAATGACAAAAGTTTGTGAGTATTTAATTTAATTTACAATAATTAAAAATGAAAATTTGAACCATCGTAATCTTTTTTTTTTTTTTGGAACTTGAAAACTGTGAAATTAAAACATAATATTATATTATTATTATTAAAAATATTTAACTAAATGTTTAATTGAAAATAGAATGAAACAATGGATTTATAAATAACAATAAATATATTGAATATTAAAAAAAAATAAATATGTAAACAAACTAAACTATTTGTAATTTTCACTCACTCTCGTACAACAATAAATATCAAAACAATAGTAAACTAATGGTTTGCCAGTGTGTCACCAGTTTAGTTACTGAATTAGTTTGTGAGCAAACTAATTAGTTAAATCTTCTGTGTGTCTAGCATATTACCAACATAATGCTGAAGTATTATGTTGTATAACAGAACTCTTCTGTTGTACTGGAAATGTCAAATTTTGTACAGGAATTGATAATTCTAGCTCACATTTTTTTTTCTTATGTATATTCTGCAGATAGAGAGCTGTGATTCCATCAAAATGTTGAATATTTTATTTTAATATTTCATAGTTTTATAAAGGGAAAATTTTAAATTTATAATGTTTATTAGATTATAGTTTTCTATATATATATATAACTTGATAGAGTTGGAATTGTGTGGATACAAAAAAAGGGAGTATACCTACATAAGATCAAGTACTATACATCCTGAAAACCAATTTTTATAGTTTCTGATCGATGCTTAGAAACTAGAAAAATTGAATGTTTAAGGTGAGCATAGTATAAATATACAAAATATATATGTAAATAATAAATTGACCAATTTTGTAATAAAGTTGAGATTGAAATATATGAATTTTTAGTTTAAAATTGTTTAAATTAAATGTAGTTTTTAATAATATTGGAAAAGAAACAATTTACTTGACATGTGTAATACATTTAAATATTTAAACATTTATGTTTCATTAATTGTAAAATAAAATAATGAAGTTGAACAACAACAACGAGTAGCTAAAAATTAAGCCCGAACAGTATAAATGCAAGATAAAGAACTGTGGCCATCTATTATATATTTTAATACTGTTTTTGTGTATTATAAGGTTTGTTAATTTATGTGTCACCCTGTGATAGATAACAGTTTTATGTATTGTATTGTATTTTATTAGAATATTTTATAAAACAGATTATGTTAACAATAAGTTTTAATATAAACAAGTTGAGTTTTTATTTAACAAACACTCATCTGATCCTTTCCAAAAATCTGAAACTCTAAAAAATTCGAATTGAATTTAGTATATGCATTAGTATCACATTCAAGCTATAGAAAATAACAAGATAATTTTGTAAGTTTGAATTTATTGCTTGGCATCTGCATTGAACGATTATTTTGTGTGTTTACAGTTATCCTATCGGTTAACAAACCGCAATACATCTCTATTATAAAATCATTAAAATATAAAACAAGCAGTTGTTCATATAATTATATGGTAATTTGATAAAAGAATTTCAAATGTAACCTTTGTACAGAGTTAATCTATTTTCGATACGTATACAAATATTATATAGAAATATTATTTCATTAAATTTTAAATTGAATTAATAATTGAATTTTTTAAAGTCGTAACATAAATATGGTTAACTCTATAAATACGTGTATATGAAATAACACACAAAATATTATTATTTGCGCGTCTGTCAATATATATCGGCGAATATTTTGTTTATTTATAATATTTATTAGCAAATTGTAGCTTATAAGCATATATTAAACTTCGTTTTTATTTATTATTGTCTTTGCATATACAACAATAAAATATTATAAAATTACTTTTTTCAATATTATAAATAATTCATATGAACAATATTTATAGATATACACAATCAACCGTCCTATAACACAACACCGAAATTACGACATTTTCTATAATATAACATGGTTGGTTTTTCGTATATAATAATTACTGCTAAATATGCTATGTCATTTTTCAACTATTTTTGATCAAATTTGGTATATAGAAATTAAAGAATTGGTGCATATGAATAATTTTCGTGACATTTATAAAAAAATTGGCATCAAAGTGTGCTATAAATAATACAGGTACCAATTATCTGTGCCAAAGGAGAGTTACATGTAAATATATATTCAATATTGTGTGTATTTATAGTATATATATATATTCAACAATACCTTCATATACAATATATAATTAATTCATCAAAATATGTTAATTATTGACTATATAAAAATGTTTATAAAGTGGGCTGTCACTTAAAATTAAAATTAAATTTTTTTTTCGATTAAAATTCCACACCAAAATTATTTATAATGAGTATTTTATTTAGTATTTTTAATAAATTTACATATGTATATTTCAAGTATCTACCTATATACCACTGTATATAGACAATAATATTACAATCACTGGAAATGTATATATTTTTTGTCGTATTGTGTACGCGCAGTGAGTTGTAAATTATATTTTTGAATTCGTAAATAATTTATATATTGAAAATCACTTTGTGTAATAATACATTTAGAATTTTTTGAATATACTTGAAACTATTATATATGCACAAATTTTGTTTAAATTTCAAAAACAGACAAATTTTTCCTAATTTTAATTATATAGAAAATATATTTTTATTATTTGCTACTTTATAAAACTTAAAAGAAAATATTTTCAAATCCTTTTATACTCAATGCAATTAGCATTAATTATTATGTTTCTTAACATTTTCTTTTTCAAATTAAAAGCAAATGAAATACGCAGTAAGTAAATACGTGAATAATGTTTATTTCTATAAATAAATAGTATAACAAAAATGTATCCATCCATTGAAGTTATTTGATATATTATAATGTACATTTTTTTTTTCTTATTTCAATTTTGTATACAAAAAGATAAGAGGAAATAAATCGAATATATTGAATAGCTGCGTAAATACAAGACAAAATGATGAATATGTTATTTTTTCTCTGTAAAACATATATGAATGATCACGCATATATTTATTACAAAAATGAAATACCAATAATGTAAATTAAATTAAAAAGCTTTCATTCTTCATATTATAACCAAAAATATATTTTACGATGTTTACATTATTTACATACATATCTGTTATGTCTATTTCTAGAACATTCGTACGAAAATTTGTGTATAAATATTGATAAACAATATACTATATATATAAAGGGAAGATTGAGGTTATTGAAAATACTATGAGCTATGCTGGAACAGTGTGAAGTATGATTATTCACGATATTTATTAAAATTTATGATTACAAATGTGTTAGCCGATTCTTAATAAACATCAAATGTATCGATTATTTGCTATGCATTTATTAGCTCGAATACATAATTTAAGTTTCGGATTTTATTTCATAAATGAATTTATAAATAGATTTTAATTATGGTTAAAAAAAATTGTATGGTTCAAGAAAAAATTCATTTCAAATAACACCGTTCTCACCTATAGTTATATACACACCACAGAACAGGAAGGACTTTCAACGGTTATATTTATTTATATTCATGTCAGCGTAAATTCCATATTGAATTATCGGGTTATTTTGAATTTTATTTTTTTTTTATTTAGTGTACAATTATTTAACTATTCTTTTTTTTTTTATAATTTTACTTCTGGTTTATATTTAAGACATTTTGTATACTTTTCATGTTTGACTTTAGAAAAATATACACCTCAACATGTTCATATATTATAATATATATGGAAATTTTACATTCGATATAAAAAATAAGATATTCTTTCTTATTTTTTTTTTGTTTAATAATGTCTTAAATAAAATCTTCTTTAATATTATTATGTAATATTATTGTCATGCGATAATTTTTCTAATTGTATTGTATATAATATTAAAATAATTCAAATACATTTATATATACAATACAAGGTTATATAAAAAAATTAGCTTACCAGCTGCTGCATATGCATCGGTTCCATACGATCGTAGTCCACCCGCAGCATAACTAGTTTCATAACTAGATTGTGTTGCACCTTCAACCGGCTGTCTTGCACCGTGTCGTTCATCAGCTAAATATGTTTGATCGCGATAACTCCAATACGGCTAAATAATGACAAATTATATAAATTAATATTCTAATAATGTATCAATCAAATGTATAACTGTTTTTGGACATAATAAATCGTGATTAATTTTCAATGTATATATAAATATTCAATTATTTAATGATAATGATAATACACACAAAAACTATATATTGAAATATTTTTACACAGAATTTAAAAATACAGTAAAACTGTTAGATAATATATATAGAATATTGAAAAGTATTGAAATGGGTCTAATAAAGAGGATTTGAGTTATATGTAAAATGTATAATGAATTTTCTCTATAGCTAAATTGTAAATTTTACCAATGTTAAATATAAAATAATGCAACAAAAATATTTTATATATTTCATGCTGTATGATAAATTTATGATATACGTACAAAATTTTAGCAGAAGTGTTATACAATAAATGTTTTCCAAATGACAGTTATCAAATGTTTTGACACAATCGGAAGAGATTTAATAATGAAGTATTTGAATTTAACAGTCATAGAATTGCTTCGCTATTAATTATAGTAAATCATTAGATGCTTATCTTTTGGATGTTAAAATCAGTGCTTGGTTTTAAGCTAACTATTAACATTATTTTGCATTGCAGAATTCAATTTTTTTTGCCATAAAAATGTAAAAGACTTGTACCAAACAATAATAATAAAATTGGTTTCTTTTTATAAACATTAAAATCTATGAGTTTTTATAGAAAATTACAATAGTGATAAATCCAAAACTAAACAATTTATGAGGACAACATAAATTGAAGATGTTACGTATTATTACCGGTCATTCACCGATCAGAAGTGATGCCATCCAAGATGAATGTCAAATCCAAGACATTGTATATATGATGGGCAAGAATCAAAGAAAGTTGGTCTCCGGTGAGATAACGAGAAAACTGGTTATCCGTATCTCAAAAATAAAAATTAAAGAAAATTGCTAGATAAATATAGGTCTAGGATCTAACGTAAGAAGAAGAAGAACAAATAGAAAATATTATGTGTGGAAGTAGTGTTAAGTCGGTATTATTATTTGTCGGTGTCATTTGCACTGTCTAAGTTATTTAGTATCGGTCTTATTATTAGTCGAAATTATAATTTGTCGAAGTTAATATGCGCAAAAATTAATTTCTTAGATTGTATTATTTTCCATATTATTATGTATAGACGTTATTGCGCCGGATATTATAAATTTCGATAGTTTAATAGGTTCTATATTGTGCTTCGCGTATCATTCTAAGTATTTAGTAAGTCATATTGTTGCAAGTGGAGCTCATGGCATCTACTAAACATTAATTACAGCCAAGTTGGTAAATTACTCTGCATGAAATAATATAACATAGCATTGCATGCATTATAGTTTTAGACAACGTCTACTTTTGTCAGTCCTATTTCCTATATATTTATTTACATATTGTAAAACTTTATCATTTTCTCTCGTTTTACATCTATTTTGATTTATTAAACCATAGAAAGAACAGAAATAAAAAGAAAATGTATAATTAGCAAAATTAATTGTTTTAATTTTTTTCCAATACTAATGTAGTTTGGAACAAAAATAAAAATTTGATTTTTTCTAAGAAAAACTTATTACATTTTACTGTAAATTGAATTAGTTTATTATTAAGGGATAGCGCGTACGCTTATCCCTGTTACAAAAAATATCACACACGAGTTAATCAATCATTTTTCTTCAATATGAATTAGTGTTAACTATTCTAACAAAATACAGTTTATTTTATGATAATTATTAATTAGAATTTTATAAATCAATTATAATTTTAAATTTATTATATATTTATAATTTATTTGCATTTTTCTATTCACAATGCATTGAATATACTTTATAATATATAAAAACATACACATACAAACACATATGTACATATGTTATTTACAATAATTTTGTCAAAATCCACTAATTGTACTGCAATTAACGAAAAGTATATGTTTATATAATTCAATTATTTTTATATGGGTGATTAGAAATTTAAATAAAAATGTATAACCTAATCTGTATATAGAGCGATAACCTAAAGCTTAATATTTTCATTTTAATCTAAACTTATAAATTTTATTGATTTCAAATTAATTACCTGTGAAAATTGTGCATCAGGATAGTAATTATAAATTGGTTTACGATCTCGATCTAAATAGTATTGAGATTGATAATGTGCATCGAAACTACTCGTATCATAAGATGCCCAGGAATGAGGATGTCTTATGACTGATGAATCAGATTCGAATCCTGCACGTTTAGCTGGTATATGTAATGGTCCTGGAAAACATTTTTAAATAATATACATGTTATTATTGTTTATATCAGATATATTTGTGTGTGTTTGTGTGTGTGTGTGTGTGGTTGTGTGCGAACGTGTATATAGAAATGTTCTAAAATAGAATTGGTTTTTGTCAATTTTTCCATTTATTTTCATTTTCCCAATACTTCATTATTTAAATATATACTATACATATTTGAAATGAAACGTTTTAATACGCATTTGTTTATGTTTAAGTTCAAACAATTTATAAATTTATTATTATTGTGTTATTATAATTATTAATAATTATGTGCATATGTTCTGGCTAGAGGTGGTGCTAGTGAAATGAACAAGAAGAATGGATAATTCATCAAAATAATATTAACTCAAAGAAAGAAAATAACGTAAATGAATACATACGTTTTTTAACTAACATACAAAATAAACATTCGAATTCATGAAATAAATATTTACATTTCGGCATTGATATTCGCTGCTTTTACATCAACAACATAATTATAAATATAAAAAATTATTTATGTTTATTTAATTTTATATAAGTATTGTATAACATCTATCCATATATACTATAGAGGAGACGAAGAGATAGAAAGAACCATGAGCGTTTAAAATGTTATACCAATGCCTATATATATTTCATATAGTACAATACCATGTATTTTGAATACGTATACATATGCTTTATTATACAATACAAATAAACATAAATTTTATATTAATAAATTTTAATTTATACCCACACATTTTTAAATGTTTTCATTTAAAATATTTCTATTTATTAATATTGGATTTTGTGTTATAATATATATTAATGAATCTTTGAAATTTGCGAATGTCTATTCGTACATATCGATCTTTAAACATAATTCTCAAAAATCTATATTGTGTATGTATTATTAATTTTGTAAATTAAAATTTAAATGAAAACTAAAAAAATGTGCTAGATTTTCAAATAATAATAATCCTTTATTACTTCTTTTTTAATCTATATATTTATTAACGTATTACGAAATTCCGGTCGGACCACAGATTTTATAATTAATTTTTTTAAATGAAAATCAAAATATTATATACTTATTGGAAATATTTGTGTATAAGAATTAATTATTTTAATAAAACTTTAAAATTGGATACTATCATAATTTTGATTTTCTAACTTTTTACAAAAGAGTTATTAATACTTTTTTTTATTTTTAATGGATTAAATTCCGAAAAATATTTTTACTAAATTACAGACGTTTATTATTAAAGGTTTTAAAATGTTTTAATAAATTTTTAAAATTCGCTTCACATATTCAAATTTCTTTTTTATAATAATTATATTATAACTGTCATCAATTGGAATAGTATAGCTATGAAGTAGGTTTTACCATATCTCTGCATGAATTAATACTAAAAAAAATTGTTGTATGAAACATTATTAATCTAAAATATATTATAAGAGGTTTCATTAATAATACGCAGTGGTGACCCGCTTTGTCACCTTAATTTAATTATTACCATCATATATATATTTAGAATGAATATTGGAAGTTTTTAAATTTACAAAAAGTATCTATATGTTTTTAGAACACTATCTATATTTCCGTGAATTTATACTGACCTAAAAGGCAATTAAATATAGAGAAATTACAATTAGTTTTGGCATCATATTATATTGTTATTTTTAATTTAAGTTACCTGATGGTTGTGAACTAACACTTGTAGGTGATTCACTCGCCGTCGACGGCGCCACAATTTGTGTTTGTACAGACGCCACCGTGTTTTGTTGTTGTAAACCTGCTGTATTAGACTGTTGTGGTTGCGGTGGTTGTTGTTGCTGTGGCTGCGATTGTTGTGTTTGTGATTGTTGCTGCGCCTGATGTTGTTGTTGTTGTTGTTGCTGCTGCTGCTGCTGTTGTTGCTGTTGCTGTTGCACTTGCTGCTGCTGTTGCTGATGCTGCTGCTGCTGCTGCTGCTGCTGCTGTTGTTGTTGCTGTTGTTGTTGTTGTTGATGCTGGTGCGAAATGTGATTATTTGTTGGTTGGGTTTGTTGTATACCGGGTGGACTGTGACCGTCTGTTCCGATTGTATCTCCATACATGGCAGCACCACCAGTGGAATGTGTATGTGCGTGCTGCCCCCACCAGTGCCCGGCAGCGGCGTGCGACCCTGCCGAGACATCGTGGGGGTCGTATAGAGCGCACGCCAGCGGGATGGTTGTTAAAGGATGAGGTGAAATCGTTATGGTTATTTTGTAAAATTTTTATAAGAAAAAAAATATAACGATCGTTTTACGAAGACGGTGTGTTATGTGGTAGGGAAGAATGATGATTAGATGGTTTATTATGTGTCGTTGATATTGATATATATATATATAATAATTGTAAAAATAGATTACAATAAATAAATTTCAAAATTTTAAATTTACATATGCACGACGACACATTTTTTTTAATTATATTAAATTTAATATAACATATATTTTTGCATAAGGTAAAAAAAATTATATGTAAAAATATTAATTTTTTTTAATTGTTTTTCAAATTTTTCAATATTTATTCGCACGATTTACGTGAATAATTAAATTTACAGCAAAAAAAAAAAAAAAAACATAATATATTTAGATAAGAAAAGTTGTAAGTTTTTTTTTTTTTTTAATTTTTTATAATACACACACACGAAAAAAAAAATTAAATTAATTTGTTGTTACGATAATAATTTATAAAAAATAATTATATATTATTAAAATTTTCCGCATACCAAATATACCACATTTATTTTAAATTAATGTGTTTTGTATATCCCCGTAAAAGGAAAGCACATGGTAATTGGTGGTAAATTTTTTTTTATTTTTTTTTGTTGGTATTGTTGTCGTTTGTTGATATCCCCAAAATAAGAAACCAATAATATATACACAGTTAAATTTTTATGATAAAAATGTATATATAAATAATGTTTATTTATTTTTTACACATGCGTAAAATATATTTTATTCCAAATGATATTCAAGTGTTAATATAGTTTTCATATATTTGATTTTTATTTTTAATTTTATATAAAGATGATATGAAATGAAGAGAAAAAAAATAAAAAAAAAAAATAATAACACAAAAAATTAGTTATCTATTTTTCATCATAAATTAAATAACAATAAACAATAAATAAATATTCTGTACAAAAATGTTTCGCTATTTTATCTCTCTTTTGTAAATATACCACGTAACATAGAGTAACACACACACATGCACAAATTCTCCATTAAAGTTTCAAAAATTTATTTACGTAAAATTTTTTAATAGTGTAAAAAAGCACAATCTTCGCATTTTGTACACCTAAAGAAAAAATACCACATACAAATTTATATATTTATATATTCGTAACACAACAATAAAATATAAAACACAAAATAGACATTTCGTTGCTATTTAAGTTGTCTCACGTGACCCCCGCATTAACAATAAATATTGGTGGCGGTGGTGATGATGGTGGTGGTGGTGGTGGTGACGGCCTTGCAAAACATTTTTCTTGTTATACATAAGTGGATGTTATATACTTTTATCTATATATATATATATATATATTATATATTGATATCCATAGATGTTGTATATGTGTGTGTCTAACTATTTTATAAATTATATATTTTTAAAATTTTGTTCTTTCGTTTTTATACAATAATAATAAATAATAAATTTATTAATTAAATATTAAGTTTTTTCCATTTTTTTTTTCTTTCTATTTTTAATTTATAAAAATTTTCGATAAAAATAATAAATTATTTTTGTTTAGTTGAATTTTTTTCTTTTTTAATTTTGATGTAGCCACAATTACACTATAAATATTATTATTATATTTTAACATTTTAATTATATTTAAAATTAACATTAGCATTAAAATCATTATAATGATTTTTATCAGCAGGATTATCATTATATTTATAATTAACATTTAAATTCATAATATTCCAATTATTTTGTTATAAAATCATAATAAATGATGATTGTTTTTAAAATACAAATATAAATAAATATACGGTTAATGGATTTTCTTTGATGCCCTTAGAAATACATTACAGTTGCTTATTATTTTACATAAATAAAATATGTATTGATTGTGAATGTGTGTTTGTCATTATGATGTTATATGCAAATTTGTTTGTGAATGTTATTCAATCCATATATATTTGTATTATATGAAAAATATTTTATTGTTGTTGTAATATAAATATAATGAAGTTGAATGTTGACAACACCATAAACAATTAATATTCATATTGATTAATTTTTTTGCAATTAATTGCATTTTAAAATGATTTTTATGCGAATAAATCACAAATAACTCTATGGTAGTGTAAATTTATAAATTAACTATAGATTTTTTAAATGTTTATAAATAATTTTAAATCATATATCCCGCATAAAATATATATATGAATAAATATTTACTATTTTATTTTCACATATATATAAAAAAAAAAAACGGTAATGGTCGCGACCACATTAAAAAATCATTATTTTAAAACAATATTTAAATCATCTCCTCAATGATATCATCATGTCACACAATATTGTTTATTTAATTTATTTATATATATATATAATAAATTGCCATTTAAATATATATATATTATTATATTTATTTTTATGTATAACACACAAACACATATATATATATATATATTAATATTATACAATTTATACTACAACAAAACAATTACGAAAGTATTTTTTATATTTTCTTTTATATAATAATTTTTTATTATTTTTTTTTTTTTCTATTATTATTTAGTCGATACAAAAGTTTATTGGGTGTATTTATTTATATAAAATAACACTACACGATATATAAATATAAATTTTTATTATTTTATTATAAGAGGAATCTAATATATATAAGTATTTTGTATATTAAATTAAATCATCATATCGAATACATATATATATAGGATTTGTTTAAATTACACGCGCGTTTATACAAAATATTAAATAATTTATTTTTTTCTTTTTATTAATAATTAATTGTGTTCCAAATTATTGTTATCCATTCCATTCTCGTTTCGAACATATATATATATACGATAAATGTTTACATACAATACATATATAACGTATATATATATATATATATATATAAATATATATATTTTTAAAAATAAGATAATACAAATAAATTAACAAATAAGACGTCTGTATCTCGCGAGACTTTACTTTACACTGAAAATTATGAATACAAAAAAATTCGTCTTTCTTACTACATGTGTCATTTTCAAATAAATATAAATATAAAACAAGAAAAAAAAAAAAAATTAAAAGAACAAAAATTATATTAATATTATTAAAGAAAAAGCGCTTGCGCTACGCTCTTCCATTTATTTGTGTGAATCAATATATACCATATATATATATATATATATATAAACAATAGTATACGCTTGACATGATAATATAAAAACATATAACCATATATATGTTATATATATAAAATACATTAATACATATCGTGCGCGTATTTTGTATATACATATAGTTAATAATATAATCCTATCTCTCAAGTCTATATACACACACTGAATCAAAATATATATTCATATATATATATTATAAACATCATTTGCCTTTACCGCTCTGTTTTGTTTGTATTGTTGTATGTATATATAAATATATATATATATATACGGGATATTGTATATAATACCAATTCGAACAAAAATTTACATCTTCTTTTAACAAATGTATATGTACATATTGTTAGCTTTTTATACGCATGCGCTTTAATGATATGATATGTTATGTATACGGATATGTTTATATATATATAAATAGTTAATAAATACAAAATACATATGTAAAATCGTATATATATATATATATATATGTAGATAAATAACATTGTGTACATACACTCTGTGTGCATTCACTGTATGAAATTTCTTCAAGCAATACAATACAAACAATAGAATGAATATAATATTTTGTAGATACAATAATAAAATATTATTTGCCACATCTTTTGGTGAGAATTTGTACTATAAAAAAATTTTGTATGAAATAATTATTTCTCTATAATAGTTGTGTCAAACAGTAGAAACAAAAACAAAAAAAAACCCTGCATAATTATTTTTTAAATAATTACATTTTATTATTTTAAAAAAAAATGTAATATATAAATCCTAACTATCTCCTCCTATCCTTCCATCCATCCATCCATATATATATATATATATATTAAAATAACTATAGTAAATACACTCATCGATGACAACTTTAACAAAAGAATAAACATAAGAAGAAAAAAACATATATATTTTTATTACCCATTTTATTTCAATCTTTTTGTATTGTGTGTGTATTTTGTCTGTTTCCTTTTTTTATTTTCATTTCATACATATAAAATATTTGTTGTATTGTAAATACACTGAACCCGAAAGGAGATATATGTATTACTGCGTATCATTTTTTTTTTTTTATTTGTTATTTATTTAGGAAAAAAAAAACAACAACTTAGAAAAAAAAAAGGATTCTATATACTCTGTTGTCGTGTAAAATAAATCGAGGAAAAAAAAAACTCTATTTTAACATTATTTATATAATATGTATTATTATTATTATGGGAGGTTAATAATAATTTTTCGGTCATATAATTTTTGTATATAATCCTTTTTTTTTTTTTTTTTTTCATTTAATAAACAATAAAATTTACATGTTAAAATAATAATTAGCATACGATAATGATTATGATATACAATAAATTAATAAATAATAATTTTATATGTTCATATAGCGACCAACAACACAAAATAAGGACTTTTTTTTCTTTCTTATTTTATTATGTCCAATATATATATAATATGATAATATTTTATTGTAGTATAGTATAGTAATAAAAAAAAATTACTATACATATAATCAAGTCATAAATTTTAAATTATGTGTGAATATTCTTGTAATTTTTTTGTTGTATACATATTAATTCAATTATTTAAATTTACCATCTAAAAAAAAAAAATAATAAATTTTATTCTTGTGTTCAAATTGAATATATTAATAAGAATTTTTACTATATATATATATATATATTATATATACTCGTACATATAATTTAAAAGAAGGTATACATGTAAGTAGATGTTTTTTAAAAATTTTTAAAATGAATAAGATATTTGTAGATATGTTGTCTACTAACGTAAGAAAAGGGTTCGTTTTATTTTTTTTTAATTTTCTATTCTAAATATAACTAAATTATTAAAAAAATAGAAGGACGAACATAATTTACATATCACAGAAATCAAAATGAAAGATTGCTATCCTACTGAGTTCTAAGATATTATTATAATTGTAACTGTAAGATTATAACGAATATTTTTATAAATTATAATATATTGAAATTTTAAAATAATATGTGACTAATTTGAATTTAAATAATTTTTGTTGAATAAGGTAAGAATAAATTAAATTATCATATGAATTTATAGATTTATTAAATAATAAATTTAAAAATATAAATCGACAGACTACAGTGGATTATCACAAAATAGTGTATACAATCTGTTATTCTATTTTTCTTCAAACGATTTCCAAACGATTTAATTGCGATTTTAAATTCAAGATTTAATTGCACGCACGTTCATATTCTCTTGAAAATATTTCCATTCGATTTCTCTTTTAGACTTATGATTGGAATATCAATTCTTGTTTGATTGCCCATCGTCCATAGCTCATCATTACCAATTGCTTCAGATGCTCGAACACGAAGAACTTTTCGCAGTTATTTATTTACATAAGCTTATAGGCCAAATGTGATCACAGAAAAAGTTTCGCATGCGTATAATAAGACGTCTTTTGACACTTGAATAAAAACTTACAATTTAGTATTAAGAGTTGCTTTGGACGACCGCCAGATGTTATTTAGCATATTTAATGATGAATATGGAATGGTACCCAGATAATACCACATGAAGTTCTATTAAACGGATCTCATTATACAACCGCGATACAATATAGTTCCTATAGATAATATAATATGGAAACTTGGACAATTTAGCCATTTCTCATACAATTTCGATCAAATTTAGCATGTAGGTTTGGCAAGTAATTAAATGAAAATTTCTGAAATTATGATATTTAAACTTGTTGTGGCGAACAAAAAAGAAGTGCAGAAATGGAAATACTAAAAGCTTTATAGCATATCTTTAAAAAAAAAGTAATGATATTTAAAGAAAATGTTAAGGGAAAATTTTTGGTAATACATTTTTGATAATAAATTCAATACTAATTGTGTAATATTACAATATCAAAATGATTCGCTTTATATTTGGACAATGGACGACTTTCATAAATTTAGTAAGCTCTTATGCCAAATCTTACTGAATGAAATAATTTTTTATTAAATCAATTAAACTGAATAAAAACTACATTTTTTTTATACGTTTCCATTACAAGCAAATCCAAATACATATACTTTATATTTTATATTTACATGAATGTTTGATAACATACAAAATAATAGTATATAAATAGCTACGGGCGGCACATTTTATGCATAACAAAACCATTCTTCAATCAAAATTAAATCATCAATAACAAAAATATATGTATATACACATAAATAAATGTGTAATAATTATTATTGAACCTATTGACTTAAGTGCTATTATTATTTTTTTTTTTTTCTACTTGTTTTTATTCACATTTTTTTCTATTCCATAATATAATATACTTTCTAAATATCATCAAATAGCATCAATTCTCACTTTATGTTATAATATATATTCACATCATATTACACAATAAACATCAGTCGAATTAAAATTATATATATATATATATATATATGAAAGAATGAATACTATATACACAATTCAGAAGTTTTAGAGGTGATAAAATACGACAATAAAATACTGAATGACATGTTAAATCAATCTACGATAAGAAAAAGAAATATATAACTTTATATTATATAAAAATACAATGAATATAATGTCTTTATATACAATATAATGTATATATAACATAAGACTATATATTGTATATGGTAGAGACGTGCGCTAACTTAGTTTTACCCAATGTGTAAGAATAATATTGTTATAGAAGTTATATAGTTATAGAAGAAAAAAAATAAAAATAAAACGATAATAATATATGAAATTATTAAAAGCGGTGACCTTTAATTGCATTTTCATATGTAACACATATCATCTGTATATCTATAATACTGAATAATTTATTTATTTCTATATGTATTCGTATTATATACACCGAACGCAGTAATTGAAATAATTTTTTTTCCTATCACTGACTATATATTTATTATTTCGAATAAAATAAAATTATAGATTAATGAGACAAAATACAAACATTCTTGCATTTGTCCGCCTTTACAACAAAAAACATGTTGAGTAATTCTAAAGTATTGTATTTATAATATTCTTTTTGTTATCAATGCATAAAAGGGCATCTGCGTCTAATAGTTAGTTATATTATAATTATCTTCTTAAAAAAATAAATGTTTCATGTGATTTTCATTTTCATTCCAAAACAAAAAATAAACATTTAAAATGTTATCTCTGCCTTTTACCAATCATATACGAATATATTTTAATAATTATTAATTTATATAGAAAAAAGAAAAAATTGAATTGAATAACAAGTCGTAGACTTTATCTTTAAAAGATATGTATTTATTTTAAATTATGCTCGTATTTCAAAAAACAGCATACAAAAAAAAATTATCAGTTAAATTTAAAACATGTATAAAAAATTGTTTCGATGGTAATATAGTTTGAGAAGTTATATGTTACAAAAATTAATTTATCGGAATTTTTCATTTTTTTTTCTTTTAATTCTCTCTATACATACTCTATGCATCCCTCCAGTTTTTTATTACAAAAACTTTAAGGTCTGTAACAATAATATATTCTTTATTTTATATACATATATTTATAATCAATTATAAATAATTTAAAGAAATATGCGGTTGTAATGAATATATAGAAATAATTATATACTTTGTTTTGTTATATGGAATAAAAATTTATACATATATCTATATATTGTTAATCGAACGTTTCAATAATTACCAACAATAATAATAATAATAATAATAGTAATAACAATATAAATAAGTGTATTTAATAATATATATATATATGCGAATATATACAAACATAATATAAATAAATAATAATATGATTCTCTATAGAAATTTAAAAAATTTATATTTATATAATTACTTACACACGTATATTATTGTATATATATAAAACATGGAATTATATATTAACGATATATACTCGCGTCTATAATAAACTTCTATAATATACAATTTTTCCATCTTCAATTAGTAGCCATTAAAAACCTGTTCATGTTCGTTTATAACATATATTATACAGAATATTTTTTTAATATAATGGATGGAAAATAATTTGCGCTAAAAAACACAGAATTATGAATATTGTGATATAAATAACATATTATATCCATATACATATATATTCATAATACTATGACGGAAACATAATTGAGTATATTTTGCAGCATATACAATTATTTTTAAATAAATTAAAGTTATACATCATACACGTATAAATAAAATATTTGATGCTTGAAATATTAATAAGATGTCTCATGGCATATTCTGTATATATATATATATATATATATATAAATTGGAGTTAAACATGCACGCGAAGTTAAATATTATGTGAGGATGTATAGTTAATATATATAGTTGCAAATCATTACTATATAATTACCCCATAATATATTATATTTCTAATGAAATGTTTTAGTAATTGAAATTTAAAAGAATCATTATAATTTAAAAGTATAATTGGAATCTATGGAAATCAAAAATAAATTAATTAATTAATATTTATTTTTAAATTAACATCCACACGCAATACACCATATAATATGTATATATCAGTAGCGGCTCCTGTGATATGATCAAATGGATAATAAATTTTTGATTGGACATATATAACAATTAACGAATTTATGAAAAAAAAAAAAACTTGTTGTTACTACATTTACTAATTTTTTCTGACAATCAACTTTTTTTTTTAAATTTTAAGCTTTTGTCCAAATTATTTAACAGTTTGTAAATTTTATATTTCCAGATGTTAGAAATCAACTATAAATTATTAAATCATTCAGAAAAATTACAATATATAGTTAATAATTTTCTTTTCGATAATTATGAAATATAAAACATATATGCGGAGATACTGCATTTACACGCAGAGACTGAAATTGAAAAATAAGCTATATATTATTTTTTAAGAGTGGATCATTATTAAGTTGGAAAAATCATTAAATTGGAAAACTTTAATATAAAATTTAAAAACTGTAATTTTATGGTGATTGCCCGTAAAATTTAAAATGAGTATTGTGAAATAATATTATAAAAATTATCATGATCAACTTGTTTTGGTTGTCGCGCACAAAACATCGATTTATTGATATTTTTAATCTACCGCACAACAAACATTTTAAGTTATACATGAGGTTATGGTAGATCAAACAAGTCATAAGTTTAGAAATATATCAATGGTAACATAAACTCACAACCATTTAAAAAATAACATAATATTCTTACATGCTGCCGAACTGACTGTAACACTATGCATCAGTTATATTTGATAAAGGAAACACATAAAAACATTTCAATTTTGAAAACAAATACTATTTTAGTGGAAAAATTATTAAATTTTAATGCAAGCGATTCTGATAAAGAGAAATAATTAGCGAATAATTGAAAAAAAATTATGTTTTAATAATTCGGAACCACTTCTGTGGCTACTACCATATTAAAACTATAAGCAAATAATTTCAGTCAACCAACTCTTGATGCCGATTAATTTCTTCTTTTACCGCATTTTTGTGTATGTTACGATGTTTAAGTTTTATGTCGAAATGAACTTAATCCATGAGATTGCGAATGATTGAAATACTAAATTAAATTATTACCTAAAGTGATGTCCAAAAACTTTGCTCAATCATATATATATATAAGATATGATATTTTGTAACTATAACATTGTAATGGGTTAACAATATTGAATTTACATGAGATTCCGTTGAAGCTGAAGCTTAAACTTAATTTAACTTAATATATTTAAATTAATACAGAATGAACAAATGAAAAAAAAATTGTTTTTCTTTAAATTATTTATGTGGAAGAAAAATTTCAGTAAGCTTAAACAATTTTTATTTCTGAAAAATATCCACTTAATTGTTACTTAATTTATAATAATTTCTTTGGAAAAAACACATACAGTTTTAACAGTTATTTAAATAAGAAAGTTTTAAAAAAAAAAGTTAAAAGTTTTGTGTTATATTTAAATAGAATCAATAAATTTAAACAACGAAAGCTATAATATTCCTACACTGAAATATATAATATAATTAAAAATAACCCGAAATGATAATTAAGAAAAGTGGTAAAAATTACTGCGTATACAAAATAATTTAAAGTTTAAACAATTACGCATAATATAATGAAATAATCTAAGAGCCAGTAGTCAGATCAGATAGATACACACACACAATAAACAATATATAATTTAATATATACAAAAACGTTGTAGTGTGTAAATTTTTTCCCAAAATACAATATATGGTGAAATACAATTTACAAACAAGACAAAATCAAACCCCTGGGATCAGTTATTTATAAATACACATATGATATAAAAAATTATATATATACTCCAACAATGTTATAAAATATAAAAGTATTTCTGTTTTTAAAATAAAAACCAAATGTGAAAAGTTGAAAAAAAAAATTCTTTTATACCAAGTGTTGTTGTTGATGGTCCTATATACCATATATATATATATATATATATATATATGGTATATACCGTACTGTATATGTCATGAACTGTCTTTAAATTTCATTATATACATGTATTATATATATACAATTACATCTACATAACATATATTATATATACAATATATAAGGAATGTGAAATGATATAGCAAATAAATGCATGAAAAAGTGTATAGGGATTTTTTTTGTGTCGTTTTAATAGAAATATTTTCAATATGACATGAACAAAAACAACAAAATTATACGTGTTTTATACATATGTATATATTTAAATAAATTCTGCTTGAGAAACATGTTGTGGTTTTTTTTTTTTCATATATAAAATTGTCGAGGGAAATAAAATGTTTTTTGCCGCAATAATATATTCTTATTCAGATATTTGTATATATATATAATACAGAAAAAAGTTATATACTCATCATGTATGAATATAAATAAGTACCTAATATACCTATATATGTGCTATATGTATTATGTACTTACATTATGTAAATTATATACTATTGTATATAATTATATATATATATATATATAGTGAATGAATATGTAAAATGTTAATTTTTTGTGTTCTATACATTTTATAAGAATAAGTATAAGCAATAAAAAAAAAAATTTACAAGAAAGTATTCGTTGTGTATTTTTAAATATTTTATCTTCATTAATATTTTAATATTTCAAATGTAACTTAATTAATTAACTTTACTGACGTTTCTCGCTGTTTATATATTTATTCATATAATTAAATAAAATATTAAATAATCTAATTTAACCTTTTATATTTTTAAATGACATAAAATGAACACCTATATTTATTATTAATTGAATTTCTGCATAAAATGTTATTTAATTTATTTATTATTCCCATCAATTATTCTATAATTTTTCAATGTTGAACAGTATAATTAATTTCATTAAAATATATATATAATGAAATAATTTACGATTATAATCTTTTTTTCTACGAATTTAAATTATAAAATTTTGTTTTGTTTCTTCGGTTCATTTATTTCAACACTTTATATAAAAAAAAAAAAAAAAAAAACCAGCCAAAGTTGAAAATAAAATGGAAAAGATTTATTATCATTTTAAATGATTTGATTCTTTTTTTCTTAACTTATTATCTTTTATGTATATTTTTGTACAGAATATTTAGTTGTTTGTTTTATTTATTTTTTTCATACACATACATTAATTAATTAAAATTTGATTAACTATATAAATGTATAATATAATTTAATTTAATAAAAATACATACCGTAAGCCACACTTGCCAGATTTCCGTAGGCTCTGTCCCTTGAAGTTAACTACATATCAATACAGAGATTGATTATAAAAACAGAAAAAACAGAAAAAACGAAATATATTACATAATATAATTAATAGAATTATTGACATTTATATTAAGCATATATAATATACACCACACCCACACAAACTTATATATATATATATATCAACCGTTACCATCAAACCAACCCAATCACCCTTATCTAAACACCCTTTATTTATTTTTATTTTTATTTTTTCCTTTCATATATCTAAATACATTTTACTCAGCTAATACTAAATAATGACATTACTTATATAAAAACACACTAGCTATGAAGGTATATGTCATAACCGAAAAATAAAATATATATTATATAATGTATTCGTATATGTAGAATGTGTATTATTTATATATATATATATATCATCCCTTATTTTATATATACACATATCTTTTAACATATTAAGTGCTCATGTTTATCATGAGTCTTCAATCTTTTGTAAACATTTTCGCATGTTAATCTTCTATATTTATATTAGTATTATAATATATAAATATACAGATATATATATACAGATATTATATGATAATATATAATATTGTTTTGTATGGTGGTTCAGTGTTACATTTAATATGTACACATATAAGTGTGTATATGACAAATATTTTTATAGATATACATGTGTAACCTAATACTATATAATACATATAATGTACATATATATAGAAATTATTTAACTAATATAATATATGTTTATATAATGATATAAACATTTAACATTGTAAATTATATATATATATATACAATATAGTTATATAATAAATGTTCTTCATATATATAATCATATGTTATGGTATATTATAGAGTGTGGATAATTTTTACGCTTATGAAATTTATTAATATTGTAAGGTTTTGTTTATTTTATTGTCCATATATATATATATATATATATAACAGACGTGTCGTGTCGTTTAATATATTTGTAGGCTTAACTTTTTACACATATAGATGATATAAATAAGATGCCAACTGACGTTATAAATATACATATAATCAGTGAAAATGTTCTTGCAATATAAATAATAATATCTACAAGTTTTCTTATAATGATGACGACGTCTTATATAATCGTATATATTTTATTTGTTAAAAAGATTATCATATATGCATAATAAAACACAAACTTTCATATGTTTGGTTTGAAAGAAAAATTAATTTATTATTTGATGTATTTTCTTATAATGTAAATTTTACTAAAATTTTATCTATATATATATTATTTATACGGGATTAAATATTTTGCAATGATTATAGACTACGCATATATGATACTGCTAATATATAGTTATAAGAACCTGAAACTTAATAGTAATTTCATAATGTTCCTTTAATTTTCCAATCTAATACTAATTACATTAGCAAATTTTTTTTTTTTTTTAAATCATATTTTGCTCCTAGTGGAGCTTTTATGTCATCTAATAAACCTTTCATTACAACCAAGTTGGTAAATTACTCCGTATGGGAGTATATAACAATTTACCAATTGTGTACTGTACTGTACTGTAATTAACGAAAGATAGATGTTTTCATAATACTATTATTTTTATATGGGTGATTAGCCCATAGTTATGTGTGTGCAGACATTGTTAATCTTTGATTAGCGTCCAACACCATATTTTCAAAGATATCCGTTTTTCTTTTTATTCCATCAACGAACAAATGGTCACCCAGCAGAAAAATTATTAAAATAAATACCGAAAAATCTCCTATGAAAAATAGCGGATTTCAACCCGCTATATTTCATGATCAATATATATAATATACTATACTACGCTACCGAGTGTATTTAGCAAATGGTAATTCTAAATTCCAAGAAACATAATCTGAGGAATTTCTTCACATTATTTAAAATTTACATTTGTCTATATAGTCAAATAAAATTTTTGTTCTCACAACAACAATTGTGAAATGCAATTAGAATCATCTTGAAATAATTTTGTAACATAAATGTTATTTATCGTACGATCAGTATAAATATTTACATACAGAGAATTTAATGTGTGAGATACAAGATAGTATATTGGTCCCAAATGACTACCTTGTGGCACAAAAGTAATTGCACAAAATTTCGTAAAATATGCATTTTTTAATTAACATCGGACCACAACGAGAATATAAATAGGATTCAATGCAAGAAACGAATTTTGAATTAACTCAGTGTTTAAAAATTTTGAAAACATTATGTTAAGAATTCCAGAAGATTATAGTAGTTATAAAACGATTCTTGACAAAACCATGTTGCTCGGTTTAAATAATACAATAATGAAATTATCTATATAATTAATACCTCAAAAATGTTTAGGAATGTCCTGCAAATATAGGTCTATGTAATTGGTTATAACATTTTTACCACACTTTTTATATATTGGAATTAAATTTGGAAATAATGTATTGGGCAGAGATTTATTAAAAAAAATTTATATAGTGGTAAAACCACTTATTTAAAACAACCAAATGGGATCGCATCAGAATCATTTGAATTTTCATTTCACAATCAATAGTTGTAAACAGCATCACAACCACCACATGATAAATGAATGTAATGTATGACATAAAATAGAAAAATGAATTGTTGTAAATGACATGAACATTAAAGTGTTAATTATTATATTTATGCTAACAGTTTTTGTATTTCGCGACTCACATAAAAACAAAAAAAAGTATATGTTACATGCGGTATACGTTTTTTTAAATTAATTTATTAACATTTATACGCCATAACTTTTTTTTTTAGCAACAATATATAAAATGTTATATAGTTATTAAAAATTACGGAAATTTAATTTCCTATTGTTTATATAAAATGATTTATTATTTTAATTTTTTTAAATGACATTCTCAATGTCATTTATTATTATTTATGTTACATTTATATTAAAAATCTATATATAAGCAGATTTTTTCATCACACATATATACGCATATTATATAAATTATTATATGTATATAAATTTTAAAATAATTTTATACATTTTTTAGCTATTTATTTTTAAAAATTATTTAGTTTATTTAAAAAATTTTAATATTTGTTATACGTTTTTTATTTTTATATAATTTATATATGTGTATTTTATTTATTATGTACGCGCGGGCATATTATTAGATTTAAAAAAACGAAAATAAAAGAAACATTGAAGAAGACAACGTTAATGACGATGAAAATATAAAGAACAAAATTAATTTAAATCAGATAGACCGATTATATATTGTGTATATATAGATATATATATACTTGTATTATATTAATGTTATATATGTTTAATATTAATATAAGTATACATACTCGTTTATTAAAAATCACAACAAGATTTGTGTTATTTGAAAAAAAAAAAAAAAAAAAACGAAAAGAAAAAAAACAACACATGTTTTTGGTTTCCGACTTCGAAACGAGTTTAGAATAAACATGTAGATATGAGAGAATATTTTATATTTAAATTATTTATATCTATTTGTTTCTATATATTGTATATAAAATCTGTATAATATAATTTTGTAAAGAAAAAAGCGCCCATCATGTTTTTTAAAACAAAATGGTTGTTGGTTTTTTTGTAAATATTTTTTAATTTTATTTTTGGGTCTAAATTATTTTAAGTATAGACGGAATATTTTAGTTTTTTGTTTTTTTTTGGTATGCCGCTTCCCCCCCCCCCCCCCCATTAACAAATAAACATTTATAAACAATCTGTATTCCATTAACGTATATTCAGATGGAGAAAAAAACAAATAATTTTTTTAACTTCATTTGACACCAAACATAATAATATGTTTTTCATTTGTTTGAATATATTCGTATATATAGTATAAATTATTATATTTAATTAAATAAATACCTTTGGAAAAATTAATGTACTTCCGACCTTATAGTGGGGACCCAAGTAACTATCATTACTTGCTTCTGAAAATAAATTTTGAAAAAAGAAAAAAAATAAAAAAACAGTGATTAATTACGTGTTTCCATAAATAAATTTTAAAATAAAATAATAATATATTATATAAAAATGCTATAATATAATAATAAAAACATTAATATATATATATATATAATTGTATATAAATATATATTAAAGGCTATACAATTCTACAGTTGCAGGTATTAATCAGGAGAGAAAAAAAAAATTAAAAACCATTCTTCTTTTAACAATTTAACAATTTAAATCTCTTCCACATAACATATATATATAAATTACATAATATAACTTATAAGTGACTGGAACTGTAAAGGATGAAAGAAATATATTTTAACTTATATAACTGTATATTTATAAAATATATATTTAAACCCGTAAATAAAAATATTGTTAACTTTTTTTGATGGGTTTTCTTTTTACAAATATATATATATATAAATAAATAAATACATTTTATATAGAGTTTAGGTATATCCCATATTCACTATACCGCACATATTATTATATGGACCGTTTTATATTTTTTTATGGTTATTTTAAGTGTCCATTGTAATAATATGTAGATATATTGTATTACAATAAATATAATATATAAATAAATTTAAAAAATAACTTCTTATTTTAAATATATATAATATAAAAATTTATAATGATTCATTACAAGTTTATATGTATAACCATTGATTATTATAATATCATTAAATAAGTGTTTGTTTGTTAATTTTTATTTCAACATCATTTTAAAAATTTTCGTTTTTTTTATATGTTATAAATTTTATAATCAATAGGGTATCTATAGACCACCCGCTTCTCAGAATCACATTGCATTCTAATTAATTTAATATTATTTTTAAAATCGATTTTCGTATTCAAAAAATCGATCCGAATTGTGTACAAATAGAAATGAAAATCTGTAAGAAAAAAAAACTTTGATGATAATACTTAATTCATAAAAGTTGATAGTCTGGGGTAATTCATTTTTTTTTAATCTACTTTTACCCTAATTATAAGAAATAAATGCGTATATAGTGATGTTGATATGTTAATGCTATTTCGCCACAGCCTATACATTTTTGAATGTACAATATTATTTTTATAACTTTTAATAATAATTTTAATGAAATATTATTACTATTATTGTTTTAGAGTTTTTCGTAATTTTCCAATTTGTAATCTTGTAATGTATAAGAAAAAAAAAAACACTCGGTAGCGCAGTTGCATAAGCGCCAATATATATAGTATATATATTAATCATGAAATATAGCGGGTTCAAATCCAATACCATTTGTTCGTTGATGGAATAAAAAGAAAAACGGATATCTTTGAAACTATGGTGTTGGACGCTATTCAAAGATTAACAATGTCCGCACACACATAACTATGGGCTAATCACCCATATAAAAATAATATTATTATGAACACATCTATCTTTCGATAATTACAGTACAGTACAGTACACAATTGGTAAATTGTTATAAACTCCCATGCGGAGTAATCTACCAACTTGGATGTAATGAAAGGTTTATTAGATGACATAAAAGCTCCACTAGGAGTAAAAATATGATTTAAAAAAAAAAAATGTATAAGAAAATAATGGAATAATTATTTTTTTTAAATTACCATTCAAAGAAGTTTTTTTTTTATAAAATGTAGCCTATAAGAAAACATCCATCAAATACATCTTTCCGGTTTTAAACGATCCAATAATGAAGAATTTAATAATCGACTTTTATTGTTTTACCTTTTTCTAAATATTCAATGAATTGATCACACCATATATACTTCTCAAAGTTATACCCTAACATTACCAGCTGATATATTGTTTTTTTTTTTTTATCCTCTTTGGATGCACTTCCAGCTGGTTCCACTTCGACTGTTTCTGCTTGTTTCTAATGACGAATCCACGTTTCAACGACCACAGGTATGAATTGGCGTAAAAATATTTTCTGATTAAGTGTAAACAGATACACAAATAACGTTAAGAAGTGATTACACGAATGCGTTTTTAAGGTGAAATAAATTAGTTGATGGATTGAAAATAGAAAATAAATTTGTTATCATTTTCAGTTTAAAAATTTAGAAGATATTTTATTTTGGTTATTGGTTTTTAAAGGAATTAAAATAAAATTAAAATAATTTTTGTTAACAGGCTTTCTTTTTAAAAACCACAAAAAAATTTTTTAAATCCGACAAAATAAGTAAAAACTAAGTTTCAAAAATGCAAACAAAAAAAAAATAAAATACCAAAACCAAATTTCAGAAACGAACTACTAGAATAATGATGGTTTGCGAATAACACTACTCATTTTTATCCTAAATATTTTCCAATAGAATAATTCTAGAATTGTTTAGTCGATTTTATCGGAAAATTACTGTGCTACCTTATAGTTTAAAATTTTTAACTATGTGTAAACTATAAACGCCGTGTCGTTTACAATTTAATTATTTTTTAACATAGAAATATAATACGCAATTTTGCAAATTATTTTATGAATCAAATTTGAAAATGAAAAAAATTTATTTATTTCGTACACGAAATTTATTCGATCTAGAAAACTTACTATAATATTGTAATCGAAGAACGTATATTGTTGCATAATTAATTAATTCAATTAGTTATATATATATATATATATATATAGAAAATATAAACATCCGGTTTCATATAACAGCAATTATGACAACAATTTTAATTTTAAAACTATATATAATTTACAATTTTAATTAAAGAATATATTCATTCATATAATAATCGACCGATCATAGACTATATTTCAATATGGATTTATTTAATAATACGTGCTATATATCTGAATGTTAAAATAACGTTGTCATATGTCGTTAACCTATCACATTTTAATTCAAATAAATTAATTTTTTTTTTTTTTTTTCAACATATATGAATATAAAAGGAACCATACACATTTAGTATATAATAACCGACCACACATGTCGATATTTTATTCATCCAAACAATATAATAAAGATAAAAGTTTAAAGAAAAATATAGATAAAAATATTATTACAATGTATTAATTAATTTTCTTAAAATTTTGAAATATAATATGAATGTAAAATGTGGTGATATATTTATGAAATCAGAAGCATATTATAAAAAGTTTTTAAATTTATTTAAATAGTATAAAAAAAAAGATCAAAGAATCCGATAATTCAATTAAATATTATCCCTATACCACCATATATATAATTTAGATTTATTTATATATATTTATGTATCTATTTTATCTGCATAACATAAAAAATTCAATATAAAATACATATTTATTTAATTTGAATCAATTTGATGAACCAGTTTTCTTTAACAAGTTTATTATTTTTTTACATTAAATAAAATAGTATTTATATTAAAAAAATTAACAAATTGATTTAATCAACTATAATTTGATTGAATGATATCTGGTATATATGAATTATGTAAATACAATAGTATTAAAATTATAGAATATATATAATAATATATATATAACTAACTACTATAATTTATAATTTTTATTACCCTTAAAAAAATCGTAAAAATCAACAACAACAACAAAAAAACTCAGATTATATATATGAAAACAAAAAAAAAAAATTTGAAACAGATGATTTTTTTTTTTTTTATGGAGAAAATAATATAATTTTTATGAGGTCAAATATTAACAACCAAAAAATATTTAAAATCATTTAAAAAGTCATCAAAAACAACTCAAACTACAATAAATTTAGTATATGATTTTGTACGCATATGATTTATTATATTATTTGAACATGCTCACAGTTTTTTTAGTTTACATATATATATATATAGTAAGACATATAATATAATAATAAAAATTTCACAAATCTTTAATTATTTAAAATCAAAACAAATACACATACATTCAATGTGCACACGAGTCATTCATTAAGATATTTTATATATGCGTGTAATACATAAATCCATATATATATATTTAGATATTCTGCCTAAGACGAATATACACATTTACATGGTGTTGTGTATATGTTTATATTTAGGGTATAACTATATGATATAGTTAATATGTATCAAAATATAAATACAATTTAAAAGGATCTTTTTTTCACTTCTTCATCTCAGTTTTTTTTTTGGTATTTACCATCTATATCTCACACACATATTGAAGTAAATGCATACTATATATAAATTCTTTTCAGTTTATAAAAAAATTGTTGAATTGAATCTTGTATTTATATATATACACACACATTCATATTCAGTTAGTTGATGTTATTTCTCCATTTTCAACTTCTATATTCGTCGTAGAGTCTTTATTTTGGAACTTATCTTTAAAAAAAAATAAAATATTTCGTTTTTTATATGTTGAATCTTATAATGGAATATATATTGTAAATATATATTACAAGAAAGCAATGTATAATATAAATATATACCAGAGATATGTAGCGAGTATATAAAAACTTGAAAAATTGCCTGCATGTAATATGGTTTTTTTTTTAAACATGTACAAATGGTTGTAAATAAACCTCTTTTTTTTTAACTCAAGGTTTTTTTTTTTTTTTTTTTTATCATGGTATATTCAAAGAAATCAAGTACATCAAGAATAAAATAAGATATACGTTCTTGATATTAAATGCTAGTATATCTATATATACATGTATTAAATATGTGTATATGTTAAATGAATAATTTATGAAAATTTTAACCCTATACTGAAATATACCGAATTATATAATAAATGTATTTAAATGAATAAATACTGTATGATAATGATCAATTTTAGATATTAAAAAGTTTAACAAACGATCCAATCAAGTGAATTCATTTGTATATGAATTTAATGCAATAAATTATAAATCAGAATATTTTTTCTTTTCAAATTAGTTATAACTCTTTTTTTTATGGCAATTTATTTTAAATTCTTTCAATTTTATATTTTATATAAATTTCAAATGTTAATGAAAATTAACAATTATCTTTATGTTTATAAATATTAAAAAAAAAATGTTAATGTTTTTGAATAACAAATCAGTCTCGATATATAGTTTTAAAAGTTAAATATTTATTATAGTTGACTTTAAGTATCTTATTTTTAAATATACAATATAACTGAATCCATATACGCAATTATTATGTATTTAATTTATGCTATAAATCGTTGAAAGAAAATTACAGTATAAGCAAATAGATTCGTTTCTCACTATGTTCGACTATGATTTAATGTTAAATAATATACAGTAGAAGTACCACTCAATAGAACATAGTAGTAATATTTAAGGGATTTGAAAAAAATATCACTTTGATGCTGAATATATCACTATGAAGATGTTACTGATATTAAATTACAACTACATAGGAAATTCTGAAAAATTTATATTTACAATTGGTTACCATGTATTTGGTAACTTTAATATTTATTATTCAATTTTAATAAAAGTTAATATGTATAGATTGAGTAGGGTGAGGTTTCAGGAACAGATTCCGTAAATCTATAAACAGTTTGATAATTTTTCATATTATATATTTTAATAAAATTTATTACATTTTTATCATATGAATATTTTGTGAAGAAATTAAAAATCATTATAAAATATTCATGAAAAAAAATTTAAAAATTTTTATGTTATTACATGCAAATGAAATTGTAATTAAATGGACAACTTAGAAATTATTAACGACGATTTTATCGAGTACCGATATGAATCGCATCGGACCTATAGCCTTATAAACCCACTTTAAAATCGAATACCCTATTTAACTTAAAATTCTCAATAAACCGATTAACCTAGTGCTACAATCTGAAAGGGTAAAATTGCTCTGGGTAAGTGGAAATTATTTTTTTGAAATTTCAACCTAATTGTTCATATAATACCATTCTCAATCTGCACATACTAGGTTACAGCAAAATTGAATGATAAAAAATGACCGAATTGTACAATTTTGGACAATATTATGCTAAAGCCTCTCTGTCAGTGTATGATCGATGTCAACTACGTGAAAATTGTTTCCTTTATAAACATATGTATAATAATTTTAAATAAAAATTGGATCATAAGTATTCAAATTACTCAGCAGATTCTAAATTCCTAACGTATTAAATTTCAACAAAAATCTATAGTCAAGTTATAAAATAATAAAGTAATTGCTATAGTTATTAATTTTTATTTAAACAAATTCATTAATTTTACTTCACTTGACGCCTTCAATACAAGATACAATATACATTTTCAGGTTTAAAAATGTTAAGAATACATTTTTTTTTCAGCTGTGTAATTTATTAATTATTATACATTAAATGATGTTACATTTTGAGAAATACAAACTGGAATTAATTTTGTATAGAGGTTAATTTGCCTACACAAATGACACATTTCAGTATACAACAAAATAAATATAAAATATATGAAAATTTAGTGTTGCGTATCACATACACATCACTATGCTGAAGTTATCACTATAAATGTGATCACTATATGGATCAGATTCACTGTTTATATGTAAGTTTTATAAATCTTATATAGATGTGATAAAATAAATCTAATATTATATGTATGTCGCAATACATAAAATATAAACGTAAAATAACTGAATTTTTATATACATTTAAAACCCATTTCTTTTCAACCCTTTTGATATTTCATATGAATAAAATTTGTATTTGTATATATGTATTTAAAAACACATGAAAATATATACACATATATACCAATTTCCGCTCTAATGATTTAAAGGATCTTTAAATGGGATTTATTTCTATCCTGTATATGCATAATATAGTAAAAAGAAAAAAAAAACATACAGTATATTTTATACATACATTTATGAATATATCCATTATTGAATACATGACACCAAATGTTCATAAAAGTGTAAATATCATAATTTATCGAACACCCATTGCTTCAATATTGCGTGGAGAAATTATATAATGTGTAACATGAGAAAGTTCTTTTCTTATTTTATATGTTTTCATTTATATTTTATACTAAAATATATGTTAACAGCACAGTATATTAGGGAGCGAAAAAAATGTGATTATTTATAAGAATTCATTTTTTTTTTTTTTTAAGAAATTAATGGAGTGTACATGTTTCCTTTAACATTATATTGATGTAATTTATTTTATGTATCTGCATTAATATACACAACAAAAAATTCAACGAAAAAAAAAAAAACTAAAATAGAAAGTAGAATAAATTTCTAAAATATGCCATAATTATATGAAAAAATGGAAAACGGAAAAATAAGAAAATTAGCATTTGTTGTATACGCGTTTTTATATATTTATTATATCAACAATGAATGAAACTATTACAAATATACAACATTTTCTAATATAAAATAATAGAGAGTGTTCTATATTGGGAAATACAAAAATCTTAAATTATATTTTTATATACAATAATTTATTATTATTCAATATTATATACCATTTCTTTTATATATATTGTACATATATTGGTACACAATACAAATGCAATATAAACTACGGAAGTTGTAAAAATTTAGGCAATTTGATATCATTATTTTGTTTACATTATCATATATATATACAATATATTGTGCGTGGCGGTTGTATATAAATGCATCATTTGGGGAGAAAAGATATTTATATTCATGTTTTATTTGAAATAACTAATAATATAAATAAATCTATAATAGAATTATATTATTATTATTATTATTATTATTATTATTATTATTATTATTATTATAGATTTAATGTTTATCTTTTTGAAAATGTGAATGTGTTGGTCTGATGATGTGGGATGGCTATAATGATGTAAAATTTTAAAATCATATAAAATAAGCAATTTATATAATATTAATTTTATACAAATGAATTTACAAATGCATATACAAAAATATAATTAAAAATTAATTTAAATTAATCTCTATACCCATTTGCCATTCATATATATATATATTTCTAGTGTACTCGAACGAATAAACATGGCCGACGGTATACACTCTTTATAATATATATAAAATATAAATAAGATAAATACCACCTATGTCTTCCATCATACATTTTATGTGTATACACACCCAATGTAAATATGTAAATTATTTTTCACATTTTATATATGGTGATTGTATTTTATATCAATGATTTTATATTTTAATCGGTTTTTATTAATGAATTTACACATTTTATAATAATTAGTTAATTATTTTAATATATGTACAATTTAAAAAAAAAAAACGTTACTAATTTATTGATTTTATGCCATTAATAAAATACACATTACCGTTGAAATGGAATATACGTAAATGTGTTAAGAGAGAAAAAGAGATAAAGTCAAACCAGTACAGCATCACATCCCATAAAAATGCGAAACTTATTTTACATTACATGGTATGTGGGTAATAAGGATAATGGTCATATGTATACTTCTGCTATATACTATAATATCAAAAACACAATTATATAGTGTAATTCCACTGCAGTAATATTCCACTAATTATTATAATAATAATATTTATAAACTTAATCGGAATATTATCAACATTATAAAAGATTTTTTTTCTTACATTAGTAAAACTGATCTAAATTATTATTGTATATATTGTAAATGTACACATGTACATTTAATTTCTTAAAAAAAAAAGTTAAAACTTTCTCAATCAATAAAAAAAAATCCATAAAACTTATAACAAAATGTTATATATTTATTTTATATGCGATGAGTAAACACAGTAGCGCTAAGCTTAATAAAAGTGCTAATTATACTTGTAATGTACATATAGAGTAATTTAAAATTAAGTATATAATGATCAATAAAATTATTCGCATAAATATGACCACGTACACCTGAAATTACAACTACTTATTTGCGGTCAATGAAATAAAAATTAATTAACATTTTTTGTTAAATAAAAATCGTCAAAAAAGATTTTATTTAAAAAAAAAAAAAAACATGTGCAATAAAAGAATATTTATAAGTTTTAAATGAAGAGGAGTGCAAATGATTTTCGAAAAGTTTGTTATTTGCCTAGTAACACTGTCCGTAGTTTGTCCGCAAAATTTCGCAATTTTATGTAATGGTTTATAGTTTCAAACCAAGGAAATATCTATGGATTTCTTACGGATGTCCACTGGAATTTTATATTATGAGTGCAATCCCTGTCCATGGATTTTTATAAAAAATGTCCTTGGATTATCCGTATATTTCCGATGATAATTCATACGGATTCTTCTTAGAAATTATTTCTCGTTTCTATTATTCCACCGCATATCCATAGAATTTATATTCATATTTTTTGTGAGCAAATGCACGGATTTTGGCAAAATTATCTTTGGATTGTACGTATATTTTGACAAATAATACCCGTGAATTGTCCGTATTAGCAGATTACATTTTCTTATGATGATGATGCCAATGATCGCGGTTTAATTCAGATTTTACCGATAGACCAGAAGTTCTATGAGCACGGAATGAATATGCTACCCGAACGATGGCAAAAAATCATCGATTGTGCATTTTTTTTTGTAATAAAAACAAAAACAATAAACCGCGGATAATATCCATAGAAAGTCTTACAAAATTTCTCGGAAATATATCGATTTGAGTTGCTGGTTGTTTTAAAAATTATTAAAAAATTAAAAAGAGCGAAATATACAAAATTTGAGCCACTGTCTTTGATAATTGGTGAAATAAATTATGAATACAATACCGTGGAATTGTGTTGGAAATATTACACCTGACAATCCAAATATTTCAATTGATCTAAATAAAATACTATTATATTAAGTGGAAAATCTATGGACATTCTTTAGACAAATTCCAATATATCTTTTCCATGGAACATATGTGAATTTTTCCACGGAAATTTTCCTCATTTTTCAAAGTACGGACAAATTATTACTATAGGGATTGTTGATGTTTTATTTATTCATTGCAAAAAAAAAAAAAAAACTACTATTATTATTACTTAATTTTGAATTTTTCTTATATCTTTCATAACAGTTAAATTTTCTATAAATTCACTTGATCCTGCAAATTAAAAATTTTTCAAAATCGACCTCAAATCATTCTCGATACTTTTTGAATGTAAGTAGTGCACATACACCTTTTTATTGCTGCACATTTATTCACGTGGGATGCGATTTCCATAATATGAAGTTAGAGAAATGTATATGTGAAACTCTAACTAAATATAATAATTATTAATAATAGTAATCAAAATAAAAAGTTATAAGATTTAAAGTGATCATTAAGCAAATTACATTTTTTATATAGAAACTTACTTACGATAGAAAACAATTTTTTTTTTACATTATTTTGCTAATTTTTCACATAAATATATGCGTGTGTACGTATAATAATAATATAAAAATACTTGTATAAACTAATTACACTAGCAAAACAAAAAATTAATCTATTTAATAATGTGTACATGTATATCTCTTCCATTAAATAAAATTCATTTTACAAAATGTGCACAATTTAATCTTATTAATTTCATATCATAAAATAATACGAATTTAAATGGCAATTTTAACTGTATTTATAATATAACATAAAATACAATTATATTATAAGGTTTCAGAGATACATTTATTCAAATAACAGCAACACCTATATATATATATATATATTTTGTCTATATTCATATAGCTATATAGTTATATGATATGTTATATATATATATATATATAGATGTTGGTATATTATGTTTAAAATATATGGTATATATACCTCTTTATATTTATACCAGTTACCACCTTATATATTTTCTACATAAAATAATATATACCTAATATATATATTTTATATATTTCCACAATTCTGTGTAATAATCATTTTCAGTCAGTCAGAACAATTTTCATTGTAATATATATATATAAATAAGCTACATATATAAATTCGTAGTCGTACAGTATAAAATGATATTTATTATATAGAAAATAATGATATTCTATTTTCGTTTATGAGATAGAAATAAAGATTGTCTATCTGGCAAAATTCTATTTTACTTCAAATGTAGCATACCATTATTATATCTATACATATAGAAATATCATATAAAATAATATATGTTATATAAAATAGAGTATAAAATATATTATAGTATATATAGTATATAAAATAGTATTATCTAGTCATACATAAATGATGGATATATTAAATTTTCAATTTCAGTAAATTGGTTTGAACTTTATGTTTGTATTTGTCTGTATAAATATAAATATTATTCATATATAATATATATATGGTATATCATTTTCATTATAATAACATCATACAAAACAATGTATATATCGGAAATTATACTCGTATATTTGTCTGTTTAATGTATATCGCTGCATATAACATAATAGGAAACGTAATTGAAATGAAAAACTTCATATATATTTATACTTAAAAAAAAAAAAAATATGTAAAAGTGCCCGTAAGCAAAAAAAAAATGTGCTTGAATAAATTCAATAAATTTTATAGAAATAAAATAAAATTCTTCAACATATGTACATTCTGTTTATTATCATCGCCAATAAATTAAATAAATTATTTATTTAATCAAGAGTACATATAATTTTATATGTGTCTTCTTATTATTTGTGTATTAAGTTTTTATATTAAATCTTTAAAACCATCATCAGAGATTTATATTATTATAAATTTATAACCGCAATTTAATTTTCGTATAATTTATATAGAACGTTTATATATGCGTTTGATGTTAAATTTAAAAATATCAGTTCAATTTATTTCCTTGCAGGCATCTTATGTGTATAGTTAATTATCGATATATTCTATTCGATATATATGTGTATATATATTCAATATATATATGTACAAAGTTTAATAAATATTATTTGAATATAAAAATTACGGTAAAGTGAGGTGCGTTGGTCGTACTCATTACAAAAAAAAAGTAAAGGATTCATGGATTTATAAAAATTTAATAATTTAGCTAAGATACTACCACATTACTAAATTAGTATTAAATTATCATTTAATACATATGTCGCAATCAACATCATTTATTTAATTTTCACCATGTGATGTAGAATTTATTGCCCTACATGTAATTAGCTTCAATAAAAAAACAATTTTTCTTTTAAACTTTTTCATGGAAAAAGTTGTGTTTATTGAGTTAGTGGTGTATAAGATGATCACTTTTTATTTTCTGACCACTATTCAATTTTTTTTTTTATTTATTAATAAATAAAAAAAAGTGAATACATCTTTTGTGTACATTTCTAAAACATTTTGCGTCATATCATACATATGATGTTATAAAATCATAAATAAACGCTCGCCAATGGTAAAAGCGTATATAAGTACTTAAACATTTCAAAAGCAATGGCAACCATTTGCAAAAATTAGGAATTCACCATTGTTGATCCCAATTCTGATGAAGAAACAAACGATGAAGAAAAAATTATCGATTATTAGTTACAGTTGCGACTAATAAATGTAGTATAATACGGAAGTTATTTTAAAATATACGAATGCTTCTAAAACATTTTGCAGATAATGCGGAGTCAAATTATGTTTTATTATTTTTTATCATTAATAAATCTTTAACACAATATTCGAAAAAAAAAAAATGTAGTTTAATTTTAGACAAAATAAAATTTACCATTTCACCCAGAATTCCCATTAATTTTTAACCTATGCATTTTTCAAAAACAAATTGATTGTAAATTTTATAAATTGACAAACTCACCCCAACTTAACTTAAAAACACATGAGTTTTATATGACATGACAATAGATTAACAACAACTGAAAACTGAATTAAAAAAGAATATTTAGAATAGTATTTCATGTATAATTGCCATACAAAGCTAATTTGAAAAAATACGAAAAAATGTTAATTAATTTGACATGTATAAATTTGAATTTTTAATTATTTAATTTATTACACATCATTTTTATGTATATAGTTATTATTATAATTAAAAGAAAAAATGTTCAACATGACTTAATCTTATTAATATATATAAAAACAAATATATATAATATGTTCTGTGTCACAAACTATTTATACAATATATAATTAATATAAATATATGTAAGAAATGCACAGATTTTGTTTAAATTATAAAAATAGATTTTTTTTTTCTAAATTATCAATGTTTTCTTAGAAAAATAAAGTGTCAGTATATAATTTTATTTTTGTGTTTATCCAATTTTTTTCAAGATTGAGGCTGTTGTGTGCGTATCGTACATATTTATATAAGAAATTCCGACTGGAACTAATTTATTCAAAACATGTTAAAAATATTTATATTCATACGGAAGCGGTGCGGAGCGCTGATGGTATATAATTATTATATCGTATATTATATAATTAAGAATATATGTGAATATACAATAAATATATTAAAGCAAATCTATATGTATACTATTATTATATTATATGTATATCGCGAATTTATACTTAACTTAAATCATTTTTATATCTCACATGAAGAGAAAAAGTTATACAAATATAAAAATATATGTGTTTGTGTATATATAAACAAAAGTTAATTTTAACTTTTCTAAATTTGATTTGATATGCGCTAAATTGACAAAGTTTTAAATGAAAAAAGTTTATTTAATGTTATACTCTACGTCTGTTTATATATATTTTATTGTAATTTCATTTTTTCTATTTTATTTTCATATTGTTAAGAAAAGTGTATTTATATAATGATATAAAACCGCAGTTTTTGCTTGGCACATACTGTTTGCAAAATATTCATTTGGTCAATGTCGATTATTTGAACAAATTTTCAGCTCATATCATACTGACAGTAATATTGGTTTTTCGCATAAACATTTTGAAAAACATAAAAACCTGTATTATAAGGTAACAATTTTTTATATTATTTTTAACGATACATGCCACTCATTCAGTAGAGACAAAAAGGTATCCAAATATTACAACTTATTCGATAACTCTCGAAATACATAAAAAAAATTAATTAACAATACAAAAAAAAAAGCGCAAAACTTTCTAAAATTGAGACTAAATTTAACAATATAATTTCGGTGTCAAACAACATCATTTTATATTTTTATGATGTAGTTTTTGTACTCCTGTATAGTCTAGTACTAGCATATTATTGTTTGTCCAAAATACATTTGAAATAATAAACAAAACTTTTATAAAAGTATAATAAAATTATTACTCTGCAATTATTCTATTTGGAAGAAAAAAAAAAAACTTACTTCATGTAAGTTTGCGAAAAAAGTTATAGATACAATAATAATATTTTATTGTTGTTAAGATTTCGTTTTATATTAATAAAACTATAATTTTTTTTTCTCTTCCTCATAATAAATGCGTACTATCTAAAACTGTTATATATATATATATATGTACAAGAAACATTTTATATGCGATAAAACTCATCAACTGAAAAAATATATATTGTATATTATATAGATCAAATAATTTTATGTAGTAAATATAACTATCGCACAAGAAACAAAAATCTAAAAAGTTTCAAATTAAATTTATTGTGTCTACATGCATAAATATTTATAAAAGAATAATAAAGAAAAAGAGTTTTTTTATGTTACAAACCAATACAAATAAGAAAATAAATCAATAATAGAAATAAAAATGAAAGAATATACCCAAATCTTTCAAAAAAAATTTCATTTGCAATATTAAATTTATTAACTAAATATAACAAATAGAAGTCAAAATATTGAAAATTTCATTTTATTGGTATTTTGTGTGTGTGTTGACTTTCTTTATATTTCTACTGCTTTTTCTATTCTATTCTAATTTATTGTCACATATATAGAAATTATATTTGTTATATTTGGGAACGTGTCTCTTCTGTCTGTATACAGAAATTTCATTTTGTGTATACATTTTTCATAAAATACACAAATTTTCTTTATTTCTTTCAACAATATTGTTTTATTTAAATATATAGAAAATAATATAAGAATAGGTTAAAGAATAAAAAAAAAGCGTACAAAATTTGCCCAAAATTTATCAATATATAAAAAAAAAATTGATAAATGGGATCCTTTTTCTTTTTTTTTTTTTTGCTTTCTTTCTTTCAATTTCTTTGGTTTTTTTTTCTCTTTTATAACATTCATTTTTTATTTTCGTTTTTAACAAATACAAAAATAAGAATTTTGAATCGTATTGGAGAAATACAATTATTAGTTTCGTACTTATTTATATATAAATAAGTACTTTTTGAATTATAAAAATATATAAATTATGTTTTTTAAATTTTTTATTATGTCACATTATACCACATTAACATAACAGACGATGAAAATGATGATGAAAGAAGTGTAACAGTTTTAATAATTTATTACAGAAGAAATTCGATTTAGGTTTTAAATTATTAAAATAAAATACCGTCGCATACAATTTTTATTTAAGTTAAATATTTATTATATGTGCGTAAGTGCGTATTAAGTATAAAGTGTTGTTATACTATATAATTGGTTTTAAAATCTACGAAATATTATATATATAAATTTTAATTGAATTTATCTTATACGAACACAATACAGTGATTAAATAAAATTTATATAAAAACACAGGTTTTTGTCTATAAAAGAATTAATGTTTTGACATGCCACCGAAAATAAAGTCTACTATAAGAAAAAATCTGTTTTAAAAAATCAATAATAGCTTTCAATAAAATAATAAAATGAAAAAAAAATATTTTTTTATTATATCCTTTAACAAAACAAAAAGTCAATATAATTTAGTGAAATTGTTTTTTATTTTTTTTTTTTTTTTCTCTATCTTAATCTTAATGTTAAAGTGTAAAATTTTTATATATACAATAATATAAGCAGACGAAAAGAAAAAAATTAATTCTCATAAATTCATTGTTTTATTTAAAAACTTTGTATATCTTATTTATTTGTAAATGTTATATATGTTTATTTAAAAAATACCTTCATTAGTTAAATATAAAAAAAAAACGTATAGACAAAAGAACGTCATAATTATCGATATTTAGTTTTTATTCCATATTCATATATATATATAATTTTGTTACACGAGGACGGATCTATATTGTGGATAAAAATCTAAGAAATATTGTAATTATGTAAGTAACGCGATATTATTTTACAATTATGGGACGCTTTAAAAGATATACACAATTTTAGACTTATTTCAATTTATTAAATTTTTTGATAGCCATTGAAAACAAACCACTTTTGTTTTATTTGCTAAAATGGAAAATGGAAAAAAATGAATTTCAAACATCAATTGATTAATTGATTAATTAATTAGTTAATTTTTTTTTTATATTTATTATAACGACGATAAATACAGTATTTAATTAATTATATAATTTTTGGGTTCGTCTAGTTCTATTGTAATTAATGGAAAATATTAGATTTTTTTAACTCACAACATTTAGATACAGAAACAAATCACAACATCATGTTCTGAGTTCAAATAAATTGAAGAGCATTACAGAAATGTTGTGCAAATATGTACGAAAAACTAAAGTTAGTGATAAATGTATAATCATTTGTGGTTTACTAAATTTCGTATTGTGGTCGTACAAATACTATATCATTCATTACCGTGTCCTCCAAAAAAGGTGACCACACCAGAAATGTTAGTGTGACACACTTCTCAATTGAGCTATTATAATTCATGTTTCTAAACATTAAAAATGTATCTACAGCTGGAAAGATATTTACATCAAATTCCAAAGTAAGCGACATATACGCTTATATGTCGTAAAGCTCAACAATAAAATTATTATTCTGAAAAGGATTTTAAGATTGGACTATCGTTGTATAAAATGTCTATATCGAGCTATAAAAGAATATTATGTATAGAAAAATTCATAGATTTTTGTCAAATAAATATTGTTATATTTTTACCATTCAATATGTAGATCGGCTCCCATATAAACTTATTTATATATGTATACCAACAATATACATAGAAATTGGTTTTATTTTTTCTTCACCATCGTGCATAAGAAATTCCGACAATTTAATCAAAGTTTCTTTTTCTATTTTTATCATTTTTTTTTTATTTTTCTAAAGTAATTTATTTGTTGGTTTTTGTATCTTTTTGAAATTTAACCGAAAAATATAAAAACGATCATCATCATCATCATCATCATAATGAATAAATTAACTATATAAATTTATAATTTTATAAATAAATGGTTATTGAATATATTTTCCTTCATTTTATATTATTATTATATATATAATTAAATACTCATATATTAAATTGACATAAACTTACGACATTTTTTAGTTATTCTTGTTAATGGTTTTATGTATTATATATATACAATATATATACCTACGTATATCATACACTATATATATATATATATATATCTGATAAATGATTTTAGCCGCTAAACGCATTATACAATATTATATGTATATAAATAATGGTATATATATATAGTTACTAATATATTACCTTAAACGTATTATTAATAAATACATAAAATTTAATATATTAATAAATAAATAAATATAGTTATAATATGAGATAAACTTATGATAATTATTAATATTATTGTGGACAGCGCTATATATATTATAACATTATAAGTATATTATTATAAAAAATTAAAAACAGCAACATTGCAACAATGTTACAATGTTAAATTTATTGCTTATATAATTTGTTGTTTTATTTGTATATATATATATGGTATACAGGTAAGTATATGTAAGTAGTATATTTAATAAATATCTTTATATTATTATATGTGTGTCACTATAAAAAGTATACAATATTATATTAATATAAAATTTTATAAATTATATGACAATAATAGTTAACAAAATCGTAAATAAATTAAAGATTAGTATTAAATATTATATATTAATATAGCGCAGATACAAAAAATAAAAAATTACGTTAGCATATATCAATTTTAAGAAATACATAGAATTTTTTACAATGTAGGTAGGTGGTTGTGTATAAATCTGGTTTTAATTTAAATAATTACATATACATTAACTATATATACTCATATATATGCATAATATTCTTGTAACTATTTTTACAATTATTTATTTGTACATAATTATATATCAATATAAATAATGTAACAATTGGTGAGTGTCAAAAGTGACAATGAAATATTTTGATTTATTAACATAATATAAAAACGATAATAAATGCGATTTCCATATATTACATATAAAAAAAAAAAAATCGGGTAATAAGTAATAAATTAGTGACGTAACAATCGTATTCTCTTGTACGGAAATATATATATTGTACATACATACGTCGCATATATAATTTATGTGCCATAGTGTATATATTATTATATAGTAAATTATATTATGTACACAAAATTAGTTTTATGCGAATTTCAATAACAACCCTAGTAACACTGTTTGTAGTTTGTCCGCAAATTTTTCGCATTATATATATAGTAGTCCGTAGTTTCAATCCGAGGAAATATCTATGGATTTCTTACGGATGTCCGCTGGAATTTTATATGATCTGTGGAACCCTGTCCATGGATTTTTATAAAAAATGTCCTTCTATTATCCGCGTATATTTCCGATGATAATTTCCACGGATTCCGCTTAGAAGTATTTCTCGTTGCTATTAGTCCACAGAATATCCATAGAATTTATATTCATATTTTTTGTGAGCAAATCCACGGATTTTGACAAAAATATTTTTGGATCGTCCATGTATTTTGGCAAGTAATTGAATTGTGAATTGTTCGTATTAGCAGAATAAATGACGATGATGCCAATGATCGCGGTTTAATTCAGATTTTACCGATAAACCAGAATTTCTATGAGCACGAAATGAATATGCTGCCCGAACGATAATAAAAATTCATCGATTGTGCATTTTTTATTTGTAATAAACAAGAACAATAAACCGCAGATAAAATCAATAAAAACTCTTACAAAATTCCTAGGAAATACTTGAGTTGCTGGTTGTTCTAAATATTATGAAAATAAATTAAAAAGAGTGAGGATTATATCTAAATAAGCGAAATATTAAAAATTTGAACTGTCTTGGATAATTGGTGAAATAATTTATAAGTACAATACCGCGCGGATGTATGTTGGACATATTACCCCGACAATCCAAAGATTTCAATTGACCTAAACAAAATTCTATTATATTAAGTGGAAAATCTATGGACATTCTTTCGAATGAAATTCCATTATATCTTTTCCATGGAAAATATGTGAATTTTTTCCACGAAAATTTTCCTCATTTTTCAAAGTACGGACAAATTGTTACTATATAGGGAAGAGGATATGTGCAAATTTTGCATTTATCAGAAAATGTTTTTCTCCTCATTTTTTAATATAAATATAAGACTGAATTTTTTTCTATTAAAAGAGTTTTTAATTATACACGCAATTTACCATGAATCGCTAAGTGTATATAGGATAAGATTGTTGTCCCATCCCGATCTTCATAATTTTCAATTGCTTATAGTTTTATTATGAAATCCAAAATAAAAACAATATACACTTATAAAAAAAATTAATATTTTATATGGAAATTAATCATATTATATGTATTGCATATAAAGGAAAATTCTAATATATACAAATATAAAACAATTAATAAATTTACAAT
Organism: Bibio marci; assembly: GCA_910594885.2. Lineage (NCBI taxonomy): Eukaryota > Metazoa > Arthropoda > Insecta > Diptera > Bibionidae > Bibio > Bibio marci. Next base: position 22,800,958 of record OU343114.1, on the reverse strand, counting down.
CTATATTTTAAGAATTCTATATAATTCTTAAATATGCATGTTCATTATATGTACACGAGTATATTATTTATCTATACTCAATTTAAATATAAAATAAATTCTCATATAAATATGCGTAAACATTTGGATTTGGATCAAAAAAGTGTTGATTTATAGTACTATTTATACCTTTTAAGCTTTATTTTATTATTGATATAAATTTTATTACAAATAATATTAAAACCAAAAAAACATATTGATTTAATATTTTTTTTTCTAATGTTACATACCTTGAGACATAAACAAAAAAAAACAGAATGAATTTATGTACAACATAATAATATACATATATTATATATATATACAAATACATATTATATAATAATAATAATACTATATATATGGTATATATATATTGAACATAAACATATATATATTTAAGTACAACTTAATATTCAATTTAAATACACATATTATATATTGGTATGGTATATATAATAGGTACATTTTGTACGTAGGCATTTTATGACGATATATATACCATATATTATATATATACTCGTTATGTATACACATTGCCCAAATAAGAATCACTTATCAATCCATCGTGTCGCATCCAGTGGCAGACAAAATGTTGTTGTAACTTGTACATTGACTATATATATATAAAATGATTAAATGTGTACAATAAAAATATAATAATATATGTATGTTATAAAAACATATGAATTTTATTTCTAAAACATTATTTAAAGATTTAACAATCAAAAAGACATTAAATTTTATTTTATTAGTCATATTTGTTTATGTTTACACTTCAGTAATAAAATGTCTTAATAATTTTTTTTGTTTTTGTTGTATTTTTTTTTATTTTTTCATAATACTTTTATTTTATTTATTTATTTTTATTTTTTTTTTCTATGTGTGAATGGGGGACGGGGATAAAATCCATATATAATTGTATGTTTTCGGTATATTATATGCATATTATATATATATATATATATACAATTGTGTACATATATATACGAGTTTAATATATATATATATAAATATACTTATGATATATAACTAGTTGATACAATTGTTGATAGGTATTGTCAGTGAACTGAATGATGATTTTTGGTGTATAATCATTATTATTATTATTAGTGTTATTTTTTATTATTATTAATTTTATTATTCGTATATATCAAAAAAGTGAAAAGAAATTTATTTATTTATTATTATTATTATTATTATTATTATTATTATTATTATTATTATTATTGTAGGTTATATTTTTATATTTGTTTATTTTTGTATTGGTTGGTTTTTTATTCTTTTGTATAATAATATATAGTATTTATGAATATAGACTTTTATAGGAAATATAATAATTTTTAAATGTATAAAATAATTTGCTATTTTGCATAAATGTTATTTATGATATATTTTTATATTTATTATATTTAACTATATATTTATTTATATATGTGTGTGTGTGTGTGTGTGTGTGTATATATATAATTTATATGATGTGCGTATATAATAATAAAATATGATGATATAATGAAAGATTTTATGGGAATTTTAAATATATATTTTATATAAAATTAATGATTATTTATGTTGAAAGAAAAGTAAAAATTGTATATTTAAATTTTAACTCATATGTATATATAATAAAATGTTTTGGTTTAAAAATTCTGCTTCTATATGCATATAAGATTATAAGATTTTTAAATACATGTTTTAAAATGTTATATATATATATATTAAATATATAAGATTCAATAGTTGAAAACCATAACCGAAATATTCTTGTTACACCCACTATAAATAATAAAAATAATCCTTTCGTTTTTTTTTTTTTTAAATAACTGACTATATATAGCCCAAATAAGAATACTATATCATTTCTTTTTAATCAAAGAGCACAGTTTGTGGTATACCCCCCCCCCTCTCACATATATATTTAGAACAATTTTGTTAATACATATACTTATATACTTTTTTTTTTTTATTTATCTTGATTAATATTTATGGTGAAAAAAAAAAAATTATATTCAAATAAAAATGTTAAAATTTATAATAATGACTTATAAAAAATGTTTTTAAATCTTTCATGTCATTATTATAATATCATATTCATATATGTATCGAGTGTATCAAAAACACATATTAATAATATATTGTATAAATTACATATTTCATATTCATAAGTACACGACGCATAAAATATTAATATTTAAAATTTTCCAAATTATCATAAATAAATAATAGTTGTTAATTAGAATAATAAATTATAGATTTATTGGATAAGAAAATATGGTTTCGTCCTTTTTTTTTTTTTTTTTGAATAAATACATAATGAAATACAATTTTATATATGCAAAGTATTGTGCATTTGAGCCTGCAATCTTCGTTCATCTTTCAGCCTTAAAATATGATTTTTCTGAATTGTAAAAATTTGGTTCGTCAGAGGCAATTCAATAATTTAGTAAAATTTGAATACTTTTGTAAGAATTGAACAGTGTTTTTTGGTCGTTTTTCATGTTCTTTGTCTTCTGAGGCAAAATCATTATTTTTAAAACAAGTATCAATTTTGGTATACAAGCGTTGCATACAAACGTTTCGACGGTAATTTTTTTTTTTTTTTTTTCAATAAAATGATCTGATAAAAGTTTCCGCAAACAAAAAGTTATTTTTGAAATAAAATTCAACCTTTTCAATAAAATATAAAAATACACTTCAAATAAATGCTATATGTATTACACCTGCTTAAACTATATATGTAAGTAACGCCAGATTTAACAAATGCTAGCAGCTGTATATTAACTACCGTTTATTAATAAAAAAAAAAAAAAAAAAAAAGACGGACTCATATTTGAATACCCGCCATAATGCTGTTTTTTTCGTTTTTTTTACATGAAGACTTCAAAGCTATTTTGATATTAAATATAAAAAGAACATGATCTTATTTTTTTTTTATCTTAATTTTATGAGAACCATATTATTATATTATTATATATAGCTTTATATTGTATGTGAGAAAAATCAAAATTATTTATTTCAATATGTATTTATCTTCAAAAAATATCTAAAATTATATAATATCTCTATTGGTTTTTTTTTTGTGTGTGCTTTATAAGTGATATAGGGTGATAAAAAGGTTAAACAAATAAATAAAAAAATTGTTTTACATTAGAGCAACGACACGAGATAAATAAATTATATAAGGATTTAAAAAGCAAATTTTATAGGTTTTATAGAAATTTAACTTCGTATATATATATATAGAATAGAAATTAAATTATTAAATTATTTAATTCAAGTATAAATAACCAATTATATATATATTAAAATTAAAATTTTTGAGAATATTAAAAACTTAAATTTTTTCTGAATTGAATTTAAAATCCTTAAATATTTGTATTATTGTGTATGTACGGGATGTTACTTATTCATATACAATATAATAAATGAATAATTAATAATAATATAATTTTAACAACGACATTAAATTAAAAATGTAATTAATCTCGTACTGTATATATAAAGAAAGTATGTATGTTTCTCTGTTTATGTAATAAAATATATTGTATAATATGATAAAAAATTGTAATTATTCCATTAATCAATTATTTCGTTTCGTTTTTTTTTCATTAAATGATTCTTATTTATTTCTCTTGTTGTGTTCATATAGATAGAAAAATAACAATTTTATATCATTTTATATATTCAAGACATCACCTCCATAGAGTCTTGTTAATATGTGTGTGTGTGTGTGTGTGTGCTATAGCTGCTGCACATTTTCTTGTATACGACACGGGGCTTATAGATAAATATATAAAACATAATGTACATGAAAATTTTTCTAAAATACAAATATAAAATGAAATCTATATTCTTGACGCGTACACCTTTTTAGGGATTTATTTTCAAGGAAATCTTATAATATTATGTATATTGGTATATTGTATAATATATATATATATATATATACAACAATTGTTATTTATATATGCCATAACTTAACCGTATATATATATATATGATATATATAAAATAAACTTTGTTGAATTTAGATTTACGTGTAATATATAAATGTTATATATATGTATATTTAGTATAGAACTGCTGCTAGAAGCTAGACCATTACAAAATAAAAACGAAAACCCTTTTGTGCATATATATATATTCCTATATATATTCTCTGATATATTACATAGAGAAAATATTATTTTATATCTATATAGTTATATAAATGTGTGTATAAACTCGTATTTTATTTATATATCAACAATATTCCATGTACATTTATATAGTTAGATTATATTTATAGGTATATATATATATATATGTTATGTAAATAAATTTTAACGTTATACTTAACGTATACGACGAAGCAACATATCAGAGTTATATCGCACAGCATTTCATATACAAGGCACATAAAACGTATAATATGAAATAGAGTCTATATATATTGTATATATATGGTATATGCAGGAAGCCATATAGAAAATCCAATATTTTTAAGTTGTGGTTTTTTTTTCCATTTTTCAAAACGTTATAATATTTATAATTTTATATAGAATTGTTTTTTTTCTCTCTTTTTATATATAATATTATGTATTATATTATAATAATAACAATATATATTTATGTATGTATTTATATAAACGTGATATTGTTTCCAAGAATATTTCCATTATTTTACAAAAAAAAGAAAACAAATAAAAAAACAACAACAACACAAAAAACAAAGAACAAAGACATGAAAAAAATAACAAATAGAAAAAGAATATTTTTTATTCTTATGCACTTATACTTATAATAAGCTCCTATATACATACCTATAGTATTTACATATATAATGTATATAACGAGGTAAATGTAGTATATACTCGTACATAATTAAATACATATAATTTCCATAAATATATTTTATTTTAATATTTTTTGCTAAACTATATTAATGACTAACTAAATCGAAAGTTTTATATAATGAAATTAATGTTTAAATCAAAATACTATCACTATTCCTCCTTTGTATACCTAAATTAAGAAATTATTATACCTCAACACTTTATTGTCAAATTTATATCAAAAATGTTGTAACGAAATTTTATTATTTTATAGAACCCACATTATTGACATTTTGCCATATTATTGTTCATAAAAAACTGTCTTATTCAATGTATTTACATTTTTTTTCAACTGAATTTGTTTTAAAAAGTAATTGAAATCACATTACTATGTGAAAAAATTCATAAAAATTGGTTACAATAACTTGTAATATTGTATATTAAAAGAATATATAAATACATTGAATTAGAAATCTTTTTATACTATAATAATTATCTGTGGTTCAGATTATTATAGAACTGTTGAGATTTCATCTTTTTTAATTTAAGGATATGGATAAAATTGTAATACAGTGAACTAAACTTTTAGTGTTACCTGTTAATTTATAGTTAATTTTTTAAAGGTTTTCTGGCCTGCCAGAGAGCGAAGTGCAATTCAGATAAAAAAAATTGCAAAACTTTATATACTTCGTGCTTATGAGAATTTTTTAATTTAAAAAATATTAAGGTGCAAAATATAAAGTTTCATGTGTGTAGACAAAAAAACAAAGATAAATTATTGCAAAGTGATTTGTAATTTATATTGCCGTCCCTTATTATTATTATAATTATATGAAAACTATATACATAAAATGGAAATCTCCGCATGAAATAACAAAAACTGTGATGGACAAATGTTTACATAACAAGGATTACAAAAAAATTAAGAAATTTATTAAATTCCATCCTAAACAAATAACATGAAAAAAAAAAAAGGAATGTGTTTTTTTTATATGATTTTTATGCAAAACAAATGTTATAGGAATTTATAAACCCCAAAAAAATATATTATATATATTGGAAATTCAATAAATGCGTAAAATTCTTATATCAACATTCTGGTATATAGAAATAATAAAAAAGGGTATTATCCTTTTTATTTTCCATTTATACTGGACATCATTTAACATGTCTTCGCATGCTTATAGCATACATGTATTTAAAAACATATACACACAGACAGGCACATATATATATGCGTTAAAAATACGTATAATATAAAAATAATACGGCTATATATTGAGTGTTATTACGGGAAATGTAACTATAGATTTTTGAAATAAAACAAGAGCACGTTATTAAAAGAATTATTTTTAAAATAGCAAATATTGCTATAGTTAACGCACGTTGGTAAATATGGTAAATATTTAATTTTTATAATTTTTTTAATAACCATCGTAATGTTAGAAGTGATAAGATTATCAACAAGTATTTGATGGCTAGTTTTTTTTATGCTCCGTGGTAACGACAAATCCTGTTTAACATCACAATTAAAATAAGTGGATGGCTTTAAAAAATTTCCTGTAATAACACTCTGTATATAGTCAGGTCTAGACAATATGAAACCTAAAAAAAAATATAATATCGTTCACATATGGGATTTTCTTTATTCGATTCAAATACAAACGTGCGTATAGCGGAACTATTTAAAGTTGTCATTGAAACTGCGAATAAATAACAAATATTCAAACATAGACGCATTACAGTATAATAAAACTGATGATAGAATCATTCTCAAGTCATGTTACTGCAAGTGAACTAAACATTCATTAAAATAAAGTTGGTAAATTATTTGCCATCGGGGAGTGGTGTAACAATTCACTAATTATTAGTTAATTACATTATTTAAATATAGGATGGATTAGTTTATAGCCTATTGTGTTGTATTATGTGCTCTGCAAACTTCGTTAATATCTGAATAAGCACAAATCTCACATGAAATCATCATCTCATCATAAATCAATTCCAAACCTCATATAATTTTATTTATAGGTTATAGGAATTATGTATAGATCTACAATAAAATAAAATAACATTTTTATTCTATATAACATCGCTTTTAATATGTAAATGTAACAATTTATTTAATAGAATTGCTCACCGTACTGCCTGTGAAAATGATTGGTAAAAATGTTAACTTTCAACAATTCCATAATGTATTATATTTATATATTCTTATAAAATTATTTATTATTACATTTCTGTTTAGTTTTATTTGCTTGATAAAATCAAAAGGATTTATGAGAATTTTGTGTGCATAGAATTTTCAATTCGCATTTTATTGTTAAATAAATCAAATAAAAAATAATATAATAATAATAATAATAATAATAATAATAATAGTAAAAATAATGATTACATGGAAAAAAATCATATTTCTGTTATTATTATTATTATTATTATTATTATTATTATTTATTTAACTTAACCAATGTTTATTATACACAAAATAATATTTCTATAAGTCGTAAGTCATAACTCAGTAAAATATAATATATAATGATTCGTATATAAACGAAATACTAAATATATAATAAATACACACAAACACAGTATATAATTAAAATAATATATAATAAATACATTTCTTTTCATATATATATAACCCCAAAAGAACAACTATTTTATATATTTATATATCTTGTTGTTAACTTTTATAATACAAAGTAATAAATTATATTTAAGAATAAAACATAAGAAAAAATGTCAAGTTATTTCTTTTAATTAGGTATCTCGTTGAATATATATGTGTGTGTATTCTATAAATATAGATATATATATATATATATATATATGCTGTGTACATGTTACATGTTGTTATAATGTAAACCTTAAAAACAGATTCTCATTTGTGTTCATTCGCGTTGAAATAAAACAGAGAAACGCATTTTTATCTACGATATACTACTCGACGTATAGATAGATATTTATATTCTTTAAGTAAAAATGTAATATTTTATAATAGGACGGAAAATGTAATCAAAAAAGAAAAAAAAAACAAACATTTACGATGGCAATTTACGCCAAGGGACTTAATTTAAATTTTCGAGTGACGAATAGTTGCTGCCCATTAAATAATTGGAAAATTTAATTTTATATTATTTGGGAAAAATATATTTGATAAAATTATGTGCTCTTTTAAAAAAAAAAAAAAAGACAGTATAAAATTACTAATTTTAAAGATAATCGCACAAATTTAAAACATTTAATGTAACTAGAAAAATAGAGGGTATCCTATAAAAAAGGTAAATTCTTAAAAATATTAACGGGTCCTGTTTTATTTAAAAAAAAAAAAATCAATGACAATAATTTTTTTCCAAATAAAATATAAAGTATATTTATAAAAAAAAATATGAGAAAGAAAAAGATTAGAATGTAAGAAAACTGTCTTGTTAAAATTATCTATTATTTTATTATATGTACGCACAAACATATATTATAAAAAAAAATTGTAATATATCAACAAAACAACAATATACTCGAATATATACATACAAAGTTTGGATGTAACCTTAAATACTGTTCTTATAATGATAGAAAATAATATATGGTACATATATTTATTATTTATACAAAATAAAAATGTATATACAAGGAAAAAAAAAGAAGATGAAGTTTAAGATTAACTAAACTCTTACATTCCTATACTATATATAATTTGTACATATATTCTAAAAATATTAAACAATAATAATGGCGACAATGTTGTTCTTCAAATGCATATACACAATTATATACCATATAATTATTTATATATTTTTATATAAATATATGTACGGATACATACATTATTTCTTAAAATGCATATATATATATAAATATACAATATATGTTAATATATAAATAAATAAAATAAAATATACACACACACACAAATCACATTTAAAATAAATAAAAACATAGCATTTATACTAAATAATATATATATATTATGTTATTGTAAAAAGAAAAAATTTAAGTCAATTGTCTTTCAACTTTATATTTATCTTTTTGTATATATTTAAAATATGTTAAATTATTTAATTTTTTTTTTTTCTTAAATTGTGACGGTTGGAATCAGTTTCTTTTCAGAATTTATCTTTTAATAATATTAAATGAGATAAATATATTTTATTATTTCATATTTATTGTATATAATTAACTATATATTATGTACATAGGAGTGCAATTTTTAAACGAGGTTATTTTAATTTAGAAATATACATACAATGTTGCTATATGTGAATTGATACATTGCCATAAGTGGTGTATTAAATAATTTTAATTTAAAACAATATTGTATACTTATATTAATATATAAATTAACAGAATATATATATATATAGATTATAAAATGCTGATGACATACATATAATATGTTATATATATATAGCTAAAATAATTATGATGAGATTAAGAAATAATATACAAACGAATTTAACAAAATATAAAAAACAATATACATTTGTTAGTATAATTACAAAATATTTATTAAATTATATTTAAAAAGGTTGTAGTAGTACACTGTAAACTGTAGAAAAAGGCATACAGATATATTTTGTAAATTTTTTGAAGCAAATTTTATTATATATATATAAACTATTATTAATGTAGAATAGACAATTGTAAAAGGAAAAAAAATTAGATAGATAGATGGAAAGTAATCAACAATGTATCTGATAAAATTAAAAATTATAAAAATATTATAAATTGTTTCAATGAAATCGAAAAATGTCGTTAAAAGAAAAGCTCGTTTAAACTTTGATTTTTACATTACTTATCATATAGATAGGCACGCATTAAATTTTGAAATTGGTTCCACACAACAAATTTTAACATATGACATGTTTATTTCGTTTCTTGTCAAGTAATCAAAAAAAAATAGATTTCTCTGCATATTAAACAAATTTGAAAAATTGTTTATACTACATTTAATTTTAATGTCTGTGAAAAATCCGATTTAACATATAGTGTATTGTAAATATATTGTATATAAAAATTACATATGTAGCACAAAGTTTGCGTCTATATGCAACTATATATGTTTATATTATTAAAAATGATTTATCAGTCATTTTATCTGCTTCATTTATACGCGGCCATATATATGACAATTTTTTTTTTTTGTGTTTAAAATTAAAAGTTTACCAAATGGTTATTTATTATATGATAAACGCTGTCGCGTACAATATGATTTCATTTATCATAAAAACTGAAAATTTATTTATCACAAAAATGTATCACCCCCTTATTTTTATCGCAGCACAATAAATTCCATATTCAGCACAGAACGGCTATATATATACTATCCATCCACATATATATGTTGTATATCTTTTATAAAATTTTATGACAATTTTAAAATGTTTTAACTAAAAATATTGTACATACAACAATGTACTATAAATATAATTATCAAAACCCTCGTCGCACTTGGCTATTTTAAAGACGTAACTTATATTATCATATATACACATATATACCATATATATATATATATATATATATATATATATATGTATGTATGAAATATAGCGCATAAATAAATATAGAGAAGACTTTAAGTATCTTTTATCATGCTTTCATTCGGCGTCTTCATGTGGAATTATTTTATACAAATAAAGTTATAGATACAAATAAATAAAGATGTTATTATAATATATATCAAGACGAAGAGTAAATATTATACATTTGTAAATACAATAATAAATATATTATATATATATAGTTGAACTTTTATGTCAAAGTTACAATTTAAATAATAATAAATGAATGAACATTTGAACAGACATATATTCATCGCGCTTATGCTTGGAAAAAAGGGTTGTAAAATAAAACCAATAAAAATGTTAATGAAATTATGTAAAAATATTATTAACCATATTTTCATTTTCTTATTTTACCCTTTGATTAAATGTGATAATGAAAACCAAAAGGAACTTTTCTTTTCCTTATATACGCATATACACTTTTAAACACACACAGCAACAATATATATATGATAAATAATTGTTCAACCCTTGTGTATGAAAAGTGTTTTTAAAATTAAATTAAGTTAACATATAACCAAAGAGTTTACCCCTTTTTTTCGCTGCTATAATAAATATATATATATATATGGTATAAATAAATATATTTTGTTAATTGCAAGACTCTAATTTTCCAGAATAAATGTTATTTTATAGTACATACGATATGTGTATATATAACAAACAAAACCATATAAACAAACTGTCATTTCAACATTTAGTGAATTTAATTTTCCGCATAACCAAACAGACAAATAGACCATTACTTATTATATATATACGAGTATATAATATGATATGCACAATACTTATTTATACATGATAAAACGAAACATTAATTAGATTGAAACTTTTTTTATATAAATATTATATATAAAAAAGCTTTATTTTCCTTATTTCTTTTTTAGCTTTGTTTCGATGCTATGCTACAATATTTATATATATATATAGAATTTAATTTAATTAAATTTAAAGTAGAACATTTTTAATATTCTTGTAAAATACAAGAAAATGCATACACCACATATACTGATAATACTATACGTATATATGTATTTAAATAGTATTGAAAAAATGCTAAAATGTTAAATATCGTCGTGTAAAAAAAAAACAAAAAGAATGTTTTCCGTATTTCCATTTTTTTTTTATTTTTTTATATTTTTTTATGAGAATATTTTGCATTATAAGAAGAAGCAAACTTTGCAAAAAAAAAATATATATAAACGAAATTCTTTTAATATTTAATAATCACACTAAGTGGTAGGGTATGGTAATAGTATTTTTTCTATAATATTTTATCAAAATAATAACCCATATCATACCATAAATTTTTCTATATATATGAATAGTATATATATTTACTTTCAGTTATATACCAAATATAGAAAGTATATATAATTCATTTGTAAAATGTATATTTTGTGATGATTACGTAAGTAGAAATTCTTGTTGATTTTTTTTTTATCAAATTACTCTTATATTACTATAGGGTTGACTACTTTTCTTTATATATTAGATAATCATAGTATTTAGTAGATTAATCGATGTGGTATAGAAAGTGTACTCTGGTACCCAACGACTTCAATTTATAGCCAACTGCCTTAACTATCCCTTTTGATGTGGATGATCAATATAGATAATTTATTAGTATTAGTTTTCTTTCTAAAAATTTTTGACACTATGCATAACGTTTACTCTTGCCTTTATTAAAAATGCGTATTAAATTTACATTTTGTTATTGGTCTGCAAAAATATTCCCTTATTTATATATTTATTGTATAGAAAACCCAAAAAATAATTTCCTGCCAATTTTTACAATTAATATATTTATTTTAGTTTATATTTTAAATATATACATTCTTTAATTATGTATGTTGAAGCATATAAAGTTAATTTTGTGTATTATGATAAATTGTTATGTTTTACAAATATAAATATTGATTGAAATGTTGATGTCTTTTTAAATGGAAAAGATTTCCTTATTTGATGGTGCGGTGTGAGCTTACCTTTAGCTTTGTATACTATTAACATTTTATAATTTTAGTTTCGACATTTGCTCGCGAGTGGCTCACATTGTATTTTCAAAATTATATTTGAATCATGTTTCCAATATTATATTTAAGGGACGGAAAAACTCTTGAAAAGAGTTTGCTTGATCACTGATACTATTCCCTAATTTGATCATTGGTATTGATCATTATAACGAATATAATAGAGAACCAATGAAATTAGAGCTGAATAGAATAGATCATTGAGACAACTCTTGAATGAGACGGATAGAGACTATTCATGGAATAGATTGATCTATTTGTTCTTGTTCTATAATATATACACACGCACACATATACACACACTTGAAAATATATAAATTGCATTGTATGATGAAATACGGCGTCAGTTAAAATTTGGAGTTTGATAAGGAAAGTTTTAATAAGAGCTCATAAAGAGAAATTAAAATAAAAAATAGAAAAATAGAAAAATAAAAGAATAAAAGAAAAATTAAATGTATTTTATTTATCGTCAATGTATATGTCAAAAAATTTGCATCCAGTCAATTATATCAACTGAATGTCGAAACATTCTGTTATAGTAACCTAAGTGACGGTTTCTGTTGTAATAGCAGAATTTCTGTAGTAAGCAATGTGGCCACATAAAATGGTTTACATTTGGTATGCGGAAAGAAATGTAAAAATGCGGATAATAAAGATATTCAATTGCGGTGAATTCGAAATTATTTTCCAATAATCGAATATACAATAGCAAACAGAGAAACATCAATTAAAACAATAAAGACTTGAATTTATGGAATATTGCATATAACGTGAAATTGTAGTATATTTTGAAAACGATACGTAAACATAGACAATTCAATTATGCTAATTTATTTTGTTAATACAACAATTTTGACGTCAGATTTTAAATTTTACTTTCCACCATAGATATAAACATAACTTCTACAAATTTGCTATATTTAGAGTATTAGTTCTTTTTATAATTTAAAAATCACGGCTTTTTCTTCATAACACACCGAACGGAATCTATTATATTTTTAATTTCAAAATGTGCAAATAAATAAAAGTATTTTTTAAGTTAAAACCTATAAATTTATGTTTTAATATCACACATCTAATAGCTGTGACAAAGATCAGAGCGTTCCAGAAAATTTTCGTCGCTAATATCATACAGGATAGTAACCCATTATTTTTTTTACATATTACAATATAAAAATTTCGTTAAAAAAAGAAAGAAATAAAAGCTTAACATTTGCTTTCAATAAACTATACAATTAGATTTTGTTATAATATATCATAAACGACCAAAAAAATAAAAAATGGTGTGTTATAGCAACCCTGCCAGAAGTTATATAAATATATAAGTATACAAAAAATACGCGTATTTTAACATAGAAAAATCTCATTTATAAAGTATAGGATTTTTTCGTTTTTTTGCTTCTTTTGCACTTGTCACCCCCATTTCTTCTTTATATCGCATCTTCTTATATGTAATACAATTTACGTTGTTGAGTTTTTATTTTATTTTTTTTCCATTTCATAAATGTTACTTACTATGCATATCAATGTACAAAGAAATACTTATTCTTTCTCTTTGTATAGATATATGAGTATATACAAATAATACACATAATAGATATACTATAAATACAGAACAGACAGATAAATAGATATAGACAAAAATATCAGTTATATATAGGAACCCATTTTTAGGGGTTGGCTTTGGTTCAATTACTTTCTGCTGTGAACTTATATAGCGTTATATGTACTATTACTATATATTGTATATATATATGTATATTATATATGATATTACAGTATTTATACAATGATATGCCATTCATCCCTATCATATATATATTCTATATATATTCATTCTTATTTTTTCTCGAATTTTTTTCATGTTTTACTTTTTCTATTTGTTTTATATAACTATATATACATAATATAATAACATGTATATAATATAAGATGTTGTGTATATATTGTATACATGTATATTTTATTTCAAGTTAGAGGCGTTTAAATAACCCCTGCGATCGTGCTAAGTTAAAGTTATATTATATAACCATCTTAAAGATGAACAGTATTAAATAAAAAAATTGTCTTTATTTAATATAATAGTATAGTATTAGTATATATATATATATATATATAGGTACAATACAATATATAACATAAGATTATGTTTCTTCTTTGAGTAAAACACACATATATGAGTAAAACTAATACATGCGTTATTAAAATTGTGACAAAATTTCATCACTTATTTTATACAAATGTAAAAACCACTTTTCATTTATGAACTTCAATGATTCTACTGAATCAGTTCTTATAATAATTTCAAAATTAATTTCAATCAATAAATTTGTAATGTTATTTAAAAACAAACTCTATACTTTACTATACATCTTATTTGTCCACTAACTATATTTGAAAATTTGTTATTTATTGTGACAAATGTTTTATTAAGTTTTATAATATTTATGAAATTTATTTAACTTTTTACAGTGTAACAGCACAAGTTTGGATGGAGAAAAAAAAATTTCTAATGAATAGAAATATAGTTGGATTATCAAAAGATGCACAAAATTGGTGAGTGCTGTACTTGCACATAATTAATAAACTTCTAGCCCTCATATTACACCGACAAATCTCAAAATGGATCGATCTGTGCATCGTATGGAGCAAGCTGGATTTCGACCAAAAAAATCATGTACTGATCAAATAAATAATTTTCACTACTATTATATTCATTGTATCGATGTCGCTTGTGTGTAGAATCTTACAAGAGATTCGTTGGAGTAGAATTCACGCAGGCACCGACGAAGGCTGAGAAGTAACATTAAGTTTAGAATATTTCTATATATTTTTCTTATTTTCTGGTTGAAATTTAAATAAATTATGAAAAAAAATTTGCGTGTTCACCGAATTAAATTTTCTTAAAAATCAACTTTTACGAATTATTATGTTTTTTTTAATAACGAATCATAGTTTTAACGGATTTTCATTTTTGCCTACATTATTGCAAATTTTAAACAATTTCTAATCTTTCATAGAAGAGATGTTGAACATCGATTCACACGTTCAAAGGATTTTCCAATCGATGGCAGAGAAAATTTAAAAAAATATGTAGTATCACAATAAAGTTGACAACCGAATGGTACAAAAAATTTATACACTACCATTATTTCATAACAAAATTTCAATGACATAAAAATGGAGAATCGATCATATCTTTTGAATCGATTTTAAAAATCTCTAATAATATGTCTCATATTTGGTGTACGCGTACGTATAACATTCAATCGCACATTTTCTATACCAATTTTGCTAGTATAGGCAATTGCTTAATGGTTATTTGGCTAAAACCTTATGTAGTATAACCTATTTTTATTTTTTTATTATATTCCAATAAAATACTCATCATCAATATAGTAGATATATGTATAAAGAATTGTATACGAATATATATATTATATATAAGGTTGTCAACTATCTCCCTTCCGCCTTTTTGCTCTTTATTCAATGCTTTATAAAAAGTGTTACAGTAATCGGATTTAGTTCAAATATGCGCCGTTTTGTTCGATAATCTGTTTCCATCTAGACTGCAACTTCATAATACCTCCCTCGTAGAAGCCTCCCTCCTTATTTGCGAAGAACTCGGACAGCCACTTTTCACAAGCCTCTTTTGAGATCAACTTTACACCACCAAGGGCGTTCGCCATGGACAGGAACAGGTGGTAATCACTTGGCGCTATGTCCGGGCTATATGGTGGATGCGATAAAACCTCCCATCCGAGCTCCCGTAGCTTCTGACGAGTCATCAACGAAGTGTGTGGTCTGGCGTTGTCCTGGTGGAACACTACACCCTTCCTTTTGGCCAATTCTGGACGCTTCTGGTCGATCGCCTGCTTCAAGCGGTCCAGTTGTTCGCAGTAGATGGTAGAATTAAGCGTCTGGCCATATGGGAGCAGCTCATAGTGGATGATTCCCTTCCAATCCCACCAAACACACAGCAAAACCTTCCTGGCCGTCAATCCCGGCTTGGCCACTGTTTGGGACGATTCACCGGCCTGCGACCACGACCGTTTTCGCTTGATATTGTCGTATGTGATCCATTTTTCGTCGCCAGTCACCATCCGCTTCAAGAATGGGTCGAGTTCGTTCCGTTTCAGCAGCATTTCGCAAATGGAAATTCGGTCCATTAGATTTTTCACTGTTAATTCATGTGGCACCCAAACATCAAGCTTTTTTTTGTATCCAGCCTTCTGCAGATGGTTTAAAATGGTTTGGTGACTAACTCCCATCTCCTGGGCGATGTCACGAGATGCCACATGCCGGTCTAACTCGATATATTCCATGATTTGATCGGTATTTGTCGTCACAGGTCTTCCGCCGGCTGGCTTATCCATGGTGTCGTTTTCACCGGCTCTGAATCGTCGAAACCATTCCTCCGCGGTTCGAAGTGATAGAGTACCATCCCCCAAAACACCATTAATTTCACGGAACGTTTCTCTAGCGGATTTGCCTTTAACGAAGGAAAACTTTAAAATAGCGCGAATTTCGGCGTTAGTGAACTCCATGTTTACACGTCTATAACTGTTGAACGCAATATCCAAACTAATCATACATAGCGTCGTTTTGTTTGTTATGTCAAGAGCTTTCAAATTATGTACAGTGTTGCCAGATACGAGCTCTGTAGCGCTTTGTACATAGCCGCGAAATTAAAAAGACAAAAAGGCGGAAGGGAGATATTTGACAACCTAATATATAATATAAATATTTACTTTGAACATTTGATGATTTAAAAATTACAATTGTAATTGGAAACAACGCAAAATATATCAATACATTGTATATAGTATATATTATATATAAATATATATATATATATGTGTTTAGATGGTATTAAATATATATATATATATATATATAGGTATTGATATATAAGTGATGAATATCTAAATAGTAAATACAAAATTTTTATTTTAGAATTTTATTATATAATTTATATACAGGATTTATAGTACATTTATAGTAAATATTTGTAAATTAACTCTATAAATAATTTACATATTGAACAAAATAATATAGGTGTAATTACTGTAATTGTATGTTATAACTCTTTTCTATTTGTGTCTGATTTGTCAATTATATGTTATTTTCTGAAAAACAACAAATATCGTTACTTAATCTATATAACTATATAGCTATACTGCAATATACATATCTATATAATATGTGCTCAATAAACTTTAAATATATATATTCATTCTATTTTCATCATAAAATAATATGTCGGATGTTTCTATAAAGAAAAAAAAAAAAGCGGAAAAGAAAAAACGTTTTATTTTTTCTGTATATATGCAAATAAATCATACGATAAAAAGCCAATATCCAATATTGAATTTTCCCCTATCTCATGCAAAAAAAAAAAAATAAAGAAAATATATATGTTAAATCTATATGTCTATAAATATTCATATTATATTATATAGAACATGAACGAGATATCTTTAAATGCAAAAAAAAAAAAAAGAAATTTTAAAGTTTGATTTGATTGGACCATAAAAAAATCTCAATTGAAGAGAATAAATCAGTAAATTTATATGCGAAAATAATTTAATGCTAAGTTGATTTTGTTTTCTTTTTCTTTTTATTTTGATTTTCCTCTTTTTTTTTTTTCCTCTTTGTGATGGGTTATTTTTACGATGTTAAGAGTAAAGAAGTAGAAAGAAAATAATTTCCGGTAATTAAATGTACATATAATATACAATATATAAATTATATATAAGTACTCGTACACAAAAATACAGAAATGTTGTAGAGATGGATTATAATGGACACGAATGTTTTATGATTTTGGATATGTTTGAATCCGTAGACACGATGTGCATAAAAACTCTTTATTTTGTGTGATATTTGTATCGGTTTTGTCCTTAGTATACCCGGTAATTTTGCACCTGTCTCTATATAGCTAAATCTATATTATTTATTTGCGGTTATATATAACATATATCATATGTGCATAAAAAGAGTATGACACAATTGTTATAAGTAAATATTTCAAATCGTTCCAACAATAACAACATCCTATTTTCTTATATATTATAATATAATGTTTATATACGCATTAATTATTACAATAATTGAAACACATATTAAAATAATAATAAACAATTTCTATACATTTTGATTCACCAATTATACATTCTAATTGTTAACTATATAATATTAATTGCAAATAATTATATTGAATTGAAAATTGAATTAAATTATAATTAAGCATAAAATCAAATGTTTTGCGTATATAAAAATTACAATAAATAAAAGTTCATTGATATCATATAAATGAAAAAAAAATAAATAAATAAATAAAAATATAGCGTATTTTTTTAAAAACGATACAACTTCGATTAGTTTAATTTTTTATCTGCAATTTCATCAACAAATGGCGGGCAATATTTCATTAATTATGTTAGTAATTTTGACCTTCAATATCTCAAAAGTCTTGTTAGTTTATCGACATAGCGCCTAATGATAGGATGTAACCTGAACGGAAATAATTTATTAAATGTCCCAAATCACAAGATCTTGGGTCACAAATTCACAGATTCATTTGTAAACAAAAATTTTATAAGTTGTGCTGTAATAGTAACCATTTACCGTAACAATCTAATTTCGATAGAAACAAAATTCTCAAATTTATGAATTATCATCTTTTTTATTTACGCGACATAGTTATGATTTAAATACTTCAATTTCTTAGAGTAGTTGAAATGTTTCATCATTCCATATGATGATTTTCCAAAGAAGATTGAAAAAAAAATAGGTATACTTTCAAGTGTATCACATTAAAGAATATACCCTATGCAATATGTTGACGAACTTTAATGCATATGTTATATACATTTTTTTAAATAAGACATAAAATGTATACATGCATACGACGACGAGTATATTATACAATAATACATATACACAGTATACTCAAACATATTTTTATAACAAAAGTGTATAATGTTTATATTTGATGTTGGTTTGTAACATTGCCGACGGTAAATTTATAAATTTATTAATAATAATATTTAATAAATATATTATTAAAAGTAATGCTTGATATAATTTATATAATTTATGCGGTGAAATGAGACATTAAATTTTTCGATTCAGTACATTAAAATATTAAAAAGAAAATTGTAATTTAATTAAACGCTCAAGAATTGATAGTTTTCAGTTAAATCATGTAATAAAATAATAATATATAATGTAATAATTAACAATTTGTACAAATTATTCATACAGAATAATCATTTTGGTGTATTCTGTAAATATTTGGAGAAAAAAAAGCAAAAATAGTCGTATATAAATAATGACAAAATTTAAAATAAATTAAAATTTTCAAAATTAAAATAATATAGCACACAATAATTTGTTATATACATATGTTTCTCTGTGACAAATGCTTAAGATTTATTTAAAACTTTATGGTTGTTTAAGTTATTCCGTGGCCCAATGATTAGACCTCATATGGCACGAGGTTGCGTTGTAGTGTTGACATGAGAAGAATTTATCAATATTTTTCATATTGAAAATTGAACAATATGATTGTGTTGGACCCAATTCAGAGATAAGCAATTTCTAATATAAAATCTATAAGACAACGCTATATGTACAATTCACCCATAAGAAAAATTGAAATCATATATATTTAATATTTGCAGACCAATTGGTGAATTGCTATAAACTGAAGCAATGAATACACTTGATAATGTGACGGATATATATACCACTTTGTATTTTAATATTATAATTATATTACTATATAATTTAAATGAACGAAAACCAATTAAAATATCTTAAATAATATTATATAAATTGATTCTATTTTAATTGTGCACAATTATTGTTATGCTGTTGATTAGTTGATTATATATTATAATTTAAATTAAAGAAATCTTGAACTACTTAAATTATTTAATTTGCAAATGCTAAATATATGTACAAGTCTATGTTGCATATATATACAAAATGATGATACAATACAAAATACAATGAAATAAAAAACAGACATAATAATATTCATAAAGTAAATGAATTAATTTTTATTACCATTAATACATTGTATATTAAGAACAAGATATAATACTTTTTTAAATCAAAACCATTGTCAAAGAGGCAATACGTATATCGTGTAATGTGCAATAATTGTGAAGTGTGAAGTAAAAAAAAATTAACATAAAATTAATAAGATACAATAACTATTCTCATTTCATTTAATCCTGAAATTAATATAATTAAATAAAATAAAAACTTTTAAATAAATATCAATGAATACATAAATTTATTATATGCATTTAAAATTAAAAGTGTATTAAGATTTTGATGCGAATCGAACATGTAAAACATAATATGTTTATGCCATCTGTACAAAATGTGTTCAACTTTTATGTGTGTCGATAACATAATTCTATGTTCTGTTCAAAAAAAAAAAAAAAAAAAAGAAAAAAGAATCGTAGACACACAAAAACGTACAAAAATATTGAATATTTTATAACAGAAAAAGTGAATCTATACTGAAAAAAAGCACATTCTTTATACTTTGTCTTGTGTGCTGCATTTTATTTATAGTATTTTATTTTAAAAAGCACAAACTGTGGTTGGATTCTTATATACTTTATATTTATTTATCATTTCAGAACAACCGAAAAAAAAAATAAAATATATGGTAATAGTTCAAAACACACAAAAACACGCCAACGTCACTCTGGCGTAAAACTAAAAAAAAAAAAAATAATAAATAAACCAAAAGAAAAATAAATTTACACAACTAAAATAATAAATAATAAAAATAATAAAATTTTCCTTTTATTGGACTTGTTAAATGGTAATAATTTTCTTTTAGTAAATTGATTATATATTTATTAATGTCTCTCTCTCTGGTATATGTTAGTAAATCCATGTGTATGTTTTATATGTTACAATTTTTTTTTCCTATGTCAATTTCTTTTGAAAACACATAAATATTTTTGTTATGTATATTATCACTTTTTATTTGTGTATTTTTAATATATATTATTATGTATAATTTTACTATTGTGTATATATAGTAATCAGGATATATTTTCTTATGGTATAATATATACGAGTATTGTTTGTTAGTATATATGTTATTTTTGTAAATACATCGCAAATTTTATTTACCCATAAAATGTTTTGTTTTATGAACAATTACTCCTTTTATTGATAGCTACCAAACAACGTATATTACTTGTATATATTTGTACGCATACATATGTTAGTTTTTCTTATTAACGCCTATATATAATATAATGCATGAATTTGAATACATCTTATAATATATTATATTTTTATTTTAATGTGGTGTGTATATATAGTTAAAATATATGAAAGTGTTAATTGAGTGATGAAAATGTACTTCAAATACAGTAAATACAGTCTGTGATTAATAAAAGAAAAAAAAATTGAAAATTGAACAAAATTTTATAGCATAAGATTTAATTTGAATACATTGTTTTAATACTTGTCGAAAAATCTTTAAATAATTACTTTAAAGTAATATTAAAAATATTACAGATAATCTTTTCTGATTTTTGTTTCAATAATATGTATATATATGTTGATTAAAATGGCAAGATAATCAATATTATGTTATTGGAAAATTTTTGGAATAACTTTTCTTTTAATATTATAAAAATTTATACCCACACGCCTTTTTTTGAAACAGAAGTAGTCATTCATATATACGTTTAAGTTTAACGATTCAATAATTTTGAAAAAACTTTGTTAATTTATTTATATTTATTAATGTATATATTATTTTTTACACATAAACGTTATTATATAATCTAATTTTATTTCCTATTTAACTACAAAGAAATGTATTTACTTTACCCAATTAAAATATACCATAAAACAGAGATATATAAACAACAATAAATTTATAAATAAGTTTTTTGAAAATTTGTTATTTTGAAATTAATCTATATATATATATTTGAAAGGCAATAAAATTTTAATCAAAAATTGAGTTCATTCAATTTAAATTCTTTTGTCCACACACGCATATATGTAATATATAATTCGTTCGTATATATATATATTTAAACAAAATACTGAAATTGCAAAATGTTATTTAAAACAGGAAAGTTCATTTTATTTATGGTGATCGTAAATTCTTTTAGATATAAATTCACAAAATATATAATTCCACCTCTATATATGATGTGAATATAATGCTATATTACATCTTGCGCTGCTATATAATATGTATATATAAACGCTATATATATATATTTTAAATTCATATATACCTCGTTACTATAAATAAATATATATATTTCTTTCGACACAGGGAATATATATACGAGTATTCACAATTTTACCAATACCTTACTTCGATTTTCATTTTATAACTTTATATACCTATATATTGTAAATATATATATTGTACCATAAATGTATATATGTACAATAACATATGATCCGCAATTATTTATGTATATATATATATATTATTTATATCGGAACATATAATCAGAAAATCTCTCATACACTGGCCTCAACTTGTATTTCAAAACGGAATAAAAATAAAGTTAAAAATGAAAATTTTAAATCGAAAAGCAATCAAATATAATAATATACACAGCACGTAAATAGCTTATACATATACAATAATAATACAAAGAAACGTATTATTTTTTGAACAAATTATAAACATATATATTATACATTCTAGTAACTTTTTAATAAGGTTTTGGAACATAGTACAATATATATACGAACTCACATTTTAAAAATTTTTACTAAATCTGTATATATAGTTCTTGTTGCAATATATGTTAAAGTCTCAATTCACAACACGATTTAAATATAAAAGTGCATATATACAAATATAATTTTACTAACTATAAGAAGTTATAACAATTTAATATTAATCTTATATTATATAGATGAAAAAAATATGATTCATTTGATATTCGTAAATTTGTACAATAAATCATTTTTAGAATAAATTTTTTTTATTGTTATACTGAAGCTGAAATAAAATATATATATATAATTCATTATATTGTAATATATTTTATTGTATATACAAGGTTGTTTCACATAAATATAAAAAAATATATATTCGATCAGGTTATATATTAAAAAAAGATGATACCATACCTAACTATACACATAATGTTACATCTACAGACTTTCAAAGGTAGATTTTTTTTTATTAACTTATTGAAAGTCAATTGCCGATGATATATAAAAAAAAAAATAAATCGGTATACTCATCAGATATGGTTACATACCACTGATGGGTTTAGCGAAAATAATTGAATCGAGTTTTATGACATCAATCGTTATATGTATAAACAAAATTTACAATATTCAATATATGGAAATATTTGAAATATTTTTGTTGTACTTTTTTTTTTGTAAAATAGAAGAAGTATTAAATTTTGCAAGAGTTGTGTTTTAAAAACCGAAACTAATAATAAGAACAAATTTTGTTAATGGTTATAATCCGTACTCAGCCGATAAGGATATGGCAACGGGTTTTTTCGGGATGCACATCGACTATATCTAGAAGAGGTAAAACAATAACTGGTGCGAATTATTCGTCATTATTAGATCGATTTAAAAGAAGAAATTGGACAAAAATGACTACATCCGAAAAATATAATATATTGTTTTTCTTCGCCGAATGACAATACACTAGTTTACACATCATTAATTAAAACGTCTAAATTACGTTACGATTTTCTTCACCTTATCCACCGTATTTTACATATTTGGCATAAAGCTACGTTTTCCTCTGTCCAAACATGAAGAAATGTCTTAGCTTGGAAGAGATTTATATTCCGAATATATTTTGCCTATCTAAACAAATGTTCCAAATGCATTAAGAGATTGAAATATCAGTACAAAAATTACATAGATGTAAAAAGAGATTAAGATGTTTAACAAAAGTGATTTGTTGTTTTAATTATCAAGTAAAAATATGTATTATTAATTATAAAATATTATATTATAATTTATTGAGTGGCTGCATAATATCATCATATTCAAAAGAATTAATGTTTAAAGTGGGACAAAATTATATTTTTTATAATCGTCTAATCAATGTATCTGTAACTATGCCTACAGAATACATTCAGTAGCGCAGTGGTTAATCATAAAATATAGCTGGTTCAATTTCTGTTATTTTCATAGGATATTTTTTAGTATTTATTTTAATACAGAAATTTTCGCGTTTATGGAATAAAAAGAAAACGGATATCTTTGAAAATATGGTACTCAAAGATTAACAATGTCTGCACACACATGACTTAATGGGCTAATCTAATCGCACCCATTTAAAAATAATAGAATTACGAAAACATTTATCTTTCGTTAATTGCAGTACATAATCGGTAAATTTTTAATATGTATACTCGCATGCGGAATAATTTATTAACATGGCTGTAATGAAAGGTATATTAGATGCAATAATCTCCACATAGAGTAATATATGACTTGGAAAGAAAAAATAAACACAGAATACATATATAATAAACTGGAAATTTATATATAATAAATACTGTTTTTATTCACTTGAAATAATGTAAACAATATTGTTTCATTTGGATTACAAATTATTAAATTGTTCTAGTTATGCATCTACATATATTTATTGTTTATAAACTATAAATAAACTATTATATATAACGAGTACATAAATAATATAATGTTATCATATTTTATGAGCATTGTGTGCATAATTTTTCATCTATATACATATTCGAGTAATATGCATTAATTTTATTGGAAAAGAATATACTGATTAAAAAAAATTAATTTTATATATAAATATAGAATCACAATAAAATTTTATTATAGATAATTTATATGACAATTTTTATATAGTTAGTAAGATTTTCATTAAACTGGTTTTAGACATCTTTTCAAATGAATGGAAAGAAGCATACATATGGGCGGTAACGTGTTTTATTTATTTTATATTTATGATCGTATATATATATATGGAATAGAGGATTATCACATGTATTATGTATTTTTATTTTGAAATTATGATGGTTGAATACTGTATGCATAGTTCATTTTTTCAAGTCATATATTACTCCAAGTGGAGTTTTATCTCATCTAATAAACGTTTCATTACAGCCAAGTTGGTAAATTACTCCGCGCATGGGAGTATATAACAATTTACCAATTATGTACTGCAATTAACAAAAGATAGATGTTTTCATAATTTTATTATTTTTATATGGGTGATTAGCCGATAGTGATGTGTGTGTGTGTGTGCAGAGACATTGTTAATCTTTGAATAGCGCGTCCAACACCAAATTTTCAAAGATATTCGTTTTTCTTTTTATTCCATAAACGAACGAGTAGACACCCGCAGCAGAAAAATTTCAGTATTAAAATAAATACCGGAAAATTTCTTATGAAAATAGTGGGAATTGACCCCACTATATTTCATGATTATAATAAACATCAGCACTATACCACTGCGCTACTGAGTGTTATATATATTCATTCATACCATATATATGTATAAGTATATAATAATATTAATCTTTTAAAATATTTATTATAAAAATATGCGAACCTGAATTCAAATACCACGACTAAAACAAGTAATAATGAATACAATAAAATTATAAAAAAAAAAATGTTGTAAATATGATAAAATATAATAAATATACGTTATGCTTCTATTGATATGAAAAATAGCGAAAAATCGATAAGATTATATGAAATAATAATAGCAATAATAATAATAATAATAATAATAATAATAATAATAATAATAATAATAATAATAGTATAAAAATTAAATTAAAAATGTCAACAAATATGTTCTTTGTTTATATTATTGTGCCTATGTATTTTTTG
Organism: Bibio marci; assembly: GCA_910594885.2. Lineage (NCBI taxonomy): Eukaryota > Metazoa > Arthropoda > Insecta > Diptera > Bibionidae > Bibio > Bibio marci. Next base: position 22,774,651 of record OU343114.1, on the reverse strand, counting down.
TCACACACATTAATGTATGTGAATGTATAAATATGTAAATATTCATAAACAAACATCGAAATAACATTGTAATGTAACTACTTATATACTTAAAAACATTTTATAACTATGTACGTACTACGTACATATTTAAGTAGGGTTATACTCTAGGTTTAACAAAAAAGGATAAATAATGCAATTTATTTTAATTACATATATATGAACATTAAAAAATTGTACGCTTCTCTAGAAAGCACTGTACGCATTTTAAAACTATATAAAAATAAAATTTATTATTATTTTATTTTTCGCTAAAATATAAACAAATCTTAAATAAATAAATTTATATTTTCTTTTTATAATATACTTTTGTTATTTCATTTTCCATATATTTTTATTTATATGAATTTAAAAATGAATTCAACCATGTGTGTATACAGTTGGGTAACAAATTATTATGGCAACGACTATGTTTCTTGTAACATTTCAGAAATCGAGAGAAACCGATAAATTTAAAGTATAGATTTTTATAGCTTTTAATTCAACCAATTTTTGATGGCTTTCTCCATAAGCGTTACGGAAATATATTTAACATTTTACAGAGACACGGAATTCTTTATTTTTGTTAAATGCCCTAAAATCTAAAGTTAGTTATTACATTAAATTACATTTTTATTTATCGATTTTGTGAAAATACCAAAAAAAATCATCCAATGAATGAGAAATATTACTATTTACTAATTACGAAATATGATAGAATTTTTTAAAAGATTTTTTTTAATACCGCATCCGCTATATATGTTATTTAATAAATTAAATATTAAAAAAATAGATATTCAATTAAAATTTACTAAGTGACCGTATTATTTTATTTAATTATTTACAAACAATATATGGTTAAGCAATTCAACCGTACAGCATAAATATTATTTTAACAGAAGATCTAAAAAATAAATTATCTCAATTCTCAATTTTATTTTTATATATTTTAGTAACACCCTATAAAAAATATTTATTTGCTATACTTTAGTTAGAATATAGATTGAATTGTTGAATAGTTTTTTTTTATAAAAATTATATACAATGCATTACAACTACATATATATAAAATAATAGGTTTTACTAGTATTTATACTCGACATGTGTAGCACACATATTTATGTGTGGTAAACTAACGAAATGTCTACGAATGAATGCATGTAACAGTTCAAACAAATCATAAATAATACTTAAATATATATAGCAATTGAAATTTTAGCAGAGAATGGATTTTCCAGACCAAATTTATTGTATTTATTTGTATTTTATGTATTAATATTATCAGTTAACAATCAATAATTTAAGTATAATCGGATTTTAATTCTCACTTTTTGTGTACTTGACCCCAGGACTTGATTATATAGAAATATATATAATATTTATTTATATATTGTATATACAATGAATATATTGAATTTAGTGCATATTGTATTCAATCTTTTGAATAAATTCGCTTGAAATACAATATTTTTTATATGAAAATTTAACTTAAATTAAATGGTAACCAATATCTGAAATGAAGAAAAGAGAAAAATTCTTTTGCATAACAATAGTTACGTAATATACAAGAACATCTATTGTTAATGTGTGAACAAATACAACAGTGTACAACAAGAAGGAAATTATAATACCAAAATCACAAATAATGTGTTTTACAACTTTCAGGTAAAAAAAATGTATTTCAAATATATTATCGATACGTATTTAATAGTACATATATTATTACAAATAAATTTAAACGCAAAGTAAAATAGAGATTTGAAAGAATAAAAAATGTTCCTTTATGTGAGAGCTACTATAAAACACGACCAATAATGTTATTACTTTTTTTTTTTAAGTTAAATGAAATATAACAGATAGAAAAGATAGAAGAGAAATGGTGTCTGGTACATTAATAATAATATACACAATGTATTGAATGGTAACGGAGAAAACTAAATGGACAACACCCATACAATTTATTTATTATATTATATTAAGGTAATAATCATTTAATCATAATAACAACTAATAATTACCTGTAACTATATAGTTTATGGGTGGTAAATATTAATATATAAGTGTTGCATATATAGCGTGATATAGACTAATACGTTTTTTTTTCATGAACAAATCGGTTTTGATGATTTATTTATAATTTGTATAAATAAAAATCTACTATATGGTTTTAATAGTTTGACGATAATGAAAAAAACATACAAAAAAATATTTTTACTTAAATCTAAACTGCGCGTCTCGCAAAGCGCAGTGTCTATACGTTTATTTATAGTTATAACTTGATGCCAACAATTTAACAGTTGTACGAGAACATAATATTATAAATATTATGTGTTTCATTTTTCTTGTCTGCGAACCAAATTTTTTTTTGCATATTAAATATTATATATAAATAAACGTAGTGTTTGTGATTGTTTTTCTTATCACAGGCTGGAAACTGATGCCACTCTTAAACATATTTATTCGACAAAAATCATCCGTCAATGAGATACGCAATTATTTAGTTGCATTACATGTCTATATTTTGGATAAACAAAATTTAAAATTATTCTACCGCCTCCCATATTTATAAACTTTATTTTTTTCACTATATTATACCATTACCATTACATTGTATTATGTAAATATATAATATTTTAAATAACTTAACCTTTTAAAATTAAATGTGTTAATGTAAATTGTATATATTTTAATTAAATATATTAAAAACGAAATTTTATTTTTATACATTTTATGTATTACAATTGTTTTTTAGTTAAGACTTTAAATATGTATATAAGAATGTGTTATGTATATTGTATTTTCATATATATGCATAAATTAATACAGTCGCATTGTATACCATATATCGTATACACTTAATTAATTTGCATTATATTATTGTATATTATAAATTTAAATAAATTGTGTGTAAATTTTTACATTCAATGTAAATTTTCATTTTACAATATAAAATAAACCAATAAAAAATATTTATTTATATTATCTTTTGTTTTTTAAATTAAAATCAATGAAATATATTGGCTAAAAGCATTTCATATTCTTTAATTGTGATTTGATTGGAGTCACATTTTTATTTTAACAAAGTGTACATGAATTTATATATATATATATATATATATTTTTTGTTTTAATATATTCATCGCGTTATATATATATAAATTAAATATAATATAGTTAAGCACTCAGTAGCGTAGTGGTATATAGTTGGTTCAAAAAATGCTATTTTTCACAACAAAATTTTTCGATATTTATTTGAATACTGAAATTTTTCTGCTACGGGTGACCATTTGTTAGTTTATGGAATAAAAAGAAAAACGGATATCTTTGAAAATGTGGTGTTGGTCGCGCTACTCAAAGATTAACAATGTCTGCACACACACACAAACACACATCACTAACCCATATAAAAATAATAGAATTATGAAAACATCTATCTTTTGTTGTGTACAATTGGTAAATTGTTTTGATAAGTTAAAGAAAAGGAAAATGAAACGTAACAGGAAAAGTTAAAATAACTAATAAAGTTCGTTAAGTGTAAACGTAAGGAATAGGTAAAGTTAAGTGGACGTCGGATTATAAAAAAGAAAAAAAAAGTATGGTAAAATTAGATAAATTATAAGAGTTAAGTACTAAAATTAAATAATTTTATAAATTTTATATGAAATTAATATCAAAATTATATGCTTCTTATATTATTATTTTCAAATTTCTAATAATAAATAATAAATATTTGAATATTTTATATATTTTCTTTTGGTTTTTAATGTAATACATTTATACACAAATACAATACGCAACGAAGAGACTGAATTCCAACAAAAAATTATTTATTTATATAAAATAAAATATAAATATATATATATCTTCTTTTTATCACTCAAATAAATTAATTTGTTAAAATTATTGCTTGTATTTTATATATATATTTATATATGCGAAAAGAAAACAACATAATATTTTTAGTGGTTTTTATATGTTATTATGTGGTATATATATATATATACCTATTTATTATATAGCCTTATTCACTGTAATGAATTTATTGAAGCTATAACAATAAAAGAAGGTTTATTGAGTGTTTATAGATTTATGGTAGACGCTACCAAAAAAAAAAAACGAAAAACAACTATAATAATAATAATAATAATATTATTTTATATATATATTATATTGTTGTATATAATATAAAATAAAATATATACATACTAAAATGAATGTTAAAATATTATATTATATACATTAAATAAAAATATTATACGACAATCATTTTTTTTTTATTATATATTTAATTTTTCTTTAGTCAATTTTGTGCGCTCTTGTTCTCTCTCGCATATACAGAGAATTTTCTAATTAATTTCACATGTAAACTATAATATACCATAGATTATAAAATAATTGTTTATTTTGGTTGTAAAAATATTACCTTTTTTTTTTATACCTATTAATTTAATTATCATGTTAATGAGTAATAAAAAATAATAATAATCACATATAGGTTTTGATTTTATTATATATAGATATGTAAATAAATATGTATATATAGTTAATGTACATATTTATTTAATACCGTTTAAAGGGTATATTATATAAATACTATTATGAATGTGTGACATAGAATTATTTCTTATTATTTTTATTACAAAATATTGACTTATTTCTTGCGTATACATTTACATATATAAGTGAAAGTTTAAGTATATATATATATATATATTTCTTTTAATTTTTTTAAGTCATATATTGTACCAAGTGGAGCTATATGTCTTCTAATAAATCTTTCATTACAGCCAAGTTGGTAAATAACTCCCCACATGGGAGTATATAACAATTTACCTATTGTACACTGTAATTAACGAAAGATAGATGTTTTAATAATTCTATTACTTTTATATGGGTGATTAGGCCATAGTGATGTGTGTGTGTGACATTGTTAATCTTTAAATAGCGCATTCAAACACCATATTTTCAAAGATATCCGTTTTTCTTTTAAACGAACAAATGGTCAGACGCTGCAGAAGAATTTCAGTATTTAAAAAAATACAAAAAAATTCTACTAAGTGTTATAGAACACATAGACTAAATAATATATAGATAATTAAATTTAATTTAGAATAACATAGATTTTAACACAATTAAAATACAAATTTATATAAATTAAAAAATTATAACAAATAAAATAAATTACCTATATTCATGTCCATATGAATTCTAAATAATAATTATTTTATTAAAAACTTTATTTATAATTCACACACAACAAAATAAAACTCTTCTAACACTTTGATCAAACTTTGATATACAATAATTGATAAATTAAATAATTAAAATACTCTATATTTAACAATAAAATATTAGTTATACAAAAAATTTGATGTTATTATTTCGAAAACCTATGTTCAACTAAACTTATATATTGGAGAATTAAAAATATGTTTTTTTATTAATATAGAAAATAATTTAACATACAAATAACATTGTATATATATAGCTTAGAGTAAAAATGGAACTGATGATTGGTTTACCTGTAAATTAAGATATTTCTATTATGCCTTTTTTTTTTTTTTTTGTTAAAAATGCCGACAAAATAAAATTATATAAATTTTTATATGGATCCTAAATAACAATTGAAGAATTGCATTACATAAAAGGGTATTGTATATTAAACTATTTCACAAGTTAATAAAAATTGCATTGTTTAGATATTTTGTTATAAATATATATATATATATATATATATCATATACCCTATGTCCGAAAAATAACTTGCAGCAGGGCCGCACCGAGTCAATTTGGGGCCCTGTTTATATTTTCTAAAATTCGCCCTACATTCATAAACCGTTTCCACGTCACCCTTGAGGTAGGTTTGCGATGCGTTTGTTTTTAAGAGGTATCCCTACGATCGTTTTAAGGCATAATACAAAAGATTGTTATCCATTATGTGTGATAGAACTTTAAGATATGATAATAATCAAATATACTTTTAATTATTTTGAGTTTATGTGGGGAGCATTTCTTCATACGCTCCATAAGTAAGTCTGTGCTGATGGTACTTAATGGAACAACAATAAGATCAGTGTGCAACAAGGTCGTACTCTTGTGGGTACCGGCTCGCAGTGATATTGTGTGTAATAAAGAGGCTGATATGCTTTCATGGTCTTGTACGCGAACCGCCTTCATTGGTCCTGAGCCTTGCCTACCTGTTACCGGTAGGTAGGTTCGGCAGTGTATTGCTGACTGGACAGATTCGAAGACATAGTATCAATTGTCAACAGGCAAAGATGGGTTGTTGTCCCAATGGAATAGCAGCAGCTGCATTATTGGGGTTACCCAACAACAAATTAAGATTGGTTGCTGTGTATTGATTTTTCCTTAGACATCAGTGTGTACAGTGTGACAGAAGTGACAGAAACTATAAGGGTTAGAGTAATGTTTGTGCAACGTTCGTCATAGATAACCGTAACCCAGAAATGCTCTTTTTATGTGATATTAAAAATCAGTACAATGCTCTTTTGTCTTTCCACTAACAAAGTAATTATTCACAAATAATTTGTTCTAAGTGGTAAAACGGTTAATGGTATTATAGTTTGCGTTTAAATATGATCATCGTGAAAGTTGAATGCTAGGCAATTATCATTGGTTTTTTTTTTTTTTTGGCCTATAAAATTAAAAATATTTCCTTCAACATTCGCCTTATTCTTTATCCGAATCCGATTCTGTATGTAACTATTTTATTTGTCCTAGCCAAATTTCATGTGAATCGAAACCGGTTTTCATAAATTGAAGACAAATTGTAGAAACAACGAAGTTTTTTTATTGTACATGTTAAATGTGGAATTCGATGTATGTCAGTTGATGAGGAAGAATATTTTCTTAATCTATTCCGGTTTTTTTTTCGGACAGACGCGATCTATATAATATAATTTATATAATATTTTTTATTTTTTATAATTGGCCTACATTATGAAAATCGTTTAGTAATAGAATTTATAATGATGAGTATGATGATGGTAAATAATGATTATGAGAAAATTTAACAAAAATGCGAAAGGAATCTTCTGCATATATATATATACACACACACACACCATTATATGATGATATTACTACACTTAAAATGTGTGTGGGTTTGTAAAAAGAAAAAAAAAAATAAAAACGAAATATAAAAGACGAATAAAGAAATGTATTTATATATAAAAATGGTAAAAGTGGGGAAATTTATAAACACCAATCACATAGCATTCACTGTAAGGGTAGAAAAAACTATTAAAATGTCAGAAACACGAGCTTGAAATTGGAATTTATTTCTATTATACCATTTCAGAGCATTTACGATGTTGAAAAAATATTTATCTTTGTGGCAACAAAACAAACATTTTAGAATATATATATTTTCGTTTTTATATGTAGGTTGTATTTATACATCAAAATGGTATATAGTCATGTCTTTTTTGTATAAATATATATATCCATAATCTCTATATCTATATATATATACATATATGTTTAGCTGATAATATAATGTATAATGTAAATATATATGTACAATGTATATTCAATGCGCATATATCAGTCATAGTATGTATACGATGTATAGATAGAATAATTTTATGAACAAAACCATTCTATTTTATACCAAAAATTCGGAAGCATTTTCATTAACCCCATATATAGTTCATTTTAATTTCAATAATATAGTAGCATATTATATACACAGCATATAGGATACTCTTTCTATCAATATATATATATATATATATATTATATTTGTATATAGTTTTCTGTATATACAAAATTTTATTACTCTACCACCCACTAAAAATCCTTTTTACATAATATAACATTGTATTTTGTATACATAAACTAAAATAAAAATATATTATGCTTGAAGAATTTCAATTTATTTGTTTTAATTAAATTTAGTATACCATTTTTGTTGTTGCAAGAACTATATAATGTATTTGCATATGTATGTGTATGTAATTATGTGTCTACATCTATTGTATCCCAAAATTGTGCATTAATTTTAACATGTCCACAAGAAATTATTTAAACAAATAATCTATAGCGTCGGACATAATAAAAACAAAAAACATAAATCAACTTATGCATAAATAATGGTAATTTTAATGAAATTCGTTTATCCGAATAACAATAAATAATAATATATATTTTTAAATTACATATGTATCTCAATTAATATCACAAGAATATAATTATTTATACTAAAATATCCAAAATACGTACACTTTTTAATAATTGATTGATTTTATTTTTATATTATTTAATAATATTTTTATTATTTTTATATTATATAGTAAAATGGGTATCAATTAGTAGGTTACATTAAAACGCGCTGTTCATGTACACCTCTGAAAATTTTTTTTATTTCATTGCTTTTGCTTTTTCATTTTCAAAAATATGTCAAGAAAAAATGTGTAATGTATTTTTGTCATTTTTAAAATTAAATGTAAAATTTTTATATCGAAATGTCAAATTTGAATCTCGATTTGTGTTTTGATACAACTGAAGATTTTTGCAGCAAGATGTTATTCACCATTACATAACAGAAAAAAATATAACCTCAAAAATTGTTTTTCAGATGTGCTTTTCGTAATTATTTAGTATCAGACATTTAGCGTGTCGTTTAATACGAAACAGTTGGAACCAAACTTAACTATTACCACCGATAACAATTGACTCATTTGACGGACAAGACAGTATCATCTGTTCCTATTGAACAACACATTTTAGAAGATACGGGATTCAAAAATACTTCTTTATTTAAATAAATGTTAAAATAGATAAAGTTACGAAAAGAAATGATAGCGTTTTTCAATGCAACTTCCTAGTACATTATAAGCAAATCTATTATATGTAATATATCCGCATAGATAGAATTTATTTATTTACCTCTATTTATAACATATGGACATAAATTACATATAAATCAATATATATATATATATTTCTTTAAATCATTGATCCCAAATAAGTTTCTTTGAACTTATTCGTAATAACACAATAAGATAAAGGCGTGGGTCATTGACTGCTTTGATTAAAATTTATACTATTTGAGGGTGCATGTTTATAGTTATTGTAATAAAATAAAACCAGTTTATATTTATCGTATGAGGTAGGGTAGACTGGGGATGTTTGCAAAGTTTTTTTTTTTTCTTTTTTCAATTAACCCACCAAAAATTTACGAGCGAACAAAAAACAATGTAAAGTTTTAAAATGGTTGAGATATCTCTGGTTTTATTGACGTTAACACAGTACAGAATAAATGCGAAATTATGATTTACCCTTCTATACAGTCATCTTGATTTTTCCTACTTTATACCTCAGTCGTTGTGACGCTGCAGCAGTCAAAAATACAGTAAATTGGATGAAATACAAATAGTTCTCATTATTTATGTTATCGATAAATTTATGTTTCTGTATGATATAAAAATTATACTCTATTTTTATATTAAGTGAATATTTTTAAATTAAAATTTTTCGAAATTATTGAATAGAGTGTTATGTTCCAACAGTACCAGGTCCACCCTACTTATAGAGAACATAGTTATAGTACCACAAATACGAAAGGTATGTTATTGAATAGATCCTCTTATATACAGCATGATTTTAAATATATTATGTAAAAGTCTATGCATTTATTTAATTATATAATTAACTAATTTTTATTGAAAAAAAAATATTCGCATTTACAATTAATAACTTGAACTTTTTACAATATTCGTTACTATGTGCAATTACGTAATTTCTAGCTACATTAAAATAATTGAAAATAATTAAAAAATAAATTACCATTTAAATGTGATTTAAATAAATTGAAATAAAATAATTTTTTAATTTCATTTTCTCATATTATTTACACTTTTAGTCGCAAAAGATAAAATCGTTCATTCAATTATTCCAATTTTTGCATATATAGGCTCAAATTTATGAATGAAAGAAATTATTTAAAAACGAATAAAGAGTATTTGATTGTGACTGTATTTAAAAAGTATAATTCGTGTCGAATCGAAAGCAAGAGCGTGCCGTGAAAAATATGCGTTCTTAATCTCTTATATAAATATATTTTTATATATTTAATAAAAATACAATTTCTTGGTCATTATTTTGTAACAAAATTGTATAGATGTTAATTTCAAAAAGTAAATTTATTCTATTCAGTTATCCGTTTTCGATGGGGTTTACAATAATGCTTTTGCGTTTGGTGTTGAATAATAAATCAACAAAAATTTTACTAATCTGTAGCACACAAAATTTACAGCACATCTAATATACTATACCATAAATATTAAATATATATATATAATTTAAACTTATTTACTATTTATTTTATATTACAAAAGTTAATTTTTATTTCCAAAAATATATATTTTAATTAGTTACAAAAACCATATACAAAATAAAAAGGAACAAAAAAATTAACAAAAAAACCAACACACAAAACAAGTAGAAAATTAGAGGAAAATTAACTTACCCTCTTTAATCGTTATAGTAGGCATATCATCATAAAAATAACATAATTATATTATTTTTATATTTTTAATAGAAATATTTGCCTGTGTACACTAATTTAATGTTATTTTTTTATTTTAATTAACAAAATATTCATTTACTCTTTTTTTTTCAGTTTTTTTATTCTTAATTTTTTTATAATAATTATAAATGAAGTATTTATTTGGTTTTTTTTATTCTGTAATCACTTTGCAAAAAAAAAAATAAATATAATAAATTAATAAAATAAATTCCATAGTTGAACAATAAAAAAAAATAAAAAATTTTCGATTTAATCGAAATTATAAATATATTATTGTTATATGTATAAGAAAATAATATTAGAATAACTCTTTTAAATGATGTTTATATAATAACTTTAACATATGTTCTTAAAAAAAAAAAAAGTATATGTTTGTTTTTTGTCTGTTTTAAGAATTTTAATAGCACACATAAATTATATTCCTCTTATGAAAATTACATGTATAATACATTTAATGTTGAAATGTTATTATCATTTTAATGTATTATACATATATTTTTTCAAGTATTTTGTATTGGTCATTATATATCATATATTTATATGAAAATGTGTAAATGTGTATAACATGTTGTATTTTAATTAACAAAAATAAAATGGTATATATTATATCCTTAATGGGTGGCCTTTAATTATTATATAAAGATAGATGTATCTTCATGTATACACATATTGTGTGTTATTGTGCATAACATAAAAAACATAAACATTATATTATCTGAATAGAAAAATTAAATTAATAAAGTTAAGTATTATAACATTTCAGAATCATAACAAAATTAATGTACATGTACTCCTCCATATATGGAAATATGTAGATATTTAAATTAATTATTTATTTGAAATATAATTAAAAATTATTTAATATATAAATAATCATTTTAGCCTCACACATATCCGAACTGTATTTATATACACAATGTGCGTGTATACTAAAATAGTATCAATATAGAGTGTATGGATGTGTATATTTTTTAAATTATTGTTTACACAAATCTCTATTTATATATTTATTTTTTAATGTCTTCTTTACAAATTTTTATTTGTATATTTTAAAATCAGACAAATGTACAAGAGGAAAAAAAAAATGAGAAGAAAATTCAATCGACATTAAACGATCGCCAAACATAAATATTTGGAATGTATATAAATCATTATCTGTTTAATTTTAAAAACATATAAAATTTGATAAAGTTTAAAATAATAAATGTTTAGTTGGTTTTTTTTCTGGAATTTAAAACATCATTTGTTTTACTTTTATTATATTAAAATATTATTATAAAATTGAAAGAAAAACAATAATCAATTTTCTTATTGGAAAAAAAATTAACGCATAATTAATTTTATTTCTTACGATGGCGTTGAATTTCTTGCTACTGATGTCAGAACACATGTGAACGAAAAATTTCTTTAAATAAACAGGTTTTTTCGTCATTGGAAATTATCCTATAAAAGGATTCGATGTTATATATTTATAATAAGAAGCTGTATTAGATTTTCTTAACTATATATTTAAATAGCACAATCATTTGTTTAGAAGATTTTTAAATAAATTATTTTCCTTGCCGGAAATTTATTTTTACTATTTATTTTCACTTTTTACTTGTTTCTGCATCTGTGAAACATGTGCGAGAACATTTCCAGCTGTTTAAAATGTAACTGCATTGCAATTTATAAATATACTTACAATATTATATATATATATAAATTGGATAGAATTGAATTGAATTAGCAGAAATATTTCTATTAATTTATTTTATGTGTTAGAACTGGTGTATTGCATCACGCATTATCAATTATTAAATTACAATTTAATAAATAAAGAACAAACTCTAAAAACTATATTTAAAATTTACGAGTCTATGTAACTAATTTTATTTCATTATAGTATAGTTTTTTAATTATATGGATTGAGTAGTTTGGTATGACTATGATTTATATAGTTAACTGTAGCAGTTTGGACCAAACCTTCATACGAAACGTTTTTTGTCTTTAATATAGCGTTTTCTTAAACATTATTTTCTCAAAAGCAATTCGATAAAAATAATACCGCAGGAACATAACTAATTGTACGAATAAAATTTTTTTTTTTATTTTATATCTTGTCCTAAAATATCAGTAAGTAAAATTAATTCCATTTTACAATTTTGCTATAAATAATTGTGAGAAATTTAATTTTAAAGAAACCGTATCTAATCCTATTATAATTTATCCATCTTTTAATAAAACATATTGCCACTATTTCACTAGAATAAAATATATTAATCTAAGGAAACCAAATTATTCCAAATATCCGACATTGTTACGACCAAAAATCATTCACCTTTTTGATAAGATATCGGTCGCCATACAACGACGCTACAACGTTGTCACCTGACTTTATATAGTCAGAGCAAAACGTTACTATACAACGTTGTCGTCGACCAACTTGTCTTTCTTGGGCATAAAAATACAAAAACTTTGAACAAAACTTCATCAGTAATTTTAAATGTAATAATATTGCGAGGGTGGCTGGCGTTAGAGTATTTATAAAAAAAACAAACTATTATTATATATATTAGATATTAAATGATAAAAAAAAAATTTAAAAAATTAATCCAATAATCAAAAAATTAAATATATATAAAAACAAAAAATTAAATAAAATTAAATAAATAATAATTGTTTGCAGTAAAACCCACCTTTCAAATGTTTTATTAAATGCATGTTATAAATTTATATATATTCTCAACGCATATATCCTTTTAATTTTTCATGTAAAATCTCTGTGTAATTTTATCGGTTTATTTTATCTTGTTTGTTTGTTTTTTATGTACTAATTATAATAATAAAATAATAATAATATGACAATATAAATTATAAACAATATAATAAAATTTATGTGCGTATATTTATTTATGAATGTATTGGGTGTAAAACACCCCATTAAATATTTATTTAACACTGTTTTATTTATGCCATCATTACTAATATTATTATTATTATTATTATTATTATTATTATTATTATTATTATTATTTTTTTATTATTATTATTATTTTTATTATTATTATTATTATTATTATTATTATTATTATAATTATTATTCAATATCAATATATGAAAATAAACACTAAATTATGATCATCACTTTTATTTATTTATTTTTTTGTTTGTAGCGAATGCAGTTTATCATCAATTACATGAATTATTCTAATATTATTTTCCATTTGTATATATATAACATATTTATAATTTTAATTACATAAATTTATAAAGATAAAAATAAATAATTATAATCACTTATTACAATACACTTTATTTAATTCATTTTAATATAATAAATAATACTTAATAATTTAAAACACAAAACTTACGTAAAAACATATAATATTTAAATAAAATATCTTAATTTAAAATAAATAAAATGTTTCGATGCCGATGCCGATTATTATTATTATTATTTTATTTTCAAAAACATTTTGTTAATTGTATATTATTAAATATTAAGTTAAAAAATTATTATATATGCAATTAAATTTATATATATATATATTTATATAAAATAATATGATGTGTATATAAAAGCATTTAATATAATAATAAGTGTTAAACTAACCAATAATATGGATTTTTATGTATATTTATATATTAAAAGTTGTTGTATTTTTCGTTTATTTTTTTATTTATATATTTTTATATTACTTCCATTATTTTGTATAAAGTAAAAAACAATACTTTTTTTTTTATATTATTATTTGTTGTTTCTCGGTTTTTATTTTTTTATTTTTTTTTTCCTTTTTATTATTTTAATACATGTTACCCAAACAACTTATACTGCGGTACTAAAAATTCATTGGAAGAGAGATTTCATGAAATAAAACACACACAATATATATATATATATATATATATGATGACGACGACGACGAAAAGGTATACATATATATATATATAACATAAAATTTTATGTAGATATATATAAGATATATGCGTTGTTGTTGTTGCTGTTCTTGTTGTGTTGTTATATTTATATACAGTCGTCGTATAGACCCAGTCATTTATTTGTATATTTTCCAAGTTTTATATATATATATATATATATATATGCATATATTAACAACTTTATATATGCTTCATATAATATAGAATATAGACGTATAAGAAGCAAAAACGAAAGACGAAATTCTATATAAATATATACATAAATTATAAATATATATATATATAGATTTTAATTTAGTGGCATGGAATACACTACACAAATACACTGATATAATGTAAATTATGTAGGCCGACAAAGTTTTATAAAGTTAATAAATTATTGATATAGTTATATTTATATATATATTATAGTATATTTTAATAGTAATAGAAATAATATATTAAAAAAATCCCCACTTTGAAATATTCATTGGATCCCTTTTGTCCGGTTTACAATATACATATACGTATTTGGAGTATAATTATAAATATAAATATAAAAATATATATGTGTGTACGTACCAGAGTTAATAAACGTGTGTGTGTGTGTGTATGTATATGTGAACCAATAAACATTATAATAAAAAAATTACAATGTATAAAAATATTTTTATTAACAATTAATTAACAATTAAATAATAGGTAAAAGAGTTTATAAAATTGAAAATTAAAAAAATATCCGCATAGATATATGTATGCACTAAAGTATTATTACACGTATACGTATATATACAACATTTAACAATATAATAAATAAATTGAAATTATAATAAAATGATTTATTGATATAATGAAATCAAAAGTTTTATAGTGTTTTATTTATTTATTTATTTATTTATTTATTTATTATGTATTTTTTCTGGTTTTTTTTTTATTTAATTTGTTGAAAGAAACACATTTTTTTTTTTTTGATGGATATTATTATATACGGATGAGAAAAAATCAAAAACATTAAAAAGCAATACCACATTGTACAAATGCATTAAATATACCATTCACAACTCTATAAATATCTATATATAAATTACAATATCCATTCAATTCATTTCATTTAATAAACACATATATTCACTATTATATAACCAATATAAATTTATGGATATTAAAAAAATACACAACATTTTACAAATTTTAATACTCTCTTTCGATATATGTTATATATATATATTGTAAATGGTATATTTATATGTACAAGTATATAATAAATGCTTATATTAACTATACATATATATTTATGTATAATCTTATGGTTTTGAAAGTGAAATGTCGTTAAAATTACATATAATAATATTTATTTATATATGACCTATTCTACGAGGAATTATATTATGATCTATTATATGTGGTGTACACTCGTGTATATCTTTGGCTTTAAAAAAACGTACATTACTACTTATATGTATATCTATATATCTATATATATATAAAAAGATAAATCTCGATATAGTTTGAAATAAAATATTATATGGTTTTAAAAACACTATATATAAATATATATTATTTGTTTGTAGTTAAACAAACATTAAATAAATATATATATATAAATTGATTGAATGTACATATATTCACACTATATATAATATTTATATGGTGTTATATGAGTGTTTTTTAAATGTATATATATATAAATATATTTATTTAGTTATTTATTTATTTTGTTTACAATTCATAAAGAAAGGTATTATTTATATATATAAAAAGTAATATTAAAAAAATTTAAAATCAATCATTATTAATTAAATTAAAATTATTTAAATTTTATTATTATTTATATATTTTATATATAAACATATACATAACGACATCATTAAATAAATTAGAATCACCAATGAATTTTTAACAAATTTTAAGAAAATATATATATGTCGGCATGGAAAATCTCTCTCTGTTCCATACAATTTTGCTTATACATATATTACAATATATTTTCTTTTAAAAAAAAAATGTGTTAATAACTTTACAAATTATGTAGACAATAAAGTATAATATAATATAAATTTATACATTTTAATGTATTCTTAATTATGATATATACAAGGTGTGCACCGCATTTCTTCAAGGGAGTGATGGGGAATATAATTCTAAGTCGAAATTACTAAATAACATTTTTCGATTTGGGTGTCTGTTTTCGAGATACGGCTATAAGAATTTTTCTCGACAATCCATCAATAAAGTACCAATAACTTCCAAAATAAGATAAATACAGAAAATTTATAGTAGACCGAATTTGTAGAGCATTAAATTTTGAATTAAATTGTGTTATAATTTTTTTTATAACTTGCTTCACTTTCAATTTATTGAACAATATAATTGAAAAATAACTATATTTTCACAAAAATTTCGTACTAAAATGAATTTTTTTTAAATTCTAACACCGTAACATATTATTTTTATATCAAAAAAGTAAAACTAAATTATTTCGATACAATTTTGTAAAATATTTCATTTACCGATTACTAACAGTTTAAATGTTATGAATGTTTGAGAAAATGGTGTAATTGAAGATATAAAAAAATAACAAACTATTTTATTAAATAATTAAGTTCTTAAAAATCTAACCATATATTTTATTTATTTATTTAGTTTTTTATTTTATTGTTTTAAAAACAAATACTAATAAGCAGTGCTGGAGGAGACAGAAAAAAAATTTATGAATGAATTTTTTTTTGAATATAGGTAATTTTTTTATATTTTATTTTTATTCAAATTTATGTGTAAATTAAATTATATAATTACATATAACAACTATATATATATATACAATATTGTATATAAAATAATAAATACAGCCATATATTCTTTTAAATACATACATACATTTATATATAGTTATTAAATTTGAATCTCTTTATTTTGAAAATCTCGTTCGCTGCTTCTGATATAACATGGGCTACATATATATATATATATATAGTACTTAAATGTATAAATTTGTTTAGGTTGTTAAAGTTATAACGACGCATAACAAAATAAATAATACAATAAAAGTTAACTTAATGTGGTAATAAACTGTATTTTATAATATACACCTAAGCCATATGTATACATATACAATATATAGAGACAATAAAAATTTGTAAAATATTCTTTTTGAAGAGGTTTTACTGTATATACCTAATACCCGCGTACATATGTATACGTATGGAATACAAATATATAATAACCATATAACATTTTTATTAAGTATATCTTTAATGAGTTTTTTGTGCCTTTATTTTTTTTTTCTTTATATTACAGAGTAAAATAGTTTATCAATATATAGATTAATTACTTTAAATTATATTGGTCAAGGACATACAATGTGCATCATTATATATATGGTTTAGGTTTAATAATATTTATTTAATTTGTGTGATAAATCTTATGTGAAAAAAAAAATGCATGATAGGATACAGGTATAGGATGCGGTGAAAATAATAATATTTACAGTCGAATCTGTATGCGTCAAGTTAAACACTATTTCATAAAATCAAAATCAACATAATTTAACCCGGTATATTGTTATAAAATCTAATAAATCTTGATTTGATTCTGTTTTAAATATTAACCTATAGAAATACAAAATAATTGTATTTTAAAAATTAAATTAAAATCTTCAATTATTTTTAATTGCCATACATTTTATAAAAAAAAAAAAAAAAAATTCTTTTATGGGAACATAAAAACATAAAATAACATGGAAAAGCATAATTGACCTTTATTCTACTATAGATATAATTCGTATGATGTAACTATTGTTATGTATTACTTTATATATAGAATGGATAATAACATGTACCCTTTTTTTTTCTTCTTCATTTTTATTTAAGAATAAAAACCATCAACAGCAATATAACAGAATGAATGTTGTTTTTTTATTATAATAATATAGAAATATACAATGTTTTTAAGCATAATAATTACTATATGCATTACATGTACATGCAAGCAGTATACATAATTACATGCACATATATATATATATATATATATATATATAATTCGATACAATAACATATAAAATTAGATTTCACAAAAGATATTTATTTACCCGCAACCATAAAATTGTGTGATTTCTTTCTAATCCAATATATCCATTATAAACATTATGTATAAAATGAATAATAGTTATATCTATACATACCAAATTTAATATATTAACCCTAGACCAAACCGGTGTAGTCTAAAATTTTTACTTTAACAAGGCATTTAATTCATATAAATTGTATTAGCCGTTGTATGTATTATTTAATGTACTATTTCGTATTTCGTAGGTGTTATTCTGAGGTTTACTTATACTTTGTATATTCATTTCATATTTCAAAAATTAATAAAATCGATTTTCGATAATAAAATAAAATAGCCAATTTAAAACATTTTGTGTAAATGAAAAAATATATTTTATTAATCAATTTGAATATTAGAAATTAAATTTAACTGGGGTGAAATCATGTAAGCTGATAAGTGACAGTCACTGTCATCAAAGAAATAATATATTTTATTAAATATTTGTACTTGCGTTTTTAAGTAATGTATAGCAATATATTTTATTAATTTCCGTAAGGCAATAACCAATAGATATGTTCTATAGTTGTGTTAAAAGATAAATAATGATATAATATTTGCTACATTCACGACCGAAAATTCAATTTAAATATTTTAAATTGTTTACAAATTATTTTAATTCGTAAACTTGTGTAATGGTTGTATTTGTAAAAATAAAATTTTTTATTGAAGATTACGAACAAATCCTAAACCATTGTGTTCCTTAGTCCCTGAGGAATATAATTCAATTGAAACTGAACTAAATATTTATATATTTTTTATTAACCCCAAAAATTTTATTATCTTGATTTTTATTATATTTCTATGATTTTGTAGTGGCTATTTTATAGACAAAAATATAAAATAAGTTTTTTTTATAAAACGGTATCAAATAGGATAACGTTTAATCATTAATTATATATATTTAGAGAAAAATTAAAGTAGATGGTATTGTGCACTTGATGAGATAATACAAAACGTATAATTATTGAAAATATATTTTTGTAATAAGTACTGAATATAGTTGTTATATAAATTTATGTGATAAATAAATATCATACGAATAATTTAAGAATTTTATAAAGAAAATACAATAATTTATTTGTAGATTTTATTTTTTTAGCAATAATATAAAGAAAGGACATATCAAAATATATTTCTTTCTCACCTCCGGCCGAATTACATTATAAAAAAAAGTGATCACCTTAGATGATGCGAAAAAAAAATAGGTGATCACTTTTGAATATCACCAAAGTGACTTATCACCTAACATGATTCCACGCCTGGAAAAATCAATGATGATAAAATCTGAAACGCAAACTAAATGTGTAAATTATAATATAAAAAATTTACAACTTTACTTATAATTCTATTCTTCAGTAACATACGTATAATTTTAAATAAAATTGTCCGTCAGCTTTACTTAACCAAAAAACTTTAACTTCGTTTCATATAATCAATCAAATCTCTGGTAATTTATAAAATTTAAATATTATAGGGTTAACATGCGGTCAATAATATACATATGACATATTTTTTTATTATTATATATATCTTTGTTATATTGAACATCCATAATATTAGGTGTATACAACCATTTTTATCTTATAAATACATATATTGTATTATTTAGTTATGGTAAAAAGGAATTTTATATATTATATACAATATAAAGAATTTTAAGAAGTATTATAAAGTAAAATAATAACATGTTTTCTTTCTTTTTGGAACAAAAAAAAAAAAAAGATGGCCGTAAAATGAAAGCAAGAGCAATACATTATTGTTGTTATATATAGTAGAGCTGGTAAGATGTTATTTTTGCAGTGTTGTTGTTCATGTTGGTTGAAATTATTAAACACAAAATTTGTTCCTTTCTTTTATACGGTATATGTATAAGTATTTGCTATGAATGAATATATGCGTATATAAATGCGTATAATTTCAACAAATTGTATATAATTCTTGTCTGAAAATAAACAAGTTTTATATATATATATAGAATTTATATATATATAATAATCGTATAGAAAGTATATATAATCGATATACACCCAACTCTTTTTTTACACGCTTTTTTTTTACACGATTTCGAAATAACACGGTCCACAAAAAAAGAACAATTACTCTTTTTTTGCACGATTTATTCGATCTAACACGAATTTCAAAATATGTATATAATTTTATAATTTTAGGTAGTTCTGTAACAGACTCATCAATTGTGTGTTCAGAAATAATAACTTTATCACACGCCATTGGTGGTGAAGGGTTTGACAACATGGATACTGCAGACATCGAAGAACTAATGATTGAGAAACCTTTAGATGAGGAGGATCTGCTTGAAGTTGTACCAGTTGATGTTAGTAATGAGAACGATGATAATGATGATGATGAAGGTGAAATTCATCAGCTAACAGCTAGTTTAATTCGCGAGGGTTTAAAATTTTCTGCAATTATGGCACATCATTTTCTCACTCATCATCCCGACGTGGAACGAGCATTAAAATTTCAGCGTAATCTGCAGCTTTGTACGGCTGGGTACCAAGAACTCTACAAGCAACTTGAGAAACCAAAAATCCAGCCTCTGATAACGGATTTCTTAATAAAAAGAAAGCCAACATCAGAGGACGTTATTAACGAACGAGTGCCTTCAATGAATTCAAGTTCGTTAGATGTGTTAGACTCTAGCGATGAAGACAATATTGCACCTGTTGGTAATAAACGTGCCCGGTTATTATCAAGTAGTGATGATAGCACTAAATAAGCTTTTGATTTGTAATTCAAATTTTTTATTTGTACTTATGGAATAAAATTTATTTGTTATCTTTTTTAATAAAAATGAGAATGAAATATGTATATACGAACATGTTGTAGAATAATTAGATATGTGTTTTCATAAGTTTTTTTTTGCACGATTTTTCATACCAAAGAGTATTTTTTTTCCATCTTACACGGTTTTTTAAAACTGTGGAACACATCCTCAATTTTACTATGTGTTCCATGTCTTTTTTACACGGTTTTATTTTACACGGATTTCTTTGGAACGTATCTACCGTGTAAAAAAGGAGTTGGGTGTATATATAAAAAAAAAAAAAATGTTTCTTTCAAATTACATTCGTTTTTTTATTTATCTATTTTTTTTTTCTTTGTTATATAAGATTAAATTACATAAATAACAAAATATTTATTATTAGTAATATAACTTCATAAAATGGATATTATATAGGAAAAAATTCAATCTACTAATTATAAGATGTTTTTTTTCTTGTCTAATTTTCTTATCTTATCTCTTATCTCCGTCTTCTCATTTTATTGATGTACATAATATATTAATATTTTTATTATATAATATTAAAATTAATTTGTACAAATTATATATGTATGTAACTTTGCTAAAATGATTAGATACGTATACATTGTATATATATATATACAAATGCGATGTGAACATTGTATATAGATAGCACACATAAAATTTTTACAAATGGTTGATAATAAATTGAAGAAAAAAATGTGTGTTAAAACATAATATATATTTATATATAACATATTTAATATTTATAAACAGAAGCCATATATTATTCATTATTTATTTATTTTATGTTATATATATTCATATAATATATATATATAACACTCATTATTTACGATAATATATATATATTTATAATATTTTTCTGCGGGTATATGGAAGTGGTTATTTTTTGTCTTATGGCGATATAACATATATTGTTATACTTCGATTATTTATGCTATTAATAAATTATATTGAAAATTGAATTCATATATATATATACCATTTATTATATAAATATAATAATAATAATAATAATAATAATAATTTATAATTTATGAGTTCTTTATGGTGGCATATAGTTGGAAAAAAAACAAAAAAAAATTCAGTGGTTTTTTTATTTCATGAGAATATATGCACAATATAACATTTAAAAATTATAATTTTTAACTTATGTATCGCATATGGAAGAGCTAAACTGAAAAGGATTTTTACTAATTTCATACATATTAAATAAATCGATTATTTTATAATACCAACCATTTATTAATATTTATACAAGAGCAAACTTATACATACTCGTAGTTACCATATATATATATGAGTGTTACATAAATTATACAAATATATGTATGACACATTTTTAAATCTCATGCATTCAATTTTAATTTAAAAAATTATATACATAATAAAGTAAAATATAAAAATGTATCCGCATATGTGCATTCGTTTTTTTTTTTTTTTCTTGTCTTGTTTTAATATTTTTAATTATCCTTTTTATAGGCTATTTTTTTAAGTACATAAACAGAGAATAAAAATGTACATAAAAATAAGATTATATATATTTATATATCTCGTATAAATACAATATATATATATATATATATATTGTATTATAAATTGAATGTATTATATATTACCATATATACAAAATTTTAATATTAAAAGTCTGATTTTTATATAGTATTTAAATTAAAAACAGTTTCCATATATAATTAATTGATCAAAAATATATTTATATACATAATAAAAGCTTTTTGCTATACATATTATACGATATCTTAATTAAGAATATTCTTATAATGTATATATTCAAAAATATATTATTTATATATATATATTGTATTGTGTTATATATATTGAATAAAATTCCAGTTTTCTATTTAATATTAAGTATATTTTATATTTACATTATTAAATTTTTATATACTTCATTTTGGCTGCTGTTGATATATTAATATTGCTGGTATATTTTATATTATATATATATATATATATATATGAATGGTTTATTTTATATACCGCACACATCAATTACTTTGACGTAAGAAGGGGCGCTGACTTCTTCTGTTTTATGGATGTAAATGAAATGAATATATAATCAAAAATTTCATAATTTATGCTTTCCAAAAATCTAATTTATTATGTAGTCATTCTTTAATAATTTATAACAAAAATATTAAAATATATATACATATATGTATATGCATAATATATAGATAAGAAAACCATCATCACTGCTATGTAACAAAATTGGTTACCAAAAGCATATAATTTATAATAAACAATAATAAATATGAAGATTGTTTTCTGTTTTCTATATAGAAATATATATATATTTATAGTATTCAAGTTTATTTTATGTTATATAGACGTTTTCTAAATTCATAAAACAGACTCGTCTTATTATATACAACATATATTATATACCATATATATACATAATAAAGAATATACACACAAAATACTAGAATAAAAAATACCAAGGGAATGTTTTGTTTTCGGATAACCAATATGAAAAATAAAAAAAATTATAAAATAAAGAAGAATCGAAAACCAGCAGAAAAAAAGAAGAAGAAAATAATCTCTTGGATGGTTTTTCAGTTAAAACAAAAACTCAATTTGATTTCAACGCACCCATAAATATTACAATTTATACATACATTGTTCATAATACATAGAGATTATATATATAAATATAATGGAATTTTTGATATGGAATTTAATTTAAAATAGAAAATGGAATTTTATAACCAGATAATAGAATGACAAATCAAAAAAAAAAAACAGAAAAAATTATAATAAATAATTAAATAAATAATATGATGGTGTGGTGATGCATTGGGATACATGTTAATGATGATGTGATAAAATAAAATTAATCATTTAGGCAACAAAATAGTATATTATTATTAGTATGTAGAGGTATTTACAAATAACTAGTATGCTTATATGAAATGTTTATAACCTATAAATTATTACAAAACTATTTCATTATACACGCAGTTCCAGAAAAAAATTGTACTGCGGGGTGCAAGGCTCACATACGCATATTCATTAGCTCAGAAAAATCTTCAAAATAAAAATAAAATAAAGTTTTTGTTACTCAACCAACAACGATGTGAATTTAAGAAATTTAAAATATGTGCATATGAAACAGAAAATATTGATTGCAGAACCAAATCCTGTAGGTCCAACAGAAAATATTGTAGAAAGTAAAATGTAATGTCTCGTTATCAATATGCAATTTTGGGCAAGTATGTTTGCGATAAAAAAAACTAAATCAATTTAAAAACGTTTCTAAATGTAATTTTTAGGGAAATTGTCATTAAAATGGTATTAAGAAATTTTATGTGAAACATATTGAGTATAGAAATTTAATACATTGGCAATGATCTGTATACGCGTTAATTTTTCTGCGATATATCGATAAATATATAATTAACAAATGTCAAATATATAGTATGGTAGAGCTTTATTCGCTAAATTAAAAATGAGAAAAGGCTATATAGAGTTCGTGGAAAACTGAAATTTTCCAGTTGCATTTTATTATTAATTTTTTTTAAAAATAAGGAAAAAATGTGTATGTTGATATTTGCAGACCGTTTGGTTATTTATTACATGTTCTGGATCTCCTCTCATAAGGAGTGGTTGGAGGACTTGACCGCACATCAAGAAAGGCTCGCAATTTTTAGGTATTTTAATTTACTACAAAATATTATAACCATTTAAAAAAAAAAACTCAAGAAATTAATCATATTAAATTTTGCATATAATAAAATGTCTTTAAAAAATGTTATTGTATTGTTAACAACAGGAATGTAAAAGTTTTCATTTGAAATATTTTATTTATAACTATTTGACCATCAATATTTCAAGTATTTGTAAATAATAATGTATATACCATTAAAATAGTGGAGGGCAGAAATAAAATTTAAAAAATATCAATGTTGTATATAAAATAAAAAATAAAATAAATTTAATAAATATTTTATTGGATAATAATATAACAACTTTAAATAATTTACATATAAATTATTGATTGGTAGGATGGTACGGTATATATACGCATGTACTTGTATATTTACGCCAACATCCAACATATTCTTTAATAATAATAATAATAATAATAATATTTAACATACAATATTCATATAGTCACTTCAGTTGATAGGTTATTTAACTTTTATATTTTCTTTTTCAATAAAATATACAAATTATAGGCTCACAGTTTTTATTGTATTAATAAATAAAGGAAAAAGCACAAACAACAAATAAATAATCTATAATCTTTGTTAATATAATATTGTCTATATATATATATATATATTTGTATATTATTATTCGTTTCGTCGTACGCAATAAAATAATATGGAAAACATTTTTATGACTAAGATGTCATCATAATTTGTAATGTTTACTACACTATCACAAAGTTCTATAATATATAAACGATAAATAATCACTATAATTCTATATATCTCACGCGGGGATAACTCTTTTAAGTTTATATTTTTAACATTTATATTTTAAATATTTTTCAGATAATTTATATAAGAAAAATATATAAATAAAATAAATGTTGTTAAAATTAGTATATACACGTTTCTATATATATGTTAACTAGTCGTATTATATATGTATAAATATATAACCTCATATATATGTATATAGATTATATGAAAATTTAAGTAATGGTCTTTTTATTTTCAAGGTATAGTATATACATATATTCGTCTAAATATATAGGAGAGACAGAGCCGAGTTGAGGTATCATTAAATAAATAATTTAATGTTTTAAAATTCAAAGTAATATATTTAATATATAAGTTTTCAGGTAACTTTCTTAAATGTTTTGTTAAAATAATAAATCTATATGGTTAAGATTAAATGTCACAATGGCGACTATTTCACTTTCTGCACACAACGTAACGACTTAACAATTAAATAATACGGATATAAATTATCGTTTATTTATTTATATATCCCATAATAATAGTTTAATATATACATTTCTAATAACAATTTCATGATGATGAAAAGAATAATGGCCTTAGAATGAAATGCTAACAGATTTATTAAATATTTTTCTTTCTTTTGTGTATTAAAGTAGGGGAAAGGAATTCCCTTTTCTATTATATAATATATATATATTACATTTATTTATTTATCGCCATATATCGTATAGTAGGTACGTATATCCTTTTACTGCATATAAATATATATATATACAATAAAAAAAAAAGTTTCACTCTATGTATGTATTTAAGTTATGGATATTTTAGAATAAGAATATTTTTGTATATTACGTTCACCATCTTGGATGAATCCCATAAGGCTACAAAAAAAATATTAAATTTATTATTCGTATATATAGTATTCTATTCGTATATATATATAAGCTCAGCTGTGAAATATTATCCTTTTTATATATTTATATATATATATATATAATGCGTTACATAAAATACACTTAACGCAATTCAAATAATATCGCTGAAAAAAATTTCGATTTAAAACTTATAAAATAATAATAACATATGTACAATTTAAACTAAATTTAGATAAAATTGTTCACATATTTTTAAAAAATTATGATAATAACAGAAACTATAACTCTCAACTTAACTCGATTTAACTTTAGAAAAAATCATACCCTGAATAGACAAATTTAATTAGGAAGTGTGCTCTTGGATAAAAAAATATTAACAAATCACTATATTTATAATTAAAAATTCTAAAATTATTGATGATATATTTTATAAGAAAACAGTTTAAAATGATAGTTTTCAGTCTTTCTGATATTAATTTTAATTTATTTACGAAAAATGTATAAGTTTATCATAAATTATGAATTATTTCAATGTTGTATAATTTTTATAGTATAATTTTGCTTATAAAAAGGAAATATGAATTTTAAATATCTCGATATCATGTAGGAATAGTATTTAAAATAATAGTAGCAGTGATTATATATGAATTACGTAGGGTGTATTTATAATGGTAAGAAAAACAATATCTCCGCATATAACATAAATACATAACTATAAACATAAACAAAAGTATATATATATAATTTATTGCATTTATGTACAAATGTATACCAATGTATGGAAAAGTATGAGATATTTTCTATTTTTTGCAATAAGCATATAAATAATATTCTTTTAAATTAAAACGCCCTATTGTCAAAAAAGTGTGCAAACATATCTTTTATCATTCATGTCATGGCATTCAGTCGTTCAGACATATATTATATTCATAAATATATAATAAATAAAATGTTGACGAGTAATTGGTATTTTACCTTTCACATATATATAATATAAATATTACTACCTATCTACTTAACAGACATTTTATATTCAATAAATTAATAGAAATAAAAGAAAAATGTTTGGGAAAAATGATATTTAATATTATTTATTTATCTATAAAAAAAAAACGAAAACAAAAAATAAAACTATATTGAAAAGGGATATTTTTTTCCTGGGTTTTGATTGAGATAATCGTTACAGGTAATATAATCTATCGATATATAAAAAAAATATATATTTTATGAAAATATAATAAAAGTAAAATATAACGAACGATATCGATGGGAAGATAAATATACTCGCTATAATTTATATATCTTTAATTGTGCATATAACTGAGTTTTTAAAAATCAATTTAAACCAATTTTTATATATCAGATGTACCGGTATCAAATGCACGTTTTTTTGTGAAAATAAAACACTAATTTTAAATGGGAAAGTAAAAAAACAGTTTATTCAAAATATTGGCCATTGCTTTCGATACATTTTAACCACCTTTCTGGCAATTTGTGGATACCATGCCAATAGAATTGTTCGTCTTTTGAAGCAAACCACAATCAGACATCCAATTTTCGACTTCTTCGGTGGGAATCGAAGTGCTAAATCCATTTTTCATCGCCACTAACAATTCGATTCAAAACTGATTTTCTTTCGTGTCTGGCAAACAAAATTTCACAAGTGTTTTTTCGGTTTTCAATGACAATAAAAAAAATAAACGTAAAGCTCGTTCACTACAAATGTTCCCTATCGAGACACCTATGATGTTCTCTTGATACCGGTACACCTGGTATTCAGTTTAATTTTTTTTTTATTTTCCTATTTAATTTTATTATAATAAAATAATATGTATTAAAATTATTGTATTACTTGCGTATCAGCCAAGAAAATTATACACTTAACGGCCAAACTTTACAAAAAATTAAGTTATTCAGCAAAATAATACAGATAATTTTTATTTATTTAATTGACGACGAAGATAATTAGCAGCCGCCATTTGTGTTCCTAAATATAGGCGAAACTAAATTGTATATTATTGTAAAGAATAATATACATAATTTATTGTTGTTTGAGTATAAATAATGAGACGTCTATATACAATATAATGTAATACTAGTAGCCGAACATAAACACAAAAGAATTAATTAAATAAAGGAAGTATATATATAAATTTTTTTATATTTTTATAATTATATAATTTCAACCGTTTTTGTTAATATATTTTTATCGTAATAATGAAAATACTGAATTTTATCTTATAATATTTTTCGTATACAAATTATTATATACATTAATCTATTTATATATATATATTTTTATAATTTATTAACATTGAAAATTATTTCTGATTAACATAATAAGATGATTAATTTCTTTTATAACTTATTTTAATAACTTTTTAAATAGTATATATATATAGATAAATTATGAGAAAAGTTTTACAATACACACACACACACACACACATACTAATATATATGTGTTTATATATATTATTTAACATATAGATTATATTTTACAAATAATATATAGAATATAAAAATGTATGTGCATAAATATAATAAATATAAATAATATAATTGCCCATACAAATTATTATGTTGTTTTAATTAATTATTTTACAGTCCATATATGTGTACGTACTCGTACATGCATGCATTCATATGAAAAATATGAATATACATTATTAATATTATAGTTATATAAAATTATGCTTGACTTAATGGGAATTAAATATTATTATTATATAATCTTAATTTTTTTGTTATGTTGTATACGAGTGGTATACATATGTATAAAGAAGTAAATACATATTATATATATATATATATTATATACTACAGATACATATATAATTACAGTATAATATTTGAAAAGATAAAATGATTCTTTGTGCATTAAAAATGTTATAGGAATAGTAGTTTGAAAATATATATCTATCATTTTTCAATATATCTATAACAATAAGTATTTAAATGTGCATGTATCATTTATAAAATCAATATTATATTACTTATTGTTATATATATAATTAAAATATATTTTAAATTCCATATAACATATATATAATTGTATCTTCACATAATTTTTAACAATCATTTTCAATATAATGTTTTTAAACAAAGGAATTATGTGCGTAGTTTGTTAAATGGCTATATATAGAAAAACTTATATACATATAAATATATATTTAAATGAGGTGAATATATTGTAAATGTGACAAGTATAAATTCTAATTATATATAGGTCTTATCAATTCACGCAAAGTTAGAATTATAAACATCACGATTTCTATACTATATATAATATATTTTCAAATATAATAGATATCGTGACACAATGTATTACACAGTGTATACATATAATGAATTATACAAAAATTCACATACAAAGTAATAGTAATTTAAATGGTAATTTTATTATATTTTATATTTATATA
Source organism: Bibio marci (assembly GCA_910594885.2). NCBI lineage: Eukaryota > Metazoa > Arthropoda > Insecta > Diptera > Bibionidae > Bibio > Bibio marci. Next base: position 22,744,553 of record OU343114.1, on the reverse strand, counting down.
CAAATTTATACAAAATATAAATATTTCATAGTAAATATGTAAAATATATAAACTTATGTAGATCCATACAAAACAATTCGTATAATGGTGTCCGGTTGACAAAATAAAGAAAATAAATATATAATACCAATTTTTATTTAGTTTTTTCCAAGAATTGGATATTTATTTATTCGTATATATATTGCGTATAACTCATATAATTATATATATATATATAATTCATTCAATTCGACTATACACACATTCATATAATCCATTTTCACGGTATAAACAATCGAATGTGTTTCTTTCCGAAACCGTGAATTCGTTCATTAGTTATGAAAAATTTATATAATACGATGTAAAGATGTAACAAAAAAAAAAATGCAATATCGCATTAAGTAAACGAAAAAAATGTTTTAAGAATAAGAAAATAAATAAATATATATTTTATATATATATAAAAAAAAAATCCATTTGGATTTAGTTAATCCAAACGATCAACATAAAAAAAAAAAAAATTATTTCATTTTTAATATATTTTTATAACCTCATATAATTTATTTATATTTTCTAAATGTTGTATACGGCAATGGTAATGTGTATTAAAATAAAATCGGATTAATGGAAGCAACATTTAAAAAATATAAAATATATATATTTACAGAAAATATTTGCATAGGGAGAAAAAAAATATAGCCAATGTTTTTTTTTTGTAGTTAAATGTTATATTATTGAACACAATGTAAATGGATACAATTACTAAAACACAATAATAATATATATTGATCTTAAATATTTAATATGAGTTTCTGTCACCATAACTGTTGTATAAATCAGTGAATTTCTCTAAATATAATAGTATAGTTAATTTTTGATTAATCTACACGGTTGAAAATTTCGAACTAATCCATATACGAAAATTAGTTTACACACTTTTTAAATAACTAAGAAATATTAAATAATTAACACATAATAAATTTACGTCGATTTTTAAACTATTTGAGATTAATTTTCAAACTAAATTCATATTTGTACAATATTGTAAACTATTGGCATTATTTTTAAGTAATAATATTATTATTTTAGGATTAAAATTGTATTTTAAGCCATCGAAGATTTTAAACACATTCGACAACAACCGAAAATAGAAAATATTATAAAATTACGTTTACAAAATTGTGTGTTAATGTATTTTAAAATCACATATTGATAAAATACGGCACACCAATTGTATATGTCAAATTTGAGTTTATATTTTCGGTATATCATTCGGAATTTCTAAAATTTGCGGTGCATAGCAACTTTCTACCCATCCTGTATTTATACACCTATACACACAGCTGTATTAAAAAAAAATAAAAATAAATAAATATCATTTCAACTTATCACGAAATAAATATTATACAAAAAATGTCCACGTTATATTGTAGGCACGAGTTTTTATTTTTAGTTTTCGTGTTCTTAGAATTATAAGAAACATTCTTTATATATATATTATAATTATGTATATGTGCATGTGCTAATCCCATTCTATATACTTTTTCATACATACATATATATGTATGCTATAGAGCAGATATAATAAATGCGACACTACATATTTATAAACAATATGCACATATATTAGCTGTTTTGTTGATTGCTATACAACGAAGTTCTAAATTTATCTCTTAAAATTACATTTGTATACAATTTTTTCAAACTCTAATGAAACATAAAAATATTTGAAAAATATAATACAAATTTATTATATATGTTTAAAAATGAATATACATTTAATTATATTAAAAACTATTCATAGAATTTAGAAATTTAAATTCAGGTAAAAACCGTTAGGTACGATTAAAAATATTTTATTTTAAACATTTACCTATTCTGACATGTACATACTTTATTTGGCGAAAACTAAAATTTATATTACAATATATTTTAAATTATTCATTTTTAAACATAGATCCAAAAATATACATTTGGTTATAATCTATGCCCTTTGGTTTTAATTATGTACAATGAAACATTTTTAGGTACCTAAAAAAAATTTGTTTATATAATCCCAAATTATAGACGTACAAAAAAAAAACAATTAAAATTGAACTATAAATAACCGAATTAAAATGTTCTTGAAAATAATAAAAAATTTAAAAAAAATTATAATATAAATAATATTTTATAGAAATAATTTAATTATTAAATCAAAAGCGAATATGTCACACATTACTGAAAATATTCCATACATGTGTTGCCCACATTGTTGTTTTCCAATTGCCTATCAAATAAAATCATATCCAGCATTTTATAAATTAATTTTATAATTTCATTCAAAATATATATATATTTTTATTTATGAAAACGGTATTTATAATATGTAATTGTTATTTTGAATTGTAACATATTCAATTTGTTAAGAGACATCTGTAAACATATTTACAATATAAAGATGTTCCTCAATCCTCAACAAAATTAATCTGAAATTGTTTCATAAGTTTTCAATTAATTTCTAATACTATAATTACAACAGTATTTTAACATTTTTTCTGCACGCATGCATTTGCTTAGATATATGTGAATTGAAAAATCTAAAAAGGACACATTTTAATTGATTGAAACATTTTATGTTTGATAAAATATGTATTGTATAATCATATACTTTAAAAATTCACAAATTAATTAAATTAATTCGATCAATGTACATAATTATAATTTTGGAATATATATAAAGGCATCACATCAATTATTACATCCGCCCCAGAAACTTTTTCTTAACCCATCAATGCAATCATTAACGTGTGCTCTGTGGTGGTCATTTTTCAATAAGTTTACACTGTATTAGTATTATAACACATTATATAAATTTGTTATATATTTAAAATGATGATTGTAAAGATCGAATGTTCAAAGAACTCATGCTGTTACAGGAACACCGTTATACAATATTTTATATATGAAACCCTCGTCAACAAAACATTTCTTATATTACTTTTATATTCTCATTATTTTGGATTTTTTTTTTTTTTTCCATTCCCACAAATATATTTATATATTTTTATCTACTATATACACAATAGGCTATGTATATATTTATAGAATGCCAGGACATTTTTCCTATAAACATACAATACATATACATTCATTTGGTCGGTAAATATGTATAATGCACATACAGAACATAATAATCTTTTTCGGAGCGACCTTTTTTTCTTTTATATTTCAAAAATTTCACTTATTAATGTACAAAATGTATAACATAAAATTATATTAAATATATTTTCCTTTTGTATATATTGTATATGTGTTATACTTAAAAAAATATTTAGCAAATATATGTTTTTAATATATATTAGATAAAAAAAATATCGACTGTTATAAAAAGAGATTGAAAACGAGAAAAAAAAAAAAAATGTATGAATACATAAATTTGTAAAAGATATATAGGCGGTAGACCGGTAGTCCTGCCAAATTTTTGATATATAGGGTTATATCTCGGTAGCTATGTTAAAATTTATAAAATCTGAAAAGTGTGTTTTTGGGCTACATTTTATAGAAGAATACTTTTCTAATTATTGTATTTATGATGTGCCAAAAGGGTGTCAGGTTTACCCTATATATATTACGAGTATTATATTTTTATTTTCTAAGGATTTATTTAAACGATTATTTATATACACATAAATTTTTATATTATAAATTCATTTTTAATATATTACTTTTTATTTTGCGTTCGCAATTTGTATGGAGAGTTGGCGAAATTAAAATATATACGTTATTTTATGTATATAAATAAATTATTTAACTGCATCACATAAATTATTCTTAAATTATAATTTATTGCAAATTTTTAATTTTTAATATTCTAATTTATTTATCGTATGTCAATGAAATGAATTCAATACACCATTTTTTTAAAAAATAAAAATTTCATAATCTACTATTCATTTTTTATTAATATCGAAATATATGTTGGATAAGCGCGTGGTACGTGCGGCTATTCACAAATGAACTAATAATCAATATATATATTTAAAAAGTTAAATTAAATAATGTATTGATACACGTTTTTATAATGTAATGTATAAAATGAAAATAAATAGCCCATATTTGTATATAAAATAAATATAAAAATAAGGAACAAATACGCGATATCATAAAATTTAACCCCGAACCGAATATAACCTGTAATGATGTGACTTATGATAAAAAGAAAAATAAAAATATACACTATATGTAACATTTTAAATAAATGTTTCTTTTTTCGTTCATTGATGGCTAAAGCACTCATGCACGCACATATAAATATATTTATTTTTTAAAAATTAAATACTCTTTAAATTATTTATTATTATAATATATATTTTGTATTTGATATAACAAAATAATAACGAAAATACCATAAAATTTTACATATCTAACATGTTTATATAATATTTATAGATATACAATACATATGATGAACGCAGCATCATATACACTGTATGTACCATATATAGTAATATATTAGAATAATATATTTTCGATTATAATATATTATATAAGATATTTTAAGTTAACATTTGAATATAAATTTTATATATCTTATCTGATATTCTTATCGTTAATCGTATATCAAGCATATATATATATACTTTCACATATAGATTACATATAGTTCGCTTATATAACATATATATATATATATATATATATATATTTAAACCCGCATATACGAATATAATAAACGTTTCGTTTTACAGTTTTCTAAGACTTCTTTTCGGATAAATTTTATTATATTTTATTTATGTAGAAATATATATATATATTTATATATGAGAACCATATTATTATGCGGTTGATAGAACGGCTTCATCATTCCCTTTTTGTGAACATCACATATATATATATATATGTTTAACCATATACACACAGAGAATGTAACAAAATAGATAGTATTTATCTCTGTTTTATTATATAGTATATATATCGTATACATACTTAACATATAAATATAAATCTCCATATAATATATTATACGCTATATTTTATATATACAGAAATGACATAAAATGGTTTCTTCTTGAATTTATATAATAATATAATATATATAAATTTTTTTAGACTGATTTATATTTAAATCAATGTATAAAATGTGTATAGGATTTTTTTTTTTTATTATATTCAAGATGAAATATTGTGATCGGATTTTCTTTATATTATAAAAAAAAAACTATAAAAAAAAATAAAAATGTAACCAAAATTCTTCTTTTATTTCATTTTCTTTCACATTTTTTATTTATACATTCTCACACAGACAGAATCGACGTCGAATGATAAAATTATAAAAAAAAAACTTTTACCTACACATTTCTTCATTTATTTATGACAAAAGAAAAAGAACATTTCTACATTTAAAGTGGGAGTGCATTTCACTAAAAACTTGATTTTACAATTTATTTATTGAGTAAAAAGAAAAAAAAAATCGATATATATTGAAAATAAAGGACTGCTCAAAAAAAAAATAATAAATTGTAGAAATGCACACATGCATTTAAATATACAAAAAAAATTTGAAAAGGATATATGCAAGAGAAATTACAATATAATAAATTATATTTAAGAATTATCTGAGTGACATTTTCTAAAAATTTATTATCGATTTCGTATATTTATATATTAAAAATAAAAAAAAAATGGTTACAAACAAACACATACACGCAAAAGAGAAAGTTAGGGTATATTTTGTGTATGCTTTGCATTTAAAATTTAAGGGAGTTTATATTTTAAATTTGTGCTGATATACATCTACTCGTATATACCATATATATATATATATATGATACGTTTGTTTATATGCGTATAACAATATAATACATACGAGTGCATATAAATATATTTTTAAAAATGTTAACCATTTTTATCATAAATCAAAAATACATATATATATAGTTATAATAACTATATACATACAATATATAGTATAAGAAAACTTAAAAATTATATGAGGTTATTCCAAAACATTATCTTTGACTGCTCAATTAGTATAAAGATCATAAAATATTTTATAGTTTTCTTATTTCTTATTGTATATTGGTATGTATGCGAGTATTATTTATATTTATTATTTTTTTTTTTTATCGATTATGATGCTTTTCTTTATACCAATAAATTATTTAGCATATTTTAATGAGATTTTTAAAAATCTCTATATTTGTTTATAAATATATAATATATACGAACACTTAACAGTTATTAGATACGCATATGTAATATATATGCAATATTATTTCATTTTAAGTTTAAAATTAATTAAAATTACTAAAACATAATCGAAAAATTGTCTTTTATACAAAGAATTCACAATTTCGTATATAATAGGAACAACTATTATCTTTCCTGAATTTTCTATACAGAAGCTATATTCTAAATATATAACACTCAATCGTACAGTGGATATTCAGTTTATGATTAGTGACTGTGAAATACTGTTGCGGTTCAATTCAATAAAATTTACATATAAATTTGTCGGTATTTATTTTAATACTATATTATTATACTATACTATCTGCGTACACTCTATTTTGGCGACTATACAATCGCACTCATATAAAATTAATGGAATTAATGAAACATCTACATCTCGATAATTTCATGAATTGTTAATTGTTATATCCACCCGCATAAACTCATACGGAGTAATTTACAAACTTAACTATAAGTCGGTAAGAAATATATGGTAGCTGTCATAAGGTTCACTTGGAGTATAATTTGAATTGTATAAGTTATATATCATGGTTTTTTTTTATCAAATTATATAAAAGCACTTTCTTATCATAACGCACATTGTATTATTTTTATTATTATTATTAATTATATAATATATAGAATTCACAGATGGTATTCCATAAAAACAATCGTGTTTAATATATTATAATAGATAAAATAAAAACTGTTTTTCTATATTTCATTGACCGCCAATGAAATACAGTTTAACTATATTTACTTACAGATATTTTCAAAGGTGGATGGATTACCGTATGAATATATAGAAATAAAAATAAACCAATAAATTTACAAAATATATATATAAATAAATTATTACAATAGAATTATTTGTTGTGTAGCAAGAAAAAACAGCAGTAAAATTGTCCATTTGAAAATATTTATTTCAATATACTACACTGATCGAAAATTACCGAAATTAGTGCTACAAAACCGAACCGATATAGTATATATCGATAACATAAGTTGATATATGTAAAACGATAGGATTTGTTTACACATCATATTTTCACCGGAATATATCATTTTAGTATACTTTTTTTTTTTTTTTTAACTCATATTTTGCTCCTAGTGGAGCTTTTATGTCATCTTATAAACCTTTCATTACATCCAAGTTGGTAAATTACTCTGCATGGGAGTATATAACAATTTACCAATTGTGTACTGTACTGTACTGTAATTATCGAAAGATAGATGTTTTCATAATACTATTATTTTTATATGGGTGATTAGCTTAGATTTTAGTATACGTGAACAACTAATTTATTCATTTATCGATTATTGCCACACTGGAAGAAATTACCTTAAGCAATAATTCTGAAACACAAGTCGATTTTTTAAAAAATAACTAATATGTTTTTTTTTCGTTTATATACGTGTACTGCTAATTTAGCGATCATCATGTAGTTAATTTTATTGCAACACTTTCTTATTTCCTGTACCTCAACATGCTGTAATTTTAAAAAATGTAGCACTATTCTCAAAAATATTAGTTAATGATTTTAGATTAATAAACAGAAATAGTTTTCCACATATATACCATACTTTCGAATTATTTAGATAAAAGAGAATTTAATTTCGTATGTTGTTATCATCACGAGATAATAAGAAGATGAACAATTATTAGATTTAAGAATTTATAATGTTATAGCGTAGTTATTTTTGTATAAAGGATCCTCTATATCGTACCATGTGATATTAGGTTAATTTAGTTTTAGTAATTTAATAGTGGTTTTTTATTGATTGCCTATTACTCAACAAATCATTATAATAATATTATTATATATATGTTGCGTGTACTTTGTAAAAAAAATAGTTATGATAATAAACGTATTTCATTCTATTCTATTCTATTTAATTCGCATTGATTCACAATTAAATTAAATTCGAAAAAAAAATAGCTGATATGGCTATAAGAACAAAAAGCTATTTAGAAAATTGATTTAATAATTGAATTAAATGTTAGAATGTATTTCAATAAATTGAGATTACTTTGTATAGGAGCCAAACAAAATGAATATTTATTTATAAAATCGATCATTTATCATTTAAATCACATATATTTTGATCAGTTTAGTATATAATTCATGATGATCAGGTAATATTTTTATACTAGAAATATATATATAGACACGAATACAATATTTACAAAAATTGTATGCAAACACAGTTGCAGTTATAATTCGTTCAACTTCTGGTTTATATAAGATTGTTATGTAACCCTCTATGAATATCTGCTAAAAATAACGTTGTATATATAAGTATTCGATATATGTAATATAATAATAATAATACAGTTTTATAAAATCCGTCTCAAAAAAAAGATAAATTATCAGAAATGTTTTTATTACCAAAATTCATAAAATAAAATATATCTCGTATACGTATATCCAGAAAAAATATATATCTATACTGATATAAAAAGAATATATAAGTACATCTAATGCATATAAATATCATATTTATTTATGAGTTTATATATAATCTAATCTCAATAAATTTTATATAAGTAATATATTTTACATACATATTACATTATTTGCATAAAATTCATTTCGATGGCTTATTTTTTTTTTTTTTTTCACATTATATAAATATTATATACTTCTTCTAATATATGTTATGTATGCTGCTGTACGAGTATATTAGTGTATGTAATAAAAAGGAAAATTTTTATATACATTTATTTATTATTATTCTTATAATGTATTACATTTTAATATATTATTTGAAAATATTTTCACTTATATATGGTATGTATAAGATACATTTTACGTACACATTACATGTTTTCATATATATATATATATAGTTATACTCGTATATATATATGAGTATGTTCAAAATTCCTAATATAGAAATGCATTATATATAAACATATAATAAAATATAATAAATGTCATGCTACCATTTCTATATAAATTAATATACAAAAACATATATGTACTATATTTTTATATATAAAAATAATATTGCGCTATGCTAATACATTATATCCACAATGTATACAATAGCTCAACATCTGTATGATGTACAATTGTTGTTGGTATATATAAAATATAGAATATTTTTTGTTTGAAATATGGGTTTTGCAAAACTTTGTCACTAAAAAGCAAATTTCATTTGCAATTTGTCTTTATATATATATATACAATATATATATAATGTGTATTTGAGATGCCCTTGTATTTCATTTTTCTACGTTCCATTTCCCTTGGGCGAATTCTTCATACGTTTCATTTTTTCGTCGTCGTAAACATATATTCGCATACTGAATAAATTACATTTTTCTTTTACAGAAAGCGATGCAATATTACTCCCATAAGTAAAATAGAATATATCTACCATATATTGTTTATATATACCTATGTATAAACAAGAGCATTTATAAGGAATGAATGTACGGAATCTAAAATTATTTATATAAATACATATAAACATATTTACAAGAACCATGATAATGGAAAAGTTTTTGAATTCCAAAAATTTACATAAAATATTATTTTAGTTGATATGCAATTTTTATTATTTTATTACATAAATACAATAATATTACATTAATGTTTTAAACTCATGTGTAAAGTTACACATTTTAGTATATTTAATATACATATATAGTACGGTATTGCGTATATATATAGATACAATATAAACCATTATGGTATAAATTAGATTTTGTCATCATACTATTAAATTTGAATCAACAATGAAACTTTTTCAATAATACTCGTCGTTGTATGCAAATAAATTGAAAAGTTATAATATAATATATGAAAAAAACTAAAATATATGTATACACCTCATTTTTACACACATCCATGATGATGATGATGATTTTTAAAGGGAGAATTATTGCCTGCACTTAGACCATAGAAGGTGCATTATGCCGGGCCTACGAACTGTCTGGTTTCGGTAATAAACAGACATTCACATAAACAGTGTCTGACAGATTCTTCCCACAAGGAACCAAACAGCTTTTATGAAAGTGATGGTTTAACGTACAGTAAGTATGCGTAAACACTCTAACAACCAATTTTAATTTATTCCTGCCACGCGTTAGCAGCTACCCTTTTGGAATCACAACCCATCTTTTTTGTTTGTCAACAATTGTCACACAGTCGCCTAAATTCTACATCTAACCATAGTCAACAAATGCATTGTCTTACCCAATTACTCATAACCGGTGGGCAAGACTGATGACCAATGAAATACACCATAATTTGGTAAGATTTTTTAAAATTAAATTTATTTCATATATAATATCTTAAAATAATTTACTTTATATCTGGTTTACAGACACTTTTAAAATAGATAACAAAAAACATTTGTTATTTTCTTTCGGATTGAACAAAATAACATATTTTGGCGGCTATTTAATGTATATAGGGGTACCAGTAATTATCTCAAGTTGCAAAATGATATTTTATATTCCGTTACGCTTTGTAATTTGTATTTATATGTTAAGATACTATACAATTACATATATATATATATATATATGTAGGTATATATAAACATAACACATAACTTTAGAGATCTTTATTCAATAGAATTTTCTTTGAAGTATATTTCTTTCATTTTATTTTTTATTTGTTATTTTTTCTTCTTTTTTATAATAAATATAATATCACATTTATTATTCCTTTAACTAACTTCCCGTTAGTGTTTAGTTATTTCTATATATATTATCCTTATTTATATATATATATATATATATATCTATATATATATACACTTTTTCTATTCAATATTACACATAACAACAAAAATTTGTTACTTTTTCATTTATAAATAAAAATATCAATAGAAATGTTGTTTTGGTTTATAAATTATTCTTTAAACCTTAAATGCTTGTTTAATGGGTCTTGCTATGACCGCCGGCCGATGAATTTTTTTTTGAAATAGGAAATTTGTACTTAAATATATCACTTTAGTGACTTTACCTATAATATATTGTATTTATTGGTACAGCCTCTGTCCGATAAATAACAGAAAAGAAAAAAATTGATTTTTACACAAATTATTTATCCGAAATATTCTTACTTAACTACATTGATTTTTTATTTAGTTGATTGTATATTGTTGTATATACTTGTCATGTACGTTTATCTTTATCCATATCTTCTTTGCAATATTTCAATTTTATTCGATCGCACGACCCACCACATCTACAACGTCGTTGTATTTTGACTTATACTGAAGGAAATGTCGTGAAACTTTAACAGTTTGTTAAGATTTGTTTAAATTATACAAATTAGTCAACAACATATATGTGGCATTACTGGTCTGTATATTAAAAAGTATTTCTGGTTATTTTTCGAACAGATGTTATATGTATATATAAATAGGGTAGACCCGGCACCTCTGCACATTTATATGAACAAAAATGGTATTAGTTGTATCTTAGAAAATTAAATTAGTCTATGAAAACTGAATAATCAACGACAATTTCAGCTCTAATTAACAATTAGAAAAGTGTTCTGTTACTAAATGTAACCAAGAACATAACACGCACAAGTTTCGTTTGGAAAAATTTTACACAAAATATCAAAAATATAAATGCTATACAAATTCAATAGAATGCCTGACAAAACGCATAGAAAAACTCGACTTAGAACAATATCAGTAATTGAAGATAATATTAAAAATATGATTATGCAACAAGAAAATCTATGTATATACCAAACTTTTACATTTATTTCGAGTTCATACAAATAATATGTATAGCCTGTGCAACCACCATAACCAACACATATACCTTTCGTTTTTGCTTTTATTATTCTATAAACTTGTTACAGCAAATAATTTTGAAAAAAATTTAATTTACATACCTTTGACTTGACTTTTAGTAAACTACTTCATTATTCTTATGTTTATTTATGTATTATATATATACAATACTTTTGACATTTATTATTATTTTAACAATATAATAAATATATTATATACACATTTTATACTATAATAAAACTGTACCATATTGATTATATGTGTTTGTACATTTCACATTATAATATTCCTATTACATGTATACATTGAGCTCGTTAGTATATAGGTTTTATTTTTCGGATTTTATAGAGTATGAAATCAAACGTTATAGTTCATTTAACACGATGATCAATATGAAAACATATGAATATTATCTTAGAAAATATATAGAACAATGGCGTATACCATATTAGTATTTAACTGCATAAAATTCGGGATGCAATACTAAATACTACAGTTTATCCCTAACAATTATATATACATAAAACATATATACTCGTATATTTATTGATTAGTTTTATATGACAATTACTGTATGCTTTCTTTCTGTTAAAATAGATTTATTTTATTTTAAATATTTATTTAAAAATTCACAATAAAAATCATTATATTAAATCTTACAATTTGTCAAATAATAATTCATTTCAGTTCATTAGTATTGCTATAATAACAGCTGTATATATTATTATATTTTTTACACATTAACAGTGTAATTATTCTTCAAAAAATTGACCGACGGCATATTAACTTATTTGTTTAAATTTTATTATATATTATTTTATATATATATAATATTAAATATACATATACAGATGAAATACATACACTACACAGACACATATATACATTTTGTTATACATTTTAATATTTGAATTCATTTCTTTCTTAATTTTCAATACGTAATAATATATAACTTGTAATTTATTTTATAAATAATATAAATTAAATTAATCCACACTAAACATATAAAAATTTTATACCTGCTTCTGTATACCATTAAAAAAAAAACAGCAAATAAAAAACAATATTATAGATTTTATGTGATAATAAAAAGGATTAAATTAAAATCTTTGCCAAATAGAACGCTATATTTATAAATAAATATAATATACAAGGTACATAATATTAAATCATATTTTATTTCGTATAACAAATTAATTTTATTTATAAAAAGTAAAATATAGAAAGAAAGAAAATGTATCATCTATTTTCATTATAAATTAATCTCGAACATATATTAGAATTAGACTATGATGAAATTTCATATACATTTTTTTTTTTTTGGAATTAACAAACGACGTACATATATATATAAGAATCAACGTATATAATTTGGTGTAAAGCTTAAAGCACAATGTATATTTATATATCAGCTGTATATACTCACGCATACATATTTATTACAATAAATATATCAATGAAAGGCGTGGCAGTATAATAATGGCTGCCATAAACAAATTTCCTTATATTAACAGCTATCTCTTTTTAACTGTAGTTATGGAATGTATAAATTTATTCGAAAAATGTGTAGGATGTGAATAAATATATCGACAGTGTATGTGTGTACAATGTTCAATATGGTAATATGTGTTATATATAAAAATTACCGCTGAAAGAATGTATAAACATTGGTCTTGGGTAAAAGAGATACGATGTAAAAGGGCAATGAACTAAATATAAATATTAAGAAATAGAAAAATCTATTATAATTTATTCATATTTTTCCATAAATGACCTTTTTTGTGGATGCGTCCTTTTTTTTATGGTTTTTATAAATTCATTAAATATATATATATATTTTTTTAAATAAAATTATGAATTTTAAATTTTATCTTATTCAAGGGATTTTCGTATCCATTTCATTAATGGAATTTTATAAAATATTATTTGTCCCTTAACCTTCTATTATATTGTATGTTATATGCATATACGTAATACATAAACATGTTTTTCGTTTAGTTTGTATGTTATGCATCAATAAAAATTAATGATACGTTTAATTGGATTTTTTTAATAGACTGGCTGTTGGTTTGCTATATCCTTATTTGTATTTATTTTATGTATTCAAAATCAGAATGTGTACTATATATACTTCAATAACAATATAGTATATATACGTATATATTATGAAAAATTATACAATATACAATATTGTGTTTTTTTCATACATGTAATAATTTAGTCATATAAAAAAAGGGTTACCCATATACATTTATATACTTTTAACTTTTTAGTTTCATCCATTTTCATTATTATAATGTATGTAATTTGACATTATCACGCGAAATTTTTATGAAGAAGTTATATATTATATATATATTTATTATATAATATATATATTATACTTACTGTATATATTGTATGCAATGTACGTATAATATATACATTGTACTATCAGTTCATATGAATTACGATAATAAATTTACAACCCGCAGGATACAATTCTATACATAATGTAATAAATTTATTTATATTATTTGTATATATATACTGTTTTTATGAATTTAAATCACCCTCGCTTTATTTTGATGTTTATATATAAAGCTGATTTTACTATTTGCTATTGATAACGTACATATAATACATTATGTGTAGCAAATAATAATAATATATGTATATAGAAAATAATTACATATATTATTAAACTAATTACTATTCCCATAAGGGAATGATAATTATGATTTATATATTACTAATTTATATGTATTTATAAATGTATACATAAATACATGAAACTATAATAAAAAAAAATATATATATATATACAGTAGACATAAAACGACACACAACAATCAAAATCAATTATGAGGAAAATGGAAAAGGAACTACATATCTTTAATAAGGATTTATAAATTTTTAAATACACATATTAAAATTATCATTGTATTTCATTGTAATAATACAGACATGCAACAGAATCAATGTACTATTATATATCGATTTGGAAAAATATATCTTTTTCTTATACACCTACTACACACGCTACAAATAATATATTATAGGATAAGCCAATGGACTTTATCTACAATTTCATATTTGTATATTTACTTCGGATTTTAGTCGAATCAATCGATCCCTATAAATATAAGTAATTTCATCAAAAAATTAAAAGCTCCACAACTTTTCCACATCCATATTAAAGTAATATTTATATGTTAATATAAAATCAATCGTGTAAGGGCATTTGTGATTATATCATCATCACCTCTTTGTGACATTTATAGACATATTCTGAATACACAAAATATTTCAAAGATTCATAAAATGTTATAGTGACAAAGTCACCTGTTTTTAGATTTTAAATAATTTGATTAATAATTTTTGTAAGTAATATAGAATCTATTTTGTATAGAAAACATATAAATTACTAATACATACATACATGTAATGGGAAGAGAAAAAAACCTAAACAACAGAGTACAACATATAAAATTGAATAAAAAGAATTATTACCATGTTTATTGCATTTTAAATGTTTTGTTGAAGTAAATATTAAAATAAGTGTTATATATATTTACAATTTTTTTTATATGTGTGTCTTTATAATATAATAACTACTTATTATATAAAAATATAAGTTAAGTTAAGTATATATAAATTTTTATATATTATATTATGATTATTTTGACATATTTATTGGTCATAAGATGAATTTCATTGCAATTTTATGATGAAAAATACCATATTATTATTATTATTATTATTATTATTATTATTATTTTATTCATAAATTGTTATATATTAAATATTAATATTGTAATTACTTAAAAAACTATCAAACAAAAAACTGATTCTTTTTTTTCGTTTTGATATAGTTCCAAAATTATTTAATTATTTCAATTTAATATATATGCAATTAATTTTATTGAGTGATTAAAGATTTTATTTAAATAATTTCATATAAAATAAATATTAAATTATGTTATTACATGAAATAAAATCATTGGAATTTTAATGTATTATAAATCATTTCAATGTCCTTTAAATTTATTTTTCATTTACATAAACTTTTATTCGATGTTTTACAGCGACATCAATTGTAAATTTATTGAGTTAATATGTGGTTTGAATTTTAATACATAAACTTTATATTTAATGATTTCTAGTACATTTAATAATAGTATTCCATTCAAAAAAAAATAATAATAAAAAAAAATAGTTTAAACAGTTTATAGAATAAAGATTTTTTTCATTATTTTTTTCTATTATTAATTAATTAATTGTAATAAATTAAATTTGAATTATATGATATATGAATATGCATCAAAAATCTTTTATATTTAAATGTCCTGTACGTTAGATAAGACACAAACCAAAATTATACTTTAATAAAAGCTAGTATGCTATACTTTTTTCAAAGTAAATCTAAGGTTGTAATATAATAAATATCCTATCGTATCCTTCCTTAAAGTTTTTTTGAAAAATCGAAATTCTTTTCATATACATAAGCGATATTTTTTAAACAAGTATGGCCGCTGTTTAATAACCAAAAGCACATCATATATATATAAGATAAACCACGCCTTATACTAGTAGTATAATAGAACAAGCTAATGCAGCTATTTTATGTATATATATATATAAAGCTATAATGTGGAGTGAGTTAGTCAACCATTATTATATGGGAGGGATTTAGATAAAAAAAAAAAAAAAGAAAGGTAATATACTTTCCATTTCATGACATTTTTTTTTTTTCAATTTTGTAAATAAATTATGTTTTTAATTTACCATTCAAGAATTCTCCATTTATAGAAATCCATTCTTTTTTATTTGTATGTATTATCCATATCTTACCAATGTTTATACAGTGTGTATTTTTTAGCGTGATAGAACTTTAAATTTTAATAAAATAAAAAAAAGGTGATATTTATGAAAATCGGGCACGAAAATACACAAACATTGACATTGAAATGGAATTGCATAAATATTTTTATATATTTAAAGTATTGCATTATTCCACAGAAGCCTTAGAAACAAACCGAAAAGTAACAATAATGAATGCATCTAAACATTCAATAATCTGGCAAATGATGCACAGACAGAGCTATAATTAATCACTGTAAATCGCCTTGGTATAGAATATATAACAATTGTTCAATTAAAAAAACCAAAGAACTTTCGATAATTGCAGACCAATTAATTGATGGCTTGATATACATCTTGCAGAGTATAATTTATTAACTCGACTGTATTGAATGTTTAACCATATTCTTATTCAAACCTTACGATATCAATAATAAAAATATACTATTTGTCCAAGTATATTTGATTTATTGATTTAAAAAGGGGCAAAGATATCCGGCACTTTGATAGCAATAAAACAAATAAAAATGTTTTTCCGTGTACAACAAACTGCAATATCTGGATTTCTTAAGTAAAAACATATATTAAACGCATTAAGTTAATTTTTAATGACAATATAATATAATATAAACTATATACATTTCGCCATGTAAAAATTTGGTGCAAGCTACGATACCGACAAGGCATTTTATATAAATATTATTAACGTATTGATTCAGTATTTTTCATTATTATAATTAATTTTTGTATGTAAATATTGTAAATTATATGTATATTGAAATAATAAAGGCTATATATATAATAAATCTATTATGATGATATACAAACAATATATTTATATAATATACCTACACATTTATATCCTCATAATTGAGTATATCGTTTGATGTTTGCTACCATATATATATATATATATATATATATAATCATTTTAATGGATGCATAAAATCCATTTGCACGTACAATCATCATTTTTAGCATATACATATAATATGAATTTATATTATATGAAAGAATCTTGTTTATTGGTCATATATATATTATATCTATTTATATTTATAACAAGTTTAATATATACATAAACCGTTCTGTTTATAGTTTAAGAAAACACTTTTAACAATTTTCTTTATTCCTTTGAATATGCTTTCAACTGACACTTGTTTTCTACATAAATACATATTTTGTGTGGTTAATTCAGCTAAAATATAAGCGATCATTTACACATGCATATTTGTGTTTCTGTTGTAGAACTCATTGTTTCAAAAAAAAAATAAGAAACCAGAAAATGGAATCATGCCACCGTAAAAATAATAAAAACGGCTATTGAAAAAACTTACAAAATTAACAGAAAACGAATAACACCATAATATGCATGTAAATATAAATGACAAGATAAATTGTAGCTGAATTACCCCTAAGATGCAGAGCATAGAAACATATATATAATACAGGCAACATACACAAACTGAAAATGACGGGAAAAAAATTGTAAGTATGTATAACTCATCCGCTTTTGATGAAGTAATAAACTTGAGAATAATGTTTATGTCGTTTATTTAATAAAAAAAAAAATTAACTTTTTTGATGAAAATTCTGTAAAACGTTTTTCTTCATAGTCGATTCTTAAATAAAATTTAAATGTTTTGTACTTAGTTTATAATTTATTTTAGTATTTGTATATTATGCTAGTATATAAATTAGTAATATTAAATACAGATATCCCTCCAATAACACGGTTAATTGGTACTATTTTGAATGGAAACCATGTTATTGAACACTTGAATGTCATACAAATTTGAAGATGCCTACCGTGGTATATGAAAGCCAGTTTGTGGCTGTTATGTGGAAACTAAAACCGGGTGATATAACTAGTTTTTTTTTTCTATAATAACCAATATTGAATCATTTTATTTTGTTCTATTATTTCATTAGATGTGCATTTATTGTATATTTAATCAAATTTAACTTTGCTTATAAAAGCCGTCGCCGCGTAAAGGTCTGCAGTTTTCATCATATCATAACAACCAACTGATATTTTTTGTAGTATAGTGTATTTTGACATAACATAATCGAAAAAAAAAATATCTTGATTTTTGTCGAAGTTCTTATCACGAAATTAATCCCTTTGTTATATAACACACATATAACACACTATAAACATAGTTAGATATTGGGGATTTACCACAAAATTCGGAGTTTTTTTTTGTGTTAAAAAATCAATTTATTTTAAATAAACAGCAATTTGCAAATTATTGCATTATTATTATAAATATATTTGCAATATATTTTTATCAATATAATATTTTATTTACAGAAAGAAAACCAAAAAACAAAAAATTGAAAGTAAAAATTACTGTTTACAAATTTTCTTTGTAAAAAATGTTTGCTGGTGATAATTTTTATTGGAGATCCAATGCAAGCGTCTATATAGAATAAAACTAAACAATTTTATCACATACTATGCGGTAGATTTTGCGTGACCACCAAACCTATCTATTATCTCATTTATAAATAGAAGAACATATATTGTATTTATTGCTTAAAATACATATTCATACATTCAATACATTTTCGTGTAATTTATAACATAATAACAAGACCAAAAATAAAAATTGCCAACCGAACACTATATTGTTTAGAACACACGCAATCGAATTTTAAAAAATAAAAAAATATGAGAGCATCAGATCACAATTTTATGAAAGAAAAAAACAACATTTTTACATAAATATGTCCATTTCTTAAGTGTATAAATAAAAAACAAAAATTTAACAATAAATAAATATATTTTTTATCACAATCAATGGTATGGTTTTCAAAGAAATGAAATAAATTATCAAACACTAATAATAATTTATTATAACTTTGTGTTGACAATTTTATTATAATAAATTACAATACCAAATCACAATATTTAAAAACTTAAAACTATTTCTGTTCTGTATATAAACTTTAAAATTTTGTTTTGTCACATGTATCAGGATACGGTTTTAATATATAAATGAATTTAATTTATTGTCAAACCCACAAAAACACTACAAAAACCCATACATTTTATGTTTATTTTTTTTATTTTTGATTTTTTTAAAGTAGCAAATATTTATAAAATGGAGATAATAAAGTATATAACACAAATAGTCTTTCCTGTCCTCAATAAAATTATAAGTTATATAGAAATAGTTGTTGGATGTTGGCAAATTGTTTTTGGAACATTTTTTTTTAATTTAATTATTAACCACATAACCAAAACAGGTTTAACATTTTGTTTCAAAATTTGTAGATATAAAAATTGTGTATAAGTAAATCTTACGATGAGATGAGTAAGGAAAAAAACAATTTTTCGTGAAATGGACTATATATTCTTTTACACAATTTCTTTACAACACAGATATGTATATATATAAAAAAGACAGTCAGTAGTAGCGCAGTGGTATCGCGCCGAAATATATATATTATTAACCATGAAATACAGCGAGGTTCAATTCTCACTATTTTTCAAAGGAAACTTTCCTGCTGGGTGACCATTTGTTCGTTTATGGAATAAAAAGATAAAAACGAATATCTTTGAAAATATGAACGCTACTCAAATATTAACAATGTCAGCACACACATCACTATTGGCTAATTACCAATATAAAAATAATAGAATTCTGAATACATCTATCTTTCTTTAATTGCAATACAATTGGTAAATTGTTATATACTCCCATGCGGAGTAATTTACCAACTTGGCACGTATTTTTTTTTTACCTGAATTAAAAATAAATTTGTACGGACCAGGTTTTTTTTTTAATTTCCTCTTACGCAATTCATGTTAATCCAAGCGGAACTTTTGGCATCTACCAAACATTCGTTATAGTCATAGTCAAGTGTGTAAATTACTCCACATCTGAAATTGTACGAAATACTGAATGATCTTGAACAATTATTTTTTGTATTCAGAATGTTTCACGGGATTTTTGGCTCCTATAGAATGATGTTGAACTTTAAATTTTTGGGTAAATCATATTTGATACAATATATTTCAATAATGATACCTTTATATTTAAATACAATATATATATTAAGTTTTTTATTCAGAAGCTTGTTACTTATCTTGCACATATATTAGTATATGATTTATATAAAACAACCTTATATAGTTACATTGTAGAGTGTATCCAACCAAAAATAATACAATATATATATATATTTATTTTTTTTTTTCATATAACAATACATAAAAAAAAAATCGGAGGTGTGAAAAAAGGAATAATAATTTTTTATAGCGTGATTCAATAAATAATATGTGTAGAAATGTACAGCGATCTCGTATACAACATTTATTAAAATTACAAATAAAATAAGTTACAGTATTATTATTTCGCATTGCAAAAGCAATCAATGCCAACTTTATATAAAGGAAATGAAGTAAATTGACATTATTTCCTTTATCATTGTTTCACTGTACCAAATTTAATGTAGAGGAATTTTTAAGTAATCTTATTAGAATCACCCTGTGTAATATAATTTTAAAATTAGGATTGCGGCTATAAAAAAAACTATACAACAATATACGTTTATTTTATTGTGTAATGCCGTTATTACTATAATACTGAGTTTGTATCATAATTGAAGTATATGTATATGGTATATATTGGCGGCTTGGTATATACAACTGAAATAAATTCATATAATAGAAATAATACTTATAGTAATGTAAAGAAATATGTAGGCAATGCTTATAAACCGAAACTCAAAGAATTAAGAATATATATATTTTTTATATAATAGCCATCAGGCAAAATTTGCTTAACGTCTTGGGCCAAGCGAAAATGTTGCTTAATTGTCAACCATTTTCCTATGAAATACACATACATAACCATTTTGTCTTGTATTAAATATAAATGTATATGCTTTCTACACACTTAAACACACATGAATTCTTATTATACTTTCAAAATTATATTATACTATTATTTATTATATTTTATTTATATATACCGTACATGGTATGAATTATTAAATGGATAGTCAAACAAAAAATTCCTACTATGGAATGGCCTCACAATATAGCCAAAACCTGTAACCGTTAGAAACCGTATATATGGGTTTATTGAAGAAAAAAATGCGTCAACATTCGGTTGACCATACGGAATGCAAAAGAAACTAAATTCAAGATCTTTTCATTACTCCAAAAAACTGATAATCAATTGCCGATACAATAGCACTGCACTTATAAAAAAGCTATTATTAAAATTGGTGTCAATTTTAAAAAATGATAGTTCAAATACTTTCGCCGCATTCATGTATTTTTTATGAGTAAATGAATTATTTATTATTTTTTTAATATTTTACAAAAATTCCATTTACAAGTTTTTATTAGACCAACTATTTTGCGTTTGACGATTTGTTGTATTCCGCCAACAATGACCCAATTTTCGGTATATGTTTTTTTAAATATTTAAAATAAATAAACTAATATAAATAACATTATAAATAATATTATCTGAGATCGGTGAAAATGTAAGAATTTCAGTAAAAATACAGTCATTCTAAACTTAGATAAATTTTCGTATTATTATCAATTCCTTACATTTATTATTATGTACTTTAAAATATAACCAGAATTTTTACATGTTAATTGAATTGATTTGAATTGACAGTGAATGTGTATGATATTTTTATACATAAATTTAAAACGTATACAGATGCCGGCAATAATTTATCCTTTATAAAATCCATGAAGAAATAGAAATTATTTGTCACACAATTTTTTTGTTCATTAATTCTTATACATATTCTTTGTATATTAATTTGTATTCACAAATCAAAACGATGCATATATATATATATATAGATTATTTATATTAAAACAGAACTTAATTTGTAAAGTATTAAAAATAATATATTAATAATGTCATTGGAAAAAAAACACATAAAACCGGAATTTATTATTTTTACTCTACCGATTTTCATTTATAAAATATAGTTAGTGAGTGATTTGTTTAGCAACTTTTTGCTAAAAATATATATCGATTCATTGTTATCTAATTAATTATAAATAATTATTGTGTAGCAAAAAAATATAATTAATAAATCATACCTTGTTTAATAGAATCTGCGATTTTTTGCATTAAGCTGGTGTATGTTATATTCGCAATGATGGATATGGAAGATTGATTGTAATCAAACTTTTTGTGTGATTAACAATTGTTTTCTTTGATGTGTACGTTTTATTTACCAAATTAACAAATTTTTATTTAAAATAACTATATGCTTATGCCGTTACATATACTAACTTTTAAAACACATAACATAATATTAAAACGAATGTCATCACTATAATAACTATTAAAATAATTTCGAACAATCATATTTTAAAATGTGGTACAATATTTTTTCATCCTAATAAAATCATCATAATTTAATTAATAAAAAAAAAAAAATTATTAATTTTATATGAAATCTTCTTTCATTCATAAACGCGATCAAATTCTAGTGTTTTTAAAACTTTTTATATAAACATAAATTTTTTTTATAAATCATAACTCTAAAACTATACTCTCTAAAACTATTCCTATATATTTTTTTTTTCTTTTATGAACTATTATATACAATATATTTATTATAGTTTATTTAAGTATTAAATATTTTTATATCGTTAAAATAAAAATCATAATAATAATAATAATAATAATGATAATAATAATAATAACAATAATAACAATAATAACATAACACTAAATTAAACCGTTAAATCATAAACACGTAATTAATGTTTTTATTGTTTGTTTTACAATTAAAAAATAATAAACTCTATTCAATTATTTATTTAAAAATACAAGAAAAAAAAACGAGATGAAAAAGAATGAAATATATTGAATTTTCTATAATATATCTCATAAAATCTAAGCGCAGTTTACATATTTTTCTTTCTCAAATAGTTAAATTGAAAAAAAAAATAAAAAAATAAAAAAAATTTTGTTATGTGAAATATCCGACTTTTCTCTGCTAACGTTTGAGACAAACTGTTAACTGATAAATATAAAAATACAAAGTGTGTGTATATAAGAAATATTTAGTATATGAATACGAAAAAAATTCATATAAATTATATATATTTAGTACTGCACATACGACAATACTACGTTTTGTATATATTATTATATACTAATCTATAAATATATATATATTTACAGAACAGACACATTCTTCTAGGGTATTTACTTGTAGTACATAGTATATATATATAAGAGTTTATTTGTTATGTATGTACTTATATACATTTTAGTTTGTTTTCCATGTTAAATGTATTATATATATATATATATGCATTAAATATATAGAGATTATACATATGAATAAGAATGAATGAAACCGTATACACAACAACGTGAATATTACACAAATAATGCAGTCGATTTTAATATTGCATGTTATGCAGAGTTATGTAAACATTTGATCTTTTTAAAATTTAATGCAGGATTTTTTTATAATAACTTCATTTTTTCCTTTTTAAGCGCTGCATCGTGTATAATTATAAAATATTGAATAAAATAGGAACTTCTTTTAAAGTTATATTTTGTTAAATAACATTATTATAATTTCTATGTACACTTAAGAAAAAATATAAATTTCAATTGCTTTTGATTTATTGACAAAAAATGTGTATATATATTTTTTTATATATTTATTGAAATATTAATAATAATAATAATGAAAGTATTTAAACTTAAGAGTATGGTGACAAAATAACAGTCAGCGTATTCCACATAAATTTTTTGAAACCTGTTTAGGTTTTAAATAATTTTATATACCACCCTATCAACATAAAACCATGGACCTATAATTAATAAACAATTTTAAAAAACCTTTTGTATATAGGTAAAATTTTGTTTTTAATTACTATTGTCATTTATTGTATTAATAATTATTTCTTTAGATTTACGTAGTTTTTTATAACAACCCTAGTAACACTGTCCGTAGTTTGTCCGTAAAATTTCGGCACTATCTATAGTAGTCCGTAGTTTCAATCCGAGGAAATATTTACGGATTTGTTACGGATGTCCGCTGGAATTTTATATTATCAGTGCAACCCTGTTCAAGGATTTTTATAAAAAATTTCCTTGGATGTTCAGTATATTTTCGTTGATCCGTAGAATTTATATTCATATTTTTTATGAGCCGATCCACGGATTTTGACAAAAATACTTCATACGACAAATGCACTCTCGCACAAACATTTTGTTATAATAGGTTGTAACAGGTTGATATAAAATTTTATGTAATAAATACTCATAATAAATAAATAAAAAGTATGATATTTATATTTTCTTAAGTCCAAAAATAATTTTATTGGAAGATTAAATTAATAAATTCTTAGAATAATTTTGTAGAAATTTGGCAGATAAAACGCTTACATAAACAAGAAACAAACCGCTGATAAAATCCATGAAAAATTTTACAAAATTCCTCGGAAATATATCGATTTGAATTACTAGTTGTTTTAAAAAGTATGAAAATAAATTAAAAAGAGTGAGAATTATTTCTAGATAAGCGAAATATACAGAATTTGAACCACTGTCTCGGATAATTGGTGAAATAAATTATGAATACAATACCGCGTATATATGGTTGACATATTACCCAGCCAATCTAAATATTTCAATTGATCTAAATAAAATACTATTATATTACAATAAGTGAAAAATCTATGGACATTCTTTGGACAAATTGCAATATATCTTTTCTATTTCAAAATATGTGGATTTTTTCCACGGAAATATAATAATATATTACTACTTAAATAATATATATATCTATCCTAGGTGAAACCGGTAACTTTCACAAAACATTTTTTTGCAAGAACTTACGAAAACGTATATTTAGAATCCTTCTTATTATTTATACATTTCAATTTAATTATGTCTTTTATTCATTTAAAGAACTTTCAATTTTTTTGGGAGAAAATCGAAAAATTTGATATTCGCACAAAAACGTATAGTAAAAATATGAAAATTTTCTAGTCAAAAGTTACTGCAACACTTATCGGTTTATATTAATTTCAAATTATTACTAAGCATTACTATATTTTTAGAAAACGTCTAATGCGACAATTCGTCAATCAAAAATCGCGCGGCAACGAAAAGCTTTAATTTGTATTGTATTAAACCAAATTAAACATATATGTTTTGTATTGGTTTTTTAATCATAGTAACTAATAGGCTATAATGGTTGGATAAATATAGAATTAATATAAAAGTAATTATAATATATTAAATCAATGTGTTGATATATCTGATTTATTTTATTAATTACTAAAATACAAAAAAAAAATCCGCCTTAACCAAAAAATTTGATAAACTAAATTGAGTTCTGAATATAACGAAAAATACGATAAATGTAATGTGTGTACTAACAAGATGAAATCTTATTAATTGTTACTTTTTTTCTAGGTGCACACAGACAAAATCTATTCATTTTAAAATATACTAATGTTATATTTGATGTCAAACATTTTCACTGTCATAAATTCTCACTATATATTTAAAGAGTATTGATTTCTGTCTATTATATATGGAATTGATATACACGCTGGCACGCATTTATTTGATCATTTTTATTTATTTTATTTATCGTATTATTGGTGTTTTATGTTTTATACTAAATTTATATATATTGTAAAATACATAAATATATATATATTTGTTGTTGTTGTTGTCTATTTTTGAATTTTACAATCATAAAATATAAACTTATGAGATTTTCTTTTTTTTTTCTACCATTACAATATTATATAAACCGGGATTAAATATGGTTTATGTATATCCAATATATGTATAATTTTAATGAATTTATGTATTATATACAATATACGTTAATAAAAAAAAAATATATATATATAACCATTTAATATTTATGGATAACTAATGCGATGATAAATAATGTTGTAAAATTCAGACATTTATATGTTACGCTAAGTGTATTGCTTAATTTCATTTATGTTTAATTTATTGTTTGCGAAATGCACATATAATAATATACATTATATATAATAATGTATTATATAATGTATATAAAGTATATAATGTTTAAATAAGTATAAATGTATAAGTGTGTATATACCATACATAAACGAAAAAAAACTATGTCTAATATTTAGTTATTTTATGTATTTTTATTGTTGTTTGTTTAGTTATTTATATATTAAAATAAATTTATTATATTTTATTTGTATTATAATATCTATAAACTATTGTAAGTTAAATGAATATGGATATATATATATATATCGTCGAGGAAAATTATATTTAGTAATGGATTTTTCTTATATTTAACACACGACTAAATATGTATAATCAATTTGATTTGACATTTATTACTCTTACTATATACATTTTTGTTTTCGTTATACACACTGTAGCATAAATGCTAAAAACACATATATATATATGGTATATCTTTTATTCTTAACACAATAATGTATATAGAATTTTTATAAACATAATACATGCAAGCATAGCTATGTTGTGCATGTTGTTTGTTTTAAGTAATGCAATATTTAAGTCAATAGTATATGGATTTAATAGTATATTATATACAGAATAGAATAGATGCACAAGCAAGTTATATAAATTTTAATTAAATAAATTACAAAAAAAATTATATAAATACTTAAATCTTTCCAAAAAATGATTACTACAGTAAAAATATTAGTATATAAAAATTAGCAGACGACTCAGTTGCAATATTTTAAATTTTAATGAAAAAGGATTTTTAAGGCAAAATTACTTAAGAACCAATTATTGATAATTGAATTGTTTTAAAGAAAATCCATTTATTTATTATATTTACAATTTAAAAAATTAAAATATTCACTGAAAAAAAAAATATAATATTATAGTAACTTGTAGTTTATGCTTATTTTAATATGCGATACTGATGATACGAACTATACCTTGAAATAAAATTTTTTTGTTTTTAAGTCATATATTACTCCAAGTGGAGCTTTATGTCATATAATAAACCTTTCATTACAGCCAAGTAGGTAAATTACTCCGCATGGGAGTATATAACAATTTACCAATTGTACTGTAATTGACGAAAGATAGATGTTTTCAAAATACTATTATTTTTATATGGGTGTTTAGCCCACAGTTATGTGTGTATGCAGACATTGTTAATCTTTGAATAGCGTCCAACACCATATTTTCAAAGATATCCGTTTTTTTTTATTCCAATAACGAACAAATGGTCACCCAGCAGAAAAATTTTAGTATTAAAATAAATACCGAAAAATTCCCTATGAATAATAGCGGATTTGAACCCGCTATATTTCATGATTAATAATATATATTTCGACGCTTTGCAACTACTGCGCTACTGAGTGTATTCGAAGTGATGTGAAAGGAAATGTACATTTCCTAAATATCAAAGTCAAAATCAAAAAGTGTCTTGAATAGATATAAATTTGACTGTTTAAAGATAAAGATAATTTTAAAAGATAATTTTCAACATTTTGCAATATTTTATGAATTATCATTTCAAAACTTCAATTTGTGTCGTACAATTGTAATTGATTTATGAATTTCGTCTTATATAAATATATAAAATATGAGAAAAAATTAATGATTGTTTTCGTATGAATATTATATACATTTGCATTAAATTGCCGCGTTCTTTCACATTTTCTTGTGTAGGCACTGTCGTCTTTTTTTTTATATGAATGAAACTTCGTGGCTATATTATATTATTTCATATACATATAAACAATATTGTTGGTCCATTTGATTAATATTTTAACTTACAATAAATTCTATATTATATAATTTAACTATTGGACAAATTTAATTGAATATTTCTGTATATATATGGTATTTTATATTTTTATATGCACTTATTTCGGGGCATATATATTGAAGGAGAAAATATCGAAGAATGTTTTTAATATTGTTTCCGATATTAGTAGTACAAATTAAAAACGCAACTTACGTATAAAGTAATATTTTTGGAATTTATTCATTATTTTATTACAAAGAAAAATACTGTGGAAAAGCAATATTTGCTTATAGCAATTATACGGTCAACATACAATATCGAATTCAACTTATGTAAAGTGGTTTAAACGATTCATATACTATAATTTCCAAGGGACGAAAAGTTTTGTATTATTTATCACATTTGTTGGGTGTACAACTATGTGAAATAGTTCTAACATAATAAAATAAAATTATCTTTTATAACAAAATTTTTTCGCAAATTTTCGCCAAAATATTTTGCATGTAATACACATTATATGTAAATATTTGCTTGTAAAATAAACAATAAATTTAATTATATAGATATAATATTTTTGCATATGTATATAAATTTGCTCACGTATATATATATATATGTTCAGAGCTGTGCTGTGTGCACGTACATATAAATATTAGTTTATTATTTATATGATATTTCACACTATAAAAAAATTTAAATAATTAAATGTGAAAATTTTAATGTGATTTATTGAATATATACCTATAATTAAAGTTATATATAGATTCAAAATTAGTTATTTATAAAATTACCCACTATGAAAATTTATGTCGTACATTTTTGAAAATTATTCCAAATAATTGCTAAATTTTGAAAACTAAAACACAGTGGTTTTTTCTGATGGGCTAATATTATCAATCATATATAAAAAAAAATAGTCGAATTAATTAAAACTTTTACCCTTTTTATAATTATAGAGTTATTAACATAATTTCACTATATTTTTCATATAACTTTTATGAATTAGCATATTTTTAAATCAAATTTTGTTCCATTACTTTCCAAAAATCGTCTACCAGAAAAATATCATAATCTGGAAATATTTTTTCATCCTTTGCCAATATGCTGAAAGATTTTACAACTGAACTGTAACAAATATTTGGTGGATGCCGAATATTTTCTATACTTATATGTGAACCAACATGACTTAAGAATGAATATATATGTTGATGTAAAATTAAAATTGACAATACGGAAAAGTTATTTTTTTTTTGTATATGAAAATTTTGTTTTTCTTCGTTTTGTTTGTGATCTTGATGGATCCCTCCGCTTAAGTCTTAAATAAAAACCAAGTCATTGTTTAAATATTGAAAATTACAGAAGTTTGTACGTTATTTCTTTTATCTAATTATGGCATATATAATATTTTGAATTTCATAATAATAATAATAATTATATAATAAAAATATAATAAAGATGTTGAAATAGCGTCGGTTTAGCCCAAGAAATTTCTATTCAATATACATATATACGTGAACATATAAACATTCATATGAACACATCCAAGAACCTGACTATAATATAATATTTTATTAATTTCCCAAATTCACGTATTTCACATAATATAGTTTTTCACTTTATTTTATATATGCAAGCACATATAGAAATGTAGGGCACATTATAGGCTTTTTAAATAACACGTATTTATATAGTTTCAATATATACGTGAATATACGATTTTCATTGCGAAAAACGTTTTCCGGTTTTTATAGATGGAAACAAATAAATTCAAAAATTTGTGTTATCAATATGGTTTATAGAGTTTATATTGAGATTGCGCTGTGTAAACCAATAGCATATTATATTTTTATCGATTGGCGATGGTTCAATAACCAATTAGATGTAATGAAAAATACTGTCAAGAAATACTGATATTTGTATTTCGATACATGGACAACATAAATAACGATATATTTGTGATGTATTTCATATGTTCATGTTATATACTGTAATAGATTCCAATTCAAAGGAATTGAATTGTGAAAAAAAATATATATGCATTTAATAATTTTATTACACATGATTTCTGATTTTTGTTAATTTTATAGATATTATTTGTAAAATAAATTATCACTAATCAAATTACATTATTAATTTATATATATAAAATAAATATTGAATAAAACAGATTCTAATTTGTAATATAATAATATTGTACATTAATTCACCAGATGAAAATTTATTATAAGGTAATAGTAACTTTTTTTATTTATATTATTATGTACACACGCACATATTTTGTTGCTGATGTTTGTTTATTGTTTTTTTTTTTATGAAATTATGCATATTTTAATAACATTTTCATTCATGATTTTGTGTGTTGTTTAAAGATAATTTCGTTAACTACACCACCGGTCAGAAGTTTAATGTTCCGTTTTTATATTATTTACATGAGTTCTGTATTATTAAATATATTATACTAAAATATATATATATATCAGCATACCGTGGCATTGTATATATATACATTTATATGGTCGTATATAATAAGGCATTTATGCCACTTTATGTTTATAGTTATTTGTAATATAAAACTAACTTACCATAAAATAATTAACATGCACATATAATTATATATACAATATATTTCAGTATTTTTTTTTAATTTTATTATTACTTATATTATCTTTTTCTCATCGTTAATATATGTTTTATTTTGTTAATTTTATAGTAAAAAAATGAATTGTTATATGAAGTGTTAAAGCGATTTAATTTTCCCATTTTTTTTTCTGTTGTTTTATTATATTTTCATCTTTATAACTATTTATTTACTTTTTGGCAATTTCAATTTTATTTTATTTGTTTAATTTTTTGTAGCATATACTATATATTTATCTATATTTTATATAATATACTACGGCCACATGAAGTTAAACTTGAACTATATATAAATATATATATATGTAATATAAAATTGCGGCAAATTGAATTGTGGTTTATTTATTTTTAAAAGGATTATTTATTTAGTTTTATTTATTGCAGTTTAAGGATGCGTGTGTGTGTGTGTTTGTATAACATATAACTTTATATAATATATTACAATATGTATACGTAATATATTTATAAATATTTATAAATGTTTATATATTTTTATTATTATATAGTCGTTATATTTTGTTCTCATCGTTAATATCCATATATATATATATAAAATAATACACATATAACAACATTCTCGTGTCCATCCAAGAGTATATATGCGTATATGGATAGAATGTATTTGTTTGCATATATATATATATATATGTATATAACATATATGATGCGGTATTGTTTTATGGACTTTGAATAGTAATGAAAGAAAAAAAAATAGGTGACAAAACCGCTAAATCAATATAACAATAAAATAAAAGTAAAAAAAAAAAAATTTTTATGTTCATTTCATCTTATTTAAAACTATTGTTTGTAAAATGAATTTTATATGACCTTTACAATATTAAATATATACTCGTATATATAGTGAAAAATTTATCAGATGTTATATAAATGTGTTTTTTTTCTCTTTATTTTTCATACGAATGCTGTATCGAATAGTTCTCGGCTTAAAACATTGTATAGGAAAGTCCCATCCATTATTCATATATATATGAAATTTATTTATTTCGATCTGTCAATTCATTTCAGTAGTAACATATATTTTCGGTGCAGTGATATAATTCTTTATAATTTAGAGGATGGTATAACACCAACAGAAATCCATAAAAAAATTGTTTGATGTACAAAAAGATGCATTGCCTTAATTTTCCACTATTAAAAAATGGGCAGCTCTTTTTAAATCTAGTCGTACAAACCTTGTACATTAACCACTTGAATAAAAAGCCATCAAAAGAATGCACTGGAAATATTTTACATAAAGAATTACACACTTTTGTGAAATGCTTACAATTGATGAAAAACGCATAACAATGTATATTACTCAAGCGTGTTTGGATCGTTTTTTTTTTAACAAACATACATTGTAAAGAACAGTCAAATATGTATTGAATACTAAATTATTTAAAATCCATCAGTTTACGGCAACAGTTTTTGATGGGATTACAAAGATGTTTTGTTAATAGATTATTATCTTTCAAAAGGTAAAATAATTAATTCTAAATAATTTCGTAAGCTTATGAAACAGTTAAATACAAAAATTTATTAAAAGTTTTATGACTGGGAAGGATTTTACAAAAAATGACAAAGCTGTTGTTTGCCGTTTGCATATATAGATCTTCTGGAATTACAAAACGGACAATACATGCAGAAAAGTTATTCTGATTCATATAATAATAAACTATTAACACCACCATTTTCGGATACGTAAAATGTACTTAGCTGCGGGATGTACATAGCCCATTATATTTTTACACACAACATAAAGAATGAACTTATCTGCTTCTATATAGAAAAATAATTAAACTATAATGAAACGTATATTCGGTTTTATTTTACATTAAGGTTAGGTATATACAGCTGTAGGTAAATGAATTAAAAGAAATGGTGTTATATAGATCAAGTCGTAGGTTTATTTATTTTATTATTTATCAAATGATTGTTAAGACATTCGCCATATCTTTCCATCATTGTGCCCATATATTTGTGATTAGATACAAAAGACATTACCTTCATCTTAGAATATAATAAAATTTATTTGTACGTTGTGAGTGTTACTATTTGTATTATAATTTTTCGGGGAATATCAAATCAGATGACTATTTGGGAGTCTTTTTGTCCCTCTACATACGTTGATTACTCAGGCATACAATTAATCATATTTGCGTTTTCCGGCATAACTATTTATAACATTACAGTCAAGTTGGTAAATTATATGTGATTATATCGATAAGTAATTTCATCTCTGATCAAAACATATTCTTTTTCCATATACTTTAGTGGCATTAACCATCCTACGCCTTTGAGTTATTCTTTTTTTTTTTTTTTTGTACATCCATTGAATAATTAATTCTGTCGAATATTTTAAAATAAAATATAAACAAAATAATTTTTGCGTTTGTGTTATTTTTTCCATAATTGATAGAATTAGAATAATATATATTTGTTACTATATACACAAAATGTAATTATCATATTATTATTATTATTATATAATAGTTACAATGAATAAATTATTAAATCGAAAAGAAACCGACAATCTGGTATTATTAATATATTATTATATTACGTTCAAAACTTGAAATATAGAAGAAGGAAAAAAAAAACGAAAAGTATGTTTACTATACTAATATGTTGATAGTTGGTATATATATATGGTACTATTTGTGTATATATAGTTGCGTTGCGTTATGATCAACATCATCAGGAACATATATCATATAATATATATAACTATAATAACATATTATTTATATGTTTATATTATACATAAAATGAATATACAATATAATATTTAAATATCTGTTTGTTTAGAGGAATATAGCACCAAATAAATAATAAAAAAAAAACAACTCAACTCAACTCGTATATGTAGAAAAAATATTCATGTTAACTGATGATTTTAACATGTACAAAAATCAAATACACATAGCATAAATATACAATGAAATATATACACGAGTATATAATAAATGTCATTTATTAGACAATCAGTCATCATCATGCACTGTGGACATAAAACAATGGTGTTATTATATTTGACAACAAATAAATTAATATTTACTTATTTATAATGAAACACAAGAAAAAAAAAAAACCTTTAGCATGCCGTTCCTCATAAGTTTACATTAAATAAATATTTAAACAAAGACAAACACAAAAAAAAATATCTTATATAAATATTTCTTTGAACATTAAAAAAAATATGTTTCTTTATATATATTTTTTCGATTATATTTATTTTATTTTAATTATTTATTATTATTATTTTTTGTTTTTTTTGTTTTATAAATTTAGCGATTGTAATTATTTGTGCAAAAAAAAAGTATAAACTCGATCGATTATAACAATAAAAAATAATCTATTTGGATTATATTATATAATATTTAATAAAGGTTCAATAGAATTGAATTAGGAATATAATTTTATTGCTTGTTTTTTTACACGTTATTTACTTATACACTTTAGAGTTAATTTTTTAACAATTATCTTTCATTATCACCCCCATCAACAATACTACATATTTATTCGGTCTTATTATAGTCATATATATGTATGTGTAGTAATAGTTACCTATATATATATATATATGCGGTATATCGGTATATAAATGCTTTTAACATGCAGAGTGTATTGTATATAAGCTCATATAAACGATGCGCTGTATATGTTCATCTAATTAGAATAACAATAAATTATTAATGGTTTATTTTATATATGCGTTAACTTAAGTGTTAAATAAAAATATAAATAATATCATATATATGGAGATATAAGAGTATAATATATAGATGATGATACATATGTTATTTGATAAATTATATGAATATAAAATATATATCTATTATATACTTTTATTATATCCATATACGCACACACACACACACACACACATATATATATCTATTGATATACAATATTTTTATGATATATCATTTGTTATTATTATAACAATATTTCTCCACTAATTTGTAAAATATAAATTTAAAAATTTTTATATTTTTCTTTTGATTATTGAACACCATTGATTATTATTATTATTTTTATAGAATATAAATTATGTTATATATGAATAAATAAATGTTTTATTCAAAATATATAAATCACATTATGAAGTATATTATATTGTATTATATACAATATATAAATATGTATGCGTAATTTACACGTTTCGATGTTAGAATTTAACTATTTTTATATCGTGCGGCGTCAATGACCAATATTTTATTGAATAATTGTATATATTCGTGCCGCCATTACTAAAACACTAAAATCAATATTGGTTATATTTTCATAAAAATTATTTTATTAACCAATTTTATAATCTCCATCCTTCTTTTCTACATTACATATTGCCAACTAACTTTTTGATTCCACATAATATTGTGATAGAATAAAAAAACGGGTTTCCTGCAAAGAAATTGGTAGGCGGCGGTCTTCGCGATGTTTTCTACTGATAATAGTAGCAAAGAGTAAGATCCGGTGAGTATGGTGAATGCTATAGAATTTCTAATTTTAATTCGTTCAGATTTTGTTGAATCTTTTGTGTCGTATGTGGTCTGACATTATAATATGATAAAAAATCACACATTTTTGTCGAGTAAAAAATTTTGTTTTTAGCTTTATCTTCAGTTTAGTTAAAGTTGTTCACAATATTTGTCCGCTATTATTTATTCATCAAGCCGAAGTAACACATAATGAATTATTCCACTGCAGTCTCACTCAACACACAGTAACACCTTCATTGAATATAAGTACACGTTCGTCTACTCTTTTTTCCATAGCATAATATTGTTTACAATTCATTTTTTATTGTCTGTTACCATATTCGATTCAAAAATGATTCATTTTTATAGCGTCTAAAGCTATACTGCCCATAATAGTGATATTGGAAACGAAATGCTATTTCTCAAGCTTAGTGACTGATTAATCTATAATTTTTATTCTGTGGAAAGTTTTTGTTGGAGCTGTTTTTATAAATTATATATTTTTAACAAAAAATTACATAAAACTAACAAACAATGATATATATATAGATGACATTTTGCTATTATTTCGGAACTGAAACAAAATCCTTAATTGCCTATTTGCCGGTAAACTAAAACTAAATCTCAAATTTTTTTCATTACGAAACGATGTTGTTTTCGTTGCCTTAAATAAACTTAAGAAAAGAAACGGAAGCCGATTTTCTGTTGACCTTATTTCTTTCATTTAGTGAATGAATGGCACCAATGATTTGCACTTAGAAACATGACTTTGAATTATCAATGTTTATAAGCTCACCGTAATCGCTTTAGTATTTATGCTTAGTTATTTTCCACCAGATCACTCACAACATATTCTCGTATAACGTATATATATGTTAATACTATATATGTTTTATATACTGAATGTTTTTCATCGTATTGTTCAAACACCCTTGCATATCTCGTATGATGACGAAAATTCAATTGTTTATTCTCCATTTAGAAACGTAATTATTTTAAACACAAATGAAGACATCAAAACACCGATGCTCGACAGAAATAGAAATCTGTCGCATCTATTCATTGCAAACAAAACATTATATAATAAAATCAAACAAAATCGCTACTGTGTCGTAAAGTTTCAGCCATGTATGATAATCGGGCGGTACGTTACGTACGAAGTTATGCAATCATCCAATATTGACAGTATCCACCTTTATAAGTATAATATATTGTATATTAATTTATATATAGACATATAAATGTTATATTGCATAAAGATTATATAAATAAAGAATATAACTTATACATAAGAACTCTATCTATGATTTATTTAAAAGAATTATTATTAAAAGATATATAATATAAAGAAATACAAGAAAATTTATTACATTTTAGAATTTTTTTTTACATGGTTTAAGATCAGCAATCAATTAAATATCTGTAAATTATTCAATTTATATAAAGTCTTATATGTTTTACAAATTTATGTTTTATATAGGGTAATTCATATTTCGATTGAAGAAACTATAATTTATTATGTTTATATTTCATATTATTTTATGTTTGCTAAAAAAAAGAATTCAGTGATATATATTATAAACTATGTACCGTGGCACTTAAGTTTCACCACAGATAATTTAAAATGTGTAATGCTCCTTTCTGTATTACTTTTAAATTTTGGGGAACCATACAATTAAAGATTGTTCACGCGGTGTGATTGTTTGAAAAATTTTTGTAAGAAAAACTATATCCGCTTACCGTCGTCTTATTGTCAGTCATTCAGAAGTTTAATAGAAAACTAATATAATATGTTAAATACATTTTTGTTTAATGAAATGATTTTGATAACGAGAATGTTAGAATTTTAGAAAGATCAAACCATTCAATGAAAAGTTATACAACTTTGAAACAAATAAGATTAATAAATAATATATAATATTGAATAATAAAATAATATAGGAAAATTATAAAATAATTTTCGAGTATATAAAAATTCACCAATTATTTTGCAATTATGTTTAATCAGATGCGATATTAATTCAATTTTTTTTTTATATGAATAAATAATTGCCTACACCATATTTTCAAAGATATTCGCCTTTTGATTTTCTTAAACGAACAAATGATAATTCTGTTGAGTATTCTTCAAATTGTTCTCGTGACATTACCCATTAATTTAACTCATGACAATATATTTACAAAAATAGTATCGAACTCGAACCACCAGAATTAATACCGTGATTCTCATCATATATTTTATACTTAAATTTTTCCCTCAAATATTAATAAAAAGAAAACGTAATTAGATCACAAAGGACGAAGTATTATTATTTTCTGGGAAAATTGTAAACTTTCCTAATTCCATACATAAAAAAATATAAAAACTGCGGTGAACCTTAGTAAAACATAAAGAAAAATACATAAATATAAAAATTAAACTTTTCCCGCATTTTCAATTATTAAATGAATTATATTTATATTCTTATTCATTTTATTATTCATTAAATCTTATTATATACATTATATTTTGTGAATGCATATAAAAAACATAACATAGAATAACATATACGATATTGATTTTGAAATACCCGTATTTCATGTGCAAAAAAAAAGAAAAAAAAACTATGAAGGAATACATTTGTTAATAAAATAGGAAAAAAAAAAAACGATAATTTATTATTAAAACATATTTGATGACCATTGCACAACACAAAATCATAATAAAAAAAAACAAACATAATTTTTTATTGAAAATAAAAGTACAACAACAAGCGTTTCCACCAACATGAATGAACAATAAATAATTATTAATTTTTTACCATAAAACTAACAAATTCACAAAAATAAATATCATAAAATTTCACCCTGTTTTCTTTTTAAAAAAAAAAAATGAAATGAATTATAGTTAAAATGTTCATAATATGAAAAAATATGAGAGATTATATTCACATACATGGGAGGGACTATATTTTTTGTAAATCAGTTGAAATGTTTCAACGTTCGTGTTATAAATAAAATCTATTGATATTGATAGTGTACACACACACACACACACACACACGGTCCCCTATAAATATATAATTTTTAC
This sequence comes from Bibio marci, assembly GCA_910594885.2. Taxonomy (NCBI): domain Eukaryota; kingdom Metazoa; phylum Arthropoda; class Insecta; order Diptera; family Bibionidae; genus Bibio; species Bibio marci. The sequence continues at coordinate 22,705,802 of OU343114.1, read as the reverse complement.
GAAATATTATTATTATAAGTATTATTATTTCTCTCCACAAATATTATACTGGTAAATATATATACTGATTAAAACATATATTATAAGTAATGGATGCGGATAGATGAATATATGGTGTATATATATATATAGTTCTGAAATATGTATCTATATTATAGAATTGAATGTTTTTATATAATATACAAACAATCTGAGCAAAAAATACATAAATCTCTGGTGACTTTTACGATTTGTATGGAACGAACACATATATATATATATATGAAATATAATCCATTCAAAAATGGCCTCTCTTTATCTATCCATACATTTTTTTAAAGTATTATACATCGTGTAATATTCCAATATATGTATGGGAATATATTTCTTTTTGATGATTTGACTGTTTCTTTTTTTTTTTTTCTTCGTTTTTAAAACTTGATTTTTTTTTTTCCTGATTATTTTACTATGTCTTCTTGTTTTTTTCAAAAAAAAGATTATAGACATTTTACTTTTAATAAATTTATTTTTACTTCTTATAAAAATAAACACATTCATATAATAAATATTATCGTATAAATTACATCACGTCAACCCAAAAAAGTTAAAAGAAAAAAAAAAACTAATTGAAATTCTTTTGATTCGTTATTTGGTGTTTTTTTTTTTATTTAATTTTATTTAATCGTTTTTGGTCGTGGTATATAAATATTACCCATTCCATTGAATTATTCATTTTATTTTCCACTATATATTACATATAAATAAATTTTAAAGGTGCGCGTTATCGCATATGAGATAATCTTTAAATTTATGTTCATAATTATGGTATATATATTGTATATTCATATTAAATTCGTTTTAATTTATGTATACGCTTTTAAAGTATTTGGAATTTTTATTTAAAAAAAAAAAAAGAAGAAACAATAATGTTTTATTGTATGAAATAAGAAATGGAGTATAATATTTAAATAACTATTAAATTGTTATATAGAAAAAAAATTTATTTATAATTTATTGTAATATAACTAAACCCTTTTACATGAACCTTTAGTAGTCCGTCATTCCTATATATATGACAATACATACTTATTTTATTTTATTTCTATCATCATAAATTTTTGGTTACTCCTCAGCAGGAGAACATATAGCTTTCATATAACACAGTATCATATTGTTCAATTTTGGGCTAAAGTCTATACACTTCTTTCCAAATTGAAACATGGTCTATAGCCGTGTATTACCAATATTTTCCAACACCATATTTTCAAAGATATTCGCTTTTTGATTCCATAAACTTTTAAACTAAAAATTTATTAGAAAATTTGTTCATAACATTACCAGATGTTGGAATGGCATGCTCTCTAAATAGTGCACCACTAACATAAATCCCATAATATACCAAGAATCGTTCCACACTTTAAGGGATTTGTATTTTAATGAATATTATACATTTTAAATGTTGATCTTTGGAAATAAATTTAAAAATTCAATTGATTCCGTCTGTGCATCGATGTCAAATGATTCTGTTCTTACCATATACAATACATAATATTTTATATGCTATGTAGAATTTATATATACACTCACCAATGTGTACATATATTAAATAATCATATTGAATAACATAAAATATTTATTTGAAATTAAACCGGAAATAATAGGTATATACTTTATTATACATATAAATAATTTAAAAATAATTGTATTATACAATAAACATTAAATAAACTTATGAATTTATTTTTATTTTATTTACATATTTATTTTTTTATTTTTTTAATTGGTATTCAAAGATACTTTAAAAAAAATTTGTGTTTTTAAAAATTCTACTTGTGTGGTATTATTAAATATTTTTATACGTATTATCATAAATCAAGTATAAAAATTAGCATATTGAATGTTTTATATTCTTAAATTATACTCATATATATATATATATGGTATAGTATTTAATTAGTTATTTATTTATTTCAAATAAAAGAAACAAAACTATGTATTCTATCTACTATACAATATTAGGTTCCATATTTTTTAATTAATTTAATGACAACGACAATACCCCATACGAGTATATTCTTTTTCATGACGATTCTTTTCTTTAATTTTCTAACATTAAATTTATGATACATATCTATTTTTTATATCCTTCCATTCCATGTCCAGACACACATATACCACACCGATAAATACCACATATATTTTAATAATATTTACTTATATATTAACTATATATTCAATATGTGTATATATAAAATAATATATTTGATTAAACCAAAAAATGTAATAAAACTGAGTATTTGTTTTGTTATAAATATAAGACTATAAAAGTTCAATAAAATGCTTGTGATTTTTATTTGTATTATAACTATAATTTATTATTGCCATATATGATGTGTAATGATAAAAATGTGGAATATTAAAATTGAAATGATGGAGAAAAGAAGAAACAACAATTATTATACTATACACGGTTTATCAAAAACTACTTGAAAAATTTTAGTAATAATAAAAGGTTTTTGTTAAAAAATCAATTATGTTTCTCTACATAGAAAAAGATATTCAGTAAACAGCAGTAAAATCGAAATAAGCATTTATTTATCGGTTTGAAAAACGTTTGTTATTAATTTATAACAATTTATAGAAAGTAAAAAAGTATTACTGTGCTGGACCATGTGGGGAGCTTAGTAAATTACTCTGCATATATAAAACTTCACCAATTAATCTGCAATTTAAATCCATTATTTCTTTATGCAATAATGACGATGTGCGTATGATATAATGATATACTCAGATAAAATTTAACTTTAAAAAAATTCATATCATTAAATAAAAAAGGAAGAACTCGAACAATTGTTTTTTCTATCACGAAAACTTTCCCTGAATTCATTCATAAAATCTATCTTTCAAATTCAATTTTTATAAAATATTTACAATTTTTATTACAAATTCCAAAAATAAAATTAAATTATTTTTCATATGTTCTATTCAGCTTAAAAATTGTGAGAGATGAGGTAGGTTGAGCATGAATTTGTCCGTATATAAATATTTAGTAAATTAGCTACACTATAAAATTCCATATATTTTAGCGAGTCAGCATCAGTTGGATAGAAAGCTATCCGTAAGTAAAGTTTATAATAGCAGATTGAAATTCTAAGAAATCGTCCCGCAATATAACGCATAAATTTGGTTAACGATTTTCCAAATTATAAAAGTTCTCAATTTTTTTCTGAAGAAAACTTCAAAATGGTTACCTCGTTTAGACCTTTGTAAAACGTATAGAATACGATGAATTACACACACTATTTAGTAATTTCATAAAAAAATTTTCATTGGCATTGATTCGAAAATAGACTATATTTTTTTTTGTTTCATAAATAGTTGGTTAAATTCATAAGTGCCTTCAAGAAGATACCGTATTCGTTTTTATGGCATTTTAACATAATTTTCAAAAGCCGCCGCTCAAACAAAAAAAAACCAATAATAAACTTATTTAGAAAATAATTATATAATTTTTGATTTACCGTTTACGCATTGGTATAATTGATACAAAAAATATAATAAAAAATAAATAAGATAATATTATTTGATTGTTATTTGTAATATATATATTATATATTATATATTATATATTATATAATAATAAATAAATATATAATATATATACTAATGTGTGAAATAAATCAAATTAAAAATCAATTAAAAAATCTAAAGTTAAATGAGAAAAAAAAAAAGAAATAATAAAGATGAAAAAAAAACGTAAAACATGTTTGTCATGTAATATAAAAAAGAATTTTATTATCCACAAAAGTATTTCATTTCGTTGGGGGCCATTTTACAATAAAATACGTGCGTACATGTGTTAGTTGGTTGGTATTTTTTTTTACTTATTTTTGGTTTGATTCTATAAATTTTTATCCTTCTTGTCGTAAGCCGAAAATATACATAAAATTTAAGTATTATTAACTTTCTTATACATAAAATAATATCAGCTCTATACGTATTTTAATATATATATATATATTTATATATGTTATACGTTGTATGAATGGATTAATACTCTAGATATATATATATATAAATATAGTACATCAAAAGACGCCTCCGTTTTCAATTCATAAAGATAGCGCGCACACACTTGAAACACATAAACCCAAAAATAATAATGGCATTTTCTATTATATGACATATACTCGTGTATAATAAGATATAATTATATACGTGAACGTATTTTTATATTGGATTTATACTATATATATGTAATATATATAAGAAAAGTTTTTCTCATTTCAAAGATAAACGAGGGGTTGTTTCCATTTTTATAACTTAGAAATCACATAAAATTCCATCAGAAAAACGAAACGGTTTGAAATGGTTTATATAAATATATTTATTTTTTTTTATATACCTAAAGAGTATACGCATATAAGAATTGAAATAATATGTAATATATTTTTTGTTATTATATATATATTGTAGTAATGGAAATAGATTTAATAACGTTTTGTAGCTGGAACTTATTTCATTTGAAAGTAGTGTGAAGTGTAGAAATGAAATAAGTTCTAAGTCAACTTAACATAAAAAATACAATAACTGACAGTTATTAAAGAATTGACACAACCAGCGAAAAACAAGAAGAAACAATTTGCAATTTTTTCATATAAATTTTCAATAGATTTTGTCCGCAAATGTTCAAATAACCATGTCCAATTGGTTATTAATAAAAACTGCAGTACAATAACGAACTGTGCATAGATTTAAAAATAGCGCATAAAAATTATGCAGTTTTTATACAAAAGGAACAAATAATTAAATATTTTATCTAGAAGGAAATAACTCACAACATATTTGGGAATTTTTTCATTTTCATATAATTTTTTAGTGTGGAAATAATAATAGTAGCTCCAAACTAAAATGAAATAATAATAATAATATATTATAATTACAATATTATAAAAATTGAACGGAATATTTTGCGACTTATTTCATTTGGCTGAAATTATTATTGCAAATGAAACAGTAGTGAACATTTTATTTGTTTACTTTTTAATTATTAAATAATGTCAATAATACCAAGAAAATGAACAATTATGGAAATATCTTTCTATAACATATAACCAGAAATTTTCAACAAGTTGTGAAGGCACACAAATACAAATTGGAACCAATATAAAATTATAGTTAATATATTATATTATAGATATTTTTCTTATTATAATTATAATTCCCATCGATTTGTTAAATTCTTTTCATCTATTTTAGGTCTTCATCAAAAATAAATATATAAATTAATAATCTTTTTGAATGAGTTTTTAAAATTCAATAAATAATATTTTTATACAAAGGAAATTTGTTCCAATTAATTATTATATAAAAATTCTATATAATTTACTTCATTTTCAGTTTGGCTAATATTGAACCAAATCGTACCTGTTGAATTTATTGTCGTTCCCCCTAATAAAAAGAATTGAATGTTGAATTCTCTGATATATACAAAACCATCCGTCTGTGCAATATCGTCTATTATCATTTCAAGTATCTATTTGACAATTGTCACTATATAGTTTCTTAAATGCTTCTATGTTCTCCTCATATACTTAGCACCCCTCCATTGGTCATGCCTGTTTAGAAAGTTCAAGAATTTAGCTACTGCTCAATGTTATACCATAATTTCAAATTTTCAATTTTTACTTCAGTTTAATATAATGCACAAACACAAAAAAAAAAAAAAATCCGTGTGATTAAAATTATTTCGATTTGTGTTTTAGAAATTATATTTTATATATAAAAGGACGATGAAATATATATTATCCGCTTACTACAGCAAAAACCAGATAAAAACACAAGAAAACACTTTAATAAATGAAAAACACGAACATAAAATATTCATTTTAATTTATTATACTATTTTTTTTTTCGGTTCAGAATTTGTAATAAATACGTATAATAAATATATAGAAAGCTGTGTAAGTGTATCTGTTTGCATGAGTACCAGTATATATTTATTCTATATTATTATTATTATTATTATTATTATTATTATTATTATTATTATTATTATTATTATTATTATTATTATTACATGTAATTTTATAAAATACTTATTTTATGGAAAAAAATCTGGCAAACAATTTTTACTGCAATACTTCCGAATCTCAAAATTTATATATATTATATGCATATTAATGTATTGAATATTATGTGGGATTTGTACAGAGAATGTATAAGAATATATAATAAAATATACAAATTGTACATAAAAATATGAAAGATCATAATTTTTCTGAAATCCTTTTTATGAGATTTATTTATAGTAACAACCGTAATATATTCAAAATGAGATTTTTCAGTTTTTATATCAAAACATAATTCTTTTTAACAGCATATAAACATTTTTGATAAAAAAAAAGTATTTTTTTTCTTCATTGTTTTTTCTTCAATTTTAACATAAATTCGAAAAGTTATAAAATTTTATTTCACAAAACTTTTCCATTATCTTGATTAGATTTTATTTTGTTTTTCTTTTGATTATATACAAAATTATATTGTGAAATTCCTATATTAAATTTATGCTAACTTAATTTTAAATTGGATATATGAAATTTATAAAGTGGTAGGAGTATACCAGAAAAAATAATATATACATTCTAAAATTTTGAATAAATACTATAAAATATTTTTATATTTTGTTTGAAAATTGTTTGTACTTTTCTTATAACAAATTTTGGTCAAAAACTTATTTTTTCTCGTCCCGATTCATGCGTATAATATTGAGAATTATTTTTAAATTTTAATAATTTTCACATTTAAATTTGGCTATACATTAGAGTTTTGGTTTGCAGTTTAAAAATCGAGAAATTAATAAAAGCACATTAGCGTAACTATGTGTATTTAAACTTTAAAATTTTGGAAAGGATATTACTGGAAAAAATTAAAATAAAATAATCTCCTATGTTTGGTAAACCTTTAATTTCTAGGTTATTGATGCAACACATATATAACCTTCAAGATACTCCATATGAAAATAAATACGAAAATTCTGAGTGCCTTGAACAATATTACTATATCATATAAATATATATCTATAGGATATCTCTGTAGGTGGCAATTTTTTAATTTTTTACTAATAATAAGTTTTTTATACGTACAGTTACGGTCAAAATAAAAAGCAGTGTAATAAAAATATCGGTTTTTATTTATAGCATAACTTTTAAAATAATAATAATAATATTCATTTTAATTTCTTTCTCAAAATAATGAGAAAGTCTTCATACCCATACATTTCAACCATTTTTCTGTGAAATCTTATATAAATTAATAAGGTATATTTTCCGTGTCTTTACGATTTTAATCTACTATTATTTTATTTATTTATTTAAACATTGTCCAACAAAAAAAAAAAAAACTAATTTTTTAATGCACTGCTATTATTTTGGCAGTAACTGTAATATGCTCGTGGTATATATATGGTATATAAATTCCAACCAGTATTGTAAAATTTATCGTGTGAAAATATTATTTTTATTTTATTCAATTGTTCGAGAACAATAAATAAATATATATGCATACAAGTATAAAGTAGAACTATGTAGTAAAAAAATAAAAAGAAAGTTAAAAAATATATATAAATTCAGCTTAAAATACCCCAGAGTTATATAACGTGGTTTTTTTTGTTATAATGGTATATTTAATAAAAAGTTTTCACTTAATTTATTTTTGTATCAAATGGGCAAAAAGCTATATAAAAAAAATGATTTACAACATATACCTTAGTCCTTTTTTGGGCCCATTAAAAAATATATCGTTCATATAGGGCAAGTTCAGGCAGGTATACACATTTTTTTATTACTTGAAACATATAATACAGGATTCAAGCAAATTATTATTTATATAATACATATTTTTGTATTTCTTGATACTTGTTAAAATATTATGCTTGATACAATATATAGATCTGTGTTAGTTGTAGCGATATAAACAACCATATCAGATAAAGTAATATGAAATACTCTATACTTTAATTATAATTGAACACTAAAACGAATGAAATTATATATTTTTTTTAATTTATCTCTCAGGTAGTGATTTATTATTATAGAAATTGAGATATGATTTACAACACATATTGCATACATATGGAATATTAGTTCAATTCTGGCAATACCATTCATATCTTAGCTCTTGTGTGTTTTAGTTTTAATAAAATAAATTTATAATATGTGAGTTTTAATTAATTAGACCTAGCACTTTACACTTTATATAGTACACTTTATATAGTACCTAAATGTAAATAAGTATAAACAAAATTAATTACTTATTTTTCCGTATATGAGCACTTGTAATTTTTGAAATGTTAATGCATTTCGTTGGAAATAAAAATAAAAATATTTGAATTTAGAAATTATTTTTCACAAAATTGAGCATTGAGATACACATCTTACAGTTTTCTTAACATTGCAGTCTATAATATATTAAACACTCAGTGACACAGTGCTGGGTAGTGTTTATATTAATCAATCGTTAAATATCTGGTTAAATTTCCTAGATTTTCATGAGAAATTCTTTTTTTTATACTGATATTCGTCAGCTGGGTTACCATTCATTGTTTGCGTTATAGAATATAAAAAAGGGTATCTTTGAACATTGAATGTTAGACACTACCCAAACATTAACAATATCTTTGCACACATCATTATTGTGCTAATTGCACTCATATAAAAATAATGGAATGAAGGAAACATCTACCTTTCAATAATTGCAAACTGCCATGCGTAGTAATTTATCAATTGGACCGTATAGAATGTTATATATATATATATATAGATATATTTTTAAGAATTTATTGTTGCAGATTGTTCTAGTTTTCTTTTCAACTTTAAAAAGGAACCGACAATAAAGTGTTAAACAAATATAATAAAATATATATTCATTCATTGTGTCCATAGAAAAAAATGCAATAAAACTATTTTTTCTTTATATGTTACTACAGCTAAAAAAAATACAGTAGCATAAATTTTAACTTTTTATAAAAACATAAATATTTTTAGACTATAAATAAATGTTTTCAGAAAATATTACAATACACTTACTATAGAATTTGTATCGATGGGAAATTGTCGATATCATTTGATCTTAAAAATAACGTTATCTTAATATATATATATATATATAATCATTGTATTTTATGCAGAATTATATTAAAGTAAAACGAAAATTAGTGTCATAGATGTCGACAAACTTTTGCCGATTTTAAAACTATATAGGGTTTATGTTAAAATGAAAATGAAATAATAATGATAAAAACATATAAATACAATTGCATTTTGCACCAGACACTTTATCAATAATTGATCATTGATATTGTTCATCTCATTCAAATAGTCAATGGCGTTGCGTGCATTTAAACAAGGTAAACAGTGTTTACCATAAAAAAAAAATTCTTTTTTAACAAATAGTTTATATCAATATTTATGACACCGGCTGTATTTTGTATACAATTGGTTAAAGTTTACTATAGTTTTTTCTTATGTTATAAATTAAAATATAGATAAAATATAGGAAATATACTTCCATTCAATTATATAATAAAATATTTTTATCGAACGATAATTATAATGTAAAAGGGTACTCACCAATTCCCCAAATTTTCCCCGGAATAGAGGAGCCGGTAACAGAAAAATGAATATTCTGCACTGAACTGTATGTTCAATTTTCAATTTCATTTCACAAATAACAAAATCAAACCGCGACACACATTTGCTATAGCTAAAAAGATAAAAAAAAGGAATAAATTAATTTTAATATTATTATTATTAGGTAAATTTAATAAATGTATCAAATAAAATTAAATATATTTATTTTATTACTTTTTTTTTTTACCGAAATAATTTGGTACAATTTTAAACACAAATACAAAAATCGCAACAAGAACAACAACAACAACAACAATAAATGCTATCTAAAAAGTTTTGTCACCGCGGCGTCGCACAGACACAATCACATTTTGTTTGTCTTTTCCGTATGCATATAGGAAAAAGTCAAAATTCAATTATTAAAAAACTAAAAATCTATACCATCTTTTTCAATAAAATTAATTATTTAATAATTTGATAATTGTTGGGAAACAAATAAAATAAAAATAATTAAAACAATTAGACTATTTAAATATTTTTTTGTATAAAATATAAGTGAATGAGAAGCACCACTTACACATCATTAACACAAACAAGGGAAAAAGAAAGTTAATATTTATTGTAGGCATTTTTTTAACACACACACTAACTTTAAGCACTGTAATAATATATAGAAAATAAAACTTTAATAATATTAAACATTAATAATCGGTTTATTAAATTTAAAATAATAAATTATCTACTTTACATTAATTATTAAATATAAAATAATTAAATGATTAATATGCAATTTATTTTTTTTTTCCTATATTTTCCATTTACTACTAGGCGATGTGACACAAGCAAAACAAAAACTAACAATAATAAAAATCGAAATTATAAATGTGTCATAAAAAATTGATGACACATGAGAAAAGAAAAAACAATTGAATTTATTTCGGCTATATATAAGAAATTCGAATTTATTTTTTATTATTATCGTAATTTTATTTATAATTTAACGAATTTTCAAATTTAAAAATTTGCTCTTTTTTGAAATTTATTCCAATAGATGTTGTCACTTATGCTTAATTATTTTTAAATAAAATAAATAATTTTATATATTTTTATAGTTATGAAATTTGCTTACAAATTAAATTTATCGATTATGATATTATTCAATATTAATAAATATAATTTTGAGTTTTACCTTGTTATAATTGAACCGCTCTTCTCGTAATGGTATGTACCAGGCAAGACTGTGAAACTAATGCACTATGTGTGCAAACTTTAAAATTAAATAATAATAAAGTAGCTGTTACATAAATTTATGATTTGATAAATTTTTTTCTAAAATTGCAATTGTATTAAATTTTAATGAATGAAGTAATGGGATGAAAATAGGATTTGTTTACCTATTTGAAAAATTCAAGCGACGCCGCTGCAAATAGTACATATAAAATATGGGTAATACAACATTTTTCAACTTTTTTTTATTACTATTTCTATTTATACACAAATACAATATAACACAAACACTCATAATAATAATAAAATCTATATGTGAGAAATATTTTTATGTCTATATATTGGTTAAGCAAATAAAATTAGTATAGTAATTCTTTGCACCAGCTAAAATATAAAAAAAAATTAAATTTTCTATCCTTACTCCATATGCATTATATAAGGATGCTATATACAAAGTTATTGTTATGTATGTATATGTAATACCAAATGTAGGCCTACAAATAACTATTAATTTTATATAAAATATAAATCATTAATAAATTATTGTAGTTTTTAACACAACAAATTATACATATATGATATGGGATCCAGTAATTGTATATTGTTAAAAGAACTTTATTGCTTTACTTTAAAACATTGTGGTAATTCAAACAAATTATTATAGCGTGTTCGTATATGTATTTATATATATTAAATAGTTATGCAATGGCATAGTGGTTTGACCAAAGAAAAATTTATTCATACTGAAAATTACTCCATATATAGGATTACCATTAGATCAATTATGAAATCATTGTGTTGTACTTAAATATACGGAATAATTTACAAACTTGACTACAATGTTAAATGCCGTGAGACGAAGGCCCCTAATACGGTGAATGATTTGGCGTATATATCTGTGGGTGTTCAACGAAATTGATAGAAGAGCGAAATTATTCCAAATATGTTAGTTGGTCTAATTCAATATCCCCCGGAATAATTAAATAAAAAATGTATAAAATTTTAATCGAATCTAATTTAATATATGCTAATTAACTAAATAAATGTATAAACGTTATTTAATAATAGATGAAAATATTGAATGTTCTTAAGAGATAAATAAATTTTCTATACAAACATTTGACTTTTGATACATAACGTACGCTTATATGATTATGTACGCACAAAAAGTGATCTGATTCTATAAATAAATTGTTTGTAACAAATGCGTTAATAATATAAATATACGCGCGGTATGTAATATACATATACGCATACCAATAACAAAAACACATAAATAACATTTACAATATTAAGGATCTTTTTGAATAAAAATTTTACGATTAAAAGTTTGAGTTTAGTTATTTTTATTTCTCTACCATATTCGATTTCGAAGATAAAAGCCGTAATTTTTTTATGTTATAATATTAAATAGCAAACAGTATTACAATTTTATATCAGCTCCAAACATAATATCGTCTATATATAAAATGTCATTGTACTATATATATATATATATATATATATATATCTTCTATATGTACTACTATAAATAACTTGTAACATGTATATATGCATATTTGTTATATACAATATATTTAATATAATATAAATTTAGGGATGTTTTGGCATACATCCATATATTATACAAAAATAAATATAAATATATATATGTATGCTGATGATATTAAAAGAAATATATATGTAGATACGTGTTTAGTGAAGCACCATCCTCTTATAATATATCTTTAACCAAATTTATATGTTTTGCCTCGCCCGAAGTTTTGTCTTGTATAATATAATATAAACTATATAAAATCGCTGATGTATACGTGAAAAGTAAGATAAAATATATATAAATATATATACACTAAGGAATAGATGCAACATGAAGTACGGTAATTAGTACATAAATTAATAATATATATCACATGTCATTTTATATCATACGTTAGTATTATAGATAAAAAAAAAACATAAACACTATTGTATACGCGTTTTCCAGAAATGCAGGACACCAATATATTATTCACCTTTAATACACAATATAATTATTATATAAAAATAATATTTATTAATTACAAAACTCATTTATGTCTGCACACTTAGTATCACCACAATTTATTACAAATGACCTTTAACCCACTTGAAATGTCTTCAATGAAATTATAATAACGTTATCGATATATAAAATTCAATTAAATACGAAAATATCAAACCGCATAAATGTTCTACCAAATATTTATAGTGAAAATGAAAATTTTTCAGTAATAATAATCTAATGTTTGTCTTGTAGAATTGTAATGAGAAATTTTCAATAACGTGTTAAATGCATTGATTTAACGAAAAGAACCAGTATGCTGACATCTATATAAAATAATAATTTATCGTTGCTGTGGTACGCAAATTCTACACAAAGTGCATGTACTACAAGTTTGTATTTCGTATCAAATGGAATGTTAAAATGTTGGATATAAGAATTTTGTTATGCTATTTTATTCACATCCTTAGCCATATTTGATGATTATGCCGTTTGTGTAATGAAGTTTGACTAATAGTAGACAGCAATTTGTATATATGTACTGTATTTCGATATGAAATTAATGAAAAAAAAAAATAATATCATCGATAATGCAGACTATAAAATATTTTCTAATTATTGAAAAAAATATTATTAGTATTTATTTATTTATAAAAATTATTAATTATTTGTTTATATTAATTATATTAATTATTTTATTAAATCATAGTGATGTTTTAAGTATTTACACTTCAACCTATTCAATTTCACAATAACAACAATGTTTTATAATTACTTCATAAATTAGCAAAATATTTCCTATTACTTTTAATATGGCATTGATTGGAAAATCGACTAACGTTTATTTTATAGTTATTATAATAATATCATCATATTTAGCAAAACACAATGGGATTGTAAGTGCATAGCGATTTCTCTATTTAATATATAAAGAATCTGAATGCATTGGAAACATATTTTTCTTTAATACACATATGTTACTTGCAAATGCAATTGCATCGAACTCACTAGTCTCAATTATTTACCATAAGTGCATTAAAACTAAATCGTAATATTCACTGTATGATGCTGCACGTGTTTTTGCACATTACATCTGATGATGAACAACAATTATACATTTTGAATTTTGAGATAAAAGACCAAACTATAGCAGGAAAAGGTAGCTCGACCGTTAGTAGTAAAATCAAGAATTTCTAAGTAATATCCAGCACACTCATCCACTTTCGATCTACATTATGGCTTAATAAATAGCGCCCTATAATTATTCGAAGCATTAAGTTATACATTTAATTGCAATTCACAAATACTAGCGCAAGTGGTTTGATAAATCCTTTCTTTCTTTTCTAACAGTCAATATAACACTCAATAGCGCAGTGATATAGCGCCGAAATAAATATTATTAATCATGAAATATATCTGGTTCAATTCCCGCTATTTTTCATAGGAAATTTTTCGGTATTTATTTGAATACTGAAATTTACTGGGTGATCTTTTGTTCGTTTATGGAATAAAAAGAAAAACGGATATCTTTGAAAAATATGGTGTTGCACGCGCTACTCAAAGATTAACAATGTCTGCACACTCACATCACTTTGGGCTAATCACCCATTTAAAAATAATAGAATTATGAAAACATCTATTTTTCGTTAATTGCAGTGTACAATTGGTAAATTGTTGTATACTCTCATGCGGAATAATGTACCAACTTGGCTGTAATGAAAGGTTTATTAGATGACATAAAGCTCCACTTATATGACTTATATGTAAAATAGTCAATATTATGACGTTAGAAAGAATTGTATCGCATGAGAGAAGCGAGAAATCTTATAATACAAGCAATGCATTATTTTATACATCTAAGACACATAAAAAATAATTAAAAGTACTTTTAACTTTTTCAGAGATTTAATGCCAGACATGCTGACGTTCATATGGGATTATGTAATAAGAAAAGGATTAGAGAAAAGCTGATACGACCTAATGAGGACTTAAGAAAGCTCATAACACTTTCTAAGTTGATATTCTCACAACTTATCAGTTGGAAATCGCATTTTGTATTTATACAATAGGAAATCGTGAGTTACAGCAAATTTCTGCGGTTAATGAAAAGTGGATTTTTATACGGTACTCCAAAAAATCATAAACACCAAAGTGCAATATTCATATGGTAAGAAGATTATTTTTTTTAATTCGAATTTCAGAAGCGTAATTAATTTTATTTAATAACGACTTTAACTGGCTGGAATTTAATTTGTAATTTTAAATTTAATATTACTACATTCCGTGCATTATTTACATCTCCAATATATAATTTCTTCTCTGTTTTTATTTTATTAAAGTGTACTTGAATTTAAAATATATTTTAATTTTAATTTATAATAGATTTATTCTGTATTTAAAATATATCTGTATAAAATTTGTTTAATTTCTAATTCATATAATAATCTTATATGTATAATAACATTGATAAATGTTTGATATAATATTAAATTAAATTTTAATGTTCAAATGAATATCTTGGGTATATGATGTGACCCAACGACTTGTTAGTTTAGCAATGTAATAAACACATTTATTAATACGAGTATAAGAAAAAGCATTTTATTATTATTATGTCTAAAAATATATTTTTAATGTTTACAAAATTTTATATTTTAATCTTATTAGATAAAATACATACGCATATGATAGATAAAATAATAAAAAATTAATTAACATTTGTGTACACATCAGATATTATATGTATATCCTTTATCATAAACCTATTCAATGTTCATATATATGCGTTATACTGTTATATCTACGTATTATGCACATTAAAATGTATATTGTCTGCGTGTAAAATATTAGATTCGTATACGTATAATGGCAACAGCATCAAAATGGTGTTTTTGCGCTATATAATAAAATAGTCAAAATGGATCCCATTGAATGTATAAATTAATAAATAGGAAAATAGATATATACAGAAATATCCGGTATCATAAAAATTATATAATATATATATATATATAGTATACGTCATATATGGAATCCCTCATTCTTTATCATCTTTATTATAATTTTTATAAACATTTCCATATATAATATTATGATAATAACATAGATATAGAGGAAAATAATAAAGAATAAAACGATGTTGACGAAGACGACCCTTCTAATTTTATATATTCACATAAAAAGCAATATTTATATTATATATTGCATTGTTTATATGGTATATCTAACAATTTTTTGATTCGTCGTTGGACCATTATTTAGTTATACTATAAAAAGAATATTATTTGCAATTTTATTTAATAATAAATTGTAAATATTTCATTTCATTATGGCATTATACTTATACCGCATGTAATGTATCAGAAATATAAACGTATATGTATTACTATACTATAATAATACAGAGTATACAACAACGCATAATAAAACATAGTACACATCATAAATTTTTTAATATATTATCATTTCCTATTCCATATCCATTAATTTAATAATACACACACACACACACACAATATATATAACGATTGTAAATAAAATTTTATTAATATAAAATGGTTGGTTGAGATGAGAAAATGAAAATTTGAAAATGATGTTGATATGGCCACGAGAAAAATATACGCATCTTATATATTCATCATCATCTTATGTTATATATTTACAATATTCAATATAATACTACAAGAACATAATAATAATTTAATAATTAAGAAAACCACTTTTTGCATATTTAGCAGATTTTACAATGTTAGTAGAAAAGTTATACTAAAACTCTGGTGTGCCTGTCATATGGGAAAATTCAATTTGTTATTCTGTAAACGTTTTTGTTAATTTAGTAGAAGAGTTATTTAAAATAATCTTTGCAACCATACAAATATACAATCTTTGCAGCCATACAAAAATAATATGCATTCTAAAAATGTTACTGTTCCAACAGACGTCTTCATTAATTCTACGTAATGGCAAAAGTTTCTGATAAAATTGTACATAATTTGGTTTGAAATTTACCTGATACAATTTCATTGAGTAAGTAGAATTTTTGCTATTTATATATATTATTTTATTTACTATATGCCAAATCAAAAATTTCATAAATTGTAGAAACCGAATTTGCTATATATGCAAAATTTTTGTTGTCGAGTCAATACGGTTTCTTCTCGAATAGTAGTATTTCTGCAGCTAGAGTATTAAAATGATTTAAAATGCTTATTCCACCTAACTAAAGTTGTACCTAATATATTTATATAATAGACTTATTCAATGTAATTATTTTTGTGCAAGAATTGGTTGGAAGAACTTTCTACAAATTTTGCAAAGTAATATGATTCATGATAACATTCAGGAGCGCGTTTGTTAAACTAGATCAAATGATTCGGTTACTCATTTAAGAAGCAACCTTTCTTTTTATGTCAATTCTACAATAATGCTATATGGTACAGGTATAATAGCTTGGTAGATGTGCACAAAAGAAGGTAACAATTCTATGAGAAAAAGATAAAACAATAACCGATGCATATTATTTGTCATCATTATACCGTTGAAACCATGAAATAAAGAAAATTCAACCACATTTTGGAAAGATAAATACTATTGTACCATAATACAATGCAGAATGCACTAGCTTATACATCATAGCAATTATTACAGAGTCCAAATTACATGAATTACATTAGGAATATTTCAAATATAGAAAAGTTGTCTTAAAATTGAAAAAGATTTATTTCAAATTCGTATGTCATAGCAGCCACAAATAATGGATAATATTATAATGATAATAAATCAAGTAATATCCTATTAAACTGACATTTAAAGATTGGAATATTGTTTGTAAAAAGTGTATCGAACCGAAAATGTAATTATGTTAAAAAATAAATCTACAAAAAAATACCCCTATTTTCCATGAAATTTATGAGTCTTAATGCCGACAAATTGTTTTCCTTGTTTTATAGTTAAATTTTTTATAAAGCACTTTTCGTTTATTACATGTTTTAGGTAGTTATAGGGTTTCCTTCTACTCAAGGAAGTTATAATAACTCTGTATCAATGTAATAACTTATTAAACAAATCACTAAACAAGCGGATCGATAGAATTTCTACACTTTGCATCATCACCCAGTACACTTCACTATACCCGAGTTTTTCTTTTTCTTTTTGTGAATGTAAAATTGAATGTAAATAATATAAGGAGTATAATTTCGTCTAATAAAATAGAATAATGCGTTCAAAAATTAAAATGTAATAAGAAATAAGTACTTAGCTGAACACAAATAATGTATTCATTAATATTTACAATCCCATTAGGCTTTACAGATGATCTTGTATAGTTACATATATGTGAATACTGCAACAAATCCGACCGACATGAGTTAAAACAATGGATTCATTTTACTATTAGTAAAATTGAAATGTCATTCATCGTAATGTTGGATGTTAGATTTCATAGTATGCACACGCACATACACACTCACAATGATATTTCTTTTTATCATAAATAAAACAAAGAAAAACTTTAATATCTTAATTCTTTTTCTTTTATTCAATAAAAACTGAGAAAATCTAATCTTTTAATAAATATAAAGTAAACTTATTGTTAATGATATAAAATAAATTTATGAAAACGAATAAAACTATAATAATTAACGAATACAATGAGATTATAACAAAAACAATTATTTTATTAATAATGCATGTCGCAATGAAGGAAAAAAAACTAATGCATATTTTATTTTATTTTGTTTTTTACACACACAAACACTTTTTAACTATTATTATTATTATTATTATTACTATTATTATTATTATTTAAATTTAATGTAATGATAATTGTAAAACTATAATATAAATAACAGAAAATGTACTGTTCTATTAATTGTTTAATTAATAAATAAATAATTAAAATTTAATACAATCCATTTTCGTTTTTAATATTTACGGACAAACAACAACGACTACGACTACGAGTGCAACTGCGACGCAAACATAAACGAAGCACTCACCAAATATAACTTTAAAAGAAAAAAAGGGTGACATATTAATAAATTCATAAAAAATAAAAAACAAATGAATATAAATTCTTTTTTCTGAAAAGTAAAAATTCAAATTTTTAAATATTAAAACGAATATTAATATTTTATTATTATCATCTTCATCAACATCAATATTATTTTATTATTATTATTATTATTATTATTATTATTATTATTATTGTTATTATTATTATTATTGTTATTATTATTATTATTGTTATTATTTATTTCATACAATATGAAATAATTCAAGTATTAATTAAATAATTACAGAATCATGGGGTTTCTATTAAAATAAGAAATTCTGCGTGATTTGAATTATTTCATAGACATAAATTTATAAAATTAGATATATTATGATTATTTTTACTCATGCAGCTCCCCAGTTGCAGATAGGAATGGCGGAATTGGATTGTTAATGTTATCTAGAGCCAAACGATGGTTAAATTGTATGATAATAAAACATTCGTTCAAGTATATGCTGTGACAAATCTATCTACAGATAATGAAAATGCGAAAAGAATTTCTACCAATAACGCATGAATGATGGAAATAGAATTACAAATGGAAATTAATATATCTATATATTGTATGTGTGATCAAAATACAAAATTGGAGCTAATGGCTCCAATAGAAATGGGTACATTTCTCTTGGTTAGAGAAATCTTTTTAAAGAACTGTTGTCAATATAAATAGGATAAATATCGCTAATGGTAATAGAGTCGACTCACATAAACTGAATATGTCTTGGCTTGCCAATCCATACATATAGTCTACAATCTGGGAGACGATTATAGGGCAACCATCAATAGACCAACGGGTTCACGAATGGAAATACTATACCATATTTATAATCTACCTATACTATAACAATTCTCTGCTGGCATTCCCGTGTTAAAAAAGAAATAGTTTAGTGAAATCGTTATTAAATTATATTGGCATATATTGCGATAGAGTATACTTATAAGTTAAAATATCCGTGGGATATCGTATGAATATTGTAATATAGCAGACATGAATTGGACATTATATGGATATCTGTGCTTTGTGCGACAATCATCAATTTTTAGAAATAAAAATGCAATAAAATACAAAAAACTGACAAAAATCAAAACAAAAAAAAAAATGCCATAAGTGATAAATTGTTTTAATTTTTATTTAGGGAATGGGATAGTTAAAACTAAAAGATTATTGCACAATACAATATAGAATTCTTCCGGTAAAGAAACCCATAAATCATATTATGTAATAGTATTCTATATTATTTTGTTTGTCTATATTGACCAGTCATTTGACTGACTGTTGTGTTTGTAGGAATTAAATTTGTTTTTGTCGGTAGTTCTACGGTTGAAATTTAAAATTATTAAACGATCGATCCAACACATCTATTAAACAAGTTTTCAGCTTTTTTTCAGGAAGCACAATTCATCTGCCATATAAAATTATTAATATTTATTCACACATCAGTTATATAGTGACATTTACTTTGTCATTTCATTCTGAGTTAATAAATGATGTTAAGCATCATATGACAGAAATGAAAATTGAATTTAAAATAAAATTAAAATAATAAAATATACAATAAAATTAAAAATTAACAATATGAAACAATTCTAAGAACAATTCGACAACATTTCATACTAAATGTACCAGCAATTCAAAATGAAAGGACCAAATCTATAAAATAATAATTGTATTTGAAACTTTCACTATAGCTACTTTATTTCAACCGGTGTCACATATTAATAAATAAATATAATATAAATTTATAGATTTAAAGGATTAGTACAATTAGTGTTTTTATATTAAAAATTCAAATAAAAGATGTTTTTATAAATCACAATATGAATTGAGTTGTTATGATAATAAATACAGTTTGTTTAAGCATTCTAATAAAACATTCACTTGCTAGTATATATTTTAATTTACCTATACTCGTATAATAAGTAAAATATGAGTTTTCGATGTTTATAGATGACTAGAAAACTCATACAACAAATATTTTATTTTCAATTGAATTAAACATCATCTGACGATATAACACACTAAATATAGACTGGAATTTACGCATAAATTGTAATTGGAAATATTAAAATATTTTAAAGTGAAATGTTTGTTTCTAATGAAAAATATATTTATTAAAAATATGAAGTAATAAAATGGTATAATTTGTAAATATATTTTGTGTGAAATTATAAATATATTATATCCTTAAATAAGAGTATATATGAATATATTTGTATATCCTTTAACAATATTTTCCAATTCAAATATCCTTTTAGTAGATTCTATATCAATATATTTATACATCACGATTTTATATTATACTTTAGTCACGCCCAACGCACATTTAATTGCTTTTACTTTTATCACTCCGAAACGAATATTATTATTCTAAAATATAAATATATATCACAAACATTGATGGTGCGGTGTGGTGTGGTGATGCATTTTTATTACTTGAACATAAAATTTAATACATAACATCATATTTATTAAATAGAAAAAATGCGTATATACACCTACGCATATATCTATAATTGATATGTTTTTGCTTTATGTACTATATAACTCTTAACAAACGAAATATATTATAAAATGATTTAAATTTAACTATAACTTCTATAGATCATAATTTCTTATATTATATTTGTTAACAATTTAATTGTTAAAAATTTAGTAATAAAAATACATTTGGTCAAAATATTAATATTTTTAAAATTTATGATTATGTGAATTTTGTTTGATCCTTACCATTTTATAAAAAAAAAAAATATATTGTTATATTTATAGTATTATAATTAAAAAAGGAGGATAAAATAATAAATAAATAAAAGAGGATATAAAATAAAATGACATGTGATTGAAAATACTAAAAAAAAAGTTATCAATAACTTGTAATCATAAATATTGGGATGTCCATTGTAGTATATTTTAGCATTATCCTCATATTTTTAGCATTCATATATGACCATACGCGAGTATAGTTATTTATAAATAATAATTATTAAAACAGCTGTTTCAAATTCAATGAACCTGTAATAATGATGAATTAGTTGAATTAGTGAATTAGTAATAAAATTGCATATATAAACAAAAATATAAATATATTTGTCGATTAAAATTAAATGATATGAAAAATGATTGCTAAAATTCATAATTGAAGTATATGGGACAGTTCATTAAATCGAAAAGATATATTTTAATGTGCTAATTTGAAAATGTTAAGTATATGTTGGTATGTGTTCAAAGCTGTTGGTCTAGGAACCGTGACATTTTCAGCATTATTAAACAACATTTTCAATATTATATGGAGTTTTGCAACCATAGAAGACTGGGGACCTAGGGTAAAATCTGAGACATTGTCTGAATATTTTTATTAATGCTTTATAAGCGGAGTAACAGAAAATGAATGATAATAATGGAGTATTTTTATCGTATTATCATTAATTTAATTTATTTATTTAGAACTTTAAATACTAATGTCACTTACCATATATGTATAGATTATAAAACCCATTGCCGAATTCGTCCTATTTAAAATATAATCAATATGTGACTTTACTGTGCTCCAATATTTTAATTTTTTCAAAACATGACACAAAATCGAGAAAATTAGTAGTGGTAATTCTGCTACGAACAAAAACCATATTGTTCAGTACATATAATAGACATTTCATGAAATTCAACAACATCAGTAATTATACCAAATTTTAAGGATACACGAAAGCCAAACGAAAATGATCGTCTATTTCCCACATCACTTTTACCACCCTCTTTGTATATATTTTTTGTATACATCATCTTTTCCATAAGGTAGGAAAAGCTCGATATACAATGCATTGAAAAAACGTAATGTGTAATATTATAAATGTACACATTTGTGCATTGATTTTAAGTAAAGATTCAATCCACTAATAATGTTGCATTAAAACTTTGGGAAAATCTAAAAATATCCTTAATAAAGGTATATTATTTGAATTGTTCTATAGTTATTCATATGGGAGATACGATTATTGTGTATTTCATCATTTCGCTGAAGGATATTATAAATTACATTTTTATATAGGATTATTACCTACCTTTTACTATACTTTAACGTTATATACTTTACACGTACATGTATTGCTATATCATCTTTATAGTAATGATTGAAGTCACAAATTGATTGGATGTAACGAATAACGAATATTTAAAAGTAGTTATATTTAAAAATAGCTTATATTATACGTAGATATAATAATATTTTTACTTAAACGTTTCAAAATGTTCGTGTATTCGAGGTAATCATGCCAAGTAAATAAATTGAATGAAAACTATTTAGTTTAGGAGAAATTAAATCATTTGTAGACATTTATCAAATACTTTATTCATATATGTTATGGCTAAATAAAAATTTGATGTAGATTTAAATTCGAATGTAAAAAGGATTTGTTTTTTTTTGCTTTTCTTTTGGAAGAAAAAAACAGAAAAATAAATTATCATTAAATTATTATTATTATCGTCTGTCGTCTGTTCCCCTGCGTAAAATTTGAAAAAAGAAAGGATTAATTTTGCGTGACACCTACAAAAATTAATTCCTTATACACGCAAAAGAGTATTTGTGTTAAGGTTCACAATAATTACTATAGCAAATGCTTATTGTTGTTAAAAATTTATTGAACATATATTATTTTCTATTTTATTGGTTAAAATATTTTGTTAATATTATATTATTACTATTTTTATTATTATTATTATTATTATTATTATTATTATTATTATTATTATTATTATTATTATTATTATTATTATTATTATTATTATTATTATTATTATTATTAGTATTATTATTATTATTATTATTATGCTACAATTACTATATCACGATAAGGCTAATTGTCATTTTATATGACAACTATGGCAAATAAAAAAACATATGGCAATGTATGCCATCATAACGACTTTGCAGTACAGTAAATCACATGTCATATATCGTACTATATTGCCATATATTGTACAATTGCATATTATATAATCAGCCATAATTATTGTCATACGCATATCATTCGCAATACCGTGTAATTGTAGCATAAATATGTGTGTCGTGATCAAATTAATTGCTTTTTTTATGTTTTTGATAATTTCCCAATATTAATTGTTTCTGTTTTTCTCAATGCTTAATTATAATATTTATTAAAAATAATTAAAATATATAATTTTATTTTAAAATTTTTTTTTTTAATAAGTTTTTTGTTAATTGTGATTTTATTGTGTATGTGTTATTATTATAATGGTGAAGGTACTCTACCTAATTTTTTCCAATTATTTATTTATATACATTTAGTTTTTCAAATATTGTATACAATAATTACAATTGGAATATTTACAATGTTAACAATATTTAATATTTTTATTGTTTTTAAACTATTTTATTTGTACTTCTACTGTTAATATGTTAATATTATTATAAAAGCATTTTTTATTAATAAATAATATATTTTAAAGTGGTTGTAGTATGATCGATTCAAATAATTACAAAATATATTATATTTATAAAATTAAATTTTACAATAACATCGCATCATATCACATGACCACCTTTTTTAAGAGATTTGTATTGAAAAAGTAAGTTAGTGTAGATATTGTCATACAATAACATAAAGTAAAATAATTTATGGATTCAAAGTTTGATAAGGAAATATTTAAAAAAAAAATATTGTAGAAATAGATTTGACTTCAATTATATGTATATATTAATGATGCTATGGAATTATTGGACAAATCGTTTAAATAAATTAAATTGTAGTTTCAGAAGATTTTATTGTAAAATCAAACATATTACAAGGCTACAAAAACTATAATTTATTGTTAGACCGATAATTTTTCAGACACACCAAACCGTATTAATAATAATGATAGTCATTAAAAATATCGTCAAAATGGTTAACAATTGGGTAAAAAATTGTCAAACTACATAAAAAATATCGTAACAAAATAATTGTATTATAATTTTATGACTGATTGAATTTAAATTATAAATACATTTATTGATATATTAGATTTTCAATATTGCCAACATTCCAATTATTTTATTTTAGTTTTTGTTATTGTTCTTACTTTATACATTATATAAATAAACATTTATTTTCAATTAGATTAAAATAAATTAATATTTAAAAAAATGTTACTGAAAATATATCGAATGCAATACATTGATAATTGACTTTTGTCATTTTGTTTATAAATTATATTTAAAAATTGTGAAATCTATATGCAAATTATAATTTTAAATACATTATTTTATTTTAAAATAAATAAGTGTTTATAATAAAACACATAAATATACGTATGCACTTGTGGCCATCATAAATATTATTATAAACTAAAATATAAGTCGTAATCATTTTTAATTTTTTTTTTCATTTACAAGTACAATTTATAATTCCTGTTAAAGACAATGAAAAGAATTTTATATTCTCAATAGTTATAGAATTATAATTGAAGTTAAGTGGAAGTATGCCGAAATGTGCAAATGGCAATATAAATATCTTATTATATAGTTACGGTAACTGTAAATAATTAAAATGTCAACATATTAGAAAATTGGCGTATTGGTGATGATATAGACTTAATGGCAGAAAATAAAATTGATAAAACCCTGTACTTAACGCCATACAACATCAATATAATGGTACCAGTAAAAAGTCTAAAGTAATTGACAAACTTAAAATAACAAATTAAATTTGAGTTGCATAAGGACTATTAAAGGAATATTATTATAATATATATTTTATATAGTTTGTTAAATTTATGTCTAATAATTGAAATATTGAATTGATTAACTAATCTATAATAAAAGACTATAAATAATTATTTTACTTAAAATTTACTATATAATCAATGACTAATTTATTAATCCACAAGTGTATATACGAACATATATATTTAAGTTGTTATTCATTTATTCATATTAATTTTTCTCTTCTCACATAATTAATTAATTGTTATAATTAATATGTTTATTATTAATTGAGTGGGACAGAAAACTAAATAATTTTTAACTTTTTAACGACAGCGAAGAATATTAGTATAAGTATAAGTTGCAATATTATAGTCATAATATATAATGGCATATAGCTTAGTAGTTAGAATATAGTAGCATATATCAATAAAATACATATATTTAATTACATGCAGAAAAACTATTTTTAAATACATATATCCTTAATTTTATAATTTATACATTTATAATAAATATTATGTTATTCCTAAATGTTAATTTATTATATAATATTACAAGAATAAAATATATTTTATATATTATCGTTTAAATATACACGAGCACACCCCGTCTCGTGCACATCTATTTTTTAATTATTCATCATAAGTCGTCAGTTTTCCAATATATAATGTCAATTGTTTAAATTCGACATTACATTTAAAAATATAAACTAAAAAAAAATTTTTAAAATTAAACTGGTCACTTTTAAAATTACATATAATTATTCTTATTTATATATAAAATAATGTAATAACTTTTTTTTTTAATTAATTAATTTTACATTGTTTTTTTATTTTTTTATTTTTATAACATTTATTTACAAAATACTTATTATAATAAAATACGTTTTTTATTTAATGTTTTTTTTTTATTATATAACTTTATTAATTATTTTTATACAACAATAAATTCATTTTTAATTATATTTATATCGTAAATGTTAACTTTCTATTTTCATATTGAGTATTGTTGATTTTTAATTTATAGATTATAATTATATATATTTAATAATTGTTTTATTCATTTTAATTTTATATAATAATATAATTTTTATAATCAAATATAATTTATTTTTATATGGCAGTTTATAAAATTTTTTATTTATTGCATTAATTCTTTTTTGTTTTTAAATTTATTAATAATTATCTTCTTTTTTTTTTTTTCAGAAACTATATAATATTATATTAATAATTAATAGAAAAAAAAAAATTTGTTAACGCCAATTTGTGCGTTGCTCTACGTATATAAATTTTGTAATTATTAATATTTAATTTAATTTATTTTTCTTTTATTTTTAAAAATATTTATAAAAATTTAATAATTTTAATTTTTTTCATTCATTTGTTAAATCATTATTTTTTTTTTTTTAATTTTTTATATTTTTGTATAAAAAAAAAATTATAACGAAATATAATTCGATGTGATAAAATTTTAATTGGAATTTATAATTTATAAATATAATTTTGGGAGGAAGAGGAAGACAAAAAAAAAAAAAAAAACTTATCAATACTATTTTTATCTTTTTAATTGTTTAATTTTTTGATTAAATACATATAATATATAATACAATTATTACAGATTAACAATTTTATTTTTATTTAATTTTAAAAGTTAATTAATATTATTATTTGTAATTAATACATTTTTATGTCATTTCGTTTTGTTTTAGAATTATAACGCCCAATGTTTTATTTTTTCAAATTTTAAACAATATTTTAACTCTTTTTTTTTTTACACATTACAAACGAAAACTATGATTTTGTACAATAACTAAAAAATATTATTTATAATTTTTATAATTTTTTAATAATTAATTATTTATGTTACTATAATTATAATTTATAGAATAGATAATATATTTTAGTGCGGCTTTAATATAAAACAATCACAATTTTTTTTTATTTTAGATTTTCTTTATATAATTTCTAATAATTATATAATTATAAATGTTATTATTTAAAATTAAATATTTGTTGTATATTAATAATTGGTGTGAATTATGCATATTTTAAATTTTTAAATTAAACCACGAGAATTATTTTAATTTTGTTAATGTGAATGTGTTTAATTTACAAAATTGTTATTCATGTAAAAATGTTTAAAATACTGAAGCTATTACTTTAAAATGAAATGTCCTTTTACACAAGACAACAATAACTTCCTTAATGTCTTTAGGAATTGTTATTTTCCTGGAGAGTTTGCGGAATGACGAATATAGATTTCAATTTCGCCTCTTTCAACTTTGTCAGTGTTTTTTTTTATTAGTGATACACATCTTGGTTATACAATGACTGCAATGATGCTGCGAGGAGTAATTGTGTATTTAAAAATTTCTGCCAATCATAATTAAATGATAATTATTCCAAAGCACTATTAGAAATATTGACCTTCTGTCGCTTGTTGAAAATGTTATTTTCTTTATTGGACAAATAAAAACACTTTAAAATTTAAAAAGTACTTGCAAAATCATTAAATGTTGGACTAGCTGGCATTTACCTGAATGTTTAAATTGTAATGGGAAAATACTTTGAAAATATTGGTATCATATAAAATGAATGACCGAAATATCGCCAGAAAAAGCATATGAAACTTTGATTCAATGCGCATCAAAAGAAAACTAAATAGTCATAATTGTTTGACCCGTAGCACAACTACAGGATTGTCTCAACTACAACTAAATATTTATGATCACTGAACAATGCTTTGTTTTCAGAGCGTTCTGAATAAGAAAACGATTTATCATTAGCTTCTAAAATCTATTGCTGAACATTATCAACAACAAAAATGGTATTACATTAAAAACAGAATTGTTGCTCTTGTAAAAGTTAAAGAAGCAACCACCTTTCTTTTTTGTAGGAATACATAAATAAGACTGAAAATTGGTGATATATTATAGTATCATGACTATATCGAAAAATTCTCTTAATCTATGTAGTAACAATCGTCTACTGAATAATGGTCATAATTATGATTAAAGTATAAGAAATATACAATACATGTGGATACAATGATCATTATAATTTCAGCAATGAACAACAACAAACACTTTAATTATGTTTTTTCTAATAATTAAAATTATTATTATAATACATTTTAATTATGTGCATAAGTATATGAAAGTATTTTTTTTATATTTGTATAATGTAATTATAAAAATAAATGCAATTTACTCTTTTATATAACATTTGCAAAACAGCAGCAAAGTATTTTATATAGATAGCGTGCAGCTGTCAATTCAAAAGATGAAAAGTAAATTAGAAAAATTTTAAAGAAAATACGAGTATATAAATGTAAAATTATATTTTTTCCATATATACAAAGTGATGTTTGTTATAAATGAATATTTTTACATATAAAATGCAATGACATTTTTACACTTTGTTCGTCGGCTATAATATTGAATTTAACCTCTACAGTGTTATATGAATTGTTTGACCAAGCGAAAACCCAGGAAAATGGAACTTAACTACATATATATGATGAGAACATTTGTAACCAGAGGTTAAAGAAGAAATAAAAGTATTCTCTAAAATTACAATAAAAACATAAAACTGAAATGTGTTAAAATAATCTGGAATTAAAAAAACATTTTGTGGTCTCATGGATTTTGGTATGGTTTTTTATTTCATGACAATTTTATTTTACCAACACTATTTGGGTATCACTTGTTTTATTGTATATATAATCCGATTACATGAGATGCGTTTTAATTGGATTTCGATTTATTATTTTTTTTTTTAATTTTATTGTAAATTTAAATAACTTTTGCCTATTTTTAATTTTTTCTTTATATACTGTTTTAATTATAAATACAATATATTATTATTATTATCCATAAATTATTGTTCGTCTCTCTATATAATTATAATTTATAAAATCATCAAAAATAATTTCATTTGATTTAATTTTGTTTTATCATTTTCGTTTTGTTCTTTTTAATTAATTTTATTTTAAAAATTTTTTCTTTGATATTAATAAAAATTCTCGAATAATTGATTTTTGTGTTGATAATAAAACATAGGCACTCATTCCCACTGCACATAAGATAAGTAAAAATAAAATGAGTAAATAAAAAAACTTCGATTGCTATTGTGGTTGACATCGAACAACAGTTGATGATGCAAAATCAGAAAATTGTTTATCTATTGGTATTCGATCATCGTATAATGTTGGTGCTTGTAATATTATACCGGCTGTACCGACTAATACCGACAGCGTAAATATCCATAAAAATAAACGATCAAGTACCATTGCAACATATTTCCAATCTTCTTTAACCTATTTTATATTGTATATATAATTAAAATAATAACAATGTACAAAACTTAATAAATTTTATAAACTAAAATTATAGTAACCTTAGTTGATTCTTCCAATAACTTTGTATGTTCGGCTATAAAACGTACACAAAAACAACTACGATGAATTTCTGGTGGACAATGTAAATGTGAAAATGCCGGATTTTTAACAGTTGGACTTTTAATGTCATTCGATTCAGCCGTAGCATTATCTTCACAATCTGCAATTTTTGTTAAATCCTCTGATTCAGATTGTGCCATTGATAATGGTCCATGTATTTGACAACTACCACCAAACGGACCACTTTCAGTGAGGCTAAAAAATAATCAATAATTTTATATATTAAAAATAATGTTAAAAGAAAACCTAAAAATAAAACAAATAGATTTTAAAAGTCAATATTTGCATATTATACAAAAAAAAAAGAAAATCAATCTTTGTTATATAAATAAATCTCTTTTTTATTTTTTAAGAAAAATGTAATTTTAGTCAATCAATTCACTCTTTATTTATATACAGGATGGCCTATTTAAAATGCCATAACGTAAAATATATAAATAACATAATAAAAAAGTATGCATTATTTATGCAAATATATTTACGATAACATTTCTTTATGGTTAATATTATAATAAAAGCAACGTCGGATTAACGGTAGGTTACAATGATTTCATTTTAATTGACTATTACCATGTTACCATAACCATTTGCAAAAACATTTTGTACACAATTTGTTGCTGATGCTAAATTTGAGGACAAACTACTTCTAAACTTCAAAGAAATGTGTTAATAATTTGTTATGCTATACTCATACATATAGAATGAATAAATTAACTATGAAAAAAATTCCAATTACATGATTAAATAATTCGGCAGAATATGATTTAATATCTGAATGTGCAAAGGTAACGACCTGAAGATTGAGTTTTAAATATAAAACCGTCTACGCCATACGATTTTTTGTTCAAACCTTAAAATGAACCAGGTAATCGCCGCATACCAGATCAGCTTATTTCAACACCATGTATACTAAAGTTTAATTAATATAATGGTCCAATTAATAAATTCTTGAAGAATTCACGAAAGATCAAACACCAAAGTATAATAGCTTTTTAGTGCCTATGTATATATATATATTAAATTACTATGACTGGCCCTTTAGAATGATTCGTCCTGTATATATAAGTGCTTTTATATATATATAAATACTTACATTTTTATATATACGCTTTAATAATAAGTATAACTTTTATAAAGACATACCAACGAGTACCTACTTTTTTATTACACTTTTTCCTTTTTCTATTTCAGAATTCAGAAAAGTTACAATTCACCATGTATAAAATAAAAGTATAAATGTAAATTAAATTTTATAAATTTGTACTTTTTAGTATATCGCATATATAATATATATATATTATTAAGTAGCTGAATATATATGATTTTATTCGCGGTTATAATAAAAAATTCGAAACCGCAAACAAAACATACAAAAGATAGGCGTTCATAAAATTTATAAATTAAGATTCGATTTATAGAAAAATATATATATCCCATTTGCATACAAAATCATTTAATCATATACATTAAGAAAAGCTTATAAGCTTTATACAATTTGCAATTTTATCAAATAAATTGCTTATAAATAGTGTCTGTAAATTGCTTCTTTATGTACGATAGGAATATTTTAAATAAAACTTTATTGTCAAAATGAAATTGTCCCTCGTTTATTAATTGTTATATATAATAACATATAACATAATAATAACTTTTGTATCATTTAAAAATTTTAATTATGCTATTTTTCTCTTCCTTTAACTTTTTACAAAGTTATGCAAATGATACAAAAGTTGCGTAATTAGAATACGAACGATATATAAAATATAGGTGATGTTGCTTAAATCAAAATCATGCTGGAAAATTAGAAATTTCTTATGCCAGTATATTTACCACATTTTATATTTACATGTCAAATGCAATTCACATAAAAATTGAAAGATTGGATTCTATAGAAACGGGCAACGGAACCATAAAAAATATATTGCATATATAAGCGATAAAACACAAATTTTAATTAGTTTTACTTTAATTAATAAAAAAAAAACCCCATGTAGGTGAGGCGTTTCCTTTGCATAACCTTTTATAAACACTCTTAAACTTAGTTGTGTAAATGTATATTTATTTCATTTATAACTTTTATTAAATCGAATTATTTTTTAATTAAATACTAATAATTAATTTATATTTCTAAATATTTATGTATTTACAATATATATATATTTCACATAATTTATTATGTATTTGTAAAATCAATATAGGAATATATAAACAATTCCTTTTAATGAATTTTTCGCATGATTATCTAAATCCATATATAGAATAATACACATTTAATGAAATAGAAAAAGAAAGGGTTTCCCATATATATTTAGTAAACATTTTGTATGTTTATTCTGTATATGAAAAGGCTATAAATATATTATCGAATATTTACAAAAATAATTGAATTATTTAATATAATCCAGTCAGGATTATATTAGCTCGTATTTTATCAGATTATTAAAATTTTAAATTTGAAATTTTATATGTATATTCAAAATTTACTATATATAATACATATGATAAAATATATGTACCAGTGGCATAGTGTGAAAATAGCATTCAGTTTTCAATATCACTACAGATTTTAAAAATCGATTGCCACATTCAAAAGATGTAGCCGATATTCAATTCCATATAAGTGAAAATATAAAGAAATTTGTGATACTGTATATAAAGTTATTATTTTATAGTAAACTTTCGCTGAAATCAAACTTTCATTTTGGTCAAATCTTTTGAAATCGTAAAGCTTAAATTAAAAATGTTTCTCTTCTATATGCAAAATTTGTTTTCAAAATTTATTCCACTTTCATCTCAAACTATAGTAGAAAAAAAATAGTGCCATATTGTATTATGAAAACATTTATTCCCGTCCCGCTACTGATACGTACGTACATGTTATAAAGTGAATACAGTATATACGATACGAGTATAATATATATATTTAACGTATTATAAGATTAATTCGCACAATTGTTGTTTGGGTAATATGGTATTACCATAATAAAATTGAAAATAAATCACTGAATTTTTTATTTTTGACCCTCAGACAAATAAATAAACGAATGAAAATTAAACTTATTTGCAATTTATTTATACAAACATTGGAGATTTATAGAAATTATAATAAATATAGTATAAAAAAATAATATAACATACCTTGTTGGTGATAGATCTTCCTTTGATGGTGTTCTACTATATCGTGGATTTTTATCCAAATGATTAGATGAGTAATATGGATAAAAACATACATGTGAATCTTTTAATAATTTTTTACTGTAAATAAATTAAATAATATACATATAATTTTATATATATTTATAGATTTTATTTAACGAAAGCGTATAACTAAATTGCGAGCACATAATTTTAAATAAACTAACCTTGTTTCATAATTATATTGTGGTCTTTTAATAAATAAAAATTTTGGTAAAAATTGTATGAATATTCTTTTCACCCATGGTGCCATACGATGTGTTTGTGGCGATCGAAAATGTACATTTAATACCATTACTGTAACGCTGATACTATAAATAAATTAAATGATTCAATATTAATTCGCAATTTTACATTTTAAATTTACTACACTACATACATTCTCAATATTCACACATATTGATACGGAATATTCGATATTCCACATTTGAATAACGCTGCTGATCATATATCAAATCACACACGTACTCATATAACAACTCAACTGTATAGCAATAAAATTAAGATATAGGTATTTAAAACTAACTACAATAGAGCGCTTCTTGATTACAGCTCAATTGGTAAGATGTTCGGGTTGGATGATTGTCAATGTGTCTGCGCTTATCAATTTATCAATAATTTTTAATAATATGTCACTATCTTGCAAAACCTTTACGAAAATCGAGAAGGAAATTATAATTATTACGCTTCTTAATGGTGGCACGTATGCTGATGTCTCTAACTATCGTCTTATCGCTAAACTTTTCACAATTCTTAAGTTATTATTCATAACAATGTCATATACATGGAAGGTTTGGTTTCCAAATCGCTGCACATAATATATTGCAGCAATTTAAAGTTTAAATTTAATTATTATTATTGTAATTAATATATATGGATCCTGACATAAATAAATAAATATAGTCACTGGGTGCATAGTTCAATCGTAGAAGTGCGATCATCATCTAGCTATGTTATTCCAAGTGGAGCTTATGGTATCTACCAAACTTTTAGTATAAACAGTTGATAAATTACACTTCAAGCGAAAACCTTTAACTATTCAACAATTGATCTACAATTATCGAAAGATAGATATTTCTTTAATTCCATTATTTTTATATGAGCGATTAGACCATAATGGTGTGTGTAGACATTGGTAATTTTTGCCATAGTAGAATCCAACACCATATATTCAAAGGTATCCGGTTTTCTATACAATTAGCGAAGACTGTGGTAACCTAGTTGCGAAATGTCTGTATTATAATAAATACCGTAAATTAAAATCACTATCGATTAACATTAACGCTATACCCACTGGACAACTGTTGATGTGATGAGATATGAGAATAAATAAAATTTTGAGAATAATTATCTGTATCATTTTGTTGTCTATGTAAGATTGTTTGTTAGAAAATGTTCATCTATGTATACTGGTTACATACATTGTTACTTTATATAGTTATAGTAATATATCTACTATATCAATTTTAAAGAGCTACACAATCACAAAAATATGTCGTTTGTAGTATATAGTTATATACTTTTTATGAAAAAATTGAAGATATATATGCATTAATAAATTTTTTGTGCTGTTACTTCACATAGTTTTGTATAATTTTTTCGAGTATAATGGTGCATATTTCCATTATGCATTTATGTAATCGAGCTTTTTTTTTTTTTTGAAATTTTGCACATACTACAATATATGCTTTTAAAATATGTATTACATAATATTTCTATATCTCACGCGGTGTATTATATGAATAAATTTGGCATATTTTGATATTCACAGCTATATATTATTACAATATATACATAGTCGTGTATATGTTCTGTCTTATATATTGTATTTGTCTCTATATAGTACTCGTACATTATTATATTATATATTACATAACATATCGTATGGAATTTCTAAGTCAAGTACTACTGAATACAAAATAGTAGTAATAAGAAATAATATAAATAATAAATTATATGTAAAAGCAAAAATAGAACTCTTGTCATACAAAAAAAAAAAAATTTGATATTTATTTGAAACATATTTTGCATATTAATGCACAAATAAAAGAGCGAAATATATACAAAGATTTTTTCTACTTTTCAGTTATTTCCTTTTAATTTTATATATACGCGATATGAATTGATGCGCATTGATATAAAATATTTATTGAAGACTGTATATTTCCTACAAAATATTTTTATGTATACATAATTTGTTTGGCTTTATGTATAGATTTTCAGTGGCGTTGAATAGTCAATAGAAAATTGTTAACACATTTAAAAATTAATATAAATTAAAAATATCCTTATATTAAATTCGAAAATAAAAGGATTGATGGATTAAAAATATTTTGAATTTAATTTATTAAATTTTGCCAATATAATAATTTTCAATTATTACGTGAAACATAACGTTAACCATCGTAGAGGTAAATAAAATAATAAAGTAAAATTGTAAGATAGGAAATTTATAAACAAAAAATCAAAATTTTATAACAAATAGAAAATCTCACAGGACGCCATTGCCCATATGCATATCTTATATATTCAGTATAACTATTTTATATTATAAATTTTATTTTAATTTCCTTTCAATACATATGATGAGAAAACATAAATAAAAATAAAAAGGATTTTTCATAAACATCACT
Source organism: Bibio marci (assembly GCA_910594885.2). Lineage (NCBI taxonomy): Eukaryota > Metazoa > Arthropoda > Insecta > Diptera > Bibionidae > Bibio > Bibio marci. The sequence goes on along the minus strand of OU343114.1, from coordinate 22,669,911 downwards.
CATGCATGAATTATACAACGTCATTTTATATATTTGTCAAATTCTTTCAGTTTTTTTTAAAATAATCATAATGGAATTAATGTATATTTATGTATAGAAAAGTAAATGCAGTAAAACTAAATTTATATATGCGGGGTTTAAAAATTATTATAATATATATCGTAAAACGGGATGAAGTGGATCACGGTAAAGTAGATAAAGTTACAAATATATTATTAAAATATTTTTCGAATTTAAAATCAATACAACGTATAATAAAATAAAACAATACAGCCAAAGCTGAAATTGGATGAGAAATGGTCGAGTGTTGACAATAAAAAAAAAATATGATTAAGTGAGTTATAAATCGACTCATAGAAAATAATATATAATGTTTGTAATGAAGCCGAATGAATAAAAAGGAGTGTAATAAAACCGATGATATATATCTGGTATATTTTAGATTTAGAATTATTTGTTAGTTTATACACGATGAATTTAAAGAAGACTAGAATTAATTTGGAAAAAAAAACAAATATCCTAATGTCATTTAATGCACGTTAACCGAATATTTGTTAACAAAATCATTTCTCACTTTAGGGAATACTAATTGTCTAATTTATTAACAACATAAATCCCAAAAAATCTTATTTATATATATATATATATATATATTTTAAATAAATAACCTATGTTTAGTTCAATAACGTATTTAAAATTGTTACAATAATTAAAACATAAACATAATAATTTAATAGAAAAATAACCTTTTATTTTTTTACAAAAATACTGTCCTTCAATAATACCCATCTCAATTGAGTTTTAAATATTATGTCTATATTTGTATCAATAATTTAAGTTTTATCTTTAAATGTATACGTCACGTCTTTAAATGTTACTATTTCACACAAATCATTCCATTTTATTCGGTCACAATAGATGTGTATATATACCCAATTTTTAATTATAATAATGCTTGTAATTTCAATATAAAATATATTTCTATTACATATAAATAGATAACAGATTAACCCGTTTCTACATATTATGTCTAAACATAAATATGTAAAAATGTATATTATGTTACATAACAAAATTAGGATTAACATAATAACATTTATATTAAATAATCGTTACAATTATTTTTACATAAATAAAAAACATATCATTGCAAATAATATTTGAACAGACTATCATTAGTGGATTGGATATAGTTCATAAACTATACAAAAGTTTTATTTAAAAATAAAAAAAATACAAATATAAGGGTATGGTATAATAAACATTCACGATTTTGGTATACAATGAAATGCTCCTCTGTTTGTTGTAATTTATGTATATTTTGACAAAAGGTTTTGAAAATGAGTTAGGATAAAAATAAAAGCTCCATGGAAAACATAAATCAAATTGATACAATAAAATAAAATATAAATAATACCGATAATACTCATCTATTCAATCAGACATTTCGTACTCATGATTAATTGATTGTTCTTTTTGTTCTCTCATATTTGTCTTTTTATACAATTTTTGTGGTTCACAATATAATATAATACTCGTCGAATTTAGGTGTATGTTACAATATATATATGGTATATGTATTATATATTGTATATAATTATTTTGTACATAAGTAGTCTTTACATTGAAAATGAATTTAATATTTTTCCTTTTTTGTTTATGTTATAGACAGACAGACGATAACAAATCAATAAAAAATGAACAAGGTTTTTTCGGGATATATGTCACACCCTCGAAAAGGCATTAGAATGATTTTCATATATCAAAGAATACTAGATTAGTATAAATCCGAATATTTATAAGACGGAGTGATATATTTTGAATGAACTTCCTTATATATTCTATAGAAAAAATGTAATAGAACCTTTTCAAAAAATTAGAAATCCGTTAAAAATATGACTCGCGATTCAAGAACATCCATAACATTTGAAAATAAAGTATTTTAATATTCATAATTTTTTTCATAATTTATGAAAAATTATAATATTATATAATGGGCACACGTCTCGCAATTTATAAAACAGTGAAGATCCAGTAAGTGTTTACAAATCACTTCTATATAATCCAATAAGTCTCACTTTTACAAATGTTCTAAAACAAGTAGATTATTTATTTATGAATTATCTCTTTTAAAAATGTTAATGCTAATATATATATTAATTGAGATTGAGACAATTCCACAGCGTGATTGTCAATGGAATTGATTTTTCAAGGATTAAGGACAATTCAATTAACTTATATATATATAGATATTTTTTTAAATTATACATGCGATCACGTATGTAAAACAGAATTACAAGGAATGCGAGTAGAATTGGTGTTTCAAAATTCATTGATCTTATAAAAATATTTTTTAAATTATATATGCGATATTCTGATGTTAACAAGAATTTGGGGTAGAATTAAGGATCAAAAGTACTATATAAAGACCAATATTGTGTTATACATGATATGCACCACATATAGATTAAAAGAGAAACAAACAAGACGTTGATTAGAATTGATGTCCCAAGAATAATGATATTTTTTTAAAACAAAGTTTATTTACTCTCTTTATTACATTGAAATATTTGTCAATTAATTTTAAAATATTAAATTAATTAAATATCATAAAATAAAAATATTTTTCCAAAATAATATGTAGTAAAAATAATTGAAGAAAAAATTAAAAACTTACCTAATTGACACTAAAATCATAGCAAATATTAAATATTTTCCAAGTAATGGCACCACTAATGATGTTGGCGGAATAATTTCAACAACTAACAGAAAAAACACGTGAAGACTAATAAGAATCGATATTGATAGTGTCACCTGAAATAAAATTAAAAAAAAATATAGTATAATAATCATTCTTATATAAAAAAAAATTGTTATTTAAGAATATTTGACAGTGAATTTAGAGTATATCATATACATTAAACGTAAACCGCAATTGAAAATATATGCGAGTAATAAAAAATATAAAATTTAAAATAAAAATTTACATTATTCTACCTTATATTACAGCATAGCTACAATATATAGTAGTAAGTATATATATACTACAAACATTAATAGTATACATATAAAATGTTACACCTGAATTATTTACTGTATATCCTTATTGTATGTAATTTAAAAAATCCTATGTATATATAAATTCTGAATATTATTACATATATTTCGTACAAATAACATAAACGTTGTACATAAAATAAATAATAAAAAAAATTGTGAAATTTTTACCATAAGAATCAACACGTCACAATAAAAAAAAAGAAGTGAGTAAATTTTGTACGAGTGAGTATAAGGTAGGATATTTAGTTATATAAAATTATCATTCATCTTTAATATTATAACTTTATTTTGGAAATTACCGAAAATAAATTGTCGATTTTATTCACTTCATTTTATTTTATAATAAAAAATTCATGTGACTTATATGTTATATGGTACATTACCTTACATACGTGCGTATAAATTTTTCAATTTAGAATTCATATGTTTACATGTACCAAAACGTTATAATATTTTCTTAAATTATCTTGGATACGACGATAAAAAAGAAATGTAATTCATTGGTTTGTTATATTTTTCGATTGTATACAGAATGATAATGATACGAATTCAAATACACAATTTACTCAGTCTTTTGATATATATTACATATATTAAATATTTACTATATGACAGCGTAATGAAAAACATGTGACTTTGGAAAATTTAAAATTTATATAAGAACGTAAATCTGTTTTTTAACCATATGTGATGAGTGTGATGAGTTTCAAATTAAATTGTATATATAAAATTGGGTGCAAAAATTTAATCCACTTTATAAAACATTATACGATAACTTTATTTAATTTTTTATTGTATTGTTATATCTATTCAAATATTATATCTTTTGATTACCAAAAATATTGCATTATGATGCACAAGCATTCGGTTTTTATATATATGTAGTCATCATTAGGTTGTAAAAAATCTTTATTTTAATGTATTGTGTTATATACGAAATTTTTATATAAATTATAATTATTGCAATTAGCAAGTCATTACCTAATTAGTCACTTGTATTGTATTTGTGTACATATTTTATACATATATACTAATATAACTTATACTAGTACATTAAAAATTAAAATTAAATTTTAATTATGTTATAATAAATATATATATAAACAAGTATTTAAAAGACAAAGAAACATAAACCGAGTATAAAGAAAATTATAAAATTGTATTTCATTTGCAGAAAAGCTTCATCGTTTTCTTTCTACATTTAAGCAAGAAAACTAACGTTGTGTATAAATAAATTATAATTAAATATTCCAAATAACAATTTTTGATGATGTCTATAAATAAAAACCTGTCTGCTTATGCATATAATTAAATGGTTTTTATTAATTCGACATTAAAGTAATATTATATAAAATTAATAATATAATAAAATAGTTTTAATAATATCGTATTATATAAATAGCTTACCTTTTCACCACTATCTGATGGTAAATAAAATGTTAACACTGTTAAAAATGATATTCCCATACATGGTATAATAATGTTTACAGTATAAAATAATGTTTTCCGTCTCATTGTTATATTAAATGTTATATCCAAATATGGTTCATCACAGCATGTATAAAATTTTTCATTTCTATTATATATAAAATGAAAAAATAAATAACATTATCTTTTAGTAAAACTAAAACTATTGTGTGGCAAAATTGACTGCGTGTAACTATTAAATATATAACTACTATAATAATAAAATCATATCATTGTACAATAAATATATATTATAGATATTGAAATTTACAGCATAAATAATATACAAGTGATTTACATACAATTTGAGACATTAAAATAATAGATCTAAATATATATATATGATATATGATATCGCTAAACGAATCTCCAGTCATGACTTCATTATATGATTTTTTAAATATAGTAAATTCATTTAATTTCAGTGATTTTAAATGGTGGTTTTTGATTTACATTTAGACACAAAATAAAATGATGATAAATTTTTAGCACATCCCTTCGGTGTTAAGCATTTATACACTTCATTTCATAACCAAAAAAAGTGTAAAAGAAGAGGAGAACTCGTTTGAATTCTGTTTGTCAGTAATGAACTGCTGAAACCGTATAAAAACCATATTACTTGTAATCGTGGCAAACAACTATTAAACAATTTGAATTAAGCATTAGAGGAAAAATGTTCAGAATATTTCCAAAAGAATTAAAAAAAGTAATTCTGAAGCATAACAATGATAACCATTATTTTACAAAACCGGTCAAGGATACTATTATAATAGTATTAGTGCCAACCGATGCCAGTTAGCTCTCTCCGACTCTTTCGCTTTTGACTAGATCACTTCAAAGAAAACATATACCTCTTCCTTCGAGAATATCGTTTATAGTCCGCGAAAGACAATATTGCCAATCAAATGCCGGGAATTGTTTATTTAAAATAAATGGATTTTTAAACACAAACAAAGTCAATTTATAAAAACCACCTTATAAAAATATATAAATAAAATACATATAAAAAAAAAATATATAATTGAATTGATGATTTGATGGGTTGATAACATATGGGTAACTACTCTGTACTGCGTGCGGATTATTTATCTATTGTATATAGTAATAATTTTATATATACAATTTATGAAAGCATTTTTCTAAAAGCTTTATGGCATATTACATTTTCAGTTTTATATATTTTCATTTTATTTATTTTTTTTTTTTTTTTGCGTATCATACAATAGGGTGTTCTTTTAAGTGTGATAGAATTTTAAATTTGAACGAAACACAAACTTTCTTTTTTATTTTAATATGGATTATATTAATTGTTTGAAAGTTTTCGATATACAGTGCCGGAAAATAAAAATGCATATGCAAGTTAATGATTATTTATGTCTTCTTATAACAAATTAAGTTTGCAATGCGTATATATATGCAACAAAAACATATTGAATTTTTATTTTAATAAAATCGAATGGTCTGAATGAATTTGAAACATATTTATTAATTGTATAATTTACCTAACAGCTGGTACCTCTAGTATATCCCATTCAACGGACATGTAAAATTCAGATAAATCTACACCAACATCAACCATATTACTTCCCACCCGCTCATCCATATGCCTTAAATCAACCTGTGTATATGTAATAATAAAAAGAAAAAAAATACAAATATTATTTCGGAAAATTGTTTTTTTCTTTTTCTTCACTTTTAAAACTATATAAAATATTATAAATATAAATGGATTACATTTAGATATTATAATTAGAAAAAAAAAATAGAAAAGCATATTTTCATGCATGCAATATTTGAGTCTACTATTTGTATTTCAATAAATAAATATTAGATTATAATATAATAATAATAAAAACTATAATTAATTAGTAAAACAATACGACACTATATTTTAAATAGAAAATAATTAGGAATAATTGAAATATTACTGTTGTATTATCCATATACCACCCAAAATTCTATATTAATATTATAAATATTAACAATGAAATAATGCATTTAAAATCTGTAAATATTTTTTAATTGTTTTATGAAAAATATATAAAAAAAAGAGAAAGTTAAATAATTTCAATACAAATAATCATATTAAAATATATAAGTACAAATTAATTGATTAACTGATATATTATTATTTTTGATATCAAATAAGTATTATTATAATACAATACAATTTATCATCAACTTTCAAATACATTTATCATGTATTTAATTATTTATATGGTGTAATAATAATACTTTTAAAGTGTATATATACAAAATATTCGTCAAACTAATAAACAATATGTTTGCAATCAATTATCAATAAAATAAGAATATAATAATACTTGTATACAACAATAACAATAATGTTAATATTAATGAGACGAAAACATATTGTACAAATAAATAAATAAATGAACTAAAAGAAAAGTCGTAGGAAAAACTTTTATATATTTTCATATTGCCGAAATATATTATCTATATATACAAACAAACATATTCGACTTACAGAAGATGTATATGTGTAATATTTAGTATAAAAAAAATTTTTATATTAGAATAAGAAAATGGATACAAAATAATTTAAGGAAAAGTTTTTCCATTATAAAAATAATGATAATTTTACGTTATACGTTTGGTATCTATAGATAGATATAGAACAATATAATTTTCCTTCATAAGATTCATATATACTTTTACTCATTGCTAATAAATTTCTATATATCTATCTATTTATCTAAATGTTTATAAATATGATAACCAAAATATATCAAATCCAAAATATAAATTCTTATAATAAAATTATTACAATATATAACAGATATATACATTAACATACATATGCATTATAAATATTATACGTACATAAATTCTTTTTCTTAATACATATTGTCACACCATATACAACAAATTATCATTTATAACGCTATATTATAATTGGAAAATATTGATTTATTTCGGTTACATATACAAACATATATTATGTATATTTTATACATAACGATTTTTATCTGAACAGTAATTTTTCTTCTTTTTAATGTTTTGGGAGCAATTCTATGGTATATAACGTTTCTTTTTTCACCACTTTATATATGGTATGTTCGAATATATACAATATATACAACAATGCTGTTTATATAAATACACTTCCGTATCGTATATACAATATACTACATATAGTATCTGTCTCTATATATATATACAAACAATGTGTATATAAAACTAAACTATCTACAATATATCAAGATCTAAGAATGGTGTCATTTATTAAATCTTAATAACCAAGTCATTTTGAGGGTACATCAATATTAAATTAAAGTAATTGTTGTTTTATATATGGAAAACTCGTTCCTACCAACCGACACATTTAGCTACGTTATATAAAATACAACTAAATAAAAAAAAAATGAATTGATTATACCAATAAACAAACTTCATAAAAATAAGTGAACTCAATTTTTAAAATTTCATTTTTGATTGTTTGTGTAAAATTATTTGTATATAAAGACATTAATTATGATGCAATACCATGGTAATAATATATATCATAATTTATTTATATATGCGAATTAAATTAATTCTTTTTAAAAATAAATATTGAAAATAAATATAAATCACATAGAATTATGAAAATATATATATATTTTTTTCGTATATAAAAACATAAAATAAATATTGATGAATATTATTGTAAAAAAAAATTTAAGGTTAAATAAAATAATCACTGACCATCTCAGTGCCGTCGGTTCAACCTACCAGAACATTGATTGCATGCTACGAATTTATTCTTTACACTTTTTATAATTAATTGACTGCTGCTTAACGATGTTCGTGTGAAAGGAGCAATTTCATATATTCAAGATCATTGAAAATCCTCAGGAAACCAATTGAAATGTTTAAAAATTTTAATAATATATAATATGTTATGCGACACATATGTGTGTTTATAATAAAATTTATAGCATTATTAATAACATATGTACAATAGTTTTGAAGCTGCACATGAAGTTTTGTAATGGCATTCCATAACATTTTTATTTATTTTCAGATATAATGACCGCCAATACTTTTATTCATATTTCAGTTAATGTAAATATAATTTAGTATACATTCTAATCTAATCGATTGTAAAGTATACCAAATTTAATTCCTAAAATTGCCATTAGATATTTTTCTTACATTATTCTGTTGATTTACCATTTTCTAGTTTATCAGATCATAAACATAGGAATGTATGCAAGTATTTATCAAGCGACTATAACTATAGTGTTGTTATTCTTAAAGATACTGTCTTTTAATATGTGAAATGAAATAATTTTTTTTGTGTTACAGAATTTTATCTTTCTAACTTGCACAATTAAATTTTTAATCAAAAATAACATAACAGTCATTTTACGATTAATTCTGATTTTGTATCTAAACGATAATATGCGTTAGTAATAAGTGAAATGTAAATTGCAAAATGAAAAATTATGGACACACTGAACGATACCGGATATGCGCCTTTACTGTTTGCCTTCATTTTAATTTATATTATTCTGTTTCTAAATAAATACAGGCATATAAAAAATGAACATTGAATATGGAAATATTTATATGCGATTTGTGTATACAAATTGTTTATTTACGATAAAGTTACAATCGAATAAAATGATAGCAGCCTATATGTAGAAGAGAAAAGTAACATGTAAATTCTACAAAAAAAGTTACACGCTAATTTAATTTTAAAATATTAGTATACTCACATATGGTATATTCCTCATCGTGTCATTTTAAATTCTAAAATTGTATATATTTTTTACGCAACATTAATGTATACATATGTCAATTCTGTATCATGTAATATAGAAATTCTTCTATCAATTACGATATATACAACATAAAGTATTCATATAATATAAATATGTCCCATCAAATGTAAAAATTGCTAACATTTGTCTATTTTGTTTGTACATTAGTATATTTACCTATAAAAATGTTCAATGATGATATGTGATGTGAGAAATATTTAAATTATATATATTGAAAAAATATATACATAGTAGATATATGCAATGACGTAATGTGGTCGTGATCTGTTTTAAGTATCTAAAGTTTTTTCTAATTTATTATGTGTTAAACTAATCATTCCATTTTATCTATATATTATATAATTTTATACATAATACGTTATTATAGAAACACCCAATATTATCTTTATATTCTCTTGAGTTTTCAATATCATATGGATTATGGATACTGGTTGTATATGTTTGATTTGTGGTTCGATTCTATTGTACAATTTCAAACATGTATTCATGAATAATGTATATATTGAAAATGGATAATATTATACTTATATACAGAGGATATTGTAAAGATAAAACGAATAAACCTAACAAATTGAAAAAAATTTGTTTGAAATAGGTGAAACAATTTATGTTTATATATATATATAATACTACACACACTCCACACGTAGCCTATATGTACAGGAACACTAGTATATTATACTAAAATGCATTTCCGTTTAGTTATATTTCTATTCACTCAAATTTTCCAATATGGGAAATAAATTTATAAATTATAACGTTTAATTTCGGAATATAAAATATATAAATTATACATATATATACAATATACGTAAGGAAGGACTATTGATATATGCTTACACTACATATATGCATTGTATGTATATATATGGTACAATATATATATATATATAGTAAACACCGAATATAGTTATATATTTCCAATAAATGTATTAGAAATATGTTGGGTTGGGTGTTTTTATATACAAACTGAAAATACGATTTATATTTTATATGCTTTATTTGAGTTACGATTTTTATGTTTTTCTATAAAGATAAAATAAACTGCTTGAAGAGATTATTTTTTGTGTATTTGAAATGAAATAAAATGGTATATATTTACGTATATGCGTTTATAAATCTTAAGAATTTAATTTTGAAAATTGCCTACAGGTATGATGATACAATCAATTTAGTTTAAAAAAATTTTTCAGTATTTCATACTAACTCGTATATTGATTTGATTTAATATATACAAGTATGGCATATATTTTATGTATTAACGTATTACGTGCATCCACAAATTATTTTTATTGTTCAATATTTTTTTACTGTAAGTATAGATAAAATTTTGAGATTACATTTTTTTGCATCCTATATTTAAATATTTTAATTTTAATAATAAATCAGTTAATCAATTATGAGGATGAAAGTATAAATATCATACTATTATATACTGTATTACACGTAAATAATTGTATGAAAAGCAGTAAAACCAATTTTTCGATATGTTATAATGTCTTCAAAAAATTCATTAAACATGTAATTAATTTCAAATTTAAAAATGTGACATTTCAATTTAAGAAAGAAAGATAATAAAGTATAAAAATTAAATATTAATTTTAAAATAAATAAAATAAAATAATATGAGAAAATATTAATTATTTTTAAAAATGGAAAAAAGATCCTTTTATATATAATATTCTGAAATATATTTCCATATTTGATTTGATATTATATCACATTTTCTATATACCAGTTGTTGTTGTTGTGATATTCGCCAGTTTTTATATGAACTAATTTAAATATAAATATTTAGATGAACACGCACATCACCCAATACAGAATGGACGACACAAAGAAAATAAAATAAAAAAATGATACAATATCTTCGTGTGGGGTGTACTATAAAATATACAATAGAAAAAAGAAAATAATTTACTCACAAAATTAATTATTGAAATTTTTTCAATTTTGTCTTTTACGGTTTTTATTCTATTACATATTTCTAAAATATGAGGAAGAAAAAACAAAAACATTAATCTTATCGGACGTGTGTGCCGGGCCGTCACCCATCATGATGTTGTGCAAACAAAAATTGAATATAGTAAATTTTTAAGCTTATACTTTTTTTTTACGTATATTGTGTGAAAAATATATTTTCATGAGCTTTGTTTCTTTTCCTCATTATTATAAGTAAATATTGTTGTATATTTAAATTTACATGCGCTACATGCAGACACTTTGATTTTTGTTATTTTATGGAATATCATTGAAAAATATAAAATTCATTTATCTTTTATATTTTGATAATGATTTTTAATTTTATTTTTCTAATAATTTTGTTCAAGTTTTCATTGTTTTTCTTTTTTTTTTATTTATATATTATCTTATAAAAATATTTATTTTACAAACAATCTATATTCATTGTTCTTGATTTAATTGTAAGAGATTTCATATATATGTTATTGATGGGGTAAAAAAGGCAAATTGATATTATAAGCTTTAATTAAATTGAATAGCTAAAAGTAACCAACATAACAATTATTTTATAAGTTAAGGAGATGCACTTATGTAATGTATATTCTCGTCCAAGAATCACACCCCATGTTAGCAAATGCTGTGGAGAATTTATAAGAAAAGATTCGCTCAGAATGTAGCAGTCCGGCTTAGGCACGTTCGGGTTTTTGTTCATTAATTACAATATAAAATTATCCATTAAATGAAATTCCGACTATTGAAAGGAAAATACTGCAAATATCTTGTATGAACTTCACATTCTATAATCAATAATTTTACATATATTAATTGAATAATATATACATTGTATTATATAGTTCCATATATATAGGACACTAAAATTATATAATGTATACATACAACAATTATGTTGTATAGGTTAAAATGTATATGTAAAATATAGGAGATCCACAAAGTGGTAATAAATATTTGCATATATGTGTAATTGATTTATTTATCTCACAATTAAATCCGCATGTATGTACAGTATATGAATAAAAAAAGTAGATAAAAGGTGTATTACATTACATGATTATTTCATTAAATGTATATTGTGAAAATATAATATGTATTGGTATATAAACACAAACGTTCTATATTTACATTCAAGTTCATTTAATGTACAATAACTATAATTTGGTTAGAGAAGTTAATTAGCATTTAACTATATTATAATTATTTTTATAATAATATAATTTTATATAAATAATAAATTGACAAAAACATGTACCATGTACCATACAAAATATATAAACATCAATTACAAACTTTAGTAGAAATTTTGTTAAATTCAAAATGCTGTAATACTAATTGAATAATATATAACATTATTTGCATATACCATACCAATATAAATATGTATAGAATCAAAGTTGGAAATTTGTATATAGATTGGCATATGATTTTTCTTATAGAATTGGGTTATATATTGTACGTACACATTTGTATCTATATTTTAGTCTGGAATTTTGGTAATAGTATATATAAATATATAGGTTAGGAATAAATAGAACTATAATATATATCTATATAATTTTTTTAAATAACAAATATTTAATTATTAATATTATTATATATATATATCTATTAAGTTATAGGATAATATATACCTGAGTAAAATAAAATACAATTAAGATTTCGTTCTATATAGACATTTGTAAAACAATAAGTCCTTTTCGTAATTATATTTTCTTGTTTTCTTTGTTGATGACTATAATGTGTCTTATAAAATGCCTTCGCTTTTGTATTTATATATACATAAATACTATTTTATATTATATATTATATTGTTATGGATTAGATTTGTAAATGTAAATACAATATATATATATATATTTATACTAGATAGATCTTTCCATAAGTATACTTTGTATAAGGTAAATATATAGATTTAATATATATATTATATATTAGTATAATATTTTATTATAACGCATATATATATATTATATTATATTATGTGTTCGTATAAATGTACCTATTTTAGTATTATATATACATGTATTTATATATAATAATATAATTATATTATAGGGAAGGCAGTGAAATGAATGAAATTCGGTATATCAACACAAGAAAAAAGTTTCCGGTATGTTAGTTATAAAATTAATTTCCATTAAAATGTAAATTGGACTGTTGAATTTTCTTGATAACTTTATATATAATATAAATAAATACATTTTGTATTCTAAATTATATACCCAAATATTGAAGTATTGTGAATTTTGTTATATTTCAATTAAATAATAATAATAATATATTTAATTTGTTTTGGTTGTATACTATATAATGTTATTTATATACAATATATAAATATTTAAATAATTATTAAAATAATTAAATGTAATTTTTAGCTATTTGCAAGATATTTATAGTTATTATACAACACCAACAAATATATTATATTTACTTATTATAAATTATCATCTAAATTAATTATAATAAAATTATGAGTATCGCATTTAGTAATTATAAAATATACGCTTATCGCTATAATTAATATAATATAACTTATGCTTTATATATTATTATATAATATATGGTACAAGAACGTTACAACAACTATATAAATCATTAATATTACATAATATATCACATATTAAAATTGATATGGTGCAATTGAAATTAAATTGAATGTTATACAACTCATTTAATAAATAGATCAATGTTCAGTTCAATGTATATAACTATAATATATTATACGTATATGTCAACGGGTATATATACCATAAATTAATAAGTGTATTAAAGCGGTAATAATTAATTTTATTTCTGATTCAATGTGTATAATACAGTAAAGAAGGGCAACTTGCATACACTGCTGAAAATTCAAATAGTTGAATATACAGTTTTGTGCTGAAGAAATTTCAAAATAAAAAATTCGTATCGTTTGAATGTGTAAAATGATTTTCTAAAATATTTTGTATTAGAAATGTTGGAAATTGATTATACTTTCCAATTCTAAAAACAAAAATGGAAATGAGTCGTAATTAAAATATATCATAATTCATAAAAGTAGATTTTATGAAAATAATTCTAATTTACATTTTTCTAAAAATGGGCAACTCTCCCCACATTTTTGGTTATATATTATTTTAGAATATACATAATTATGGATATTTTAGATATATTATAGTTATTCATTATATTAGGATAAAAACCTAAGGAAATTATATGGGGACATTCAATTTGATGTATTATGTATTAATAGGAGAACTTGTTCTAAGCTGATGTGAAACAAAAGGTATTATAGATATTTAAAAAAAATGCGTTTGCTATCTCTCATCTAATACTATACAAATCCAGTCAACATATCATTTCAGGACATATTACTGTAGCATTTGATGTATTTTAATTATATAAAAAATAAAATAATTTTTTCCTTATTAGTAAATTTTTGAAGTATTCATATACAAATTAAAAATTTCAATTTTTCTTCATATATGTTATATACCACTACTCAGTGAATCGTTAAAAATACTCTTATATACTTATGCTCGTACGTATACAGTAATATTAATAAAGAAGCTTAATGAAAATTTTCGTTTTTTTATTTTTCTTTCGTTTAAATTTCACAAAAGAAACGTGAACCAACAATTTACATAACAAAAACAATAACATGACTTTCAAATACCTTTAAAAACTACATGGTACCCTAAAAACATTTGTATATTATATACTGAACTCATATATGACAATATACTTACAACATAAAATTATTATACGAAACATAAAAAAAAATCTGTATTAGAATTTATAATTTTCTTTTACTGTTTGTTATTTTTTACGTGTTGTTTATACCACACAACCGCACACACTTACTATGTTATGTGCGTACCATATAAACACAACAATTTGTTTACATACATTTTAAATGTGATTAATTTTATACTCTTATATATATATGTAGATTGTATGCATGATGTGACTAAAGGGAATTTAAAATTATTTTATATATATATAAATAGTTACGACGTCGTCCGTTTTGAAATTTACCTATAAAAATGTTTCTTTTTATAATTCATCTGGTGAATGTAAAAAACATGTAGTTATATTGTACTCTATATTATCATGAGATATGGAACAACAAAATTTTGCTGTTAGTAGCCCCATAATAATAATAAAAATTATAATAATAGTAATAATAGTAATAATAATAATAGAGATGTAATTAAATAAATATTAGTAATAAAATTTTAAATGTACAACAAATATAAATAAATAATTACAACATACATTTAATACATATATTTGTACAAGTATTACTTGTTCTGTATGCGTTGTATATGTTTAAAATAATAATATTCTATAGAAATAAATAACAATATTATTGTAATTAAATCTCATAAGACCAATTTGTTGAATATTTATCCCATACGATTATTTTGTTGTAATCGTATATAAATACAATATACAAATATATATAGAGTAAATATTATATGTATACAAATGATAAATACTATACATTTATTACGTGTCTAGCATTAAAGGTAAATTAGTCTATCGAGAATATATGAATTGAATAATGATATAGTTAGTTGTATAAATAAACATTTTATTGAAGATATAACATATAATTTTATATTGTAGTTTACATATACGCTATCATTTAATATATGTAAAATTAAATACCATATTTATTAATGATTCAGTATCGGTATATAACAACATATTATAATATTGTATATATGTATTTTAAAAGAATTTTAAAGGCAAATTATATTTCATATACATTACAAATATTCAAAATTGTAAGGCCCACGAATATACACTCATTGTATGCACATAAGAAAGTAAGTAAATATACCATAAATAATAAATTGAAAATTTAATCAAGATAAAAATTACATAAAATGTAAAGATTAATTTTATAA
This sequence comes from Bibio marci, assembly GCA_910594885.2. Taxonomy (NCBI): domain Eukaryota; kingdom Metazoa; phylum Arthropoda; class Insecta; order Diptera; family Bibionidae; genus Bibio; species Bibio marci. The sequence continues at coordinate 22,653,722 of OU343114.1, read as the reverse complement.
TACACTTTCTATTTATTTGTTATAAGTATTATAGCGTTAAGTTATTGTACAAACATTTACTTGTTTTAAATATTAAATGCATACATTAAATAGAAATTTAAGGTAAAACATTTTAAAAAATGTATGTTTGTTAAAAAAAAAAATGGATAAAAAAATTAAATTCCTATAAATCTATAATAAACAATTTACTAAAATTTTACATGCATTATTGCAACTAAATATAATTATATTCATTCAAATTAAAGTTAATCAATATATATTAAAAAAGTGAAAACACAAAATAAAGAAAACGTGCAAAAAAATGTATTTAATGCGATGAGATAAAAAATAAGCCTGTAATAAAATGCATTATTATAGTTATTTTTTTTATCATTTTTGGTACAGCAATTTTTATCAAACATTAATTTAATCTTAATTTTTCATGGAATAGTTAATTTACAACAAATTAAACAATTTTAATTGTTAGTATAATATGTAGAAATTATATTTTGAAATTACGTGTTTCTTATTTCACAGTATACAAGTGAAAAATAGTGAAAACAGCGACGACATATATATATATACGTATAAAACTAAATAATTATACAATGTCTATACCATAAGAGATATAACTTATATTTAAATTAATTTTTCATTTTTTCTAAACAAACATCAGCCATGCAGAATGCAACACTAGTTATTTTAATTTTTTTTTAATATAAGTTTGTATTAAAAAAAAAATAATTAAATTAAAATATAGAAATTATACAAAAAATTCAATTTAAAAATTTTACTAACCCAATTTGGTGACAAATTATTATTTTTATTAGATATTTTGAAAGTGATGTCCATTTAATTATGGTATGAATAATGAACTACTTTAATTATTAATATTTTATGTTAAATAAAATTTTTCATTTTAAATTATACAATAAAATTTTAATAATTAAAGCAGCAATTTTTCCATACAAAATAATCAATTTCGCAATATTTATCTGAATATTATAACTTGCCACCCTTTAACAATGGGATACTAAAATTTTATATACTATAATTTTTTGTATATATTTCAATATTATTTTCGATTATATATTGACTTATTAAATAAAAAAATTATATTTTTCCAGTATTGCATTTTATATGGCCGTTAAATGTATACTGCTGATATTATACAAAAAGCTTTTTCAAAGCTATATATATATAAATATACATATATAAAAAATATTTAGCAAAACTTGTCTCGCATTTTGGAAAAGGTATAAAATATTTACAATGACACGGCATCAAAAAATTAATTGCCATTTATTAATTTCATGTTTTTTTTTTATTAAGTTTTTACCTATTTATTTACAAATATAAAATATGTATATCAACGAAACGAAAACAAAATAAATAAAATTAAAAAAATTATAATTAATAATTTTAATATATTATAAAACGTTCATCATTTAAAACTCAAAATATTATTTATAGAATTTGAATTGTAAATTTATAATTCAAACATTTTACTTAAAGTTAAATAGTTGTTTTTTTTAAAGATATACATTATTACATCTATTAAATGTAGAGCAAATATGACCAACAATAAAAACTACAATAAAATAAAAATAAAACTAATAAAATAAAACAAAAAAACCCTTTCATACAATTATCGAATAGAAATATCTTTTTATACTCATATTATATTATTTTTTACACTATGATAACAAAGCACATATTTGAACTTAAGATAGTATAGTGATAATAAAATAATCTTAAAGTGTAAAAATAAAAAAAACATTGGCCTTTATTTAGTTTTTTTTTTTTTTTTTGTTCTCTATTTTTATGTAATCTAACAATCTGTGTAAGTGATAGATAGATCTATGCAGAAAAAACACTAAACAGAAATATTGTTTTATAAATAAATGCTATACATATAAAGCAATTTATGGTATATATAGAGACGGACCAAAAATCAATAAATTGTATTTTGAATTTAAATTAAAGCTAAACCATTTATATAATTTCATTTCATTGAAATTTTTGGGGGTATTCAAATACAGAGCACTGCGGCGAACATGTCAATATAGAATTATATAAAAAATAAAAAAACAGTATACAGATCAAAAACATAAAATTGAAATGTTTATATTTTTGTCAAAAATATACCTACACCATATTTATGTGATGACTTCATGTCATCATTATATAGTTGTATAGAAAAAAAAATAAAAATATACCGCATTATTGAGAATTTAAAGAATCATATACTCATCAATTTATTATCAAAGAATATAAAAGGTAATGCTAAATATATAGATTATTTATTTATACCATATAATATATATTGTACATATAAATATAAATAATGTATTGTAAAAATATAAAATCAATAAATAAAACCACATTTTTGTAATGTTTTCCAAAATGTTAATATAAAATATGTACTTTTGTTTGCACTGTGCTAACAATTATATAGAAACGTGTAAAAAATGAGTTTTGTAATAATACAAATAAATCGTTTTTCCAACAAAATGTTTCACATCAGAAGTAAAAAAAACTATTGTATATTTCTACATGTACTCTTTGTAATTGTATTTAAATTTTCGTAATATATCCCATCAATAATGTAGTGTTGCTATTTTTCACTTAAAATATTCTAATTCGTCACGTCATGTTATCATAATTTCGTACGTCTATTTTACAGACCAGGCGAGAAAATTCTACTTTCACTTAAAATTTTATTTGTGTTATAGAAAAATATAGACACTGCCAGTAATCCCAGGAATTATATATTTATATGAGTGCATCCCTGTCCATGGATTTTTATAAAAAAATGTCCTTGGATTACCCGCATATTTCCGAGGATACTTTCTTCGGATTCTCCTTATTGTTATTGCTATTATTTCACAGAATATCCACAGAATTTATGTTCCCATTTTTTGTGAGCAGATCCACGGATTTTGACAAAAATATCTTTGGATCGTCCATGTATATTGTTAAGTATTACCCGTGAATTGTCCGTATTAGCAGAATAAATAGACCAGAAGTTCTATGAGCGCGAAATGAAGATGTTGAACGATGGCAAAAATTCATCGATTGTGCATTTATTTTTGTAATAAACAAGACTAATAAACAGCGGATAAAATCCATAAAAAGTTTTACAAAATTCCTAGGCAATATATCGATTTGAGTAGCTGATTGTTTTAAAAATTATGAAAATAAATTAAAAAGAGTGAGGATTATATCTATAAATAATATACAAAATTTGAATCACTGTCTTGGATAATTGGTGAAATAAATTATGAATACAATACCGCGGATATATGTTGGACATATTACGCTGACAATCCAAAGATTTCAATTAACCTAAATAAAATACACTTATTTTAAGTGGAAAATCTATGAACATTCTTTGGACAAATTTCAATATTTCTTTTCCATTGAAAATATGTGAATTTTTTTCACGGAAACTTTCTTCATTTTTCAAAGTACGGACAAATTGTTACTAGGGATTGTATAATATTAGCAATTTTAGAAAAATTTATGTAATTCTTGTTTGATTGTTAATAACGCAATGGCTCATAAATAAAAGCATCAATGTTTTGGAATAGGATATTGTAACAAAAATGTAATACGAGAACGTACTATTAATATTACCATAAAATTATTTGTTTTATAATGTTAAAGTGTATTATTATTAATATAAATTTAATTAATTATTAATACGTAAATACATATTGTTATCCGTATCAAGATCTAATTACTCTATTAAATTATATTTAAATTAGATTAACTGAAATTCTATATATGCTGCGAAAATTTGAAATACTCCATTTATTGTTAATTATTATTTCATAAAATATTTTATTGTATACTCAAATCTGTTTGACTGAATGCGGGAATAAAGTCAAATGTTCAAATACAAAAAATTTAAGTAAAATATATTTTGAGTTTTAAATGTATAATAATTTAAAAATTTTCGCAAAAATTAAAATAAAATAAAATTATATAATATATTAACATTAAGAAAAAAACAAAAAAAAAAAACATTAACTGACAAATTACGCTTCGCGCATTTTGCGTCCATGTACACAACACATATATATATATATATACAATAAAATGAAATAATAACAATTAAATATGTACATAAAAAATTACTTAATTTAATAAAATGAAGGAGTGAAAATATTTACAAGATGAGATGATTTTATCTTGAAAAATAATTGGTGGTTATTTACAGCCGTACATGAATATTATATAAATAAATAAAAAAAAAGTTAACGCATAAAATAATTTGTGTTATTTTGAATTTACGATCAATCTACATTTAAAAAAAAAAACAAAAAAATGTTGTATTTTAGATATTTAATATAAATTGTAAAGTTGAAAAACGAATAAATCAAAAAATAATTAATATTTAAAATAAAGAAATTAAAATTAAAAATATTGAACAGCTATAAAACAACACAAATTAAAGTTTGTTTGGCTGCGGTGTATGATTAATTTTTGTGCTGCTTTGTTTTTTATTTATTAATTTTATATTTTTTTTATTTTTTTTTTATATTGTATATTGTACACAAAAGCTTATAAATTTTTTATAATTCTGGTAATTTACAAAAATAAAATCCCTTAATTTGCATGCTGTGCGTTTGTTCATTGTAAAAACAAATGGAACAATGAAAAAGTTTTTACAAAATCACTGAACTTTGTTTGGTTTTTATAAAATTGCATATATATATATATATAGAAATATATATTATGTTGAGTGAGTGTAAGTAAGTAAAAATATATACTTTTGTAAAAATGTGAGTTTTTATTCTGTATACGAGAATATATTTCAGTAATAATATTATATAAAATAATAAATTAAAAAAAAAAAAAATGAAAATTAGAAATAATAAATCAAAAAACCACAAAAAAAAAATGAAAATGAAAATGGAATTGATAAAAATTTCCTCAAATTGTAATCGTCTTCGTATATATATATAAAATAAAAACATATACGAAAAAATATCGAAAGATTAGTTTTCACTGCTTTTTAACCTTCATTTTATCATTTATTGTAAAACATATTATATATATTTATATTTATTTTTATTTTTAAATAAATTTATTATATTTTTATGTAAAATAACATTTCCGTTCAAATAAACAAATTTTATACCTTTCCCATAATATAATAATAAATATATGTTATCCAATCACTGTCCATTCTGTGCTGGTTTATAAATCGATGATGATCACTAAGTGATATATTATACTAAAATATTGTATTGTTTGTTTTTTTAAATTCTTTTGATTAACCTTGCTATAATATTATTTATTTATTTTATTTTATTTTATTTATTTATATCTTTTATTTATTTGTTCATTTAATACTATATTTTGTTATATGTTAATTTTTTCTTATTAAACCATTGCAAATAGTTATTATTTATATAAATTTTTTTGAAATATTTAAAATAGTACAGTAAAAGTTTTTCTTTTACATAATTTGCTTTCGTATTAAAATATATATAAATAGTTATTATTTAAGTCAATTGTATTTAACCAAATCGACTAACATAACAACTTATGCTACAGTAAGATATGTATTTATTTTTTTTTTTAATATTAACTTAAAAAATTAAATCCTTTAAAATAATGACAATTTTATATAAATATATTATATGCTCCCATTCCATATACGATTCAAATTAAAAACTAAAATATTTAACAACGCTGTTTATAAAGTTTATTAATAAACTTAAAACTTATAGACTTTAAATATACTTGTAAAGTTTTAGTTTTTTAAATAGTAAGAACAAAATAAAAAAAAACATTTATCACACACAATAAAATAACTTCTTTCTTTGAAATGTAACATAACAAAAAAATAACTGTCAACACTATTTTATTTGATGTTTCTTAATATACAAATATATACGAACATATATACATCACATATATATTTTAGTTTATATATACTGAAATGAAACTGTCATACTATACTTTACTATACTTATAATACTATGATATCCTATATAAAATATATACTGCTGTCATCAACTTTATAAATTTTTCACTTAATTTTTGTTCATTATGTAACTAGAATGTTTTTAAAAATTTTCATTGTTTGACGCAGCGCATATTTACATTATATTTTATTTATATATGCGATTATTTTATATAGATGCGTCACAATAAATGTCTTAATAATTTATAAAATAAATATTTTAATTAAAATATTTTATCATTTATAATTTATATGGTTAATATTTATTTAATATATTTAATAGAATATATAATAATATACGGCGCTTTAAAATTTATATTATTTTATTATAATAATATAGTAATATTCGATAATAAATAAAACCTGCTGTTAGTATAAGTATATGCATGCAAAATTTACCATTGGCAATCGAAGAAATATGAAAAATGTTCGCAACAATTATTCATAGCATGATAACCATAGCATAGTAGTCCGTAGTTGCAATCCAAGAAAATATCTATGGATTTCTTACGGATGTCCGCTGGAATTTTATATGATGAGTGCAACTCTGTCCATGGATTTTTATAAAAAAAATGTCCTTAGATTATCCGTATATTTCCGAGGATAATTTCTACGGATTCTCCTCTGGAATTATTTCTCGTTGCTATTATCTCACAGAATATACATAGAATTTATATTCATATTTTTTGTGAGCAGATTCACGGAATTTGACAAAAATATATTTGGATCGTCCATGCAAGTAATACCCGTGAATTGTCCGTATTAGCAAAATAAATTTTCTTATGACGATGATGTCAAATCGTGGTTTGATTCAGTTTTTTACCGATAGACCAGAAGTTCTATGATCGCGAAATGAAGATGATAAACGATGGCAAAAATTCATCGATTGTGCATTTTTTTTTTCTTATAATAAACAAGAATGAAACACTACGGATAAAATCCATAAAAAGTTTTACAAAATTCCTAGAAAATATATTGATTTGAGTAGCTGATTGTTTTAAAAATTATGAAAATGAATTAAAAAGAGTGAGGATTATATTTAGATAAACGAAATATACAAAATTTGATCTAACGTCTTGGATAATTGATGAAATAAATTATGAATACAATACCGCGGATATATGTTGGACATATTACTCTGAAAATCCAAAGATTTCAATTGACCTAAATAAAATACAATTATTTTAAGTGGAAAATCTATGAACATTCTTTGGACAAATTTCAATATATCTTTTGCCATGGAAAATATGTGAATTATTTTCACGAAAATTTTCCTCATTTATCAAAGTACGAACAAATTGTTACTAGGGAAGGGCAACTATGTTGTAAATTCTATATAAAGATGTTGGTTTACATTCATATACAATATCCATAATTAGTTCAAGCACTGAATCCCAAATAATTAACATTTGTTTCGTAACTATGTGGAATGATTAGGGAACCATTCATTCAACACCAAGTGGATATGTAACGAAAATGTAAGTATTTAATTTATTTTCAATTTTTAATATTTGAAAATATTTACAAATATTTTTTTATTACCTATTTTATGTATATTTTCATATAATGAAGAATATTTAAAAGTATTCCAATATAAGTATTTACAAGTACGTTATGTATATATCTATATTATCCATATTATTGCAACATTGAGTGTGAGTTTTTGTAAATAATTATTTTAGTCTGATACATTTTTGCGTCCGTGTTTACCATTACTGTATTTAACGTTATAAAAACATACACATATTATGTTATGTGCATGTTCATAAACATATTTTCACCGGAAACCAGTACCATTTCTATTCGTTGTGTAAAAAAAATGTAATTTAAAATTTAATTTTAAAAAATAATGAATATTTCAAAAGTTACCGTGTGCACGTATATATATCAAATAAAATAACTAAATAAGCAGAGAAATTGAATGAAAAACGTTTAATTTTTTTTTCATTTTATATAACTTTTTTTTATTCATATGATTTTATAGCAAAATTAATTTACAAAACGGATACGCACTCAAATATAATAAATAGTAAAATTGAAAAATAGAAAAAAAAAACAGAAAACGAAATTTTTAACGATAAATCAATTAAAAATTCAACTAAAAAATATATTGTACAATATATAAGAATTTACACAAAATATATTTGATGTAAAAGGAAATTTATTATTCTGAAATTATGCGTGCATTAATAGAGTTTATGATTTCTGACAAAAACTCTGTATTTATAATTGAAATAAATTATTAATTTCAATATTTATTTTATTATTCAATACATCAATTTATTGATGTTAAATTTTTCATTTATTTTTTTTCTTCTTTGAAAAATAATTCATCAAAATGGATTTTAGTAATTTCATATTTTATGCACACAAAATTATGGTAACATTAAAATTACTTTTAAATAATAATTTACAATATATGTAAAATATATAGCAAATAATATGGCATATATCATAAAAACCTTGCCATATACATATAATATAAATGACATTTATGATTGTAGTACAAATGGTATTGAAATATTTACTGAAATTATAACTTTTTTCATACCATTCGACACCTTGCATTTTCTAATGAAAATATTAATGATTGTTTAATCAACATCTATATCATTATAATATTGACAATTTGACATGTCTTTAATCATGATAATATTTTCATATAATATAATATGTATATATGTTATTTAGTTAGTCATATAACTTCGATGCATACCATATATATTCTATTTATCAGAATCTATTTCATGTCATTGGCATTCAGATATATTTGATTTGGCAGCTATTGATCTATTTAATGAATTTTAACAATAATCATCATTTATATTAAATATATAAATATATAGTTATTGACCTCAACGTCTTTCTATAGTATGGTGTTTTGTACAGTAGCATTACTATTCAATTATATGTACTATATATTTAAATGTAATTTATACTTCTTCTACAAAATATAACATTTATTTTTGAAAAAAATATAAACGGAAAACTTTAGTGCTAAAAATATATGAAAATTATTATTGTATGATTAATAATATAACAATATTATAAAAAATGATAATAATCGATAACAGAGAATAAAGAATATATTTCATCTTATATTTCTATTACTGAAAACAATAATCGTTCAATATTTATAATTATAAAAATATTTTCGAATATTATTCATATTATGAATAAATATTTTCTATATAAATATTTACTCGACTGATTTTTTGTAAAAAAGGAAAAAAAATTAAATTTTCATCTATAAATTATTTGCAACACTGATTTAAAGATCGTCGTCATCTATCATATTCATTATATATTATAGTATAATACAGTGATATACAATAATATATAGCAAATAAAGTGACGTATTTCTAAAATATAATACTATAGATTCTTATATATATTTTGTCGTATAGTCGTATCAAAATAAATTTATAAGTAGTTTATTATATACTATTTATGCATGAAAGAAAAATGAATAAAAATTTCATGTTATATATTTGTATACATATATTTATTTATTATATAGTTACATATACCATATATATACATTTATTCTTTAAGCCAACACAAAATTTCCCAAAAACCCCAACAAAGAATAACATAAATATAGAAAAATTGTATGATGATTGTACAAATAAAAGATGATAATAATTTATATGGAAAAGTGTTAATGGAATAACCATTTTTAAATTATTATTATAAAAATATGATTTTCATGTTACCGAATAATCATTCTCGTATATCAACATTATGATACATATATATATATACATTTATATATGTGTGCCCCGTAAAATATAATGCAAATAGAAAATCATCATCATATTGTGTCAGACATTATATTATTATTATTATATGGAAATGGTTTAATGGTACGACAGTACAAGGAAGATAAAAAATTATTTGTTAATATAAAATATAATTTAATATATTGTAGATAGAGACTGTATGCCATAATTTTTGACGAGAATGAAAATAGAAGATTGCATTAAAAACTTTTTTTCGCAATACAATATATAATTATTGTATAAGATTATGTATACATGGTATAACAAGTAAGAGTACAAGTTTCATATATTGCAAATATTATCTTATTAAAGACTTAAAGATTTATATGCGATGAATATATCTCTGAACTAAAAATTCAAATAAAAATTTCAGTTCAAAAATGTGCAATAAACATTAAAATGATGTTAAACATAAATATTATATGGTATTTATAATAAATATAAATTAAATTATTAATTATTATTATTAATATATTAAATTTAAATTAAAACTATATTTATTTTCATATAATAATAATTTTTATTAATTTAATTTTTAAAATTTTTTATTTTCATAGCAGTGAAATATATAAAACACATAAAAATAATATTACCCAATTTAAAGTAAGTTAAGGTAATAATAAAGTTAGTTTAGTGGTAAAACCAGTTGAAAAAATATCTGATGAGTTTAATGCAATAGCTATATTATTTCGATAATAATATTAATGCTAAATCAAGGTGGACATTACTACTTTTTTTTTTAAAATCACAGTTACGTTCATGTACCCCTTAATCCCATTTCAAATTGAAATAAAATGTATATGGAACTTATTGTTATATGGTCGTTAAGTCAACCCTCCATAAAAATAGTGATGTTAAAGTAAAAATCTGTATTTCGATAATTGTAAAGAACAATTTATTAAATTTTATTGTATACCCGCCATTCAGAGTAATTTACCAACTTGAATTGTACAATAAACGATTGGTTCAGACAGATGCCACATATGGAATAAGAAGCATATTATTTTTTATATTTTAAATATAATAGTATCAGTATAATTTTTCTTGAATTTGCTCTTAAATCGAATGAATCATTTCAAATATGTTACCTCTGTACTGTATATATATTTTTGCACATGTTTATTTTACCATATATAGTATTATATGGTTGATTTAAGATTTATATTTACTTTCGTAAATCGTACATATGTTTACATATTTCTAATATAATATATTTTTAAACTAAATATATCTGCAGCTCAACAGAATTTATTTGTAATATATTTTAATTTAAATGTCAATCGATGTATTTATTTACTATAGCATAGATTTTCTTTCACAAATATGTATACAATCAACTATATGTAAAATTTGTACATATAAATAAGTATATACATATTTTTAATATAACATCACATGTATATTATTCGGTTATATAATGGATTTTACAATATATACAATATATATAATATACCTAAATGACATTTAAAATCTATGTATTATATAGAATGCAATATAAATGGAAATGAATATTTGACTATATAAAATTATTTTTTTTACATATATATATTCAAAAAAAAAAAAACCATATTTTACACTGCCTACAATATATCTGCCATTGTAAGTTTATACAAATATTAACGTTGTTATACAATAAAATTGTCAAGTATTTATATTAACAAATATTTAGTAAATAAATGGGAAATAATTGTAGTAGCTAATTTTTTTTTTCTATAATATAATTCGTTTAGGATAATAATGTTTAAGAAAAAAACTTTTACCATACTATACTAAACACATCTAAGGACGAAAATAAAATAAAATAATAATCGATTTGCAATAGTAATTAATAAAAAAAAATAAAATTAACTATTTTTTTTTAGTTTTAATATTTTTATTAACTTTTTTATTTATTTATTAAGTTTCGCTTTAATTGTTATTTATATATGGATTTTAAAATTTCTTTAGTCTCTATATAAATGCGCTTTTACAATAGCATAACAATTACTTGTAAATATATATATTTATAAAACGATAGGCTGCCACACAACATGATTAAAAAAAAAAAAAAAAACCAAAAAAAAAAATTCAAATAAATTAAATAAAATCAAATAAATAATTAAAATATTTTCCTAAAGATTTTCATTTTGTATAATCGAATTAAAAACAATTCATTTATTTTTTATTTATTTATTTATTCATCGTTAACTTTTCCATAACCTGTTTAATACGCGATGAAAATCTTTTGAAATTTAATATTATTAATATATATGCTAAATTTATTATACACAACACAAACATCCCAATTCACTTGAAAAAAAAAAAAAAAACAAAAAAAATTTCTTTTTTTTTTTTTTATTAGTAAAAATATCAAAATCACAACAAGAATTTTTCTATAAAAGATATAATAAAATATATTATCTCGTTTTGATTTATTGTAATAAATATTAGTTAAATTTTAAAAAATTTTAATTTTTATTTCGCTTAATATTGGATGATATTAAAAATCGTTTCGATATAATTTATTTTCAAAAAATAGGTTTCGCATACAAATCGAATTATACAATAAGAAAACATTTATTATTATTATTATATTAATTTTTAATTTTTGTGATATTGATAGAATTACCAAATCTAAACTAAAAACTGAACATTCCTTTTCCAGTCAGATATTCATATTTTTTCGGGCACCTTAAAACCATCATATGTCCAACTGCCTAATTTTAATACACAGGTTTGCACATCGTATGGAAAATATTCTACATCAATTGAACACGAAGATTTATAAACAGCTGGCGGTTGCCATATTACAAGGCCTGTATTATAAACAGTTGCCTTTGTCATTAATGTAACTTCATAATGTCCATCGGCACTGGAAAAAAATTGAACTGTCGTTTGTTAAAATAAAAATAATTGTTTTTTTTTTTCTTTTATAATTTTAATTTTTTAATTATATTTTTTTTTTTTTTTTTTCTGTGATTTATCCAAATAAAAACTATTTTTATTTTTTTTTTTTTAAAAAAAGAGAAAATAAAAAATGTTATGTTAAAAAATTTGGTAAATATATAAAATTAAATGTCATGGTGGTCCGCCAAAAGGGGATAGACGCGATATAGATAATATATGAATTTAATTTAATAGTTTTTAGTTTTTATTTTTTATTTTTTAATTCGCAATTTTTTAGATGCACAAAACTGGAAAAAACAAATAAATATTTATTAAAAAAATATATATAATTTATTTATACAAAACTAATTATATGATTATAAAAATTATTTTATATATACATTTAATATTACAATATTTTTTATTTATTTATGACACAACAGATACAAAAATGTTAAATGTATACAAAAAATAAATATGAATTTTATAAATATTTACAAAATTATTTACTAATAATTAATTTCATTCCATAATAATAATCTCTCATTTTGAATTTAATATAATGTATAATAATGTTTGGAAGAAGTGTATGCATAAGACTATGATATAATATAGAAAATGAAAAGGCATATAATATGAAAGTTTGCTATAATAATATATGTGATATGGATGTAGGTATAGATGTATAATGTAATTCTTATAATGTGTGCATATGACGTACATATAGGAAAGTTTTTTTGTAAATACATAGGGAAAGTTTGAATTAAAAGGAAATTGAATTTTCTATCTTATTTTTTATTCGAGATGCTATATATAGTAGAAGAACATATTTGTCAGTCATTTATAAAACTTAAAATTGAATAATAAATGAAAAATCAAACTGACAAACTTTTATATCAATTCTACGAATTTAACAAAATCAAATATTAAATAATTTATATTTATCAATTCTTAAATTTAAATACGAACTATTATTACAATTATAAAATTTATAAAAACTATTGTTTATTTTTTCGTATCGTTAAAAGGTTTATAGGTGAATTTCGTTTTCAATCAAATTGATAAAAGAAATATTTAAATAATTGTTTTTTCTTATAAAAGAAATTAAATTCCACAATTTATACTTTTATGAGCATTGAAGAAAAGAATTTCGAATTAAGAAAACATATTTTTTGTTAAAGAATATTAGAAAAAAGAACAATACTACTTACTATATACACGAACACAAACAAATAGTACTCGTACATAAAAGAAAAGAAAGAAAATACTGTATTTTCTTTTTATAACAATAAAAAAATAATTTCTGTAACAATAGAAAACATTTATATATAAAATATTAAATGGAAAAAAATTTAAATAAGATTTCTTTTCTTTTACAAAATATTTGGAAATTATGTAATATTTTTTTTTATTTCTTGCAAAGTAACAACTATATTTTATATCCGATGATGAAAGCAAGTATATATACAAAATTATACACTTAAGTTAATATAATGAAATTATGAAAATTTGCACACTTGAACAAAACAAAAAACAGACACACAACAGAGAGATTATTATCAAAATAAAAGAAAAATTATATACAACATAAAAAAAAGCACTATTATTATATATTTAAAAATAAAATTATTTACAAATTATTAAAATATTTTAAATAAAATTGGTGCACATTAATATTATTTATTATTGTACAATACGCGTATATACAAAAGGGTGGTATTTAATAATAATTGTATAAACTATAATTTCTTATTTAAAAAAATTAAAAAAAAAACCGAAACAGAAAATAATTAAGCGTACCTTTTAACAATATTAATATATTATTTATAATTTTTTAAAAAAATCCGATTATACGAATTTTATTTAATTACAAATTTTAAATTGTAAATAATATTAATTGAAATAAACTGTTCTGCACCGTAAATAATGTTAATCGTTTACATAGATAGTGAAAAAAGTCAGGTTGCATAATAATATAGTTAATTTTTTGGGAGACATATTTTATAGCAACTAAGAGTGCTGGTTTGGTTCGATACGAATTGACAATAAGTTGCAACAGTGTCTAGAATCTGGTCCATATAACCACCAAGCGTATCGATTTTGCAGAAGTTCAGTAGGAACTATTTTACATAATCCCAGTATACATATGCATACCGAATTTGGATTAAAGAATTGGTTAAATTTCAAATTGTCCAGGATCTGATCCATAAAAATACGCTGAGTATTGATTTCGTAGAAGTTCAATAGTCACTTTTTATATAATTCCAGAATACATACCGAATTTGATCAAAGTTAGGTCAAAATTGGCCAAGCTTAAGAAACTGGTTCAGAAAAATAGTTTGGGAATAAATTATCGATTATTACCTTTGTAATTCCTTTATTATTTATATAATGCCGTATTTGTATTGGAATTTGCACTAATTTAAATAAAGAAATTATAAATCTATAATGATTTTAACATTGCTGCACTTTTGCTTACATAGAATTTCCATGATATTAATTATTTAAAAAAAAATTTGTATCATAAAATAAATTAGAGAAATTAAGCATTGAGACTTTTATATCATAATGTTAGCTCATCTGGTAAGATAGAGTCTGTTTAAATTTCCCATCGAATAATGCCTGTTTTGATTCTATGTCGTACATACGTAACAGATATATCAAAATCAAGTATAAATAAAGATAAAGTCATAGTTGAAAAATTACTTGAAAAGATAAAAATTTGACAATGAAAAGATAAAAGATAAATTTAAAAGATGATTTCTTATATCTTATATGATTCACATTTATATAACTTTTCTCATTCTTATTATAATATGTATAAATGTATTCATGTTGTGAACGTGTAGCAACATATAACGTTAAAAGCAAATATTTAATCAATAATTTATATTTATTTTAGTAGCACATTCCAAAATCTTTTATTTATATATAGTATTTATAAGATACAAGATAAAAATATGCTAAAAATGTTATATTAAATATAATTTGATTAATATATATATGGTCCGATGTGTTTATGTGTTTATGTGTTTATATATTAGGAATTGAAACAAACAATGAAGATGAGAAAATTGTTTCGTATAAAAATTGTTTGTCATTGCATAATGCAAAAAGGATATATACACACCTTAAGCAGAAACTAAAGCTATCAGTGAGAAATGGAATTAAGATTAGAATATCACAAAATTGTTTTATAGTCAAGTTGAGAATAGATTACAACATGAAATATATGCTCGCTTTGTTCAAAAGACAGTGACATTGAAATTTTGTGTGAAATAGTAATACAGTAAAATTTTGTTGGGTGTATCACGTATAGCCCGTTATTAAAAATGTAGCAGTCACGTTCTACATCAAATTAATTCAAATATTATTGGATTAAATATACGCATTGACTAAATATGGGGAATAATATTGTGAAATATTAAAAATCTACTCGATTTCATATATTAAATATTACCATCAAAATGTTGTCAAATTTAAATAAAATTTATATTATATTATGTTTAAATATTCGCATATATGTGTACGTTGAATACATAATCAAATACACAATCAATGCAATACAATACAATTTTTTTCATATTTTTGTATTTTTATAGTTATAATAATGTTGAACATGTTCATAACATAAGTTTAAACATATAGATATAATAAACATAATCACACGATATTTTTCAAAGAAAATATTGAAATATAAATTACTCGTATATAGGAATGTAACCAATAATGTAACCACATTTATTTGCATATATCCAACAGATGTTACCCTCCGAACATTAAAAAAAAAAAACGCCAGAATATTAATATAAATACGAAATAAAATAAAAAAAAAAATTATTGAAGTCTCTCGTCTATCAATTGGTCGTCAATATGTATATTATGTATGTTATATAAAGATATCAATATGTCAAATATATTTCAATTCAAGTCAATTTCTATATTAAATTCGATATGCAAAATATACAACCAACTTTCTTTGCATACATATATCTGATGTATATACATTTACTTACATACATGATTTATATATTTTATATGAGAATGCATATAGGTAGATATTATACACAAATACTTATATAATATATAAGTTTTACATTACATAATACATAATATACATATAATATATGTATTAAACATATTTTCTTAAAATTTATTTATAATATTTCTTTGTATACAAATATCACAAAATAATATATGTACAAATACAATGGTAATATGTCGCTCGCGTATGTTGCAAATATTCGAAACTAAATATATAGAATTTAAGTTTTCATATTATTGTATATTTGCATTTACTTATTCAAATAAATATAAATATGTTTGCTTATACCTACACATACATATACATATAGGACATATAGAGACATATATAGTATAAATAAAAATAATAAATTTTCCTAAAAGGTATTCGTAACATTTTACAATAATTTATATACATACTTAAATATAAACAATTTGACAAATTGAAAGATATTGATATCTATAATATCTTTTGAATATATATATATGTATGTAACACAATTTGAATATTGTGATGGGATCTACAAAAAAGCTCTTAAATTACTATAGGACTACATTTTTCTTGTATATAGACAACATATTGAAATAATAAATATAGTTATACTATATTTCGTAAAGTAAAAACAAGAAGAATGATACTATAAAGTCTGATATTTCCTTATTGATTAATTTTAAAAATTTAATATGTTTCACGGCGATATTTTCCATATCCAAATTAAGAGAATAAAGGAAAATCCGATAATCCATTGATTATTTATTATCTTTAAATACATTACGAACCGATATTGTATTGTATTTTCGTTTTTCAAATAATTTACAACAATACTATAATATGTGGAAATAATAATAATGTAATTATATTATACCTATATTGAAATGTTATCCACATAATATAGGCTAGACACTAAGTAATTGCATATTTCATGTTAAATTTCTATAACTTGTACAATAATAAACGTACCTTTATCTGTCATATAAAACCATATAAAATCATATAAGTACAAATGCATATCTCCAATAGAGTTATAGGTGTATTAAAAAAATAAAAAGGATAAAAATAAAACATATAAATTAACCATAAAAAAATTAATGCATATATAAATTTCAATATTTTCTATATTAAATATTCATAATATAATATTATTTATAAAATATTCATAATGCTCGTATATAAATATTCATTATATTATTTATATGTACACCGGGTGTATTGAAATGTACAAGCCGGCGACAGTCTACGAACAAATGTTTGATTTCGACCTCTGTTTATACGAGCTACGATATCTGGAATTTTTTCTAATACACTTTTCTGGCAATTTCGAATAACATTGAAACAGAGAATAAAATTCGTAATATTGTAAATAAACCATAGAAACATTTGTATACATTTTTAACGTAAAATGGTCCAATGAAGCGATATGACATTTTTTCACACAAATTCTAATTCAAATATTACAGTATACCACCACCAATAGATCCTGTTATACATTTTTATGAGTTTTATAATAAACAAAAAAATGTGCACAAATGTGTTTCTCTATAAAAAATGTATATTATTTAAAATTGATTTTTTAAATTTCATAGAATCAAAAGAATGTATAAACATTTGAGTTTAAATGTCATTTAAAATTAAAAAACTGACAATAAGGTACAATTTCTATATATATACATCCGCATTTCTTTCGGTGTACTTATTACATTTTTATATTTGTATTATTATAAGTATTTGTATACCCTCTGTCCGAAAAAGAAACGAATTTATTTTCTAAAATATGAGTGTGATAACTTTTTATTGATTAACTTTAAGAAACTGTCATTGACATTTCGTTCAGTATAAGACAAAAAATACAGTTCATACATAGTAGTTTTTGTGTATCGATAAAAAAATGAATATAAAGAACAAAGAACCAATATTAAATTGTGTTTTAAAATAGGTAAAAATGCAACCGAAACTCTGGAAATACTTCTTAATAATCTGTTTCCAGTTATTTTTAGACAGAGCGTGTATATAAAATACTGATTTACTACAAAAGATGTTATATTAAATATATATTCGTATATTATTTTAATGTTCTTGTGCGACATATACATTTATTATTCATATGTTACACATACAGATGATAAAAATGAACAAATTAATTTTATTTAAACCACAGAATAATATTTTAAATTTGTTGTAATTTTATAAATTGTGTTTAGCTTGTGATTAAAAACTATTTGTTTGATTGATTTCAGGTACGCTTTATTATTTTCATGTATACATATATGTATTTATTAGTTTACATATACGCGAGTAATAATATATATTTAGATACATATTATTTACATTAAGTATTATTGATTTATACATTTCTAACATGATATGTATGGTTATGTTGAAAAGCGGAAAACTTACCTTAAATCCATCATAAGTCCAACTGCCAAATTTTAACACACACGTTTGTTCATCAAATGGAAAATATTCAACATCAATTTCACATGATGATTTATAAATAGCTGGTGGTTTCCATTCAACTAAACCCTCTGAATATATTGTTGCTTTTGTTGCTAGTGTCACTTCGAAGTTTCCATCAGCACTAAGGTTTTACATTTAAAATTTATGTGTCATGACCTAAATTACAGATATTAAATGACGGAAAACGATTTTGTTGATGAACTTTAACAGACACAGAGAGATACATAGATAAACATACTATACCCATATTATATTATATATTGTATATATATACCATATATATATATATACCATAAAAATAAATATGCCAGAGAATTCTATTTTTTAATGGAACATATATTTGAATAGTTGTTATAAAATCTTTATGTATAGTATATATATTTTCATTTACTTTAAAAGAGTTATTACTATAATATTAATGGTATGTATGTATTTATAATGCACCCATATATGTATATGTATACCACATATAGAATATTTAAAAGATAAATACAAATTATGGTTCGGTTATTTGACAGGTAATATTGAAATTTATAATATTTTTGTAAACTACACACACCACACACACACACACATATCATATTAAAACATTTAAATGATAAGGAAAAATTGATAAATTTTACAATATTCTTGATTATAAAATAATATATTGGCATTATTGACATATATTAATGTTTATTATGTGTGCATAAAATACCTCTTGAAATTTATTTTCGTATCCTTTTTATATATACTCTATATTTTTGTTCGTCTTATTTTTTAAGGAACATTTCTATTCATATACAGGATATAGATATAAATATATTGAAGTATACCCACTAATATTTATATATAGTAGAAAATATTTAGGGACTGTCCGTTGTTTATGGTACAAAACTTTTTTTTTTTTTCAAATTGAACGTAAAATATAAAACATACACAATTCTTTTTTATTTATTTAGGATGTTATTTTTCTTATACTTTTTTGCACGGTTTGTTTATTTTATACCATACAATATATTTGAAATATGAATATTATCGTTTATATACCAGTATTTTATGGTTTTAAAAATATATAGATATAATTTAAAAATTATTTGATTAAATTGATATACTATATAATGTGAAATTGAGTAAATAATAAACTTTAATTCTATAAATAAGTTGTAGAATAAATATATTATATAAAAGATTTATCCCCTAATATATTTAAATCAGTTTTTAGAATATCTATCATGTGTTTCATTATTTAAGTACCAAAAACGAACAGATATAATTTATAGACAGAATAGAAGAATCAACAAATCAACATTTTCATTTAATAAATGTTATAATTAAGAGCGTAAACAATGTTATTATATATCTAATATACAAGGTGATTTAAAAGTAACTAAAAAACAACTCTCAGTACTGATTCTATATAACTCGAAATTAATGCATATGGCAATTGTTGATATGTTTTGTCTTCAATAAACCACTTAAAAAACATTTTTAATGGATAATGATTAATTATAAATGTAAATTTCTACAGCAGAATGCATATCTCAGTAGTCAAACTTTTTTTTTTCATCTATCGTCGTAGTATCGTTGATTGATATATCGTTTTTAAATCACCCTGCATATAAATAATTTGAATCAATTAAATATGATATCCTAAACAAATTTATTATAACAAATCACATACCGTTGCAGTGCACCTATATTATGTGTATTTGTCTATTTGCTCAATTTAATCATTTTTAAAGCTTTAATTTACATAACATAAATAAACTTAATTATTTAAATTTATAATGGAAATATCTTTCTTCATTAAATAATAAAAAATTATATGGATTAAATTTTAGATACCAATACTTAAAGCTGATAAATATATAGTTATTAAACGAAATCGTTGATTCGTCATGAAAATTATACGATTAAATAAACCAAAATTTTGAATGGAGAAATTGAAAAGAATAGTTGATTGTATATTACATTATTGTAACAATCATAAATATGTACAAATTTGAGAGTTTCGAAAGTTAATTTTTCTTTGTTTGAACAATTTCACATTTTTGACGTAAAATCAAATTCAGAATAAGAACCAAAAAGTTCTACTAATGGCATAGAAATATTAATTAAATTCTACAATTTGACAATTATTTTAGTATTGTAATCTTTATCATTTTTCTCAATTCCACACGACAATAATTTCTATATATATTTAAAATAAAGTTAAGAAAAACAAATCAAATAATATATGACAATAGAATTTATAAAGATAAAAATATTAACTTGTACCAAAAGATTATATGCCATATAAAATGGATGTGATATATTTCATTATAAATACACAATTTTACAATTTTAATTTTCGATTTTGCAGATTATGCAGTAAAAAATTCTCTGCTTAAAATGTGTGTACGGACAGAAACATATATATTAACATTTAATAAACGAAATTTATAAAATAATTATTATTATTATATTATGATTGTTATCAATAATATCAAATATATTTTTAAAAGAATAATATAATATATGCACCAATTTTTATTCTTATATAAAATACATAAATATTTCGAAAAACCGGAAAATATTTGAATACATTAAATTGTGGTGACTTTTAAGTATTATATAGTTGTTAAAATTTCCATAATTATATGTATAGAAAAACAATGGTGAAAATTTTGTTAAGTGAAAACCTTCTCATATTAAATATTGATTATTTCTTTTGAATGAATTTGAATTGCTAATTTTTTGAAAAGTATACATTTTTTGTGTGTGTGTTTTCGCAATTCGTAAAATGAATTTTTATTCCCTATGCTTTTTATATAATAATGTATTCAAACGCAGATTCATTATTCAATGTTGATTATTTTTATTGTAAGTTATTATGAAATGGTAAATATTAAAACAATCAAAATATTTTTATCATGGATAAATATAATTATTTTCAGTTTTATTTTGTTTTTCCATAATTCTTTGTCACAGCGTAATGTTAAACGGTAATTTTACAAGTTCAATTATATGCGTTCCATGATTTGTGCTTGTAAAGTATAACAGATGAACTTATCTATCCTATATCTGTATATATCTATAATCTAGTCTATGTAGATATATAGTTATTAAGCAGAATTTAAATGTGTACACATTTTTGTCTTGGCAATTAGCAATATATTTTAAATGTTATATAAAATGTGATTAAGGAAAAAAAAAAAACAGAACGTGTCTGAATTAATTAAATAAATTTTTCAATTATTTTTTGATAAAAGATAAGACAACATTATAAATTGTCAGATGTTCTTTCGTGTTACATTAATTAAATGATAAATATTCATTAAAAATATATTATATAACAAAATTTATATTATATACATGTACGAATATATTATATCAGATTATCATACCATAAACTAGAGTAACTCGCGTATATATTAAAAATGAAAAGATACTTAATTGTAATAAATAGCCCATTTTATTATTATGTCTCTAATATATTTCCCTATATATTACTTTAGTATATTCTAAAATGATTTATACATAATTCATATGATTATTTATGATTCTTATCATAATTTTATATATATTATTTGTGTATATAAAAATTCAAAGAATGTATACATATTATTATGAAAATAAAAATAGATTCATTCTATATATGATATACACACACACATATATATATATATACATATTATACATGTGACATATTATAATAAGATAAAAATTTTTTATTGAATTCACACAAAATATTCCAATAGACAGACATACATAAATGAGTGCAAAGATATATATATTGTATATATATATAAATTTATATTTACATAGTCTAAAACTAGAGTCTAGACGATTTTGATTGAAGAAATATTACATTAACCCGTTTCACGTTTTACCCCATTTCAAACTTGTCCCTATATATTGTTTTCAACGAGTTCATTTTCAATAATGATAATATACTTACAAATTTTATATAACATTGATATATGTTCAGTATATAATGTATACAATATATACATATATAATTAATAACACACAAAATTAAATTTCATCATGTTATATTGTCGCATATAGGACTAACAAAAAACATTTCTTATGTACAATATATAAAAAAACCCATCGAAAATGCTGACAGGTTTTCAATTTTATTTTTATTTAATGATTATAACACCTTTTAATTTTCGCGAATAAAATTTATATATTCTATATTAAAATTGTTTCACTTACTTATTATACAAAACAATGTCAGGCCTCCAAATGTGATCGGATGGTACATGCAACATTTGCACACCACCATATTCTTTAGGTTCCCATCGTAATTTATAATCATACCATGACTAAAAATACGTATATTTATTGGAAAAAAAAAGAAAATATATATATACACAATGTACTTTTTTCTTTGTGTCCAAAATATTTGTCTATTCTCTTTTTGAACATTATTGGTAAATTATGTAATTAAATAAATACCTGTTCCACCCACAAATTTGTTGTCATTATTTGATTTTTTAAATTCTGAAATAAAAAGAAAATTTATTATTAGAAATGTGACACTGATTATGAAAATTGCCAAAATAAAAACAATTTTTGTCTTGTTAAATTACAAAAAATTCATATAAAACCTGAGTTAACTGAACGAACTTTAACTTTTATATTTATGTTATGTTATGTATTATAATTACCAGCACCATACCATAACACCGATGTTAACATTTTCTGATTATAGATAATAAAATTTTGTTACACACGTCATGGAAAACGTTTCAAATAAAATAAAAACGTTTAAATGTAGCATATATTTATTAATACTTCATCCATAAAATATATATATATATATAATCTCAAATATAATATAGTATAACGTATTATACAGAGTGTCCACGAGCGGTGCGCATTCCTTCCAGCTTCTGATGGGCGACATATTTCTAAGTAGAAATTACTAAATAACATTTTTCAATTTGGGTCTCTGTAAGAACAGTATTCGGTGTTTGCTTATGAATAAACGAAATTTCAACAAAATAGTAGACTTCTTTTGTTCCAAATACCTATAATTTTAGTTTGTAATTTTTTTATTTTTACATTTACACCACTTTTTCAAACATTTATAACTTTTAAACTTTTAGTCATTGCTAAATGAAATATTTTATAAAATTCTAACGAAATAAATTAATTTTACTTTTTTGATATAAAAATAATATTTTTCGCCGTTAGATTTTAAAAAAAAATTCAATTTAGTAAGAAATTTTTGAGAATACACAGTTAATTTTCAATTATATTGTTCAATAACTTGAAACTGAAACAAAATATAAAAAAATTTATACCATAATTTAATTTAGAATTTAATTCTCTACAAATTCGGTTTACCATAAATTTCCTGTATTTATCTTACTTTCGAAGTTATTGGTACTTTAATGATGGACTGTTGAGATAAAATTCTTAGGGCCGTATCTCGAAAACAGAGCCCCAATCCGAAAAATGTCATTTAGTAATTTCGACTTAGAATTATGTCCTCCATCACCTCCTTGAAGGGATGTGCACCGCTCGTGGACACCCTGTATATAAATTAAGCTAATATCAGTCAAATTCATGACATCATTACACAAATTGTTGAAAAGTTTTACTTAATTTTTTATTTAATTAGTATAGAAAATGTCAAATATCCAAATACCTTAAAATAAAATCTATACGGCTTTTTTTTTTTTTTTTTTAAATAATCACATTTCAAGTTTATATTGTATTATTAGAACATGTCTGCTAAAATATTAATGTATAGAAAATTAAATTCAGCACATCCATTTATATATAAAAATATACCAAATATATACAATAATATATAACGTTATATACTTCGTTCGTACGTATTCTATGTACATACGTTATTATTAACACAACAATAAGAGAATTATCGATTATTTTTATTATTTCTGTATGGGTGCATTTTTATGTTATATATATACGTTTAGTTTTTGTTGAACTTGAACCCTTCATTTTGAACTCAACGCAATACAATGAAATTAATATACTGAGTTACACACACCTGCATCTGAGAACAGTGTATATACATTTTTATGCCTACAAGCTGTATGTACTACTTTTATCAAAAATAACCCGAAATAATGCATAGGAACCGGGGTTTTTTTAAGTTTTGTTTTTTGTAGTATCCTAGTGGTGTAGTGCATCATGAATTTCTGCCAAAATGATCAAACTATTAGAACGAGTATTACTTTGCATTTATAAAATGTTTGTTTGTTTTATATAACATTGCCATCAATATTGGTAAACGAAATAATACCATTCAGCAGATTTTTGTCCTAATATGTAACATTCATTTTGTTCAATCAAGTAAAACCACCACTTCGACGTAAACGTTTTTGGATAGCATTAAACTGAAGAACTCCGAAGACGAAGTCTTGATCATCAAAAAAGCGGTTTTAATATAAAATAAAATTTTAAAGTTACTATTAATGTATTTCATTTTATCGAATTTGATTACCTCTTGAAGTAGGAGACATAAGAAATATTGATAGATAAAATGAATACATTATAAATTGTTCGGATTATTTTTGATAAGAATATAATATATTCCTGACAATAAGATATCCAACATGAAGAACGACAATAAAGTTAAATTTAGTTTTAGTAAATTGTAAAAAAAATCATTTTTTTATTATGATTTTATTGTAATGCTAATAATCTTTTATAAATCTTTTTAAAATTTATTTATCTAGTCAAATGCTATATATATATATATATATGGAAGTTATTCCAAAAATTTGTATGCATATATAAAATTTATATGGTATATACGACAACATAATAATAAATGCATAATTCAAAGATTTTTTTAAATACGCAAGAACATAAATAACTGAAAAAAAAAAATAACTCACAATCAGGAAAGAGTGCAAAAATCATAGGACAAAAGGAAAATGAATTGTTGTCTGTTGTCGTTGATCCTTTTATATATAGCTACTTTTACGTTTCTTTTTATTATTATTTTTTTATTTTTTTTATTGAAAACATGATACATTAAAACTTTTCTCACTAAAAATATGAAAACAAAAACGGTATGTCATATACTATACAATGGAGAAAATAACAAGAGAAAAATCAACGATAAAATAGAATTGTATTATGTCTGGATCGTTGGTTAACACGAAGGTGATTTTATTTTATTTTTATTTTTTGTACCATATAGAAAATATAAAAAATGATTTAAATTCAAAAGACTTTGATTATATTTCACTTTTATTCTTTCTCGCGTACACAAAAATACAGAAAAAGAAATCACTGTATAAATATAAATTGAAAGATTTGATTTATTATAGAAATGAAATTTTTTTATTTATTATTATTTTAGTTAATTCACATTTTATTTATATTATAGATTTAGTTGATTACAAAATTATAGAATCGGATCGGAAGGAAGAAGGATTTAATTAACTATATAGGAAGATTAAATTGAAATATATATAAGTCAATGTAAATTTTGTGTTTGATTGTTAGTAATAAAATAATAACCGATTATATATATGGAAACAAATTTAAAAAATCTTTTATAAATATGTATGCTGTCATTTCGTAAATTTCTAATAAATAAATAATTTGTTGAGGACATTCGAAGAAAATTGTTTTGTTAAATACTAAATGAAAACATATAGTATAGTGAAATTTTATTTAGATAATAATAATATAGACAGACAGAAAATCTTTGGCTTTTCTATCACTAAAATCTACAAATAAATCATAGAAATATAATAAAAATCAAGATAATAAAATTTTAGCGTTAATAAAAAATATAAATGTTGAGTTCAGTTTGGATTGAATTATATAATTCAGGGGCTAAGGAACACAATGGTTTAGGATTTGTTCGTAATCTTCAATAAAAAATTGTATTTTTACAAATAAAACCATTACAAAAGTTTACGAATTAAAATAGTTTGTAAACAATTTAAAATATTTAAATTAAATTTTCGGTCGTGAATGTAGCGAATATTATATCATTATTTTTCTTTTAACACAACTATAGAATATATCTATTGGTTATTGCCTTACGGAAATTGATAAAATATATTGCTAAGTCATACTTAAAAACGCAAGTACAAATATTTGATAAAATATATTTTTTCCAATGTTAATGTTAACAAAAATATTGCGAAATGTATTCTTGATATAATAATAATATGAAAACTAAATATTTTCCTTTAATTTATTTTAATATTTTGCGTAGCACACCGATCCACAACAACAAAAAACAAGGAAAGAATTACTTTTTTCCCAAAAAAATATAACGTTATGTACAAAACGAAAAGCTATCACCTGAAAATCGTCACATTTTGGTGATATATATGTTATGTTTTAAAATTATTTCCCGTCACTATTCCTTTTGCAATATTATATTTTGTATTTTGAACATTTTATAATAAATGCTATTTTTATAAAGGATAAAAATTAAATGTAAAAACAAATTAGTTTTAGTTTCCTGATGGAAAAACCTTCACAATTCAATTTTAACATGTTTTCTACCTGACGGTTGCACAATAACTTTGCATATGCTGAGAAACCAAACCTTATTAGCAGCAGCCAAATAGTCATAAAAGTATAATATTAAAATAAAGAAATTATTCAATTGTCCCCGTATTGTATTATTTGTAAATTTGGTGGTTAAATATTTTTCTGTTGAATCTTAAAAATTCCAACTATCTGTACATATACAATTATAATTATAAACAAAGTAAAACAATTGACATTTTAAGTCAAAGTGAAAAATGTTTTACTATTGAATTTACTTTTAATATTTATTTATTTAATAAAAAATAAATAAAAACTTTTGTATTGTAATTCTATAATTTCTTTTTTGTATTTATAAAACTTATGCATGTTACATAAAAATGTGATATAAAAATTTTGGGTATATAAATATTTCTTTTTTAAAAAAATTCAATTATTGTACTTTTTCCATTTAAAATTTTCAATATAACAAAACTTTCAAATTTCTATAATATAAGTTTTCGTATCTATTTCCATTATACAAATACTCGTACAATATATTATAGTTATATAAATGTAATAATAATTCAAATATACAAAAAAATAAATAAAAAATAAAATAAAATAATCCTTTTTTGTTTTTTTTTGGCAATACATACATAATATAGAAAACTCAATTGTAACATGAAGCTTCCCTTTTATTTATTTGTCGTAATATACATAATACCCTAGGGGCTTTTCCTCTCTATATATAAAATATACTATCATATATACCAATGAGGAAACAAACTACATATTACATATATATATATATACAACTACAGCAGTATTCTGTTCGTCAATTTGTAATTCAGGCACTTTTATTTTTGTCAGATTTTTGTTGATTATACAATATAATATATAAAATTAATTTTCTATTTTGATTACTATACACACTAACAATTTTGTTCTGTACATTTTGTTCCTTATACTGTCTGTCTAACTAAAAGCATAATTGACTAGGTTTGGTACATAATTGATGATACATCATGATGAAATACATTAATTGTGTCTATTGGGATAACGTGATTTTAATTTAGTCACATTTTTGTTATATGAAGAATTATTTGATTACGTGTATATTTAGAATTTAAGAAAAAAAAAATTTAATTAAATTTCAATATATCATTTAAATATTCATTATTTCATTTGTTAAATGCAATATACGAGTATATTTTTTATCATCAATCACACATTAACACACACATATAAAATAGGTTCATACTCTCTCTAAAAAATATTCGGAATTTATTATATATAATTTTTATGTTCTGTAAAATAACAATATCTTGATGTGTCAGGAATTGATTTGTTTTTAATTACATACTTTATTGTATATTCAATTAATGTGTGTATTGTTTTGCTATACATACATAATATAATACAGCAAATAAATGATAAATGAACAAATAATTATAAATATTTTTATATGCGGGTATTCAAGTATTAACATATATTTGTATTTGTATATAAGGTTGTCAAATATCTCCCTTCCGCCTTTTTGTCTTTTTAATTTCGCGGCTATGTACAAAGCGCTACAGAGCTCGTATCTGGCAACACTGTACATAATTTGAAAGCTCTTGACATAACAAACAAAACGACGCTATGTATGATTAGTTTGGATATTGCGTTCAACAGTTATAGACGTGTAAACATGGAGTTCACTAACGCCGAAATTCGCGCTATTTTAAAGTTTTCCTTCGTTAAAGGCAAATCCGCTAGAGAAACGTTCCGTGAGATTAATGGTGTTTTGGGGGATGGTACTCTATCACTTCGAACCGCGGAGGAATGGTTTCGACGATTCAGAGCCGGTGAAAACGACACCATGGATAAGCCAGCCGGCGGAAGACCTGTGACGACAAATACCGATCAAATCATGGAATACATCGAGTTAGACCGGCATGTGGCATCTCGTGACATCGCCCAGGAGATGGGAGTTAGTCACCAAACCATTTTAAACCATCTGCAGAAGGCTGGATACAAAAAAAAGCTTGATGTTTTGGTGCCACATGAATTAACAGTGAAAAATCTAATGGACCGAATTTCCATTTGCGAAATGCTGCTGAAACGGAACGAACTCGACCCATTCTTGAAGCGGATGGTGACTGGCGACGAAAAATGGATCACATACGACAATATCAAGCGAAAACGGTCGTGGTCGCAGGCCGGTGAATCGTCCCAAACAGTGGCCAAGCCGGGATTGACGGCCAGGAAGGTTTTGCTGTGTGTTTGGTGGGATTGGAAGGGAATCATCCACTATGAGCTGCTCCCATATGGTCAGACGCTTAATTCTACCATCTACTGCGAACAACTGGACCGCTTAAAGCAGGCGATCGACCAGAAGCGTCCAGAATTGGCCAAAAGGAAGGGTGTAGTATTCCACCAGGACAACGCCAGACCACACACTTCGTTGATGACTCGTCAGAAGCTACGGGAGCTCGGATGGGAGGTTTTATCGCATCCACCATATAGCCCGGACATAGCGCCAAGTGATTACCACCTGTTCCTGTCCATGGCGAACGCCCTTGGTGGTGTAAAGTTGATCTCAAAAGAGGCTTGTGAAAAGTGGCTGTCCGAGTTCTTCGCAAATAAGGAGGGGGGCTTCTACGAGGGAGGTATTATGAAGTTGCAGTCTAGATGGAAACAGATTATCGAACAAAACGGCGCATATTTGAACTAAATCCGATTACTGTAACACTTTTTATAAAGCATTGAATAAAGAGCAAAAAGGCGGAAGGGAGATAGTTGACAACCTAATATATACAATACAATACACATACTTATTATAAGTATAATTTACAATTCTGTAATACACGACAGAAGCAGAAGTTTACAGAAACTATTCTTCTTTATATATGTATAAATAATAAACGTATATGTAGATCATACAATACTCAGTGGCGCAGTGCGGGTATATAGCGTTAATGCTAATCAATTCTGTTTTCAAAATATACATGTGGAATTTGAGAGATTTTTAATAGTGAAATTTTTCAGTTGGGTTCTTTTATTGTGATATTATCATAATTTCATTTGCGTACGATTTTTAACATACGTTTTGGCAATAAAAAGCAATTATCTGAGTACACATCATATAATTAACCTGTCCAATAAAGTAATGAGTGTATATTATGGGTCTGAAACAGACGAGCTGTGAAGAAATTTGTTCCTATACTTTATCGGCAGAGCAAACTATTTTTGAAGGTATATAATTTAAGAAATAATATGGGTCTGAAATGAACTAAATTTTTTGTACTTTTATGATTTTTGAAATATTTATACTTGAAGAAATTATTAAGCAATTTTCCAATTTTGTTAACAATCCTGAAAAAAATATCAATTTCCAACATTTCTTCAAAAATAATAAAATCTGATTGTTAGTTTTTTCTATAAAATACTTCTTACAATATACCGTCAAAAATATGTAAGCAATTATATCGAACTGATTTTGTCTCTGAAATTACCAAGAAATAGTTTTACAGTTTTATTTGATAATAAATTAATTTTTTGTGTACAGAATTATGCAAATTATTATCAATTTCCAATCTTTCGCAGAAAGATTATATGAAAAATTGTGTTGTATAAATTTTTTGTTCCATTCCATTTTCACTATATACAGCATCACAAATTTCTTTGAATTTTCACTGACATCAAATAACACAGCAACTATAACGATTGAATTTATTAATTCTATATTAATATTGTAATGTATATATGGAAAGAAAAGCGTAACACTTATTTCTTCACATATTTAATTCTGTAGTAAATTTAATACTTTGTATAGATTAATGTGGTATTATAAAGATTTACTTTTATTTCAATTGACAAAATATTTTTTTTTGTATACACCTATATATTGTCGAGTATATAATGTATGTATTAATATATTTACATTTATATACAATCAGGTAAGTCCTCAGGTCATTTCGGTATCGCACACTGACAAATGAAAATGTCATGCATTTATTGAAAATAATTATTGTATTACTCTTACTTTTGTATCTACTTTTATAATTATATACATTTATAATATCTTTCCTTTATATTATAGATTATATATATATACAATAAAATATTTGATCTTTTTCACATATATTGTAAGAAAGGAATGTCTGTTAGTTCAAAATCTATAAATAAATATACAATAATGTCTGAATTATGTGTATTTGAAAATGGAAAAATTTCATTTGAACTTGTTTGCAATTAAATTAATGTTGTTAAGTGAAATGCGAAACGTGTTAATGTATAGCATTTTCTATATAATAGTAGCCGAGTATATATAATCATATAATTAAATAACAATAAAATTGTGTTCTTTGCAAAATATTCATTATTATGATATATTGTATATATAGACAAATAAATATATCTCCTTTTAAATATTCCAATGCACACACATATAGTTACAACATTCAATTTATAGAAATCGATTTATTTTTCTATATATATATATACAGTTTGCAAATAGATCCATATAGACAGATATATTCAATCGTACGTTGGAATGGAATGTACATGTTATGTATATTCATTTTATATGTTTTATCGCGGATCAAATGCATTATATATTTTTTCGTAAATAATTCATTTCTGTAGAATGTTAGGTTAGGTATGTTATAATCTATAAATATGTAGATTTTGAAATATGTATCTATTGTAATGTATACGTTTAAATAGATTTTAGAATATAATAGTACATACAGATACATATAATGTAAGTTCAGAAACATTAACGTGACTTTTAGTATTTATTTATTTATTTACGAATACATATTATAATAGGTTAATTACATTATTACGTATTCCAAATGTCAAACCCAATATTGTCGTTTGATTATTAGAACATTAAATGTAATTCAGCAAAAAAAAATGTATTTACAATAAGTCGGTTGTGTAGTGTCACTAAAGTGAAGTATCACTATATGGATAATAACAACAGATGTACTACACATCTATGGAAAATCAAAACCCATATAGTGATCGGAATATTCGGTAATAAAATAATCATAGATGTAATTAATACATGTTACAAGAATGAACGATGATATATAATTATAGTTAAGCGAATATACGACAGAAAATTGAAGTGGTCACGACTTTCAGTAAAAAACCAAGCATAATGTGAAGGGATTGTGTGTAGAGGAGGGCTTAAAGAAACGGAGGTTGAAAGTTGGATAAACTTTGTTGAGGATAGTTAAAAATAGAGAACTATTATAGAGTCAGTTAGCATCCGATAAGAAATTAAGTAAAACTGTGATTTTGCACTAAATTATAGTGTATATTAACACGTAAAATGTATAACTAAGTAAACCAACATCGCCGATTATACGATTATAAACATGAATATTACTAATTTTAAACAATGTAATACATGAATTAATTTTCAGTATATAATGTTCTTTCTAAACTGTTCCGTCAAATGAATATTTATAATATAAATTATGCTATACATATATATATGATATTAATGACAATTTACATCCTTCAAAATAATATGTAATTATGTACATAAAATAATGTACCCTTATATTCTTATTTTATGTCATACAAATTTTCTTCTATATTAAACATTATTAAAAGAAATTTTGTCACAAGTCATCAGCGTTAAATATTCTGTGTTGACGCGTATTTTATATATTCTTATACTTATAACTTTCCGTATATATATATTGTATATATCTAATATATTAGTGTACCATATATTTACAATATATATAGTGTTAATGGTTATATGAATTAAATTTTTGAGTGTCATTTAAAAAAAATTTATAATAATAAAATTCTAATTAAATGATAATAATTGAAAATGAATTTTCATTTATATACATATAAGTTGTATATGCGATATAAAGAAGTAAATCCTTCTCGTATAAATACTATGATAATAAAATAAAAAGCTGAAAAATTTTTTACTTCATTTATATTACTATATACAACAACAAATATCTGTAGTGATTTTCATACAAAAAAAAAATCTTAAGGTATATAATATGCTATTAAATTTTGTATTAACTATATTTTTATTATTATACAGCAAAATGACCCAGCTCTTTTTTTTTAAACGAAAAAGAAGAAGAGTATATAATATGAAAAGATAAAAAAAAAGGAAACCAACTAACACACATAAATAAAATACGCAATATATATACACGTCAAAAGCTAATTTTTCTTCAAGTAACACTTGTTATTCTTTTGTATGCATAACAGCAACTCCTTGCCAAGTTATACCAATGTATACGGTGTGTTAAGTTTTTTTATTTTATATCTGTGAAAACCCCCATATAAATTTTAACAAAGAAGAATTATATTTCTATATTATACAGCTGCTATTTATTGTTATATATATATATATATATCTATATTATTATTATATATATAAATATGTATATACAAAAAGTAAAATCTAACTCTATAAGAACATATAAGTATAACTTCTTATTTTTATGTCTGTCTATCTATATATATATATATGGATAAATAAATATATATATATTTAGAAAATGTATACAATTTTCTTTACTCTCTCTTATCGTGCGATATATTAAACAAACGAGAAAAATACCTTTAAGTGTGCGTAATATGTATACGTTACGTACGTTCATCTTCATATATAATGTTTTATATAATATATATTATTATATAATATTATATACATATTATATTAAAAAAGATATATGTTTATCTCTATATTATGTATATGAAATATATGAATTCTATATGTAGATATAAGAAATTTATTTTACAGATGTGTATGTGTATTTCTATAGGACATAGACATTAAGACATTATATATATAGTTATATAACATATATGTTTAAATATACATATATATGTATTGTATATATATTATGTAACATATATTCCATATAAATATATATATAATAAACAGTACATTATAAAATGTGTATAATACTTAACATTTTTAGTGTCGTTTTCAAATAATTTATATATAGCCAGAAGCATTCAATACAAAAACTATATCATTATTATATATTTAGTATATTTTTTTCAGTCTTATTCACTGAGAATATTATATAAAAATATATATGTAATCTGAAAAAGCTCAGAATTTGAAGAATATTGAAAAAAAAAATTTATTATTTAAATTAAAATTCCCCCCATTTATAATAGTTTAAGCGAAAAAGACAATTCTATAGATGAGCTTTTAACATTTATAATACAATATCGATTTTATTATAATTTTTTAATATCTTCATTTTTTGTATAATCATAATCATAAGTAATTTATTGGGTATACAAATATGAATAGGTTCTTTTTTGGGTAAATAAAGAAGCATTTGTTTGTTTATAAAATGAAATATATACAAATTTATTCAAAGTATATGCTTCATTTGAAAATATGTAACCTTCGTCCATTGTTCAGGAAATTTACAGATTCCATCTAGTTAGAAATTTGGTTCGATGGAGGTGATCTAATTGTTTAGCCAAAAGTTTATACTTTCGTAAGAAGTGAACTGTGTTCCAGAAAGAGATTACTGCATCGAGCGGAAAAAAGAATAATATGAAGGTGCAATGCCTATTGGTAGATGGGACAATACTACCCAGTTTTGCCCTTCTAAGTATGTTTTTATCTGGTTCAGATTAGTTCCGTATCGGTTCTAATTCTCAAGAATTTCTGTTCGCAAATTATTTCGCAATTTGTTCTGCAAGTATACTAGGCTCGAAACATTGTTTAGCATTTGTTAAGCACCTTAAAATTTTATTTTATGATTTTCCATGTTGTTTGTTGTCCGTGTTTTTTACACATAGTTATTTTTTAAAACGTCGAAACATCCTATAAATAAATGTACGGTAATAAAAATTGAGCTTTACTTTCACATTGTCAAATAGATAGTGTTGATTTAACAAATATACATGTAGCAGGATTAACGAAATATAGGATAAGAAAGTCATAAAAAATAGATAAAATAAAATATATGAATTTTTAACAATTTTGTAATAACATTTTTTGCATCATCAAAGGATTTGGATATATAACATATAACAAAAATTAAAATGTTAGTTAATTTAACTTTGTTCGTTTGTTATTTAACCTAATAAAACATACTATTCTCACACATTTAATAAATTTCAATCAAAATATTTAAGCTTTTATTTGCTTCATTCACGCAACTCATATACGATATCCCATTTTCATTCCATTTGAATATGTACCATTGATTGTTTAGCATAATCTGATATCGCTTGTCAGGCTAACATATTCATGTCATGGTCTTTGTCATTCAAAAAAGAATTATAATTAATAAAATATTTGTATATAATTTAAGCGAAACTAAAGAGAGAAGAAAAAAAATTAATCTTTTAATTTTTATGAAATTAGTTATTTTAATTTCAATTTATAATAAAAATATAATAAATGATAGCAATAGCAACGTAAATAAATATAATTTATTACATTCTTTTTATCTTTTAAAATTAGTTTTAAATTGAAAATTTTAAATGTAATTTATTTCAATTTAAATGTAATTTAACTAATTTGAATAACAAAATTTTAAATTGTAGATAGGTGTATTTGCCCGTATTTATATTTATATGAAAAATTTAGTACAATTGTACAATAATTTAGATATAAAATAAATTGCTATATTTTATAAATTCTATTAAAAAATTTTTGGAATATAATAAAAAATTAATTAAATATTCAAATTTCCGGTATATATTATATTGAAAAACCATATATCATATATGGTAGTTATTATTAAATATATGAATGCGGTAGAGTAATGTATTCCAGCATATATTCAAGCATCTCTGGGTGTATATGTCACTTTGAATTTGAAAACTACAAAAAAATGGAATAACATTTAAATTGATATATGACCATCTGTGATATGTCTTATATGCGATGTTTAGAACATTTTATATTCAATAGTATATATTTGGTGATTTCAAAAAAGTTTATATACCCTTTTAATGCAAAAATTCGGTTTTAAGATAAACATAAATATAAATAAAATATAAAATTTCTCATAGAAAGAAAAAAAAACTTCGTTTTTTTACCGCATCATATACCATAAATAAAATATGTATATACAAATACATGTTAATATATTATATATCGGTACATGAAGTTGAAAATTTAATAGAATGGTTTTCATATTCATGGTTTTATTTTTCTCTTCATTCGATTTATAAAAGTTGGATAAAGTTTTAAGTTATTATTACGGTAATTTTAACATCAACAGAAGAGTAGCAAAAAATAGGAAAAAAATTAAAAACAATCTACTATACTTCAATTTTTCTTAATAAAAGTTTTATACTTTATTATAGGCTTTTCGATACATTAATTTCATTTATCTTGTTTGAATGTATTCCTATATAAATATACAATATATATTTACACTCTCGGTTCGAAAAGTAACCGGGAATGGATTAAGAAAATAGCAAACAATTAACTTATTTATTCAAATACAATTTTATTTATACGAATTATTATTTCTCAACACTGATTTACACGCTCAACAAGTGTATCAAATCTGTTTTTTAAATTGTTAAGTATGTCGGTATAGTTATGATTGTTCAATCTCTTCAATTGATATTGCCTTCCATCGACCAATGAAGTTTAAGGAATAAAAAATAGTCAAATGGATCACTCAATAAGAAGTTGCATTAAAGTGCAATAATCACCATCAACAAGACGAATACGTCATAGCAGATTTATATATTAAAAAAAAGTTCTTCCGGTTATTTCTCGGACAAAGAGTGTAATTGTATGTATTTATAAATATTATGGTATGGAATATCATTTATATAACATATGTGTATTTGTGAATTTGTGCAGCTTAAACATTAAACATTATCTTTCTTTTACCAAGCTATATTATGTTACTGAAAATAAATTTTGTTTCTCTATTTATTTTTACACGAACCCATTAATATTATTTTAATAATATATTATTTACGTATATATATATTATTCAGTTAGAAAATAGATTATATATGTTATTAGAAATAAAATAAATTTAAATAAAAATCAATAAATATATATATATTTATTTATACTTATTAAAACTTACCACATCGATTAATTGAGATAATTTTAATTTTATGCAAACTTTTAAAACATCCGATGTATTCACAACGGGACGAACTAATTTATTATAATTACTTAATAAATCATCATATAAACGTTTTGCATCCGGATTTCCAGCTACAGCTCCATGAACAACAAGAGCTGATAATAGCCATGCCCTTAATGTTTCGGCTGTTGTAAACGGCATTTTCATTATATATATTTTTGTATTTAATTCCTTTTTTAATACTTTTATATAGTTGCTATATTATTAATGTTATTTTTATTGTATTGTGATTATGATCATATAAATTTATATTATACATTTATATATACTTATGTGTATGTGTTCCACCAAAAACTGAATAATTAATTTATTAATTCCTAATACTAATACTTTATTTATTTATTTATTTGATTTATAGCGTATTTACATTAAAATAAATAAAATTATGTTTATATGAAATATATTTGATTTTCAAAATATTAAACTTTTGATTGTGAATTTATTATTATATTTATGACCCGCTATCACACAACACAAACTAATATATTATTATTATAGTAATTTATTCAAATCAAAAATTTATATGTAATAAATAAAATATTTTTATAAATATATATTGAAAAATTTAGTAAAATAATTCATATATTTTATTTTTATCTCACACATATATTTTTTGAATGTGTAAAAATCGAATATGTACAATATATATAAATTTCATATAAATATATGCACGTTTTTATGCTTATCTGTAGTATAAACATGAATTGTGGATAAACAATAAATAATGTTTTCGAACGCATATTATCATATCCCAAATAAATATTAAATAAAAACTAAGAAAAAGTATGATTAATGGTTTTTAAGAGTGACCTACATGACTTGAATTTTTTGACATCAAATCTTTAACATTCAAGATACATATATTATATACCATAAATATTTGGTTGTATCCATAAATATGCTCACCCGTATTCAGATAATTTTAGTACTTATGTAAAATATATAAAATAACATAAAAATATTTAAATACAAGTTAGTAGCTATTGTATTACATATGTAAATTTAAAACTATCTCATCGAATTGTGGTTATTTAGTTTGATTAAAAACAATATAAAATTAGTAAAATATAAAATAACAGCAGTGTGGTAAAAACACTGAATATGGGTGAATATAATATAAGATACATATTTTAATAAATATGTAAAGTATGTAGTGAAGGAAAAATCAGCAAATGTTAACCCTCAAATAAAAAAAAAAAACACCATTTAAATGGGTTAAAATACCAACACTTAGATATACAGATATATAGATAGACAAATGAATATAGCATATATTAAATTTATACAATTATAAACTTTACTCGCAATTGTTGTATATTTAGAATTTACATGTAAATTCTTATTCTATAATAATTTAATATTTGTATTGTGAAATTTTGATTTTAATTAGTTTTGAAGTTGGTATTAAGAAAATAATCTATTCAACAAATATTCATTTGTGTTTGGATGGCATATTGCTTTATCGTTTCGTAGCGTGGTAGTGTGGTATATTTTTCACTAATGTATGTATTGTTATAAGTCTCTTACAAATGAATTTAATTTATAAAAGCGACAAATTTATTCGTGATACATTTTTATATGAAACTATAAATTTGATTGATTGTGCTTCATATAAGTATAAGTTCAGGGTGTTTGTTTAGAAAATTATAGATGATTTATATTTTATACACATCACTCTAATTACAAACTCAAAGCAATTAAAAAAGATCGACAATCAAAGGAAATCGAATTTATATACTATTAAAATATCGACCATTTCCACATTTACAATACAACATTTATATATAATAGCAATTTATAACAAAAGTATTTATTGTTCATACATAAATGGAATAATTGATATTAGGTGAATATAATTTTAATAAATATTTCATTTCTATATATACCAAAACTATAATCTCTATATTATTATTATTATTATTATTTACTAAAAAGTGCCTATTATTATATACTCTTTCATCTATACGACTATATATATATATATATATGTTGCGTATATAACAAAAATAAAATAAATTCCCATTAGATTACTGATTGCATAAATTATGTGCAGATCCTAAACTAACTAAATGTAATAAATTATATGGACTAGACACATTATATATTTTATATATATAACGTATTTTATATATTTGAATTAGAATCTCATACATATTTATTAAATTCAAAATTATATATTCACAATTTTACATTTATGTATACATGTACGTACATGTACGTAAATGGATATATATATATATAAAGGTATACTCTCTGTACGGTGTATATATCATTTTCATTATATATGTTTTGTGTATGTACATACATGTGTACTTTAATTCAATTGAATTAATTATAGGTATTAATATATATATTATATGTATACGCAGCATAAAAATCAATTCATGTTCAAATTTATTATATGTACACATGTGGTATAATACGCATATATCAACTGTTTATATATAGGTGTATTATTATGTACACGGATATGTATTTTATGGAAAAAAAAATATAATAATAATAATTTAATTATTGTATATTATATTTAAAAATTTAAATATTTAAAATCATGTTTATTTTTACCAAATTGATGAGTGAATTATTATAAATAATTCCATAGATATATAAGCATCAAATTAACAGTATATAATTTCATTACAGTGCCATAGTTCATATATATAAGATTTTTACAATTTCCCAAATGATATATATTTTGAAGCGAAACAAAAAAAAAATTGTTGTTACAAACTTTAGTGACTATATTTAATGCGGAATGATTAATTTTTAATGGGAATAAAATTTATATTACACTCATTTCATATATAAATAGCATATATGTGGAATGGAAACGCTGCTGTTCATTTAATTATAGTTTACATATATTATCATTACCATAATTATATATATGGTATATATATGTATGAAATATTCACGTTGTGTACATGTACCACCTACCTGGTATGTTAATATAATGTAATTTATCAAAAATAATTTAAATAATATTATAGCCTGTTTTTGTATATTTTTGCAGCAAACTATAAATGCTAAAACTACATGTATAAGGATTCAGTTGGTGGCTTTTGATTAATAGACGCTGGCACAGATATACCATATATATGTAATACATCTTGAATATATTATACACTAATAATTATATATTATATATATATGCCATAAATATGTATATTGTTTTCATTTAAATATATTATCACAGTTCTAATATATTATATACGCTATTGATTTTAATATCAAATAAAATATAAAATATAGCGCCTACACTTTTTTTATTTTAAGATAATGTATATATTTCGTTTTTCTTTTCTATGCGGATATAATATGTGTATAAAGATATTATCAATTCAGGAGGGAATTTAGAATATAATTTTTTTTATTTTTTTTTTTTTCGATTTCATTACACAAAAGTGTATTATATATTTATTTTAACTACACGCAGTAAATCGTATATGGAAATATTTCATTGCGGAATGGAAGAAAATAGAAATTTTGCGCTTTGTTTTCTTTATACATTTCATTACTTTTTTATCAAGAATATATAGTAAAAAAACTGTACTGATTCGGTTAGCTACATTCCGAACAAATGTGTATTTTAATAAAGTAAAACCTATAGTAACAAATTCTGACTAACAATAAATTCAAAATAAACCATATAGGCATAATATTTAGTTCGACTATAGTACTACTATCAAAAATGAAACACATATACAATAGTAAAATAATAGTAATAAATTTAATGCGTATACAGATATTAAAGAGAAAGTAAATTAATTACTATTTAATTATACGATCGAAACAAGGGAATGAATTTGTACTTAGAAATTGATATACTTAAATTTTTATGAATTCATTTTTATGGAAAATAATATGACTAAATATATAATCATTGACCCTGTTTAAATTAGAATTAATGAATAGGCATAATAAAGGGATATACAGACCTGATTTCAAGACTATATATGTGTGGGCAGTGCTATACTATTAGATATTTAGATAATAAACAAAAATTGTTGATTGTCCTCCAAATATGTTATACCTGAGTAGAGTGTAGTTTTGTTCCTAAGCGTAGTTTGACAGTGCATTTTATATCCTTTACTTTCTCATCAAAAAAAAAAAAAAAAAAGAAAAAACAAGTATACGGTGGTGTCTTGAATCCAAAATTATGTATAAAATATAGTAAAAATGTATCAACGTATATCCGATGTATTGTATTTATATATACGAATATATATGATATTTTGTAGTAGAGTACATGTAAATTTAAAAATACATTACATAGATAATAATAATATAAATGAAAAAAAAAAAAGGCTCTATCGAAAATGAGAATAAGAAATGACTAATGACATTATCTGACTTTTACAATATAGATAACTATACAAGATACATATATACACACACACACACAGTACAGTATACAAATGACGATTTATTTTCGTCTTCGTCGGATTTTTTCTTTATCGAAAATTGTTCATTATTTGTATATGATGAGATGATTTAAAAAATGAAAATGAAAATGATAATAATGTTTTTCTATTTCAAATAAAACATATATTTACAATACAATATATTAACGTAAGTTTTAAATATAGAAAAATATTTTTCTTTATGGCTAAATAATAATAAATTATAATATATTGTGTGTGCATATATAGAAAAATAAAAATAACAACAATATAACAAAAGGATGAGTATTTGTAAAATTCTAGTTTTGATCATAAATCATAAATTTAAATGTAAACATATACACACACAACAGTAATACAAAATAAATTTTTATTTTTATTTAGAGTATAAATGTGTAGCTGTAGCTTATAATAGTAAATGTACAGAAGAAAAATATATACAGCATCATTTTATGTATGAGAAAATGTTTATGAAAATTATGTATTACATGTAATCGGAAATGAGATGATTCAGCATGGCAGAAATAGGGTTAACATTGTTTTATATATTATTATAATTTCGTAAATTATTATAATTCTTGTGTAAATATAAAGCCAAATCATAACATTTATGTTTGTATATATTATATTGGTGGGAGAATTAGTTATCAATGTGTTTTTAG
The DNA here is from genome assembly GCA_910594885.2 of Bibio marci. NCBI lineage: Eukaryota > Metazoa > Arthropoda > Insecta > Diptera > Bibionidae > Bibio > Bibio marci. The sequence goes on along the minus strand of OU343114.1, from coordinate 22,610,989 downwards.
TATATAAAATTAAATTATGCATTAATTGTATCTATATACACCGGATATAAAAACGGTAGCGTAATACTTCCGAAAAATTATGTTATGCGTACGATCTATTTTAATAAAATAAGCCTTGTTTTGCAATAATAAATATGAATTGAATTGAATTGAATGAAGTAGAAGAAAATAGATTGCATAAATTTGGTTAGAAAAAATATATTTGTGTATTCGTCTATATACAACAAAAAATATTATATGACAAAAACTAAAATGAGAAAAGAATAATATCTTACTTAATTTATCAATGAATTCTCAAACAGTAACGGCAACTCATTTTTAATTAATTTAATTCGTTAAAGATATATGGTTACATCACCAGAACAACAAAAATTTTCTAGCTCATCATTATTATGAGTCGTTATAAATGCCATCATCACAGACAGTTTGTGGTGAAAGTTTGTTTATTTTATTGAATTTTAATTAACGTTATTCTTTTTTTTTTACAGTACGTGGGCGGATGACATAAATTTCAAAAATTGTATATCCTTTTCTTTTATGTTATAAATAACAATACACATATTTTTATAGTTATACCTATGTTAGTTATAGACTTGTTATTAAAATTGATCACCCTTCCCTGCGTATATGTGGTGGTAAATATAAAATTCGTACACAAAGATAAAATAAGATTTCTCTGCTATTTATAGTTTATTTATTTATAGCATTTTATGTTAATTATGCAAATATTCTCATAAATTTTACTTCCCATTATTTTATTTTTTTTTTTTTTTCAAAATAAATAAGTTTATAAGGGTTGAAATAAATTGCAATCATCTTAATACTGGTTATAAATAATTGTATATGCGTGTACACGTACAACCGTTCGTACGACAATATAAAGCAATAAATATATAGATTAGCTAAATTAAATTTTATAATTATACAATATTTTATATTCATTTTTTACCGATTTTAATATATTGTACATGCTATATTAATAACAATATGTTTAAATACTATATTAAGAAACGTAAATAATAATTATTTATAATTATATGTTTTTATATACTGGCATTAGCACTTTGTCGCTCTGCGCCATTATTGTATATTTTTCTGTATATACGTTTTGGCAACAATATAATGTATTTAAAAACTTTATCCGTAGATAAATTGAGTTTCTGTATAATAAACAACGACTATTTCAATGTTTATAATACCTCGATGCGATACAGTTAACATTTTATGTGATTAATATACATTTGAGTCGGCCCACTAAATACATTTTTTTCATTTTCTTATATTAAGAAATCTACAAAATATAAAAGTGTACATTACGTAATTGGTCGCAAAATAATATAAAATTTACATCTTTCGATACACACGACTCTCGAAAGTAAATTAGTGAAAATAGTAAAATTTTATATATAATTCCGGTTTAAATGGAAAAAATTGTAGCTTCAATAAACACGTCTCTATATATTGTAATACACGAAATCTTAAATTACAAATTGATCTATTGTTTAATTTTATCCATAATGATAGTTTTAATGGCGGGTCTTTCCTTTCCAGTATCGCAAGGACTTCTAAAAGCATATCAACTATATTAATTGCATTAATTGAAAATATCTATCGAAATTTAACTGAAAATTAATTAATGGTAAATTATTACAAACTTACAAAAGATAAATAATTTAGTAACTCGACTGTAATATATTTGTTAGATGTTTTATATATAACAAGAGGCACTTTTATGGTAGCGTTCCATAAATAGTCTACTCTGTCGGAAGAGCAACGATTATATATGACAATTACAATCAGAATATATACTAATGTCTCTGAATTGAAACACTGAGGTATAGTATGACAATGCACCATGTAAAAATAGTTTGTAACTATGTCTAACCACAACAAAATGCAAAATATATTGTATTATAATCCGGTAAATTATTTCAATAAAATAGTAAATGTTTATACATAATAAAATCTAAAATATAAATTATCAGCAAAATATTTGATAAATATAAATTGACAACAATGCGACTATATTTTTTTTTACACCAATCATATATGTTATATATATATACAAAAGGTAAGATTTAAATTTATTCAGTAAAATAATAAAAATAAAAAACAAACTCATAGAATGATATAACAATTTTTTGTGTTTACCAGTTTGAATACCAGCCAATGTTTTATACATACTATAAACTATAAAAAAAAAAGAGTATAAAACGAAAATTTCAGATATTGTTTTCTATATGCTTAAAACGAAATAAAGAAAATTTTCATTTTTCCATACCACACATATTTTAATATATATAATATATATTAAAAATATTTGCTATGTACCACAATAATCTTAAAAAAAAATACCATTTCGTATCTACATTGTAATCCTTCGTCTGTTTCCTACATGTATATTAATGCATATACATTCTATAATAACTATACCGAAAAAGTTGAAAATATTTAACAAAGAATTTATACAGAAAAAGGTACTTATGATAAAAATAAACCTTTATGCATACTTTTAATTTTTAAATTCATAAATATAGAAGTTTATGTATAGGGTGGCGACTGATACGTTTCCAAATTTTCTTTACTACTAAATGTTGTTTAACCAAATAAAAAAAAAACACATATTGGTAAAGAAATATTTTAATATTTTCTTTTTTTGTTATAAACTTTAAATATTCTTTAAATTTAATTTTCGAGACAATTTGCACAAAGGTTATAATTATGTATATATGTTCTACTTTACATAGTGCAATATATTCTGTTGGGTGAATTATTATGAACCATTCTGTATAATACAAAATTAATTCTTAACATTAAAATAATTTCGTACAAGAGTACGTATATACAACGTGTAAATATATCCCCATATTTATTTATTTAATAAATTTATATATTTTATAGTTGTCTTTATATCATTTTATCATTCCGTATATAAATTTAATTTAATTCAATTCGAGTATATGTATATAACCTAAAATGTCCTTAATTATATAATCAAACAGTATATACCATACTTGAGGAGTTGAAAATAAAAATATTCTATATATCTTTATAAACTGCATTAAAATTTAGTTGTATATAATTTTTCAGAAAAGCTTTTATTTTTTATCTTTTGACAATTTTTAAAATTTATTATATAATATTATATATACAATTTGTTTTCCTTATATACTCTATATAATACCATATATATAGTATCTGTGGTGTATGCATATGAACATATATATACAATATATAGGCTAGACATATATGCAATAGTTAGAATCGGAAACTGGAAAATGACATCGAAATATATTACATAATATTGTTTTACTAAGATTACAATAAAGTAAGTGCAATGTGGTTCCGAGAAAACTATACAATAATCAAAAGAAATATTTCTATTTTAGATAAAAAAAATAACATTTAAATTTAAAAATATTTAAAGTTTTCGTCTATATTACATATATAATAGAATAATTATGTTCGGGATTTGAATATTTTCACTGTAACTAATTTTTGTTATTGCGTATATAATGAAAATTTAAAATATATATATAAATGGAATTGTCTGTGGTACCATAAAGTTATATAATATTGAAAGAGTTTGTTATTTATACCTATAAAATACATACATTGTCACTATAATTAAATTTTGTGGTTTCACATTTTCTTGTGTATAATATAGAATAGACAGATAGACTAATATATTATTTGGTGTTCCACATATATACATACAAGAAATGGGTATTGTTTCCAGACATGATTTGTGGTTCATAATACAAAGCAGCATAAATTTAAAATTTAAATTATATAATCGCATTCTTGTTGACTAATCATTTATAATATAATAACAATAAACCACATGATATTTTATTTTTATGACATAGTTAAACTCTATGTACCATATATATACAATATATGAGTTTTAAAATCAAAACTCAGTTAATATTAAGGATGTTTATGTTCTGCTCTTATACAAATAATTTTCAGGTAATAAAATAGCTTTATTTTAAAATTAAAATTAAAATTTTGTTTATAGAATTCTCAAAGGAAAATAAATTATCTATATGCATTATCATTATATTTATTATTAAATTGTTATAATTTATTTATATTTAACGATTATTTTGATATAAAAGAAAATTCTTTTTCTTACATGTTAAATTTTATTATTTATATAAAAATAAAAACAATAACTTACAATAACTTAAAAAAATACATACAGAAATTTGTTATAGTATTTTAAACAGTTGTAAAAATGCAATATGATATAACAATATAAAATCCAAATTTAAGTATACAATAGTTTAAGTGTATTTTTCAATTAGATTAATCTGTCATACCCTTTTCAGTACGATATATATATATACAATATATAAATTCTATGTACATTCTTTGCTATATATATATATATTGTATATATATAAATACGCACTCAAAGAAAAATAGTCAAATTGTGCGTAAAAACCATTTAAGAATATATGAAGAAAAAAAAACGTCAATAACCCAAACAATAGATAAACAGATAACAACAATATATAAAAAAATACAAATAAAATGTTTAACAATCGATTAATTTGCTGAAAAAACCAATATAGAAAAATAAGTACAAAACTATAAAACTATCAAAAATTGCTTATCTCATACTTAACTTACTTACTTATTTTATTAAACACATCAATATGTGTGTCTGTCTATATATGCGGTGTTATATTTATCTATCCAGCTATACCTATCTATAAATATATACACATAAATATTATGGATGAGCATTTAACAAACATGAATCATTTATAAATGATATGGCCCATAAATGTCTATTAATCAATCAAATTTGAATGATTATCTGATTATATAGGTTTCTTTGCACATACATATCTATAACCGCATATAACATATTATATTTTTTCAGCTTTAAAAGCTTAAAATGAGAGTGATATTTCATATTAATTTATTTACATAGAAAATGCGAAGTAACATTTTTATCGAATATGTGGTCATATCTGAAATACGACAATTTTTTATTATAATGTAATGTAAAGTATATAAATGTTACCTATATTACACGTCGTCATATGTGATCTATATCACATATATCATAATAATGTATATATTAATATAAATATAATACAATATATATATAAGGAGTAGATCTATTATACAAATTAATGAAAAAAAATTCTGTAAATAAATAATGAAAGAATTTTTTTTAATTAATATAAAAATCATTAAATATTTTTTGCTACTTGTACATTATTTTTAATATCCTATATAAAATGTTATATAATACTATACTCATTCGTCTATACATCTCTATTTTATATATATATAATATTCTAATACGTTACCATTTTTCTATTGCATAATTAAGTTATACTTGGATACATTCATCGTGTAGCATTTTTAATATGTATATAGTTATTATAGACTTAAATAGGACATGTGCACGTACTGTTTTTCAGCAGTCTATGGTATATAGAGAAAAATATAATTTCAAATCCCATAACAAATATTAAACATCATATACAATATATATATACTAATATACGATATGCAAATGCATATATAATATAAAAATGGCTTAGGCGAAGTTAATTGTACAGCGTAGTTTATAGTTAACGTATATATATATATATAATACGAATATTTATTATGTAACTTATGAATATATAATTACAATAATTATTTTACTGATATACTATGTATGTATTATGTATGTATATGTACAAAGGATTATTTTATACATATATTATATACGTATATTCATTTTGTATTATACGCAGCAGTACAATTATTCACTTATTGCAATATGGCAACTAATTTTATATTGACTATTGGGAAAAGTTAGATTTGAATAATGGAATATAATACATATAACATATTATAGTTAACTATGCCTTCAATAATAATCAGATTGCGAGAATGTTGCATAAGTTTGGAAAAATATTGGTTTGAAAGCTTGAAATTATGCAATCAATTCTTACAGCTACTTCAAAATCCTAACAAGTTCTTTCAAGCGAGTTGCCCGTGACACTTCTGCTGAATTCTTTTGTAGGGTTAGATCAAAATTGAAATATTATTTCTAATACCACTTTACTTTACAGGAACTGCATGCACAATACCATTTTAAGTTCTCATATCAAATTATACAATTTGATTAGTAGAAGTGCATGGAGGGAGATTCTTCTTATTTCTAACTGAACTACAGTTCATAGTTAAAATTCAAATCTTCATTCCATTCCGTTGGATGACGATATGCAATAATAAGCGGAAATAAGGAATATATTTATGTATGGAATACTATTACAATAAATTTCTAACAAAAATATAATGTAACTGGGCCATAAACTAACCTAAAGTTTTTCATGTACATAATATAAATATTTATATACACATATATTTTCGCACATGTAAACCCAAAATATTTTCTCTTACAAATATAATAGTTTAAGTAAATTATGATACACAAAACTAAGAGTAAAAAACCTTAACTCTTATACTATAACGCTGTTTTGATATAAAAAAAAAAAATAGAAAACTTTTTGATATTTATTGTTAAGTCAATTTCTACAAACTAAATAGAAATAAGAAGAACAAAATCTCAACAGCTTCACTTGGTCTCCTCTTCTTAAAACTATATATCTTATATATACTAAACTTTTTTTCATTTAAATTTTTGTACTATATGTGCCAGTATAAACTTTAGAATAAAAATTACTTGATGTATACATATATGAGTCGCAGCGACTTTTTCCCATTTAATTTTATTATTAGGTACTATTGGCAAAAAATTACATAATATTTTAAAACAATATTCGTCCTGTATATATAGTAGATAAGCTCGTGTTCAGTCGATTATACATATGGATTAATGAAACATTAGTATTAAGTATTTTAGGTCAACGCAGATCTAATTCAAAAAATAATTATTTGATTCACATCCTCACATCTGTTATGAAAAATTATTGTTTGTATTTGAGCATATATTGTTCAAGCTAATGTATTTGAAATATTTCAAAATATAAAAATTAAGAATTTTAAATATTAACATTTCTAACAAAAATAAATTGTGCTTGTGCAAATTAGACAAGCAAACAAAGGGTCTACATTTTCAGAAACGAGTTACTGATATATGTACATCCATCTATAAAATACTTGAAAAATTAAGAGTGTTATATTATTCATGGAAAAAAAAGCGAATAATGTTAATTACTTAATACTTAATAATATTTATACGCACGCACATATACAATGAATTTAATCCCATTTAATGCCAATAGGTTTTAATTATTTTTCTGAAATTAATGAATGTATACGTTATAAATTTATTTATTGTGTATATAAATATATGTATGCGTATGTTTATACAATATAAAAACCTTAATGAGTAATTAAATAAGTGTAAATACCCCATTTATTTGATATCACTCAATATATATTATTGATATACAGTGCCGTCCAAAAAAAAAACCATCACGTATAGTATTTTCAGCAAGTAAGAACTTGTGTCATTGAAATGCTTGTCATTGCGAAAAGAGTAATAAATAATTTTAAATATGTTTATATGTTATTTTTAAATTATGTACTAAAATTAATGTTTTGTTGCGTTCTGAAAGGAGTATGGTTATCGACGAACGACTTTATCATATTTGGTGTTAGTGAGGATGTTCTTGATGGATTAATAGATAGACGTATTGTAAAATTTTAGGTTCAACAAGACTACTGTTAAGCAACCACTGTTAGATGGAATGCAGGTTTACTAGATTGGTGTGTCTGCTAAGAAACCAAGATAATGGAAAATAGGTTGGATTGAACAATGAAACATCGGTAGCTTTACAATCACAATTACAATCAACGTATGGTCAATACCAGACCATATGAAAAATATTATAGGAATGATTTTATTTAGACAGATGACAATATTTTATAAATGATGAAATCTTTAAAAAACATGACATTGCACCATGTCACGTCATGCGTAACAATGAGGAAAATCGATTAATTAAATATTTTTAAATAATCAATATATTAATACTGTGTTACACTGATTGGGTAATAAGCCAGTTTTCAATCTGATCGAGAAAAAAAAACGAGATGAAGATTTTAACATCATTTTACGAATTCAGAAATTTTCCATTTCATACCAAATTTCATTGACATCAAATAGCAAATGGACTATATAATTTCTGAAGGCGTGAAGGGATTTTAAAAATTTCATCTATGTAAGATCAAATGCATATTGATCATATTATAAATTTCTGTAAAATAAAAATTTAAAACTGTTAAAAACAATTTTCCGGAAAATTGAATGGGTGGAAATACTAATTATTTTTAAATAAAAAATTTTCTTATTTTTACACATGTCTATCAACGTGTTACAGTCATCGCATTAGATTCAAACATTTTTCCACGATTCATCAATGACAGATGCATATTTTCTGTTAAAATAACTAGGTGATGCGGTACTGTATATATTCTATAATAACAAAACATATACTTAACATTTAAAACATATATTTTTATGTTATATATTTTGAATGCGGAAATTTACGGCTGCGTTTATTTATATTATTATTATTATTATTATTATTATTATTATTATTTATTTTTTTGTGAATGAAATTTTATTGACTGGAAAATAGTTGAATATGTTTTTTTTTTTACATTTTATTATAGGTATAACTACAATCAATATTTTCATTTTATTTTTGTATATAGCTGCAGATGTTTTGTATAATTTGATGTATTGAATTGAATGTAATATGAGATATATATAATATTTATACATTCAGTATTTATATATACTAGATTTTATCAAATATTGTAGATGGAATTGCATATTTATATGCATTATGCAATAAGCCAACATATAACATATAATAGTAATTTTTATTTTATTAAATCTTATTTTCCCGGCTATTGTAATATTTTTTACTATAATATATTATCTTTTTAGTTTACAGAACAAATGCCAATAAAAATAAACTTAATACATAAAAATAATTATGTACAAATATTAATTGTAACTACTAGTTGTTCATACGATATATAATTCAATATTAGAATGACCAACAAAAATAACATTACGTTTTATTACTATTATATCGTTCTCATATGGCACAAACAAAATTATTTATTTAGTATAGTATTATACGACGAATTGTAATATTAAAATTCAATATCGTTTTAGATATACGTTATGCTATCGTTTACTAATATTATGGCACATTAATATTAAATCAACATTATGCTGTCACATAATGAAAAAAAAAAGAACAATATTTTATATACACAAATCTATGTATTTTGTACAAATATATAAAGTGACAACAGAAATATGACATAATACCAATATCAGTAGTCTTCTACAGTTTTATTTATGTTAGCACAATATCAATATGGAATACAATTTTTATCATTCCATTAAAAATTTAACATGTTAACAATAGTATTTCAGATGAATTTTTATATATAAATATATAATTTTATTTGTTCAGAAAAATAAATCTATTATGGATTGCATCAGAAAAAAATATTGAATAGAATAAATTATTTAATTGTATTTATATTAAAATTGATTACTGGAGTATATACGAAACCATTTACATATAGTTTATTATTGGGACCATAGTAAAAGCATTTAATTTAAAAAACCAATTTATTTTTTTTTTAATACATTTGATTTAGAAAACAAAGAGTTTGGTTCCATTCCAGAGGATTTAAATTATGATATCATTTGATACCGATATAATATATATTATCTATCCATGTACGAGTATATATATTATCTAAAAATATAAAATTTAAAATATCTCGTTACGAATAGATGTGTTCTTAAATCTTTTACCCATTTAATCTATATATATATATAGAGATATGCGAGAAATAATAAAACTGTGAAAATCTTTTATTTTATGATTTTATATTACACCACATATAGCTTTTATGTGATTTGTAGCTATAAATTTTAAATTTTATATATTAAAACTCGTATGTGTTTTTCAGTATATGTGAATATATATGGTGTGTTATCGTACAATATATAATTTTATATATATTATTTATATATTTTTTATATGTATTAGAATGTTTATAATACATAAAACAGACTCACACATTTAGAACGAATATTATTTGAACTAGGTCAATAAAATATGTAGTACATCCTGTGCATAAATATATATATATATAAATGGATATGTGTACGTGTTCTACTATTTTAAACTATAAATTGTCAAATTTTAGATTTTTCTGTTATCTGGGAAACAAAAAAAAAAATTAAAGAAATTACATTCAATATCAGATAATTCAATAAAATATATATATATATATAAAATAAATATATAGCACTTGTAACATTATTCATATATAAATAGAAGAACAAAATTTTGGAAATTCTATAAATGTTCTTTTCGCTTTACTTCACCATTATTAATTATACATTAGAATAATTAAAAGTAATAAATATATATTATCTATATAATATTGATACATTACGATGATACACAAAATTCTTATAAGATGTAATATGTTGATTCTGGATTACTAACAATAAAATTAAGTTTTTAAGATCTAAGATCTAAATATTATAATAATATAAATATCAACATTTATATATATTGTATAGATTTTATACATTCACAATGTTGACATCATTTTCCTTTTAGTAGCACATAAAATTTAGCTTAGTATTCAATTAAATATTGATTATTCAAAAAAATGCATCTCAAATATGTTTGGAAATATTGTATATATTATACATTATAGTCGTAACATTTTTAAATTCTTTCAAAAAACCATTATGCTATAAATAATTTATTTACGAATTTATACTTTTGAAAACATTAAACTGTAAAGAAACTTCTATTGTATATATGTAAATGTTTAATAATATAATTTTGATATTATGTATATACAGATATTGTATGTTGACAATGTATACTTAAGTATTTATTTACTGCGCAAGGTATGGTTGATGATTTTGAAATGGGGAAAAGATTTCCGGCACTAAGATCCATTGTGCATAGTGTCCCCGAATGTCCATACGAGTTGATTACTTAGTTAGACATATGAAAAAATCATACCTACTATGGAGCCCTACGGACTTTCATGTATCATTACAGTCAAATTGGTAAATTACTCCATATGTGAGTATGCAACAATGCAACAATTGTTCTGCATTTATTTTTCGGTAGACATTTATAATTATTAATATATTATATTAATTAAATTTTACTACTGATTGAACCTCCTAAATCATTATGGGTGGAAACATCGTTAATCTCTGAATAGCGTCGAACACCATATTTTCAAAAATATTAATTTTCTGATTTTATAAATGAGCAAATAATAAAGTTGTTTATAGTATAAAAAATATTAAAAAAAATTTTTTATGACAATATCTCGGATTGAACGCGAAGCAAGGGTCTCCAGATTGCACGATATAATAAGATAAATATTATAATTTAATAATATATTTAATATTGATAGTATGTGGAAAAGATTGTAATTTAAGTATTATTTCAGCTTCAAATAACGAATTGTGGATGTTTCGCGTCACTTGATTGATTACTTTATTAAGTGCCGGAATAAGTTCCGCCTTATATAAAATCATCAATATATAGATAATATGGAAAAGATAAAAGAATTAAGTTTTATTTTAGCTTCAAATACCGTATTGTGGATGCAACGTGTCATTTGATTGATTACTGTATGCGTGTATATTAATTTCATTATAATGGGACGAATATTACTAAATTATTCATAAATATTATATTTATAAATAATAGGATAAATAGCATAATCACTTTCTTCTCATTTCTTAATTAATAATCGTCCTGCGGGTATATAATACTATTAAGTGTATAAAAATATGCAATATAATAACAATAATAAGAAATAAGAAATAAAAATATAATATAATAAGGAAAAACCAAAATCCAATAATCCTAATCAATTATATAAAAGTATATATTTATAAACATTAATGTGTGTGCATACAGTACAGGATACGTTATATATATTAAATACATACACTCCGTTCCACTTAATAAGCGACACTTGAATTTTTGGTAATTTTTCTGAAAAAGAACTATTTTATACTATAAAGCTCACAGAAGAATTAATAGGTAGTCTTCTGAAATAAAACATAATTTAATGTTGATGACCTTGAGCTTTTGTTTTAATTATAGTATCACTGAAACTATCATTTCAGTAAATTTTAAATTTAAAAATAATGGAGAATGTTTGGAGATGATTATCGGGAAAGGTGTATCAAAAAACGGACGAAATTATTATAACTAAAACTAAAACTGCTTGACAAAAAATGTTATTACCATTAGTCATACTCTAGCAGGTCAAATGACGGGTACAACAGTTTGATTTAAAATTGATCATTCGTTGTTATTTAATTTGTTCATTTGATTTTACGTAAATTCATGTATTGTATTATCTATTTAATCAATTTGTTGTGTATGTTGTTCACCATTTCTTACCATAGTCATAGGATTGGTTAGGGTATGATTAGGTATATGTGAAATGATGGTATATGGTAGAAACATAAAGTATCAAAGACAAAACAAACTAAAATTGAGAAACAAAAATAAATACTATCGCAGAAAAATGACAAATTAAAAATTTGTTGATACATTGTATTTATAAAATACTTTAATCTTACATTTTATAAAAATGAAAATGTAGAAAAACTGACTGAAAATCAAGTGTCCTTTAACAAATGAAACAGAGTATTGGTAGCTATAGAATTACACATATATGTATATATATATAAATAAAGTCATTTCCGATCCACATACACATACATACATATATATAAATATATATTGGTATATAAAAATAATATGTGATTGCCCAATATATACGTGATATTTACAAAAAAACGTCCTTATAATTAGTTTTTCTGTTTGGTTATTTGCGCAATAACATACACACAAATAAAAACTTTTCGATTACGTGTAAAATCTATAAAATCGCAATGGGAAAATATATAAAATATATATAAATGTCCACATTTATAAAAATATAACTTTTTTATATACAATAGTTTAAATTGCAAATATATGTTTTAAAAATAATAAAACTTTTTTTTTTAACATAACCGGATATAATATTAACTAAATTGGTTTGTTCTAATCACTGCGTATATATTGACAACAATTCATTTTTATTATCTCAGCATATAAAATTAATAACTTTAATAACATATTTTTAAATATGTATTAACTCTTATTTTTCTATATATGAAAAATAAATATTTCTTTTGTACTCCCTTTGATAAAATGTATTTTATATATTTTATGAACAGAACACAGTGAAATTATCCCATATATATATATATATATATATATATATATATATATATATATATATATGAAGTATTATTATATATTAGGATACATATCCTTATTTTATTATTTTAAATAGTTAAACAAAATTTTCCTTTATTAGTTATATAAATATATGTATAGAAACTGACAAGTTAAAATTTTATAATTTAAACTTTAAAACTTTAAATAATTTTTGTTGCCTCTGATATATAATGCAATGAAAATAATATAGATAAAATTTGAATGTGGTATCACTTTATACAATATATATATAATATTGTGTTTTTATATACGAGTATAGTATAGCTCTGGTATATATGTTTTGTATAGATAATTTTCCATATTTTGAGATGTGTGTGCATACATAAATTTATATTATATAATAGTAATAATAATAATAATTCAAAAACATGTTTAACATAAATATGTGTGTCACATGATCTATATATATATATATTCTATTGAAATTTATGTTTCAATCAAACAACAACCAATTGTTATTATAATTCTTGGATATTATTGTTCAAAAATTTAATTTTTATTGTGCGAATATTTATTAATAAAACCAAATAATTATACATTTTTATTTAAGAAAATTGAATAAATTTTGTTTCACGAATTTATTATATAATATCAAATATGTTTCATATTATAAATAAATATTTTTTGTAATTACACTTACAAATGCACTATGTACAAACACACAATAAGAAAATATGATATTTTTTGATTATTTTTAAACTTATATATAAATGGAATTAATTAACACTCAATTACAAATATTTTATTTACATCACCATTATTTATTTATTTATATATATATACGTAATTTATAAAATAATAATAAATTAAATAATATTATAATATAATTTATCCATATAATAATTTCCTAATACACATTATAGTATATTAATTTCACAATCTGCACTAATAATATTCATATCCAACAAGTTGGAAATTTATTCATACATAATTTTTAAATAACAATTTAATACAATATGATCACTTCAAATAATATCTTATATGTACCTATAGTTATTATAATATACGTATGCGAAAAAAAAAATGTGAACCGCAAAAAAAAAATCACTTATACAATAACCATAAATATATATCAAATATCTGCGAATAATGAATATTACATAACACTTTGACCCGATTCACCGCATTTTTATACTAATTTTCGTACACATATAATATTCAGGATTTTCTATCACAATATATATATATATATATATGTGTATATTTATATATAACTTAATATTTGATACTGTACGCACATATATTTATTAAAAACCAACCGAACGATTTGAATTCCAGTATCTCACTAAATTTTAGTAAGATCTCATCATTGCTATTTTATGAATTTTATCAAAATTTTTAAATGTACCAATGTATATGTACTTTCCAATATATGTATACGTATATATGAGTGAAGCACGTCTCCTCTTGCAACATTCATATACGAATACAAAATACATAAGTTTTCGGGAATAAATATGCACATTAACAAAATATGCAATTTTATATACATATACAAAACACAAACACAAAAACGAGTAAATATACTTTGTCCATTTACGTTACCATGCATTAAACTTGATTATCATGTGCTTTTTTATATAGTGCGCAAGTACAATATTTTTATAAAATTGTATTTAACAAAAATAAGTATTCATAATTTCTCCTTAAATTTTCCATTTGGAATTTTCTCTCATATTATGAATGTATTTTATATATATAACTGTACATATATGTAATATAAGTATATATGGTATGTAATACGACTGATATTCCGTTGATGGAAGTTATTTTATATTTAAATGGATTTATTTTCCGGTTCTTTTTTTATTATTATATAAAATACGATAAAGATATGCTGGAAAATTAAAGATATTTATATTATTTATGTAAAATTATATGGATGAACATTTTTTTTATTCAATTAGTTTAAAAATAAATTGTAGAAATTAAGTTAGTTTTTTTATGATTTAATTTTGTTTGTAAGCCATTAAATAAATATGTTCAAAATGTGTGATGCGGTGGTATGTATGGTGGTATTATTCACGAAACATTTCTTCATTTTAATGTAACATTTTTTTCATGCCTTGTGCTAGTGAATTTATTACACATTTTTATGTATACAATGAAATATTATAAAAATATTTTAATATATGTAATTATACTTATAAATATTTTACATAAATAACCAGAATCGAATTAGGATTTGATAAGAAATTCGAAACAATTACACAAAAAGATATTTGAGCAAAAGATTTTATGTTTGTTTTTTGTATATAGTTTAAGCATTTTATGTGTAAATAAATTAAATTCTAGTTAGATTAGAGCCACAATGCGTAAGGCTATAGATAGCTAAATGTATAGTAAACTGTGATGTTAAGATCCTTAAAAAACGGGATTGGAAGACAGTAGCTGCGGATAGCTCCGGTAGAAGAAGCTAGTTGGAGAGTACTCAATCACGGTAATGACATGAAAAAAAAATTGATATTGAAAATTATACACAATTGACTTACAAAGTTTACATTGACGATTCATTCATACAAGAATATTGAAATAATAAATCATCCATCCAATTAGAATGCAATGTTTTAGATATGGTCGTAAAAAATGAACGACATTAATGTGGTGCAATTATCGTATGACTATGTATATAAAAACCACCAATAGTCCACTCTGAGTAGGGACACGAAAAGTAGAGAAAAATCAAATATATAAAACTACAATATAGTTCATTAATACGTCCGTATGTATTATTCATAAAAGCACAGTAATCATTGTTTTTCTTTCAAAATTTTGTTTTGCCACCACATTCTTTCTTATTGTATTTTCTCTACACCCAAAATAAAACAGAAATAAATCTCATCACAATATAACAAATAATCATTTTTCGTATATTATACACCACCCAAATGAAAAAAAAAACTTTTTTAATTTAAAATGTTTATCATTTCTAACTGAAACGAATAACAAATAACTCTTATATATATATATAGCAATTGAATGAACATTTAAGTATAAATATTATTTACAAAATTTACTATAACAAAATTAATTGATTTTCTTTAAGTTTGTACATAAGTAAGTTTTTATATATATACTAATACAAATTGATTATATATATTAGTATTTATATACATATATACCATACACATGTATTTAAATGTTTGTTCAAGAATGTATAATATTTGTGGCAAGTGTTAAGAAATATTTCATGTAAAAGTAATATATCATGTATCAAATCTTCATATAATCTTTTAAAATAAAAACATGATTTATATTTTATTGGAAAAGAAATATAAATGAAACATGACATAAGAAAAAGACGGATTATTTAACTCTATACAAAAATAAGTAGGGTAGCCTAGATAGATACATATATATGGTATATATTGTATTTGAGTGGAAGGTACACAATACACCATTAACGCAATAATTTCGTAAAGAGTTAATATTAAAATTACGCACCATAAATCATAAATGATAAATATATTTTGATTTGAAATAAGTAATTTTTTTAACTTTTATTTGATAAGATTTATTAATTGCATTTGTTTATATATTATTTTAAAATAAAATAAATAAATTATTAAATAAGTTAATACATATAGAATGTATAAGTTTACTTTGTTGAATTTGAAATTATAAGTATACAAAGTATACACAATAGATGGCAAGTTACAACAACACGAGAGATAATGAAAAATTGGATTGTATATATGGGTTGAAATTTAACAAAAGAAAAAGTATATTTTTGAAATATTTTGTGAAGATCTAAACTTTCAACAAAAACATAAATTGTTTGTGGTTCATTAACTCTGAAATATATAACAGTGGTGTAAACCAAATATGAAAAATAAAAATACCATCCTTCTACCCTACATATTTAAAATGTTTATTTTCCAAAATCGTATTATATACCATACATAAATAAAACAAGATGACAACATAAAAATATGTATAGGAGGATTATAGGTTTTATTCGGTTGTCAATTTTTGGTAAAAAGAAGAAAAATAAAAATAATTTAACTTTTTAACATTTTACATTATGATATTTAATATTTTATAATATTTCAGTAAAAGATTTTTTAAATTTATATTTATATTGAATTAAATTCAATCCAATAATTTTTTGTGATAACTGATGATGTAACACAGAGAAACCTACGAACCGAGAAAGTAGTATTCCTACATATTGTAAATGAATTTTTCAGTTTTCTTGATTTATCACCATTTCATCAAAATTTCAAATAGCAAATGTTAAATTATATTTTAATAAAAAAATTACAATTTTACACAATAATTACAAAATAATGATAAATCATAAAAGGTGAAAACCCACTTATATATAATGGAAACAGTTTATCGGTTTTTCGATTTCTGATGTATGCGTTACTTTTAAATATTATATTTATTTTTAAAATTATTTATGGTGAAATAAATATTTATTTAGTTATTCTTTCTGCATCAATGGGTTTTTTTTTAGATATGTGTATACTTACATTGTATACATATACATTTAATTGAAATACTGTTAAAGTTTTATAATATAATGTTAAACTTAAAAGAAAGTTTCTGAATATATTTGCTTTTATGAATACACAATTGTAGTTACTCGCATGTTTATATTTCATATATTATATGGTACTGTGAGTATTGCAGTCTAGCGCACTACTGGTGGTAGTAGTAAATGTAATCTATATTGTACTGTAATCTGTATAAGCGAAAAAAAAATCTGTATTTGTTTTAGTTCAATAAATATTATTATCTATCCAAAGAAACAAATTTAATAAATAGTCAAAACTTTGAATTTCTTAATTTTAAATAGATCTTGTGAATATTTTCAATAACAGAGATTTTCTTCCTCAATATATCTATGCTATCGAAACGAAATTTTATCAGTTCCGTACGAATTTTTCTATGATCGAAAAACCTAGAAATAAATCTACCAATGGTTGTTCTTAAAAATATATATATTATTATAATACGGCAGAGTTGCAATGATTTGAAACAAAAAATGAACGACTATACTTATATTTGTTCTAACTACCCTATATGTTTTTAAAAATTACTAAATTCTTATATGTCTGTATTTTGTTAATATCTTGATATAAAAAATGGAACATTTTTATCTACAAATATACACAATAACACTTATTATGTTATTTACCGCATATATATGTAAACAGTTGTTATAGGAAAACTTTGTCTAAATTTTGAAAAATTGGAAATTTAATAATAATAATTCGAGACGAAAATCAAAAATAATCAGAATAATTTATTTTCCCGATAAATAATAAAATAATTCAAATATTTTAGAAATCAGATTTATTGTGTTTTAACTAATTGTTAACTTAAATACGGAAAAATATTTATTCACATTCGAATCTTAACATTTTCTGGTAATAATTTAATAAGTGTTTTTGTTTATCTTCAATCAAAATAAATCTGATATGTACAAACAATGTACTCGAAGTGGAGAAATCTTCACAACTATATATACCGTAAAATGGGGAGTAAGAGCTGATGTGGTGTTAAAAGCATATATATGTTCCTTTAAATTGAAGTAATGTGTATATAACCACCATCTTTTTAAACAGATTTGCATTTAATTTTGGACACCATATTAATGTTGATACGTAACTTCTCTAAAACCATCTGGTGTTAAAATTAGGACGAAAAAATATATAAAAAAAGTGGTTCAATTCGCCATGGTGTATATTGTATGAAGCTGTCGAAAAAAACTCCATTAATCAAACCCGAAAATGATAAAGCATTTATACAGCATTGAATTCCGGTCAAATTCATTGTTTCGGATGGTCTTTATCGATAATAATATATAGACAGAAGTTAATTGTATTTTTTTTTAAGATTTCCCTCTTTATAAATAATAATTGTTTTTCATTTCTGTTCTATAATTAATTACAATAAAATAATATCAATATATAATTATTACATCATTTCTGATTTCGGAAAATAATCAATTTTTAATATTTACGTATTTTATATTGTACATCAGAGCACACATATTCGTAAGTAAATATAAAAAATTGATTTATTTTCATAATTTTTAATAACATATTTTTCATTTTATTTCAATTATTTCTAATATTTTATAATAAATGAAACATTTTTATTGTTTTCTTTTAATACAATACATAAATATATATATATATATCTATACATTTATACATCTTTTTATATGGATATATATATATATATATATGCATAAAATTAATTTTCAAGCAATCTATTTTCCTGTTTATAAGTATTGAATAATTTTTCATTTCTTCATCATTTTCCGTATTATTATGATGTTGTATATTTCAAAACACAAAAATACTACATTTATTTTAATAATATATGTTAGTATATATGCTGTACATATACATCACTTATACAAATACATATTGTATATATTAAAAATATATATTTCACAAATTTCTCCCCTTATATCAGAATTAATCCCTTTCGGCCCCTTGTATTCATTAATTAATTTTATAATCCCTTTTCAAGATGTAGAATTTTTTTGTTCTATGTATATTTTAAAATATATATTTTTTATCTATGCGTATATACATTTATGAATTAATTGCGATACTTAAGTTTAGGTTTTATTTAGTTAACAATGTGCTTATAGGCGCATAGACACACATCTCATATATACATACAATAAGCAATTATCAAAATAATACAATAGGTATAATACACGTATATATTTACATTAGTACAATTTTGAGAATGTTCTTGAACAAATTATAATATATAAAAAAATAAAAAAAAACAAAAAGTCTTAATGCTATAAATCTTCTTTTAACATGTCTTAACGTGACCAATTTTGGTATGTGTAAACGAATCAGTACTGTACTTTAAAAATTATGTCAGCTTTTTATACATGATTTACTACTGAACGTTCTCTAGTTATTTTAGTTTAATATATAATTAATATTTGATGTGTAATAATTAATTGTTATACTATGCAATGTACAACAAATAGTGAAACTTCCACCTATATGTTTTACTACTTGCAATAATTTAATCCGAATTGTCCGAATTATACAAAAAACATTTATACAATTTATTTTTTAAACCTGATTATGAATATGTGCCTGAATAATAGCACGTTGACCCATATTACTATTTGGGTTAATAATGACTTAAAAAATGTTTATATACAATAAAGAAAAGGAGTATTCTTTTTAAATTAGCACATAATTTTTTATTGTAGATAATAATTTAAAAAAGAAAACAAAAAATCTTCAGATATTATTGTTGTTGTTGTTGTTGTTATAATAACAAGCCTTATTACGTTATGCCCACAAGATAGTAATATAAGAATTAAGTGTATGTAATATTATTTTTATATGCATAATAAAAAATTTACAACATCGTTTAAAATGCGTGCAATGTTTTATAATAAAATATTATCATATATTCATATAATATTGATGGAAATAAGCTATACATTTCGAAATAATTATAGATTAAAAACCTATCCAATCAAATCAACCGCATATAAATATGGTTTTTAAATTTTTTTATTTGTTATCTATAAAAGTATTTTACAAGATTAAATATATTCATTCATACCAATTAGTATATAAATATACATAACATAATTATTATCATTCGATAATGTTTATTTAAGAATATTTCCAAGTATTCTCAGGAATTAGAAATTTGATTCTAATCTTACCGCATAACATTTAATTTAGATTTATAATATAATATCCTGTGTTATTTTTAATAATTACACTATACATTCATGAACATTTTACATAGTTTAATAATGTTTCTACTTATATTTGAAGTTGACAATAAAATAGAAGTAATAATATAGGCACATTTGATGTATAATAAAATGTTGACGGTGTGTTGTTATGTGACAACACTACCAGCATAAGGGAATAAGGGATATACTCTAAAAGTCTAAAACTGTTTTACAGTAGATGTATCACATTTTTATTAAATGCGATGAATTTTTTTTGAATATTAAATTAAATTACTGAAAATGTGTTAAACATTTAATAAAACATATACTAAAATATTGTTAGACAAAGTATGGCAGTATACAGTAACGGAAAATAGTTTCTTTATACCAAAACATCTATAAACATAATTCAACTATAATATTTCGGATGTTTAAGGAAAAGTAAAAAATTCTTTTAATATAATTAACCATTTTCAAATTAGTTAGTTAAAATCGGATGTAAATTTTGAACAAATTTTTTTAGGTATTTGTATAGTTTCTTTTTAAGATAAAAAAATCAAGTTCATATTAAAAATTAATAAATAATTTCTCTGCAAACACAATACTTATGATCTACGTCATATTTATTATAAATATAATTCCGATCAATTAGGGAATTGTTAAATTCTCACATACGGAATAATTAACTAATATTGTCTGTAATTTTTGGCAGATGTCAGCAATCAAACCACATAATTCACTCAGCATAGCAACAATATGGTGCAAGGAAAATAAAATAGGAATGTAAATACTGATATTTTACGAGAATATTGCGAATAAGATATTATAAAGTTCCTAGAATAATAACTAATAATAAGCTGCACATTTAGTGATACATTTTCTTTGAACTTCAAATTGTAGATTTCATTCTATTCTATAATCTTCTTATATCAAATTTATACATTAATTATTCATTGGATTGTGCTGAGTACATTTTTTTTGAGACACTGTATATAACCTTTTTACTTTCCATAAATTTAAAGTTTAAAAAGTTATATTTTACATTTACACGAATATGTGAATGGCTTTTTGTAAGGCAATATATAAAATAATTTATTGAATTTTAAAATTATTAAGTTGTGACATGTGAAATATTCGATTGAGCTGCGTATTAAAACAGTGCTGAAATATTATGATAAACTCGAAGTATGTTCAATACACCAGAGAAAGTCCATTGTGAGCTCCTCACGAGTTAGTCTTCGAAGCATTTGGTTTCGAATATGAAATCAGAAACATCTGTCTCTGGACAGACAACGTCTGTCTCTGGAAATAATTTGCAGTTTTAAATTCTTAATTTTTCACACATATTTTTTGAACACTTATCACCGTTTATGGTTGAAATTTGAAATTTGGACATAATATATGTTACAACATAATACACCCACCCATATAGAGAATACATACAATGTCAAAAATGTATCACTCCCATGTGTACAATATAAATAATAAAACTTATGTATTATATACAGATATATAGATCTCTATATTTTAATGTTGTTATTTGAAATATTGAAATATTTTCTGGAAAATTTATGTGTTACTTTATTTTTGTTCACTTGTTAAATAATATTATATATAAAATATATTACATAGTAAAATAAATAACAATATAGTTTTAAATACTTATGGAGGAATGTTCATGTTCATATGGGCAACGATGCGTCTCATGAGAAACCGAGGCGATATCATGCAAACTGCTATTAGAAATACAAACTGGAAATTATTTATGTTTTAGTCAATAATTTGTAGAAACAAATCTGCGTATCTGCAAGCGGAACTACATATTCTGAATTATTTATTGACTTTTATAATCACTAGAATTTCGCACGTTTTTATAAAATTATTTTTTAATGTTCTTCATAAAACTAAAAAAAAATATAATATTATTAAAGATTGTGTTCATTTTGCATCCTTATTTTTTGTGTCCTTAAGAAAAAAAAAAAAATTTGAAGAATGAAAAAAATACTAGTAATGAAGTTTCTTTTTGTTACTCTGCTAGATTACTTTGATGAAAAGAAAATCCTTCTTATCTAAAATGTATCCCAGCTCAACATATAGGCAAATGCACATACTGTCTGCATACAACTCGTATATACTTTTTATTGTATATGATGTTATAATAATAATAATATGTATACGTTATGTATAAATAATTTTATTCACTATATCAAAGACGATATACTTAAATAGTTAAAATGGAAAATTTTGGATAACAATGAACATAATAATAATCTGAGATAAAATCATATAAGAAGAAAATCCGTTTATATTGAAAAATATTGATACATATTTTTGTTATAAAATAATTCTCTACCTTTATCTTATATCTTTGATTGATATATATATAATATGTATAGATATAAACTATTTCAAAATAAGTATATAATAAAAATTCATCACGGAAAGCTTTTATCACCACATTGACGTATATATATGGTATATATGAAAATGAAAATGAAGATGAAGATGAAGATGATGATGACGATGGCCATGATGATATAAGGATGAAGTCGATTTATAATCACACGAGTTTTTTTCTATTATATTGTATAAACATATAAACTATATAATATTATATAACAATACATGAATATATATATATATATTGAATATATAAATATATATATAAATAATATATATTACATATTTTCATTGTATGTAGGTGCATAAATATATATTGAATAATATAAAATACACTTAATATATATAGAATAGAAATATATTGAAGTTAATACATAAACTTACATATATATACAATACATTGTACTCATACTCGTACAATTTTATTTCTTGATGATAAGACCATTTGATTGTATCCCATTTTTTTTTTTTATTATTTTTACCATTTTTTTCCCTCCGACCATATCCATTCATATATTAAATGGTAATATATGTGCTATGAAATACACCATAGACTAATAGATAGAGTTCATTAAGAATATTTATATGTGTTGAATAAATAAAATGTAATTTAAAAAACATATCAAAATTGAATAGCCTAAAAATATTAAAATTTTTTTTAATATATGGTTGGTTATGCACTATCTATAAAGTCTATGATAATCCTTATATTCATTCATATATTCATATATATATATAACAATACAATAATAACATATATTTAGACTTATATATTTATGTTTCGTGCGAGATCAATAATAAGCTTAGGTTATCTAACAAAAATGTCTTATTTATGTGTGTGAATGTGAATCGATAATAGAGCGAATCAAGAAAAATGATTTTAGTAAGACAAATATATAAACGTACGTATTAAGAATATTAATATATGTATCTATCTATATATATATATATATATATATTGTATATATGCAATAAAAATACATATGTACAATAAGAAGGAAAACAAGTAATAATAATCTTTATTTATTTTTCTTGATTGATTTTCTAAGTACATACATTTATCTATAATAATAATATCTTATCAAACAATAAGCGCACATATATATATATAATTGAACATTCGTTTTTATATTTAATATATAAAACGCAATGATTCATGTTGCACAATATGTATAAATAGAAAAGAGAACAGCTGAATTAACAATATTATATTAGTTGCATAGAAGGTTTATTTTTTGCCAGTCAAATGAATTTTATATAAATATAAATAATAATATTATAAAGCGAATTTATGAATCTACACATTTATATATATTTATTTTACACATTATATATTTAAGGTGGTAGAAATATAAAGAAAATCATAAAGAAAGCACAATTTCACACAATTTATTAATATACGGGAGTATATATGTACGTAATATAAATAGATACTAGTATACTCAAATAATGAATGTACTACAGACAAATTAAACAGAAAGAAAAATAACAGATGAAAAGATACGCTGAAATACAATAGAAAAACTATATTCGTATGTCTTATATATTGCAGTATGTAGACATGTATATATATGACATATGCACATGTAGGTACGTCTATATATATGGTATATATATATACGATAACAAAATATATGTATATAATTATGTATATACAGAATGAAAGATAAGAATATACACACGACAATGAAGAATAAGAAGAAAAATTGTTGGAATTGTTTTTTAAATGCTTCTTTTGTCTTCAAATAAATTACATGAAATAAAGATTATTTATTTGTCACATGCAAAATTTACTAGTAATGCATATATGTAGAATTATTTTATATGTATATCTATAGGGTTTAGTAGTAGGTTAGGGTGTTTCTTTAAGAAACGATACAATGTTGAAAATAAATAGCAAACAGAAAAATCAAGTATTGTTGGTACATATCGTCATAGATTAAAGCACCATAAAAAATAATCAAGAAAGGCATTTAAGACGTTCGGTATTATAATTTTTTAGCAAATGAAATCAAGAAACATATAGGATTACCATTTATTGTTTGCGAAACTTCTTGAATATGGTAATTTAATAATTTCAACAAAACTGATAATGTTAATTCGTAGTTAATTCAGTTTTTTTCCAATAAAAATCGCATTGATGTTTAACAAAATACAAGAACAATATATATAAATAATTTGTTGGATTATTTTCTGAATTTCTATATATATGTCAATAGATAATACAACACGCAGTAGCACAATAGGTTGAGTTCCGCCATGCGTAGTAATTTATTTACCAAATTTAGACTTAACTGTTTGGTATATATAGATGCCATAAATTCCTCTTGCGAGTTACACATATATGATTTGCGTGTACAAATAATTAAAATAAACATGTATGTATTGTATAAATATATTGGAATAATTAGTATATATACTATTATTGTATATTGTTTGTCTATATATTATATATGATTACCATCTTAACTATATATTTTAGTACAAAGGTACATATGTTACTATAAAATTAATTTTGAGTAAATTATTTTACATTTAACTAACTATATAATAAATAAATATTATTAAGTTTATAGACAATAATAATAATAATAATAGCTATACATCTCTAAACAGATCAATATTACATATTCTTACTATATATATATTGTGTGTGCATCCGCATATAAGCGTATGTAGTTATTTGTATATATTAATTATACATAAATATATATAACAAATATTCAGAGATATGGAATATTAAAGGTATGCAAAATAAATTAAAGTAATTATATACAGATAATTGTATATTGAAATATGAATGATGAGTATTATATGCTAACAAGTTTTGGCATTTAATCAAAAGTTAATTATTATACATATCTATGCGTAAAGTATAATTAAATATATGTATATAGTTTCGTAGAACAACTATGCGTACATATATTAAAAGATAAAACGCTTTTAAAATTAATTTATTTATAGAAAATTCTTTATAATTAAAACAGAAAATACATATTTAAACTATTGCAAAATGATTTAATTATATATTTTGTTTAAACATTGCTAACAAAAAAAAAATAAAAATAAATCTTTAGAAAATTATGAAAATAAACAATACATGAATGAACGTCAGACGCATATTTCACGTTTCGTTTTTTTTTTTATATACGAAATATTTTATAAATGTATTTGATGAGTATAGGTTTACATTAGAAATGCGTGGTACATTTTTTAAAGACAGTATATAGAAAATTGAAAAAATGATTAATTGTAATGTTGTTTACTATAAATTGTAAATAGTATACACATATAAATTTAGCTTTAGTTTAGATTAAAAGAATTATATTTTCTTCATGTATATAAATTTATAGTAGTAGCAGATATATACGAGGTCTATTTGAAAAGTTCAACTTTAATCATTATGAAAATACATAATAATATGATTTATCGAACATAACAAACTATGAGAGTTTGTTGTGGCTATATATAACTATTGTCGAATTCATTGTTATTTCCATTAGACCATATTATTAGACCATGCGATCATCGTGATACCTCGGTGTACTTTTAATATATTACGTTCCAATCCATATATGTATTTTATTATGTTAGTTATATGTTTAAGAAAGGGTACATGTTATCAGTGATTCCAGTTAATAACACGATTCTTTTTTTATATTATTGCAGATAAAAATTATCGAACTATCCACGAAATTTATACGTATACCATTACCTTAAGGAACACTTAATATATTAAATCTAAGAAATATACATTATGTATATAACCATCCGAAAATATTTAATTTATCAATGTCTACCATAATATTTTATATCATTTATTATATTTATACAATTATACATATGTATTAAGGTATGTTTTTATATTTGTATATAATATGAGAATAAATATAACATATTGAAAAGTGAAAAATATTTGATTTTTCTTGCTGGTTAGGCTATACATATACCACACACACACATATATACATATATATTAATATTTATTATAAAATAAAAAAATTTGTTTGGAATGATTATCCATTTTCATTTGATTGGAAATATTACACACATATTTTGATTTTTCAGATTTTTTTTATTAAATTAATAATACAATTGGTACATTGTATACCGAAAAAGTTTAAAATAAATTATAAAACATTTATTTTATCGGTAAATATTCCAACAAACTTTATGTAAAGATTTTCAAAAGAATTCTACATAAAATTTAATAGAAATTATGATTATTGTAGTGTATCCTTACAAGTTAACAATACAATTTGCAATACTATATACAAAACAATATTATGTATACACAAATTACAATTAACAATTATTTACATATTTTACTTTATTCATGTATGTATGTAATTATAAGTTTATACATACAATATACCAAAATGGACAATTCAGAAAACGAACAAAAACGTAGATGTTTTATCATTATAATATAACATCATTTATGCAGAAAATAAATATAAAATCTTTCATTGTTGTACAAGTAGATTTAACAATTAATATATAACTTATTTTATAGACTACCCTACGGCAATATATTGTATAACGTTGAGTCAACAAAAATGTATCAAGCAAAATTGGTTAACTTTTCTATTCATAGCCTATAATAGCTTTCGAAAAAAATTTGTTTAAGTTTTATAAATTATAGCGAAGAAGACAATAATTTTTTTTTTATTGAATAAGAAAATTTATATATTGGCTTAAAGGATAGTACACTTACCTGTAATATGTAATCCATTCAATATTATAAACATTTCTTGAAACAAGAATGTACGCTAACAAATAATAGATAATAAATTATACTCCGCCATTGAATTAGGAAAACGCACAAACTTAAAATTCATTCGTTTTCAATATTTCTAGCGTAAGACGTAAACCAACAATTAAAAAATATTATTTTAGTTATATACTTATATACTTATATATACTTATACTTTTATCATTATAATATAACATCATTTATGCAGAAAATAAATATAAAATCTTTCATTGTTGTACAAGTAGATTTAACAATTAATATATAACTTATTTTATAGACTACCCTACGGCAATATATTGTATAACGTTGAGTCAACAAAAATGTATCAAGCAAAATTGGTTAACTTTTCTATTCATAGCCTATAATAGCTTTCGAAAAAAATTTGTTTAAGTTTTATAAATTATAGCGAAGAAGACAATAATTTTTTTTTTATTGAATAAGAAAATTTATATATTGGCTTAAAGGATAGTACACTTACCTGTAATATGTAATCCATTCAATATTATAAACATTTCTTGAAACAAGAATGTACGCTAACAAATAATAGATAATAAATTATACTCCGCCATTGAATTAGGAAAACGCACAAACTTAAAATTCATTCGTTTTCAATATTTCTAGCGTAAGACGTAAACCAACAATTAAAAAATATTATTTTAGTTATATACTTTTAAATTAACGTTTGAAATAGTATTAGATATTTTAAATAACAATCAAATCGGATAATATGAAAAATATTCATATTCTAATTCCAGATTTACTTGGTAATTCATAGATTTGTATGTGAAAAACCTCAGCGACGCGTAATTGTTAATTGTTAATACTGATGATAGTTAGTCCTGATTATATTTATATATTTTTAATTAAAATTAAAAAAATATTTTCTAACCAGCATTATTCATTTAATTCATTTTAAATAAAAACTATATATATATACGTTACGCCGACAAATTGTTACTTCTCAATAAATCACCCAAATGCGATACATCGTTTCCGGCAACAGTTTAGATGATATGTTATAAATAATTATATAGAGATTAGTATAAATGTCAAGTAATTTACTAATTGTACTATAAATATTCGATTGATTTGGAGTACCTTAACTTAATGCGATGAAAATTAAAGATGATGTCATGATCAATATATAGATATGATATTAAATGTATATATAGAGGACAATAGTTCAAATATTATGCAATGTGCTCAAAAGTATATAAGAAAGTGTTTTATTGCAACCAATTAATATAAATGTATATATCTATAGTCTATAAGATAAGGTCAATCAAGATAATTAAATGAGAGTAATCTATTATATTTGGTTTAGGTTATTCAATTATATAGCGTATTCATAAGTTTACTGCAGCAAATGAATTGAAAAAAACACTAATTTTATTTGGATATGGTTCTAATTTAATGAATGACTATTGTATATGCAATGAAATATAGTTACATATGTAAATGGAATATTATCTCTTGTATTGTATACAATAATAGAAAATAATAAAATGTATATCCGCATACATTTATTCGTATACTGTTTATAGATAGGTATAAATAATATCCGTATATGATATAACATAAAATATAGTATTTATTTCTACCCCAACTTATATATATATAAATATATGTAACATTTTAAAAGGTTACACCGGATACACTTATAAATCATTATTTTTATGATAAATTTAATTCTACCTAACCTTTACTGAATATTCAGTTTATATATTTTACTATATAACTTGTTGTTAACCTTTTATGGTATATATACCATAGTGTATAGATAATGTATTCATATATTCATTATAACTATATAACTATAAATAGAGTATTTATGATATATCAATAAAATGAATATTTTACAATAATATGTACTCGTATGTGTACATATCTTATCTATATTTATGTGTATAAGTATTTCATATTATGATGGTATTAGGATAATTGAAATATATGAATAAACTATTTTGCTATAAATAATAAATAAAAATATTATCGGTTTAGATTTTCTCTTTAAGATATATAATATATTTCACATACATATATTAAAACAATCATGTGGGTTAAGTGTAAGATATAGGCAGTCTATTGAATAAAATCGCATTATTGCATATATTGAAAAAAATATATAGTCAAACTCTAATTGTATATAGTTATAAAAAAAAATAGTGTTTTTTTGCGAAATAAAAAATATAACGATATTATTAAATAAAAAGGATTTTAAAAATACGAAACTCCCAATCAATATAAATAAATATAAAAATGTAATGTATCGATAAAATTACATTTATATACGCAGAGTGTAACTTTTATAAAATTTTATATTGTGTAAAATAAATGTTATAGGATTTTTTTTTTTTTTTATCAACATTACATTGCAATACTTTAATGGGTGAGTATCTCATAGAAACTATAAAACTAATTGAATTCAGTTTCTTTATATATAAATTGTAATGAAATCATACATATAATATACGTATTGAAATTGTTATGTATATGTATTCGATTTTCTTCAACTATATTGTACAGGGACCAAACATATAAGTACCATATATATAAAGCATCTTGTATATATCCTTTAAAAACTATATTATTGCATATATATGGTATAGTACTATATAAAAAAAAAATCAATTTTCTTGTACAACTTTAAAGCATTTTCCTTTTTGTATTTCTCGACAATTGTTATATTGAATTTTATTATAAACAAAAAAAAATGGTAAAATTTTATATATAATATTTATTTTTTATTATATTATTATATAGCCCACGCACACACAATTTTAAAATATAGTTTATTAACCTTTGTCCCATAATTTCACAATTACATAGTATATTATTATTATATACATTTATTTTTCTTTGCACATCATATTGGTTGATAAATATTTACAATATTATTATTATACGATTATACGATATTATACAATTATACGATAGCAATTATAAATACTATCGTTATATTACATTTATATTATAATGACATCACGCATCCACTTTTATTTTCTGTTAATTTTTCATTGTATAAAATATATACTATTTTTCTTATATGCTTTTCGTATACAAAACTATTGAATTATTATAGAAAAATATTTATTAAATGTATTAAAATTTGCATTAGACATAGGGCATTAATATTACAATAATTTCAATTTGCTAAATTAGTTAGTATAAAATAGATTAATCGTATATATAGTATTTAATTTACCCCTTAGAAAATACCATCATTTATTTCGCAATAGTTTTTTGACGAAAATTTAATTCAGGCAAGAAAAAATATATGAATACAATTCATTTAGAAACTCAATTATCGATTTCTGTTTATTATCTTGCAAAACGTGTATCATTCAAAGAAAATCGCTGTTGATATAATGTGTTTGGCATTAACTGCGATTCATTCGATTTTAACAGTTTATAGACCAAACGACATCATTCATCAAATACAGATCATTGATTTGTAATCGTAACCGGATATGTTTCGTTTTTGTGTTATGATGAAACCTCTCTTTATATATACTGTTACCAATTTCTCAATAAATCGATAAGTTTCAGCTGCATTTTTATTTTCAAATCGAAATAAAAAAGAGGAACACATCCATTATTGCATTTTTATTCGATTTTAATTTTTTAGGAAAATTTATACAATTTGTACCATTTTCAAAATTAGTATATGTTAAAAAATTGGCAAATTTAGTTAATTTCTCAAGAAAATAAGATTTTATCTAACATTATCTCTAATTTGATTACATTTTTAAAAAAATAAATAAATAAACGAATATAGTTACAATAAAAACTTACTGCTGTATATATATAATGCAAATATAATAAAAGTTATATTTTATATTATACCTATAATATTTAATTATTTCCGTATAATTTCGAATCCTATAAATATATATGTACAGATTACACATTTATATAAAATACAAATTTTCAGGAAATATAATCAATGAACATTTATGCATAATAATATATATATATATATATACAATACATGGATATAGTTGATCGCCAACCAATTTCCTATAACTATATGAAATTATAGAATAAACTTCTTTAGTTATATAGATTAACTAAAATTACAATATATATATATATATATAATATAGTTAATGATATAGCAGAATCTTTTGACATGTAATCGTATTGTAACGTACAGTAACGTATAATAATTGATATTCTTTTGACATTTTTCTGTGTTGTACAAGTGCAATACTGTAATTGTATACTGTATAACGTTACATATCAAAAGATTCTGGTAATAGTTAAAAACATTGTAGATATTTATACAAAACGTGTATAATAATAATATTTAAAGCACTTAAAATCGTTATTATATACTTATTTTAATATGCACCCCTTGCACATACATATATTATTATTTAAGCATGCAATATTATATGCACATATATACATGCAGTATACCGAAATGAAAGCACATGCATATATATATATATATAGTATTTATGTAAATTTTTTATATTCGTATTTATCTATATATGGATATTTTTATATACACCTATGTATTGTTCTATATATATATATACATTTTTCCAGATAGGTATAATACAAATTTAGGTATATATATTTTAAAAATATAAGTTATATATATATACGTTCATATATATATATATAGCGATTGTAATTTTGCATGCAGACTTTCTATAGAATTTTCTCTATTGTATTAGGGTATGCTGGCATAGCATTATTATATACCATAGTAAAATATGTATATATGGAATATGTACACGGGTACGTATGATATGTTTGTATACCATAATAATCATTCATTATATATTTTTTATACTTGCACATATATGTATTATTATATTGTATATAATATATATTTATAATACGGGAATATACAATAGTTCAAACAAGAATATTACATTATTTCGAGTGACGTTGACTTGCTTTGTGTTTATATACATACATTAATTATTGGAGTAATATAACTAACATGTATGCATATATATATGTAATATTCTATGTGTATATATATATATATATATATATATATATAGATATAAAGTATTATTGTATATTATGATATGCGGTGTGTATAATCATTATGTAAAAAAAATTTAAAACAGTCAAATGAAATCGAAATATTGTAATATTTACTATACGATAGAAATTGTTTAAATTTAGTTTTACATAATATATTAAGTTATTCTTATTATAAAATCAAAATGTCATTGATTAAGTAAAACTAGTGTAAATACCACAATAACATTATAAATTATACGATGACTTACTGATAAACTAGCCAAAATCTTTATGACAAAATATCGAACAATTCTGAAAGGTTTTGAGTTAGAAATTTTAAATTTACTAATTATACGCACCAGAAAAAATGTTTTCAGATTACAATATTGGTATATTTTGGTATATTTTTCTGGTAGACGAATTGAAAGTAGATTGCATTATGAAAAAAAATTGAAATGTCCACTTTCTAAATTTTCCGGAAAATCGAATTTTAATAATTATCATCTTTTTTAATTACGGACCATATAGTTTTAACGGATTTCCAGTTTTGTATACAGAATTACAAATTATAATCAATTTCCAATCTTTCATAGAAAAGATTTTTAAAATCGATTCACGCACATTCAAAAGATATAACCGTTTTTCCATTTTGAAAAAATTAGTTCGAAATATTGGTACTGTATAAATTTTTTACACCATTTTGTCTGTTCACTTTATACAATAACACAAATTTTCTCTGCCATCGATTGGAAAACCGATCATATCTTTTAAACGCGTGAATCGATTTTAAAAATTTCTTCTATGAAATATTGAAAATTAAATATAATTGGAAATCCTGTATCCATAAAATGGAAATCTATTAAAACTATGCCCGTAATTAAATGAGATGATAATTCATAAAAGTCGATTTTCTGGGCAAAATTTAAATCGGTGAACACCCAAATTTGTTTTCTTAATTTTGTTTAATTTCACCCAGGTTATAAGAAAAATATAGCGACATTGAAAACGGAACGTTATTTCTCAGCCTTCGCTACTGATGCGCACATGTGTATCAATAACTACTTTCATTGAAGCAATTTTATAAAATTTCTTCTATGAAACGAAATTAAATTAATTTTGTTTGAATATATAAAATTAAAAATCAGATAAAAATATGACCCAAAAAAATAGTTATGTATAAAACAATCTGTTTCAATAAATTTAGTATAGGTAAACACATCAATTCCCCATTAGTATTTTATGCTCAAATTTCAAAACGATTCACCTATTATTATAAATATATTAAATAATTAATAGTAAATACATTTGTATACGATATATGATTTAAAAATATAAAATGCATTTTAATATTATATAGGAATACTTAATTTTATCACCATAACTAAATTTATATTTATATATAGGGTGATTTTTTTTGAGCAATCGGTTTCAAAAATTAAAAAAAACACATAAAAATAAATATTTTTAATTGGAAAATTACTTTATTTAGTAGCAAATTTCTTTTCATTCAGTTTTTGAAAATGATTTCGTTCATGTGACCACCGCGACTGCTTCGTAAAAAGGTCATCCGCTCGGCCCAATTTTTCATCACTCGTTCGAGAACTTCTGGTCGTACAGCATTAATTGTACGAGTTATGTTGGCTTCCAAATGTTCAATCGTCGCTGGCTTGTCCGCATAAACTTGTGCCTTCACATTGCCCCACAAAAAAAAGTCCAACGGCGTGATATCGCACGATCTAGGCGGCCAATCGACTGGGCCATTTCGCGATATAATTCGTTCACCAAACGTTTCTTTCAGCAAATCGATTGTGGCATTGGCTGTATGGCATGTAGCGCCGTCCTGTTGAAACCACAAGTGGCCCACATCATGCGTAGCAACATTTGGGAAAAACCAGCCATCCAACATTTCTCTATAGCGCTCAGCGTTGACCGCAACATTTGCGCCGGCCTCATTTTTAAAAAAGTACGAACCGATGATGCCTTCGGCGTGTAAACCGCACCAAACTGTGACTTTTTCCGGGTGCAACGGCGTCTCAAGCACTTGCTCTGGTTGTTCCTTGCTCCAATAACGCATATTTTGTTTGTTGACGTAGCCATTCAACCAGAAATGTGCCTCATCGCTGAAGATGATTTTGCGATAAAAAAGCGGGTCATTTTGCATTTGTTATTTCGGATGGATATCCAATATTTGTCGACGTTCCGAGAGCGAAAGATGTTGCATTTTGTAAATGTTGAACCTTACTGAGTAAAAAAAAAAAAGATGGCGGAGATTTGACATTTCCATCCCTGTCAAAACTCTATTGGAAAAACGATTGCTCAAAAAAAATCACCCTTTATTACATATATTAGTATATATAATATATTCCTCTATATAACGATTTTCCACGACTTTCTTTAATACCAGCTTTTTTTTAAAATATATACACAGCCATTCAAGTATACATTTATTAAGAGCATATATTACATTATGTATTAAGAGTTTATTATTATAATAGGATTATAATATCTTATACGAGTGTATATATATTCATTAAGTGTTTAGTTAATCTTGACATTATCCCTTAATATAATGAACGAACACATGTATGAGAATGTATATGTAATAATATTATAAAGCACGTATATCATCATTTACATACTTGTCGTGTATTCATATATTAATTACAATATGAATAATACCATATGTAATATTAATGTACTTAATAAGGCACATTATTAACTACTAATTCACATAATATGGATATATATATATGTATATATTCGATGATATAGGTCATAATTTATAATCTATTAGACTATAAAAGCTTTTTCGTATATTAATAATAATAATAATAATAATAATAATAATAATAATAATAATAATAATTATAATTATAATAACATATTAGAATAATAACATATGATAATACAATTTATATTTTGAATTTAGTGCGTAATATAGACATAATTATATTTACATATACGCACATGTAATACATAAGGATGTATTTATTTATATAGTATAAGATATAATAAGATAAGTATATATATAAATAATTATGTTGTTTATATGTTTTTATATTAATTTAATAAAAACTTAAAAATGATAAAGTGAACGACAATTTGTTTTCTTATTACAAAATTTTTTGAATAAATAAGTGTATACGATTTTATAGAAAAATTCTTATAGTTGTTTTTCTGCATAAAGATATAATTATGTATTCCATATGTTAGTTGTGTTAAAGAATTGACAGTCATTGTCTATGATTATCGGCCATTTGCCATTCTGGCAAAAGATTAATGTCGTCCCTAAAAAAATTGTTTCGATGAATTAAGCCTATTATTAAATTACTCAAAATCGCTAAGATGCATTGCGGACATATAATTCTGCATCGATAGGAACTAGTGGCAACCATCAGATTGCAACATCTGGTGAATACGTGGGCAGATATCATAACCAAGTGCTTGGAACGTGTTCTAACAATTTTTTAACATGTCCCAACGATGTCATTCACATGAAAATAAACATTTTTGAAGAATTGTCATTACATTCAAATTTTTTATAAAAGTGGATGTTTACTGTAAGTAAGTTTCTACAAGAAAACGATGACTATTTTCTTTGAAATATAGTAGTCTATGGTAAAACTTCCTGTAAATGCTGTTTATATCTCCTATTTTGAAAATTTTCCATGGTTGGATAAAATATCACAAGATAAAATATATCACTGTGTTTGAAAGAATAACATATAAACCGCAATTACTTCATAATTAATATGTATTTATAGATTTACCACAGGTATATAATAATTAATTTATCATCGATACATAAAATAATATAATAATGTTAATAAATAATCATGTACACAATATGCCATATGCGGTATTACATATCAATAATTTTCATATATACGCACGCATAAATATATGTTTGATATTGAGAATGAAAATGAATATTGGAAAAGCGGGGAAATTTGTGTCTCTTTTAATATTCATTTTCTCTCAATGCGTTTTGGTATTGTGGAAAAGGATATACATATTTTTTTTTTATTTCATATGTTTGTATGCATATATAAATAAACCATTCTAAGAGTAGTACATAAATACATACAAAATACATTCATTAATACTATATATACACACACGTTTAGAGCTATTGTTATTTAAAATGCACAATATATGCACTAATTTATATATATATATATAATGCACCTTAGACTTTTATATCTGTTTGTATTTGTTAATTTTGGTGGAAAATTGTGTTTATAAAAATGTGTATATAGATTTGAGAAAAGCATTTATATATTTTGGTATAAATAAGTAAATGTAAACTGTAAAGTGTTTTAAAATAAATATATATACATATCTCAAAAGAATGCGCATTACATTTTATATAAATATATATAGGTCATGGTAAATTCAATATGTATATAATATTACATAATTATTAATATTGTGCATATAAATAGTATATATGTACACAATAATACACATATACATGTGTGTGTGTGTGTGTGTGTGTGTTTAATGTGCATTATAATTTATTTGCACTTTTCTTTACAGATACGTGCGGTATGAATGTATATAATAAATATCAATTTTATGTGATATACAATTGTTATTCTTCTTATATATCCTTGCCAAAAAAAAATAATTTTATAATCTCAAATTATTTGATTTATATACTTTCTTTATATATAGCTGCAGTAAGTATCACCGCATCAAATTTTATAAATAAATATAAAATATATATTTATAAGTTATAATATTTAAGAAAGGTGTATAAAATTAATTAAATATTCTTCATATAATTTCTATACTATTGTTAAACATACATAATCACTATAGAAACATTAAATTAACCTAATTTCATTTTTATGCTTTTATATAACGCTTTCATAAATTTATGTATACATTAACATAAATGTATTATATATTTTCCAATTCATTAATTTAAGAAAAATGTTTCAAAATATTAATTATAAAAAAATAACCCCCGTATAACAACAAATTAATTGTGTGCATATATATTTTCATCATTATGACAAAAGTTGTATTTTAAATCTATATATGTCTTTTATCATTTTATGATATATATGCCATATATACACAAAAACAGACATTTCAAATAGATGCATATATTAAATATATACCATAGAATAGAATGTTGGTATATATGACAATATGTAAATAAATCGTAAAAATTCTAAGGCGTTATTTTGTATATATAATTATATATTATAATATAGTTATATACGTTGTACATATAATTTTACATACCATGCAAGAAAAACACCACGATATATGTTGCTGACGACAAGTAGATAAAAATAAAAAAAAAACGTATTGTTAGAATTTTTTTTAAGAAAAATAAAAAAAAAGAAAAGTATAAGGTAAAAGGGTCGTTGTCATCAAATAAAGCTCACATATATATGCATTATTTTTTATATTATACCATGCACATGTTGAAGTGTGAATAAAATAAATACGCAAAATTATTTTCCATATATTTATTTTAAATTGAGAAACCCTATTTTTTCCTATGCTTGTTGTTACTCAAATTGCCTATAACTATATAATTTATATACATAACAAAACAAAACATATATAACAATGATTTGAACATATTGAGAAAATTTGCTAAGCTATAATAAGCATACGTAACATACCTTATATAGATTATTACCAACAATCTAACTAAAGTATATATATATATATATATATATATATATATATACAAACAAATACATATATAATATACAGTAGTACGTGGTTTAAAAGGATATAAGGATCAATATATAGATAGAATATTAAAGTATATTTTTATTTTATTTTTTTACTTTTTTTGCTATTCAAGATTCATTCAAAAATATTTTTCTATTGTATATCTATCCAATACAGGCAATATATAATATTATAAATTTTCGGTCACAATATTTTCTATTTTTTAATATGTGTGTGTATGTCTATTATTCGGCCTATATGTCTATTTGCATAAATATATATATTTACAACATACACAACATCCTATATAAATTTATTATTCTATTCATTTCTATTCACATACATATAACAATAATATGGTATACAATAATTCGGTTTTAAATTAAAATTAGAGAAATTGTTATATTGTATTTTAAAGTTATTGCGAATTATGAAATTGCAATGCTTATTTATTAAATTTTGATTGTATTGTTATAAGTAACCCAATAAAACTCCATATAAAAATTATTGTAATAATAAAAGCTGGTGGCTGGAGGGACTACGGTTGATAACGCGTTAATAACGTCAATACATCAGCATATACCGATAAAAAAATATTGCCAATATGTTAACCGTGCCAAACCTTGCCAAATGAATAAAATAAATCAAATAAATAAACAATCATAGCAAAGATTTCTTTTGTTTGGATGGATGGTACTAATTTTCATACAAAAACTGATTTTGCAAGAAATTATGGATATAGAGTTTTACTAGCGTATTTATAAGTTGTAAGAAATACGACACATTGTAAAAGTGACTCTAAATGACTGGTTTGGTACAGAAATTAATTAGCAATTAATTAATTAACTAGCCACTTCCTTACCAATCTTGTTACCCACTCTGTTCTGTCGTATCATGTTGTTCTCTGAAACCATATTGGTGCTTTGCAATTAATTTTCTTTCGATTTATAACTGATTTTAATCTTAGTTTTTCGAAAACTTTTGATACTATTGAAATTAATGGATTTGTAGGATTGAACCATATTTGAATCTTTACATGGCTTTAGTAGCATTATCATTTGTGCTTCTTTTTACATTTTTCAGAAAAATAATTTGTTCTCAATATAGCATTAAAATAAATAATGTTATTTAATGCATTTTTCTGATAATTTATTTAACAGATTAAACCACCAATAGAATAATGTCCTGGTGTTTTCTTCAGATTACAATTTCTTTATTACTTATTGTGTACTGCAAAAAATTTAAAAGGGAACATCCATTTATGTTGTCCAATAAAGTTTTTATATCAGTTGTTGCTTTATTCAATTCAATTTTTCAAAGCTTTATTTTTGGTTCGATTTTATCTATAATTATTGTTGGACAACCAGTATGTTGGCCATCTGTTGAGTTAGATCAGAAGCAGCAGAGTTTGCAGCATTCCGAAGCGATTATGATTGCAAATATTGTTATCACCTGCATTAGTAACCAGCATATTTGATGTATCATCTCTGTATGTTTAAGTTTTTGTAAAAGTAAATATTATTCATATATCAGAGGATCATACCATAATTTTACCAACAATTGATTTTTTGAAACTAATACAGTATAATATACATAAATAAGAAAACGATAGCTTATGTTAGCATAAATAATTATTACTAAATATATAATTCTATACTTTATATATGAATAAGAAAAGTGTTGACTCTCTTAACATCACACTTTATTTCTGTGCAATTAAATTCCTCATTATTTTTGCATTCAAATATAGTACGTAATATTTCTTTATAATCATTTATTCAATTATTGTTCATACATACAATATAATTTTTCAAATTTATATAACAAAACCATTCCTTTTTCAGTTTTATATCCTTTTATAAAATAATTATATTGTTAATACACATTATATTCTGTTATCATACATATATTTACCTGCAGTATGTAACATAAAAAAAATTAAAGCAAATTTAACATACATATTACTTTATATGCTAAAATAATTATGCCTCTAGCTCTTCTATACACAAATATCTTTTGTTTGTTTGTACACTTAAAATGAAAAAAAAAAGGTTAAACTAATTCAATTGCATTATTAAACATAACATTAACATTAATTTGCATACATATATATTTATATGAATTTGAATATATACTATGTATCATGGACGTAAATGAGAAAAATATCTGATGTGATGATATTCTAGTCGCTTTATAAACGAGTACACGAATAAGTATAATTTGTAAATATGTGATGGAGTATAAAACTAGATTATATAGGTATTTGGAGTTATTATTTTTATTCTACAAATTCTATAAACATATGATTTTCAATATTTTTTATTGTCCTTTTCATAAAATATCATATTTATTAATATTTATATAGTATGTGCTTAAAAATTAGTTTGATGGGGGTGAAATATCTATTGATATACGTTGAATTTACAACATCTTTATGTATAACATATGACTTCTAACAATCAAACATAATATTCAAATAAATAACTTCACATGGGAGTATATAACAATTAACCAATTGTTCTAAAGTCTTGTTGCTAAATAGATATTTTCTTAGTTTAATTATTTTTATATGTGTAAATTAGTACATTAGTTATGTGCATACATAACATACACATATACAGTGTTAATACAAACAGCTTACAACGACTAGAAATAAATATGAAAATAAGTTCAAGGTATCTATTATAGACAACAATAATCAATTACAAAACCTGACAGAAATATTAATTCTCTCTATATTATTATATGCTAATAATTTATAAAATTATGAAAAATTACATAGAAGACGATTTCACACCAATGTTATAAAAATAAAGTTTTATAGTTGTCTTTATAATAAATATTTCTTGAGAATATATAAATCGACTTGTCTTTTCACTTTTAAATGTAAATTTACATTAATCTATTTATAATGAGATTTTCAGATTTTTATTAATCGATTAATTTATTTTGTAGGTGATCCATCAAACGTCTGTATTTAAAAATGAAAAGAATTAATAAAAACATATTTTGAATTGGTATTAAAAAATACCTAAAACCAATTTGTAATCATAAATTAATACGATTATAAAAATTTATTTAAGAAATAAACGAATGAATATGATTTTAAATAAGATTTAAGTAAAATTTGTCTTGTTCTTTATCAGATCATAGTTGATAGTTCATAAACAATCATATCATAGCATCATATACATACCATAAATACACACCATTTATATTATAGTGCCACTACGTATAACTGATATAACATATGCAATTTAAATATATAAAGAATTTCATTCATTATAAACAAATTTGCATATAAATATATTTCAAAATAACTTTTAGCAATTTTCTATACTCTATGCAAGTTTAATTAATATTTATATTCGATAACATTTTTTTTCTCTTGTTTTTAATTAAAATTTTAATTAATATAATTTATATGTATATGCAATTTATTTATGTGTACAATAAATAGAATATACATATATTAAGAACTTTAAATTAGTTTGAATATACAAGTATAATCATAATGTTAAACTGTTGTCACCAAAATGGTGTTATGGATATAAAAATAAATAAAACTCATTTTTGTCAGACAGATACAATAGAATTTTCAAATAAATTATGTATAATAAATAATAAACTTTCTCCCTAAGGATAATTTACCTTTGCTTGCACAACAATGTTCAACATCTTCTACGGATAATTCAATGATATTTCTTTTCAGATTATCGAATTTATTTAACTTATGCCAATATCTTTTGAAATGCACTAAATTCACTGTACACCAATGCGTGATATAATAAAATTTAATATTCTTTTGGGAGGCATACAAATTGTATAAGTGAAGCCATTCTTTTGAGAATTACCGTATGTGTAGCTTTTTTGTAAAACATTTCAACACTACATAAATTCGATTACAATAAAACTAGTAATCGCATTCTATAATTTAAACAGATGTAGTTCAATAAACGATATAAGTTATAAATTGAATAACAATATAATTAACAGCAAATAAAATGTAACACATAATGCATGTACTCACCTACTAACCAGTATCCCAAATAACCATAGCAGATGAATGATGAATTCATTTGGATTCAATCCAGAAATTTCAGAATATTTTTATATACAATGGTGTGTTAACCACATGGACTCATTTTATTATAATAATAACACGAAACGAACAATTATATTTTAATATTGTTTTATAATATATAAATTGAATAATTAAACACACACTATAAACACTATACATATTATTATTTAAACAGTATTGAGAATTAAAAGTAAATATTAAAATTGTAATATAATTTGCAATAATTCTTAAATAAAAATTTAATGTCTTTTGTTCTTTTGTTTTGAACATAAAGTTTAATTCACAATTCACAAACTCACAGAGATAATATTTATTACTGACATTATATTTAAATCAAAATTATTTTCCCTTCAAAATTTTCTTCATGCATTCCAAACAGCACTTTTTCTGCGCTTATTTACGCTCACCGATGAGCGTAATGTAGCATTTACATTATGCCTAATTTTTGAATCTAGAGATAGCTATGAAAAAATACACTGAAGTAAGAGCAGTAAAAAAAATACCACAATATAATCTGATAATTAATTTTATAGCAAATTGACAATTGTTTTCTTTTCAGATATAAATAAAAACAAATAAATATTTATTAATTATTAAATTTTATTTGTTTTAAAATTACAATAACATAATAAATATATTTATTTACATTTGCGTTTAATATTATTTCCATAAATACCATTAAATTTTTTATATTTTTATTAATTTTAAAACAAATATGTATTACTATTTTGTAAAATCTTTGTTATTAAATTTGTTTTATTACTGTCAAACTATATTTATATTTTATTATAGTGAAATGACAGATTTTATTTTTTTTTACAAATTAGCAATTCAGCTATAAAAAAAGATGAACATGTTCATCTTTGAATCTAGATTTTCAACCTAAATTATGGCTAGGCCCATAATTAGATTCTAATTTTTTATCCTATTGTGCTCTTCTAACTAGTATGACATTTGTATGCTATATCTCAATTTTTTCTAGATTCAAAAATTGGCCATAATGTAAATCTCCCATAATTACGATTTTAATGACGCCATGCCTGAAAACGTAATGCAAAAACTGAAATAATATTAAAAAAGCGCTTTTTCGGTTATAGGTTTATATCTTTATATTATTAGTAGGTTGAATAAGTTGAATTGTAACTTTATTTTTCTTTATTTATATTTATTTTTTATTTCTTCAATTGAATGAAAATATTTATTTAAATATATATGAAACCGCTAAAAAGGGGCCTTTATTGGAAGTAATATTATAGATGCATCTTCAAGCACAAATTAATTAGATTTTATAAATAAATTTTAAAAATCGCTGACTTCTACATCATAGGGAAACTTATATTTCTTTCCGAAATCAATCCAAAAGAAAAATTAACATATATTGTGCATGTAAGTATGTATATCCTTACCTTGGTATAGAATATTATTTCACGAATTTCTTTCTTTAACTGTGACAGAACTATAACAACACCTGGCAAGATGTTAAGACTATAGCATTAAATATAATTAATAATACTGGTTTACTGATCATCTATGATTTCTCGAGGTGTAACTGCAATTACTTACACTGATGACTGCAAATACGAGTTTTCAAAATATAATACAATCCAATACAATAATTGATGAATTAAAGTATATCAAAACATCGCAGAATTTTGATAAATGTAAAACGGAAAATAGCTAATCTAAAAGTGAAT
Organism: Bibio marci; assembly: GCA_910594885.2. NCBI lineage: Eukaryota > Metazoa > Arthropoda > Insecta > Diptera > Bibionidae > Bibio > Bibio marci. The sequence goes on along the minus strand of OU343114.1, from coordinate 22,566,315 downwards.
TACAGTAACACATTAATATAATTTAAATAACTGAATAATTAACCGAAATATAACAACTGCACCTACATTTGAAAATAAAATTAAAATAATAGGACCGTAATTTAATTATTTACTAAGTTTTTAAAACGACATCATTAAAATAATTAACAGTAATTGGTAAATTATAAAATATTTTATTTATTATTAAATTATGTATGTATAATATAAATTTGTTTGACTAACTAAAGCTTTTGATTAGTACAAAATCATAAAATATAAGTTATTTTAATTTAATGTATAGTTTTTAAACTTTTCTATAATTTAATTGTAATGTATCATGAATTTTTCAGTATTTAAAATACATTAACATAAATCTAATCCGTACTGTAAAATATTATCCAGAATGGATTCGAATGCTTAAAAATCGTATACGAATTGATAAAATTAATAATAATCAAAATGTAATTATAATGTTGTCGGTTTATGGATACGTTATTCCAGAAAATAATTACATTTCATATTATTTAAATTGTTTACATGTTTTTATTTTATTATTATTGAAATTATTATTTATAGTTAAAATACAAATTAATGAAATTAATTTAAGGCCAACATTGCTCTTATAAGTTAACAATGTGGTTACAGTTTTAGTAAATCTTATAATGTAGTCATCTTTTCAAAATCATAATTACCATTATTAACTTAACACAGACCGGGTACTCAATCTATTCTACAGCTGTTTATAATTAACATACGCTCATATGAAAAGATGAAGAGCATAAGTAGTGTAATCAATATGAAATATTAAAAATAATATATTGAAAATTTACATTCCTGATTCGTCTTAAGTTCAAATAATTTATATTCTATTAAATTTTTATTCAATTCGAACTAAAAAAAAAACAAAAAACAAATTCGATAAAAATTTCAAATTAAATCTATCTATTAACGAAATACTGTACCTATTTATATATAACATATTTTACAATAATAATAATAATGCGTTATTCCATTTATCGATTTTTCCATTTACATTATAAGGAAATGTAAAAAAAAAATGCTATATTTAAGTTATTCAAGGCAACAGTAATATTAATATACAATATATTATGCGTGACGATAATTTAGTTGAAATTAATTAAATTATTTTTGTTTTTAAAATAATAAAGATTCAAATTGAAATATTATCAATACCTTAAAGTATAGTCAACTGGACCACATATACGACTACATCAATACTGGTGAATGTTGTGAAACCATTTTAACGTTACATCAGGGATATTATAAAAATAATTAATCGAAGATGGAAACAAAATTGCCATCACAGAGGTATTTTCAAAATGTAACATCACAACAAATAGTTTTGCAGAGAGTGTGTAGTTCTCTCAAGGTGGCAAATAATGTTTTTTTATGAAAGTTGAATTAATTTTAAAATCTGTACATCAGCATAGCTTTTTTGGAATTTCAATTTAGTGAATCAGTCTGCGCAGCACCCTTTACTATTACCAGCTATACGAACAAAATACTAATAATAAAATACGATTAAATATAACAAAATTATTATTTTATTTGTTTTTTTTTTCTTCAAAGCTGTTATAATGTAAAGTTTAATAAATTATATATGCAAAAAATATTAATAAGGTCAATCAGTAAGTTTAGGCAGTGATGTAAAAAATGTAAAATTCTATAAATGGCTAGTACAATTTTCTTCTAAATTAACTGTATAATTTTTTTATCATTATAAAATATTTTTAAATCTTATAAATTATTTTATTTTTTTTAATTTTTTTTTTATGTTTTATATATTTTTTTTTCTTTTAATATCAATTAAATTGAAGATATTATTTTCTATTTATCAAAATTAAGAAAACTGTTATTTGATTTTGCTATAATGTTTTGTCATGGCGACAAAAGTCAATAATCATATTTTTATGTAGTGTTTATATATAAAATTTTAAACTATAGAATATTTACAATAACTATATAATTATGTTAATATTTATATATATATATTGGTATGGGGGAAGAAGTAGTAGTGCAACCGTTTTATGGATATATATATATGATCATATAAAATTTATACTTTCAATGTTTATATAACCATTTATTTTATATTTTAAATATTATATATAAGCAGATATAAGTCAAATTGTATACACAGTCTTATGAATCTATAAATGCGGTCGCCGCCGCCGTATTGAATATTTACTTATCTCATTCCTTATACTATAATACATTAAACTACATAAAATATATAATTAATGTCACATAGAATAAATAAATAACGTCAATACAGACTTGTTATAAAAAATATCTCAAATCAAAATTTACAAATTTTAAATTACTTGTGTGATACATACAATCTTTAACGTGTTGGTATGTTATAATGTTCCACCATTTATACACATCTTATATAAACGTAAATTACGGCTTGTAGTGTAATAAGTAAATCGATATATACGAATATCATATGTTCAATATCGATCAATTTATATATGTTTATTTTCAACCTTTTTAACTCGGATTTCGTCATTGACTTCAGAAATGTTGTCATTAATTATAAATTTGAGTTTAATATAAATTTTCAATTATTTCTGAAGTCTAATACATTTCCCTTTCAAGCGCCATAAAGTATTATTATGTATTTTATTTGGGATTAACAAATTGGTGCAGATAAATGCTAAATTAAGTAATATATGCAATAAACATATTAATTGAATTAACAAATAAATTGATTTAAAAATAAAAAACTAAAATTACTGAAAGATTATATTATTTCATAAATATGTAATTAAATAGTATATATTGTATATATGTAATACTAGTAAATAAAAAAAATGGATGGGTCATGGTGACTCATTTCAATAAAATAATACTGACATCATCAGTTTTGTTGAATATTGGACTATCAAATTACAAAATTATTCTATTTGGAAAATGCAAAAGTTGAAATCTTTGAACCGATAGCCATTCAAATAAATATTCGATAAGCGCAGAAGTGTGGAAATGGTTTGGCTCATTCACTGAAAAAAAAATTAATAATGTTAAAGTTTCATTACTATTGTTCAATTTAGACGGTATTAGGCCATGTTGGTCAACAAGAGGATAGAATTTATGTTTTGTAAGTAATCAAGCAAGTCCTATTACTCCAAGTGAAGCTTATGGCATCTACTATACATTCATTACAGCCAAGTTGGTAAATTACTCCGCATAGGAGTACATAACAATTTACCAAGTGTACTGTAATTAAGTAAAAAGATAGATGTTTTCATATTTCTGTTATTTTTATATGGGTGTTTAGACCATAATGAAATGTGTGTGCATACATTTAAAATCTTTGAATAGCGTCCATATTTTCAAAGATATTTGTTTTTCTTTTTATTCCATAAACGAACAAATGGTCACCCAGCTGAAAAATTTCAGTATTAAAATACCGATGTAAAAATTCTATGTAAATAGCGGGAAATGAACCCGGTAGAGTTCACAATTAATAAATGTTAGTTTAGTATTTATAATATATTTAGTTCGATTAGAATTTTAAATGTAAATACTATAGTAGGTGAATATAAATAAATTTGTTTGATACACCAAAGTTTTGACGGCCAACATTACCTTGATCAATCATTTTGTGTGTCCTGAATATTCAAACAAAATCAAACTTACGTTAATTTTCATATGTTCTGTAAACTGTCAGATTGATGTAGGCATATCCTTATATGAAAATTGTATATGTAGAATAATGTCACTTGGAATACATAGACATTGCTATTGTGTAGTTACTCTTTACATAACAAATATTCCTATTATAAGTTGAGCCTTTAGTTATTATTGATCCAAAATCAAAATATACATCATTTCAAATGTTTAGTTGTTTCTTAAATACATAAAATATGTATTGATTTTTAAATATCTACACGATATGAACACAGTATAAAATCCATACAATACATACAGCAATATATTTTATGACATTTTTCTTAACACATAATAATCAATATAGATTACAATTCCGTAATTATGTTTAAGAAAATTAATGTCAAATATGTATAATTTTTAATGCATACGCAGTAATAATATTTAATTGAAGTTTCACGTGCAATCTTGATTGTGATTGATTAAAAATTCGATCTGGAAAAATAATTCTATTTTTGTTATTATAAAAATATAATCATTAAATTTTAATGATAAAAACATTGGAATCGTGATTTCAAATACTGAGAATGTACACTTTACACAAGTATTATGATGTGGTTTTAAATATTTCGCATAGAAAGACACGAATTTTAAATTGTGAAGAATGTTTACACAGAGTATATTTTATTTTGAACACTAAATAAAACAATAACAATCTGCATAACTCTCTAAATCAATGACTTTAAAATAAAAACTATAAATAAAAATAGATAATCACAGTGATCTACATATCTTCGTAATATTCACCAACATCGAAAAGTAATGATGTCAATGATTGAATAAAAATAATCAAAATGTCTAATCTGTTACGGTTACAAATTTAACAATTCCAATTTTAAGTTCATTTTTTATCACTATTAAATTGTGATACTGCTTAAGTCTTCAGTTGTCGCCAACGTAAACTCAAATCTACTTTCTGTGACAGATTTCAGTGCTACTAATTTATTTCCGATATCCACTACATGTTCATTGATGTCACAGACACTGTAACGAAATATGTTTACTACGGTAAGAACAACTAATAGCGATTGTAAATTATTGTTCAAGAACTACAGATTATTCAAAAATTTATATAATAATTTATTTATAATTTAAATATTATCGTATTATATTGTTATATTGAAGAATATTATTAAATAACTCTTAAAGCTTTTAAAGAATGAATATAATTGTATTATAATATACAAAGTACATCAACCACTATTTTACAGGACAATAATTAACACCCCAAGACTTGCATATGGTTAAGTCTGATTTCTCACTTTATCTTAGTGGCATTGAAAAGTGGAAAGCCATTCAAATTTATAAATAAATAATATATAATATTAAGCTCGGCTTTGATATCAAATGAAATTACGAAATTCATATCCACAAATATAAATTGAGTTTTTTCTCGTGAAAAATTGAACCTATCGAATTCACTACGTAACAGTTTTTCGTGGTGCACATTTATACGTTATATTTATACTATAAATTTAATCCAATGTTTAAAAATATTTATATATATATATCATATATTAAACAGTAAGAATAAAACATATTTAAAGTTCTATCACGCCTAAGAAAAACTCTTATCTAATTGAATTTGAAATTGACAATACATATGATAACATAAAATAGACTCACCAAACTACATATTATTTTAATATTGATTGAAGGTTGAATATTCTTTATAACAATTTCAATAAAAAAAATTTCTTAAAACTTCTCCTTTCTTTTATATACAATTGTTCATTATGAATCATTTTTGTGTACGTGAGAAATTCGTTTTTATAAATATCTGATGATGATAGTCATGAAGAAACAAAACTGAAAACTTAAATCAAATAATTAATATTTAATATTTATATATAAAAAAAAAAAATTGACAATTTAAAAAAAAAAAATACCCCTGAACTGTTTAAAAATTAAAAATACAATTCATTTATCATATTTCGTGCCTTAACAATTAAAGAAAATAACATTTAAATTTGATCAATACGAGAATTCACTAACAAACATTTTAAGTGTAGATCATTGTCACATTTAACAGTTCGGGATTTTATATTCATGTAAAAAAAAAAATATTTATATTAATAACAATGTGATAACAATAACAATTTTATATAAGTACTAATTTTAGAATTTGTTGTTCAATATGTTGTTAAAATATTAATTACATTGTATACTTTTTTCAGATTAGTCTACACATTTTTCTATTTAATTTAATGTTTTTGTAGTTGCGATCATGCAGTGAAATCTTCTGTTTTTCTGAAAAAGGAAAATGTACGTGATTAAAAATGTTAAAAAAAAAAAAAAAACAAAAACAAAAAAAAAACAAAAAAAAGAAAAAAAAATATATTTATTATTTTCTAGAATTTTATTAATTATATGTTTTGTTTCTTTTTTTTTTAATTGTTTAAAATTTTATTAATTTTTGTTTTCATTTCAAATAAAAAAAAAAAAAAAAAAAAAAAAAAAAAAAAATAATAAAAAATGAATTTAATAAATACAATACCAGTTTTTTTTCTTTTACCGAAGATATTGATCTTATTTTTATACATTTATGTTTTTATTATTTTTTAATTAAATATATTTTATTATATATTATTTTTTTAAATTAAATTTTATAATTTTAATTAATTTTCTATTCCTATATTTTTAGAGTTCATCCCCTCATGAGATGGTCATAGTTTTTTTTTTTTTTTCATATAGTTGAAAAATTTATTTTGTTGTTGAAGTTATATATTATTATTGCTGCCAAGCTAATCGATTTAAAAAATCATAATTCATTTGTTATATTTTAAAATAAGTTTTTAATTTCTACACTTTTTTATTTTATTGTATAAATTTTTTATTGTAATATCTTCCGATTCATTTAAAAAATAAGAAATTAAATTAAAATATATATATATAAAAAAAAAATATAGGTATAATTATATAATTTTTTTAATTATAAAATGAAAACAATTTAATGCGTGTGTAATGTGGAACTCCAGAGTGGATGATCTCAATATTCTCAATTAATTATTATTTTTATTTTATTTTATTTTATTTTACTGTTTTTTTTTTATTTAATTAAATATATATATAATTTTTTTTTTTTTTTTTTTTTTTAATTTGTAATCAATCAAATAATGTATTTTATTATTGTTACTGTAGTTGATGTTGTTGTTCTTGTTATTGGTTTGGTTCTTCATTCAAAATGCTATTATTAATTTATTATTTAATTTAATTTAATTATTATAATGTATATTATTATTTATTATTGATTAGATGACTTTGATGATGAAACAACAGTCGATGAAATTGTTCCATTAACAACTGGTAAAAAATATGGATGATCCATAGCCTCACGGGCTGTTAGACGTTCATAATGATCATAACGTAATAATTTATCAAGAAAATCTAATGCTTCTGGTGATATCAAATGTTGATTATCAGAATGGGCAAAACGCTCCCATCGTTTACGTGAATGTCTTGTTAATATATCATTAAAACGTGAATCCAATTCTATATTATATTTATCCAAATATGAATATAATTCTTCGGTACCTAATACCTTGGCAATTCTTACCAATTGGTCATAATTATCATGCCCATGAAAAAATGGTTCCTTACGGAATATCATTGAGGCTAACATACAGCCCAATGACCACATATCAAGTGAATAATCATACATTTGATAATCAACTAATAACTCTGGTCCTTTAAAATATCGGCTAGCCACCCGTACATTATATTCTTGTCCAGGATGATAAAATTCTGCTAACCCCCAATCAATTAAACGTAGTTTACGATTTTCATGATCAATCATAACATTGTGTGGTTTTACATCACGATGCATTATTCCCATACTATGGCAATAATCCAGTGCTTTTAATAATTCATATAAATAATAGCGAATATCGTAATCAGTTAAGGTCTGATATAATTGCTTAAAATCAGTATTATTAACATGTTCAAAAATTAGTGCCGGTGTACGGGACACCGGATCTTTAACAACAGCCATTAAGGTTATAATATTGGTGCCACCCCGCAAATTTTCCAAAATTTTTATTTCACGTTTAATTTTCTTCTTTTTAACTGGCTTCAAAATTTTTACCACACATTTTTCATTATTACTTACATTAATTGCTTCAAAAACTTCACTATACTTGCCACGGCCTAATTTTCTGACCAATTGATAATCATCTTGATTTACCCAATCTACAACATAATTTTCATAATCCCAATATTCACGCGGTTTATGTGAATTAACATCCGCATATACTCGTGCAGTGCTCGGTAATGTCATTTTCTTATTTATTGCAATGTAATTTCGGCAATGATGATAGACATATGTCTGGACGTATGCCGCCGATTTTAATAAAAATGTCCGGGTACAAAACAGAATACTTTATTTTATCACTGAATATTTTTCAATCACAAACACAATGAATATTTTCTTTGCAAAAAACCGAAACTATGAAACTTATTATTTGTTTTTTTGTTTTTTTTTTCTTTTATTTTTCACTATAACAGAAATAAAAGATTTTTTTTCTTCTAGTATTTTAATTAATTTTATATCGATTTGATTTTTATTTGACGACTACTTTTTTTACTAAAAAAAAAACAAAAAAAAAAAAAAAATAAAAATGTGTGGTGTAAAATTGTATGAAGAATATTTGACGAGGAAGCCAGCAGAGGTTAAAAGATGTACATTAATTCAAGATGGCGGCGACATTTCAATCCATTTATAGCAGTTGAAAAATCATTTTTTTTTACATGCAAAACAACAACAAAATGTTATTTGATTTCTTGTAGTACTTTGTGAATGTAGTAAATTATTGTATTATTTTACAAAAACTTCCGAAAGTAATAGAATATAGTGTTGCTAGTTGAAAATTGTTAGCACGCCATCTAATGAAAAAAAATTAAATTATAAACGAAGTAAAATTAATGAAGTGTCAATTTTTTTAGTTTTATTAATTTCTTATTCATACAATCACCATGTTTTTTTTTCTATTTGATAAAAGCCAAATTAGAAATCAAGAAAAACGAACAAAGTAATGCAATATGCTTACCGCAAATTACTAGATATAATGCAAAAAAATTAATGCAATCTAAATGATATAATTTTAACTATTTAAACAATTATTTTAATTATTAATTCACTATAAATACAAGAGATAAAAAAAATTTGACACAAGTTATGACACCGCAACCGCACACAACTAAATGTGTGTGTATGTTGTACCACTAAACTATATGATGATAATGATGGTTGATGATGACTATCAAAAAAGATGAATATGAAGGAAAAGTGTGTGGTCGCAGTAGAATTTGTATTTTTTTATGGTATTACTGCATAGTATTGAAAAATAATAATGTTTGACACTAGAGGCGCCATGATGTAACAAGAATATATGGCCATAAAATTCTTCACTTCACAAGGAGTCCTACTGAAATAAAGCGCAGCTTAGGAATTTGTTTATAATGTTAACTTCGTTGTAAACTGGTAGAAACAATTATAATCTGAAAATCGCTAAAATTCAATTTAAATAAACTAAATAAATTTCTTAATATCAAAACTACCATCATGAAATTATATAAACAAACTTAAATGAGGCATATCGTTTTGACAGATAAATTCGCCTTAAACTTATTTGACAGTTACTATGAGAAAATAATATATGGAAAATGCATGTAAAATAAAATTTTACATTATTTTCTATGATATTTGTATGTAATTATCATGTAATTATTTAATTATTATAGAATAAGACAAATAATTTTATTCTGACAGCTCGTACGAATTGTATGTGACTAGGCCCTAACAACATTTAGCATTAGATATTTTGCAAGATTTCACCGGGACATGATTTATTGGGAAACTATGTGATAATGGAGTGCATAAAACCCATTGTTAAAGATAAAATCATACGTATGTTCATATTAAAAAAAGAAATATTGTCAAAATCAGTTTAGCTGGTGTTGGTCGGTATACTATCATACCAATGTTATTAATATTTTAAAAAAAAAGTATCTTTATGTGCTGAGTTACGTATTCGTAAGTAGTTTACCAATAATTCAAGAATTAGGTTCTATCTATAGTGCGGCTATGGGGCCAAAGATTTGAAATATGCACATTTTAAATCCCGAATTTTTTTCGAATGTACACATTTGTATATATTTATATTTATGTACAATTTTCAATTTCTTATAATTAAAATAACGAATATTTTGAGAAACAAAATTCATAACAATAAAAATCTATAAGTAATATATTTTAAATTATTTTTCAACTGTAATACTAAAAAAAAAATGCATAACTTTTTAAAACTGTAACGACTTTTGAGTACGCTATTGCTCTTGGCGGCACTTTAGATGTACAGTCACTATACTTTTTACATGTAATTTTTAACGTATTTAGTAATCGTATGTCGTATTGGACTTAAGAATGATTTTCTAACCTGTAAATAATATTTACATCATATAACAAAAATAAAATAAATAAAACACCAATAAATGAAATAAATAAATGGAGCAAATATAATAAGGGTATTCACGATTAAGGTCATTATTTATAATTTCGCGTTATTGTGTTATTCGTTATTCTATTTGTAAAGAAAACAAGTAAAAATAACAATGTTCGTTATATTTAACGGTCTAAGCGTGATTACTTGTTATTTCATAAACGCCAAAAAAACAATAAAAAATAATATTATATGACTGTCATAGTGTGTGTCGTTAATATAAAATAAAAATAGAATTTTAAATATTATTTCTTGGCACTTTTATTTAATATTATATAATATTATTTTTATTATTTGTATTAAACTTTATTATCAAATTTCAATTTTTCTTGGTTATGGTTTTATTACGTTTCATTTTTCTCAAATAAAATAACAAAGTCATAAATTTTTTTAAATAACAAAGTCACAATTTTGTGCATAACACGATTTAACAAATAAAGTGTAACACAGATAACAAAGATCGTGAATACCCTTAATTTAATTTAAATTATTGTAATCACATATAAAAATTTTTTTAAATAGTTGTAAATTGTAAACAAAATTTCATCCTTTTTTCCCTCTTTTTTCCTCTATAATTTGGAACGCAGTCGAAATGACAGCGTATTATGTCATAAATGACAGTAATGCTTGTGGTGAATATACGGAGGTGAATATTACTGGGCGTTTACACATGCGATTTTACTCTAATTAGCATCACAATTAAAATAAATTTTTATATTTAAATTATTAAAAATAGATTTATATTACCTCATTGAGTTTGTTTATTTATTATTTTTTGTATGTTTTATCTAGTTTGATAGATTAGTCGTAATAAATTCATGAGAGTAAATGCATGCGACTTCGTCTAGCGGTTTACAAAATTTTCGGTTTATATTATCTTGTAAATAAATTGTCTTCCATGCGTTTAATGAGACGAAAAAAATAATTTTTGTTAGACAATCTGTCTTCCGCCTGCTGCATAACGGTTTCAGGCTACAAAATTTTCATACCTGTCATTTTTAAATGGAATATTTAGTGATAATAGTAATATAGTTTTCATGAAAACCTACTCCTGTAATTAGAAAACATTCAAAGTTCAAATATAAAAATTCTACAATCGTAGTTGAATTGACTTTTCCCAGATAAATGCCATTACACTCTTTATGTTCTGACAGGTATTTAGTAAAAAAGGCAGAAAAATAAAATATTTTTAGTGTTATTTTTATACTTTTCGTTAGTTTTTTAATTTTAATAATTAGACCAAATTCATTTAATTCTTTCGTAAAGTAAACAATAAAAAACTCTCATATAAAACAAATAGTTTTCAGATAAATTCAGTTTGACATTTAAAATGTCAATTGTGAATGCATTGTATTAAAAAACTTTTTGTGGATAAACGTTAAAACCCACGAATGCGTTTTTTAATATAAAAATACAAAATAAAAAATTTAATCTATGAAATTAATAACAAAACAAAGAGTGTGTAGTTATTAAATCTGAAATACGTTGCTGGCTGATTAGTGATTTACATAATAGTTATTAATTTTTCATGGTTGACTTGATAAATGATGATCTGAATTTCACAAAGGGAATAACAATACATATATTTTGGATAATAAATTTTTGTTTCACGACACCACGATGAAATGAATATATTCATATTAAAATAACTACACACACTAAAAGTATAGCAAAGCAACATTCAGCACTTTACAATTAAATTTACTTCTAATTTACAACCTACAACGTATCCCCATTCAACATAAGGGGATAAGAAGCAAATTCAATAGAATATAAAAAATCGGTTCTTGGCATCTATAATTATTTTTAGATATTTAATTTAATTTCATTTTATTTTATCAAAATCTTTTGTTTTTAACATATTTTCTGTTACATTACAAGGAAATAACTTTTTACAACTACCATTACCTAATCCCATCACCGATGCACGTATCCCATTTAATATTGAAATTGTTGGTTGTTGTTGTGGTATTAAACGTGAAGATATCCAACTCATTCCCAATCTACAATATTATACAAAAATATATGTTAAATATAATGTTTAGAGTTGCAGAAAAAAGTTTTATGAGTTATTTTTTTCACACTTTTTAAACAAAAAAAAAAGAAGATCTATCATTATTAATACAGCGATACTGTCATATTGTGGTTGGTGTAATGATTTGTGTAAAATTGAGACTATTAAAATGATAATTTAGCGGTAGCGTTAAATATATTACTTCATCTTGGAAGAAGATACCAACACATCACTTCCAAAAATTGTTATTTTGTTATCTAGCAAAATGATATTAATTTAACATAATCAAACATTTGTCATGTTTATCGAAATTTATCAACCATTTCAATACAACTGATGAAATACGAAACAAAGTAATTTTGAAACCATTAGTAACCAAAAAAAATTGTGTATCACTAAAGTGAATACTTCGATGGTTGAACGTTGACATTTTAGTCTATAATTTTTTAAATAAGACTCAAACTTGAAATCAGGAAAAATAAGGTATAAAACTTATATTAATAGTTTTACAAACTATAATTTGCTACAGGAAATATTATTTTATATTACCCCCATAAAGGCATCCAAATTTTTTGATTGTCCTTTCGATTACGTGAAAATTTATTATTTTCACAAATTGTGTGCTGTAGACATTTTCCGTTATCATTTTTTGCATAAACTGCAGCATCAATTGATTTTAATATGTTTTTACTAATTTCGTTAATCTGAATAAATATTTGATTATTTATTAAATAATTGTTATTTCAAGAAAACACAGAAATTTTACTTGTGTAAATGTTGACATGTCCAAAGATCGTTTTTTTCGTCGAATTTCTGCATTCATATCCAGTTCCTCAACTTCCATTGGCATCATCATCATACTGTTATCATTTTTTGTCTATATGTTATAAGAAAATAAATTGACTTTCTTCTATATGCAATGTATATGTATTTGTACAGTATTAAATTGATATAAATTAAATAGTTACCATTGTAACACACATTATTACTTGTAGTATAAACATTCCAAACGATAGAAATGCTAATGTTGTTAATGCAATATCAAATAAATCTTTAAGACTCATTTCTTTTGAAGAATCTTTCTGTGCATTTTGAACCGCAAAGTCATTGTAACCGCTGCCTGAATGCGAGTATCCTAGAAATTTTATATATATTATATATATATTTGGGGCTCTAACATTGTTCTTAGATTATCAACTCTATATGGTCTTATATTGAATATATTGGATAACGATTGTTGAATCAACTTTCTAAAAACATTTAATTAGAACATAAAATCAAAACATTATTTTAAAAATTAATAATTTTGTATCATTTCGTCATATTATGTGTATGGTTTGGTAACTAAATTGGCTGTAAATGTAATACATATGCTTTTCATATTGGACCAGTTAATATTGTACATATAACGTCGCATTTAATTGTAACTACTTCGATAAAGAAAAAAGCATAGCACTTGAAACGTGTATTTTTGCAATGAATTTTGTGGGCAAAATGCGAGTATTTAGTAATTCAAGTACATATAATTTATATTATATATCAAACTGGTATATGATGACATTTCAAATGGCTTCTTAGTTATATCAATATAAGCATTTTTGGAATATAATAATTAATAGAGTACATCGTAAAACTATAACCAAAATATTTATCTCAGAATGAATTTAAAATAAATAAATAGAAAAGTAATCAGTTTGTAGTTAAGAAAAAAACAACATGCATAAATAAAAATATAAATAAATAAAAATATAGAAAATATACCTCCTCCATGTTTATATCCTTCCTTATGACTGAATATAGTAGATTTAATGTGTTCCAAAAGTTTACGAAAAGGATTATTATTTAAAAGATTTTTCTTTTTAGATAGTAAATGTTCCAAAATAGGATTAGTAGTAGTAATATCAGTAAAAATACCTTGTTCATAATAAGGAGAAAATAAATTTCGTTGATCATTTTCCAAATTATAGGAGTTAATTTGTTGACCTTATTGAAAAATTTTTATTATTCAAATTTTTGTTAAAACGAAAGAAATATATATATATAGATAATTAGAAATAAATTAAAAAATATAAAATAAATAATATAGTAAATTGACAGTATTATAGCATTTAATTTTTATGTTCCTATCTAAAAATACTTACTGACTGGAACTTACCAGTTTTACTTCCGGCAATTGGTAGTGGAAAATTATTTGGTTGATGACGTGGTGTTTCATAATTTTGTAATTCAGGTACCCGAAATTCTAGATTGTGCTAAATATGAAAACATAAAAATATGTATATGTAAATGTAAAATCCTTAAAATTCGGGATTGGAAGAATTTAGTCGCAGGTAGGTTCGGTTGGAGAAGCGTGGGTTTTAATGCCATGCAGTAAGTAATTAAGTATTTAAATGCACATGTTGTACTATTAATATTAAATTTATTTACATTTACCTTCATTGGCTCTTCAACAGCATATCCTGTTATATCAACTTCTTCATAATCATCAGTGTTATAATTGACTATTTGATCATATCGTTTTGAGGGTAATTTTTTAAAATCATTTCGTTTAAGTTTTGAATGCCTAGATTTGCCATCATCATCATCAACATCAGCTTCGGCAGTAACAATTTGTTGTGTTGGTGAAATGTGATTATGTATGTCTTCTAATGTGGTTGTTCTATTTTAAATAAGCTTGTATTATTAAATAAATAGCAAATAATAATATGCATATGTACGTCTCTCGTGATTTTGTCGGTTTGAATTAATATACGTTCATAACTAAGCGACTTTAATTTATTAACTATTATGCTATTACCTATCACTATATGTATTACTATGATTTTTATCAGTAGATATATAGATCATGGGAGAAGTCACTTATTGTCATAAGTGTACTGTATTTAAAATTATATATATATTACTTTGCTAGCCAATTTTTATAAGCTGTTGAACCTTGATCAAAACGCATAACTTCTTGTATATTTTTTGTTAATTTGTCATTAGAATTAGAATTTAATGATGCCATTCCCAATCGATGTTGAATTGATATTGGAACGAAATCTGTTAATATTTGTTCTGCTATAAAATTGTTACACATATATTTTTCCATCATTGACCTATTTATTTTTATTTGAAATTTATATAAAAATTGTAATTATTTTTATAAAATAGTTACATCTACTAATTATTTAAGCAATGCAAATTTTGTGTCACCTGTGAAAACCCATTGTAGATAATGCTTTATTAAAAGTTCCATCTATAATATTTACAAAATCACTTTTATCTTTAGTATCACTTGCATTAACACTATTATTCAAATGATTATATTGATTAATTACACTTAGATTCTTAGATGGTTCATCTAAAAGTAATAATGATGCTGGCATTAAATTTTCATTTAAGATATCATTTATATTTAAATGATATTCTTGCATTAATTGTAATGTTAACTTAAATAAAATAAATAAATTTAATAATTTAATTAATGAATTATCCATTTTTATAATGTGTATCTATCACAATCACAATAATATACTCTTATGAATTCTTAAAATATACTAAAGCTGTATCTTGTTGTATTTTTACTGATATACTTTTTTTCTTTTATGGTTGATAAATTCTTCTTTTTTTTTGTCTACCAGTAAATTATTATATAAAAATGGAACTGAAGTGTAAATTTGTACATACAATACATAAAATGAATAAACATAAAGATAAAATCGGAAATAATGAGTTACACATTACAGAGTAATTAAAGTAATTTTCACCATGAAAGATTATTAAATAATTATTTTCATTCAGTCTGACAATTTCAACGTTAATTTATTTCTTTTAATAAAATATTTGGGTTTTTAGAACAAAATATATTAACTACCAACAGTATATGTACCTGTTACTGGGTCACCTTGTGTCACATTTTCTCTCAAGAAATAGTAACTAAAGGAATTATAATTTCATTTTCATTTAATTGTTTGTATATTTATTTAATAGATTTACATTATATATTTTAGTAGTGTAGTTTTATTTTAATAACTACATTTGTAATATTACATATATGGAATATGAGAAATTTGTATCATCGCATTAAGTTTTCATTTATTGGAAGAAATTCAGCCATCATATATATATTTATATTATATATAAATAATAAAATTTTTGGAGGCGAAGATACAACTTCAAAAAAAACAGGTAGTACGGTGAACCAAATATTGTAATATGTGTAATGATTTCTTTTGGATTGTCCCATAGATGCTGACATCTATCCCGGTTTCCATTTTCGAGCCATTGGTGTGCAACCTCTGGGTATAATCTGTTAGTCATTTGCTTTTTACATATGCCACACTGTTCGGAATATACAACCCCGTATTTATTTATTAACAATATTCCATTCTCATTGAATAAAAGCACTCGACATGGGTGATAGGGCACTGCTTTGTTGTGACCACATACAGAGTTACTTATCCAATATTTGCTGCTATATTTCAGCATTACCCGTTCCTTGACGAATGTTCCATGTGCTATGTATGTAAGATTTATAGATCGTATTGTCTAAAGCAGAGTTCAATACTATATTTTCAAAGATATTCGTGATTTCACGAACGAATATATTATAATTTAGTTGAGTAATTTTTAGCCGCCAAACGAAATCACAATATCCCGATTGAATGACATGCTCTTTAACCACTGTGCCACTGAAAGACTATTGCGTTATTGGATGGTACAATTTTATAATGTCCAGCAAAAATTTTGTTATAGGTTTTAATTTTAAAATAAATTTTATGGGAATGGTGAAAGTTTCCTTGTAGTTAGAATATTATATAACTTTTATAACATTTCACATCTAACGAATCTTTACCATATAAATAAAAACTTACAATTATTGTTAATAATTTAATATATACTCCAATTCTACAATAATTTATATACGATATAATTTTCTTTATATGATACTTTATTTCAGACACTTTTACTTGTTATATCCCATTCATTTATCATAATTTTATTATATGAATAATATAATATTTGATTGATAACAGACTGTAATAAAAATATATGTATTATAATATGTTCAACCAATAAGAATGTACACATCTTTCAAAAATGGGATGCTGTACATTTTATTATTGTTACAGAGAGAATTGCATATCTTATAAAATAGTTGTATACATCATATACACGTTTGTGTGGGGCGGAGCACAATAGATAGGTAATTTGAAAATAAAATTCTCTTATAATAATTCTCTGCAAGACACTAGCGATTTTGTAAAAAAAAATGTTAAGATGTTTGATGACTATATAGATAGATTTTAACACTATTTGTTATTTCATCTTTAAAATATCTAATGAATTAATGTGTGAACTATACGCAAGTATATACGATTTTATATATGAAAACGTATACATTTATATAAGTAATATATCTTATGGTTATGAATAAATACGAGTATTGATAGATAGGGTAATTCTACTTAAAACCGAAAATGCATATAGGCAGACACATTCAATAACAAACTAACTTCTTGTGAGGTACGCACTATGTACCATATACATATATTTATATATATATACAAAAAAAAAAGCCACAAGGTAATTTATAATATACGATTTATATTTAGTATACCACCAAATAATAATATTATAATAATAATTATTATTATAATATTTAGTTAAAGTATACTATATATATAAAACTGTATACACGGACATTTCACTTTAAAAATTTTTTAGTAATTTTAACACGTTAGTGTCAACCTACATATTTGCATAATCAAATAGTTAATTTGTAAATAAGTATAAGTATTATATTTATTTTTCATATGTATTTTAAATTTTTTATTGTCTTTAGTAATTAACACATTATTGAAATAATAGACAGAAAATTATCTTTATGTGTATACGGTTAATTTAAGATTTTAAAATTTGTTTAAAAACCTCTTCGTTTTTTTTTTTTGTAGCTTTTTTTTTAATTTTTACTCTTTACTATTATAATTTATTAAGTATTAATATATTTTTTCATAAATTCGATAAATAGTATTTTATATTTATTCTATTGAAATGTTACTTCATAATATTTATAATTTTAATTAATTTATTGTATGTGTATGGTAATTAACTTTATTATATGTATACAATATATAGTAATAATATAAAGTTTCCACTTCATTTAATCATTATTATATTTTAAATAATATTAGTTACACAACACACACACACAGAGTCATTCATATTATAATTGAAGTAAACATTAATTATATTGGATATTATTTAAAATTTATGTTATTGAATTAATAATTAAAATAATACAATATATGTTATTTATAATTAGGTAAAAACATTATTCAATTTAGTATACTGTGTCATTGTAATTCGGAATAAATATATCTTATTGCTCTCGAATTATAGGTACGTTATTTTTGGTGGTGGAATTTTTGATAGTACTTATAATACACTTTTAATTAACATTTGTGTGTGAATAATTCATACATAAATTATTGGGCCAGTTCAGATCTATACTTAAAGTTTTTACGACCTTCAATTCGTGTTCGATAAGGTATAGCTTATCAAACCATAACAAAATCAATTATCCGAAGTGGCACGATTATAATATTCAATCGAAGAAATTATGTTTTTGGTACACATTTAGCAATGCATCATATTAATATATAATACAGCCGCCACAAATTGAACAACATTGCGAATTATGTTACATAGATTTTCATTACTTGAACAACGTCTATTTTTATGGAACAAAATGGGTGCGTAAAATTTTCGGTTGTTGGTTAAAGTTTATGGTGAACGCGTCCCAACGCACAAATAACTTGTGAACATAGGTTTGATCGGCTACAAAAGTGCGGTGACTTCAATCTCGGTACCGTAAAGACTGTGCAAAAACACAAAAATATATTCAAAGATGCAGTGTTCACTGGATGAAAACTCGACACAAATAGAAAAAAAAAAATTGACCGAAATATTAAAAGTTATCCAAGCAATTATTTCCATATTTACTTATATGTCTTTGGAAAAGATCTAGAAAGAAGAAAAATGGGTGCGGAATAGGAAATGAAAGTAAGAAAGATCGAAAAGTAAAATCTTGCTTGAACGATACAAAAATGAATATTTTTTTGACACGAATTGTTGTTAGCACAGAAAAATTGATGTATTTCCACAATCCTATATAAACGATCTACACATTGGCCAAATCCACGTCGGTAAAATCAACTCCAAAATTAAATATCCATTGAATAAAGCTTTAGCTGTGTATTTAATGACATCAGAATGGAATTGTGTGTTAATTATAAACTTATAATACTTTTTGAAATGTTTACTGGTGGTGGTAGATTAGTTTAGAAATTCAATTCGGTTCAATTTTCCAGCCAAATAGTTCAATATATAATTGCGACAAATTGCTGTACAGATAGTGTGCATCTCAAATGTGAATACCCATCGCTCTGGCAAATCGGGAAAATCGTATAAGGATTTGTGTAACTATAGCTGCAGTTTTCGTAATACTGGACAATAGCAGTTTATAGAATAGTTTGTCAAATTTGATTTCCTCTTAAGCTTCTGGTGAATTAGAATTTCAGAGTTGAAATACAAAAAACAAAGTGTTCATGTATGTTTTGAACCATAGTTGTGGAAACATTTATGATTTAATAGTAAAAAACTTTTTTATTAAAAATAACAACAATTTGTAAATTTTAAAAGATATTGGTTAAAGGATATGATATTATATGAAGGACAAACCAGCCAAATACGAGTACATTATAATTACATTATTACGTATTCATTTTCTATGACCAATTAGTATTAAAACAAAATTAAAACAGAGGGTTAAATAAATTATATTGCATATTAATGAAAAATTATCGATAAATATTGGGGGGAATGGCAATACGAAAATAATTCTTTTATTTAAAATATTTAATAACTAACTATCTTATAATACAATATAAAAATAAATACAATAGACACGGATATACAAAATACAATTAATACTGCATGCATATAGAAACTGCGAGTAATAATATTATTAATGAGTTTTTACAGTGTGAAAAATCACTTAACAGGACCATTATCTACCGACAAATTAAAAACCATTACAAATGCCTAATTTAATAAACACGCAATCTTTTTTTTTCGTGTGAAATATTAAAAGTGCGGTAATATATATTGAATTGAATGAATTCAATATATCAATTATGTGTATAATAAAATATTTACCATATATTAATAATGGATTTTTGTTTATGGTTTAATTTTTAATTTAATATTCCACACAAGATTCAGAGATATACCTATATACTAAATATTTATCTTGATCATTGTTTATAGCACATGAAATCATTATCATATGTTTTCTTAATGCGATTCTATCCATTTATACACAAAAAAACTGTTGGGGTAACATTAATCTAGTCAAATCAAAATATTATTCCATATCTACCGCACAAAAAAGGTATATAATGTATATAAAATTGATGTAAAACGATAATTTGTTATTATGGCACTTATATTACAATGGACCAATGAGATATAAACAGCTGTTTAGAAGTTTATCTTAACATTTTACCCCCCAATATAAACCACTTATAACATTATATCAAAACGCATATAAACATGTAATATATATAAATATAAATAAAAAAAAAAAAAATTGAAGACGAACTGAGTACATCCAAAACATACCACAAAAACGAGGCCGGTTCGAAAAATTTTTGTGTGAAGATACAAATTTTATCACTTGTTTAAATATTTATTATTATTATTTTTTATACAATGTGTTTCAAAAGACGTTATGGCAATTTTAAAGTATATGTAAGAAACTTTATACAGCTTCACTTTCTGCGCATTTAAACGTGGTTGTACACATTTTTGTTGTTTAGGAATATATCGAATTTTCATAATAAGCTATGCCATGCCATGCACTGAAGAAATTGTTGGCAATTTTTTTTAACTATAGTTACCGAATAATAGTATACTTTAGATTATATATATCATTAATTAGCAATTGCACACCCAATGAAATTAGTAGAATTCCAGACGCACCCATATTATTTTTTCAGTTTCCAAGTGTGATGTGGTAAGAAATTAGTAGAATTCCAGACAGTTGTTAAGTGTGATGTGGCAAGAAATATATTTTGTTATGTTCAACCATCGACATGTGTTCAACAAATTATCTATTGTAATATAACAAATTGAAATTTACTGTATAATAAAAATATTTTATTGGGGAAAAAGTAGATTAATTTTTTTCATTTAATTACAAATAACTTTTCAAACTGGTCCCTCATACCTAACCTACAATAATAATACTATGGGTTGAATAATTTTTCTATATATACATTTTTTTGTAAATTTATTAATATTTATATAAACACATAAGGGTTAATTCACAATATTTTAAGTAATTTAATTTATTTGAATATTAATGGTAATATAATTTAATGATGTAAAATTCATGTAGTAAATGTACGTAATATTAAAATAAATGGTATGGACTTGAAGAATAAAATATTATTTAAATATTTATTTAAATGCAAAATAAATATATATAGAATTTAATTATTGTGAATTATTTTATTTACAAATTTTATATTATGTGTATGTGAGTATGGAACAAAAAGTAGATAAATAATGATATTTAAGTAGATAAATAATATTATTCATCATATTAAATATAGGTGTATATTTATTTATATTTAATTTTTTTATACTTAACACAAAATACAGATATGAGTATTTATGGTAATTTGAGAATATATAAATTATACGACATATAGATGGATATAGGTAATAATAGGGTAATAGCTAATATAGGTACATTGTTTTATTATTTAAATTAATTAAATATAATTATAACAATTGCGGCATATGAATTAATTGAATTTGATTATGATTTATGTTGTACGTTATTAAAATATAACCTTAAATTAAATTAACTTAATTTATTTCTTTATTTCTGTTTTTCACACATGAAACGTTAAGTCTAATCTACAACCAAGAATATTCAAATTCAGATATATGATCAACACGACATAGATCATGTACATATCTGGTACAACAATTGAATAGTACATCATAATACAACAAATTAGGAAGCATAAGAGATAAGACCAACATGCACCGTTTTCATAAACATTAATTGAGTATTTTCTTGGTTACAGCAGTAAACAATTTATGTGTTTTTTTAAAAATGGTACAAAAAGAATTTCTTGCAGTGATTAAAAACACTTCCATATGAAAGTTTAAACCCCCAAATTAATCAAACAGAAGTTGGATTCTGTTCATGGTGATAATATACCATCGGATTACACCGTAAAACCATGGGTAAATAATTTTAAATGGGTCGTACAAGCACAGAAAATTAACATCGTACAGGAAGACCAAAAACAGCCACTGCGAACCGTACGAAAACTCTTTTGATATTTATATAACAGATAATTAATTGCATGGTTTTCTATAATTAATCTTTTTATCTATCAAAATATATGAGTAATTGTAAAATATTTTTATAAATGATGTACATGCTATAGATAACTAATTAATAACTATATCAATTACTTAAAAATTATAATTGCATTATACAAATGTGTATTAAATATTTAACAATAAACCCTAATAAAGTTATATGTGTACTATCGTTATGTGGTTGTTCCCCAATTTAAAAAAAAATTAATATGGATGTTGCTATCTTCCATGTTTAATTGCACATGTCAATTTATCAGAAATAATACAGTGTTATATATTGCGAGTGCATTTGTTCGTTTATGGAATAAAAAAGAAAAACGGATATCTTTGAAAATATGATGTTGGACGCTATTCAAAGATTAACAATGTTAATCACCTATATAAAAATAATAGTATTTTGAAATCATATCTATCTTTCGTTAATTACAATACAATTGGTAAATTATTATATACTCCCATGCGGAGTAATTTATCAACTTGACTGTAATGACACATTTATTGGATGACATAAAGCTCCACTTGGAGCAATATATGACTTAAAAAAAAATATATATAGTGTGAGAATATAGATGAAAAGAAAAAGGAGTTGGGTAGTACATATTTTCTATAGAATAATTAAATAAGACACAGATTTATCAAATTATGTTTTAAAGAAAAATAAAGTGATTCCATCTGTGTTTAATTCGTTGGTTCCTTATGTCTTTTCCTCAGATTAAACAATGATGGCATTCGACGGCATGATGGTGATATTGGAACAGCATAGTCCGCATACAGTTATGATCAGTTAAACTTCTGACAAAACATTTTTTTCTTTAACCGGCTCCAGTATTATTATTAAGAATATTTTTAGTTTTTTGTTTTTCGAATTTCATTCAACAAATCTTTATTAATTTCATGATTGTGCAAGATTGTTTTAATTGTTAGATTTTTTTTGTATGTGTAATCTGCTTGAGTCATTATATTGTTCATATATTACAAAGAATATAATATATAATTATATAATAGTTGTTAATAGTACACAAAATACATACATATATAAATTTGGTATTCAACATCTTATGATAAATATAAAAATATTGTTTTATATAATTTATTTATTTTAACAATTGTTTATTGAAAATCACACTAATTTTCTGTTTTTTTTTTTTCTAAATCCATCATCGATCTATCATATTTTTTGATATGCATGTTAAAATTTGTTGTTCGTTGACTTTAATGGTGATGTAATTTTTTTTCTTTTATTTTAGTGCTCCCGGATTTAATTGTTATATAATAATATGAATGTACATTTTCTTTTGAGCCAAGGTTAATTTTCACTGAACTCTATGTATATACTTATATATATATAGAACAGAACTTAAGTTAATTACTAATTGATGCTTTTATATACAAATATGAGTTAATTTATGTATATGCGCGTCATAATATATTAGCTATACCATAAAATTAGGGTATAGTAAATGTTTTAAAATTATTCAATTATTCTTATATAATCTGATTATACGAAAAGTGTATAATAAATATCCTCTAAAAAAATAAGACCAGCATCTTTATAATTTATCTTATATTATTATTATGCTCTTCAACACAAACGGTGAGAATAAAGAAAAAATACCATCATCATAACAAAGAATGAGATATAGAAATGTATATATAACACGCGATGATATTAAATGGAAAAGGTGTAAAAAAGGCGTTAACCATTATTTGTGTTAAAAAATAAAAAACCAAATGATGCTTAACACACCGTGTGTGCGTGTGTTTGTGTCTCTCATCAATAAACATACAATGAATATATATGGAAATAATGATTATATTGTTATTATTATATTGTATATGGTATTAAAAGTGTTGATATATCCATAACACAGAGATTTGTAAAAAAAGATTTTATGATTCAGTATTAATTGTGTTACTGTTTAAATTGGTTAAATTACGCATCAATTCAAAGAGATGATATGGTTGTATTTTTTATGTGTAATAATGTTTATTTTATCAAAATTGTGAAAAATTTATAGATTTTATTTTAATAATTTTATGTGATTATAATTATATATAAATAAAACTAAAAACATAAATAAATATGGATGAAGAAAATAGTTGTGATCAATATTCGGATGATAGTTGTGAATCAACAAATGAAATGTTATATGAAAAACCAGTGAATTTAAAACAAACATCAAGATTTTCGTTTAGTATTAGTGAATTAAAAAATTCAAATAATAATTGTTTAACAAATAAAGTGAATAAAAATAAAAATTTTTCTATCGAAAATATATTAGGTCTTGAAGAAAATGTTAAATTTAATCGTGATGATAAATTATTAAATAATTTAAAAAATTCGTCAATAATAAAACCAACACCAATATCACCGTCAGCAATGCGCGATAGTAGTATGTACCCTATAAAAAATAGTTATTATATCTAATTTAAACTGATTAATTTATTTATTTATATATTTATATTTTTATTTAATTTTTTCGTTTTTTTCCCGTTTAGCTACAGTTCCAACCGTATTAGACTACTTAAATTCTCGAGCAGTGAATCGTGTAGAAAAATTACCATCACATAATAATAATAATAATAATAATAATAATAATAATAATAATAATAATAATAATAATAATAATAATAATAATCATCATTCACCGCCACTTAATTCATATGAATATCATCATCATCATCATACAACATCATTACCGATATCAAGTCCACATACAAATTTTTTATATTCTAATTGGATTGGACTGCACGCTAAATCGCCTACCCAAACAAATTATTTGCTTGGATTACAAGGTAAATATATTCAATATATATTTTTCTGTTAACAAGAAATGATACAACAAAAAAATCTTAACTTATTTACATAAAAAAAAAAAAAAAAACATTGAATTTTAGTTTTTCTAATATTTATTTCAAAACATAAAAATAAAGAAAAACATGTATATTATTATAGACAGTACACACATAAATAATACAATGTATATAATAAGAAAGAAAAAAAAAGCAGTAAACTTAAATATTTACAATGTAAATCAAATACCAAGAACAACTAATAACAAAGTCTTAAAAAAAGGATTAAAAAAGACGAAAGTTTAATATTATTATAAGTTTTGTTGTTTTAAAAATTAACAAGTTTATGTCAAATGCATAATCGCGTTCATCGTCGTATAACATATTTTTGTTATTATATATTATTATTATATTGTTATATGTAGAACTATATGGCACTTTTGTATATGCGTATATATCGTATTGAGATAGACCAAACAATTTTTAAGAATTCATGATTTTTTGGAATGTTTAACAATAAAAATCATATTTGATTAAGTCATATATACCTTACCAATGCATATATATTATATTATTATAATATTTCATATATATATAAATTGTACAATCAAGTTTTTAAGGTAATGTTTATTTTTTAATTCTCATAAAATTTAATGGGTACTTACTTATAATTATTTATCTAATAATATATTAATAATATATTTTTAAATATGCGGTTTTAGGTGTTTATTATCAACCATCATCGGATGGATACTTTTTATATTTATATATTATTATATTATTATTTGAATTTATTTTTTGAACCAAATTTATGGAAATATATAATTAAATTTCACAATAAATTATTTTTCATACATTTTCTTTTACTTCTTTATTGTTAAAGTTTTGCAAAAATTAAAACAACCATTAATTTGCAATTAATAATAATATTATATGTGCCATATTTTAATATTTTTATAAATATTCACCAGCTGCACCAATTTATGAAATAGCATTTATTTGCATATGTTGTATTTTTTCGTATATTTTAATTGAAAAATATTTATTTAAATTTGTATATATTTTCTTTTTAACACACTTCAACATAATCATAAAACAATTACAATATATTAAATTAATCACTATAGATTATATGTTATGTATGGAAGAAGTCTGATATCTATCTAAAAGCAACTATCTAAATTAATATATATAATTAATTTATTAGGCACGAACGAAAATGAAAATGAAAAATTAAATGAAAAAGTAATATAGCATTCAAAATCACGCCTCTATACCGAGTAATATGTGATTTAGTTTCTCAATACTGATTATATTATACTAATATATGCTCGTACACAATTATAATATATTATAGTACATATATTTTATAGGTGATATCGGAAAGTACCTGATTCAATTTAAGTAAGACATTTGTCGGTATTTATTTTAATATTGCAATCATTCTGCTGCGGGTTACCATTTGTTTATGGAACACATATGCACGAATATAATTATGAATACAGTGTTGCACGCTATTCAAAGATTAGCAATGTTAATCACACGAAATTATATGGGCTAATTATTCATTAAAAAAATAATGAATTTAAGGAAACATCAAACTTTCGATAATTGCAAACCGATTGTTATTTTACCTACTTGACTATAATAATTTAGATCTTAAATTTCTTCTGTTTATTTAAAGATTAAAGATTTAGATATGTTTAAGATAAGAATTTTCATCTGTTATTTTTTTATCGTTTTTTTATTTATCTTAAACTCTTTCTTTTAAATAACATTGTATTGAAATTAATTTTATGAACATTTTATAATTACTTTTCTTATTTTTTTTTCTTTGTTAACTTCGACTATACAAATTTATAAATATTCTTATTTAGTATTTTTTAGAATGCAGTATATATAGCGTTCATGTCGAACGATCGTAAAGTATATGAAATTAAATAAATCAAAATATCCGTATAAGTTATTATATTTTGGCGTCCTATATCCTTTAAGGCATATTAGGAAAATTCTAATAATATTAAGTTATCTGAATTTCTCCTTAAGCCCATAATTTCAAATTATGGAATTTATCATAGATTTTGAATAAATTAATGTGATGGAAGGATATTATAAATGAATGTATATAAGCATTTTGTTGTCTATATGTAAGAATGTTTTATTAACACAGAAAATGTATTTGGTGATAATTGTTTGTTTTAGTTCTATTCTTACATATATATGAAAGGTTGTTGTTTTTCTGCAAAGCAAATAATCACAATCCAGTGAGGATCTTCACCATCAACGTTTTGTCAACGTTTTTTTTCCACATCACTTATGTTAGACGACCTTCTTTATCTTTTTTTTTTATGAAGTACAAACCTAATAATACTTTGCTTCCTTATATCTTATATTCAATTCAATATGCAATAGTTAAATATTTCTATTAATTATTATAGAATTCATACCATACCAATCATCACACACTCATCATAATAACTATATATGTACTATGTAATATAATAAGAGACTTGTTGGTTCCATCAGTCGATATGATTGCATGCGATGCATATTTCAAGCTCCAGTACAAAGTATCAAAAAGAATTTTTTCCAATTTTTGCTTCTAAATAATGTCAAACCAATAACGATTGATAATATAAAATAATTGATGTTTTAATACATCACTTATCCATATCTAAAATTAAATTATAATTATCGGTGGTAAATACAATAAGAGTATATTATTTATTATTTGATTGTATCAATATTTAATAATTCTATAAGTTGCTCAATGTCGTACAGAGTACGACCCATATAACGATGATACGTATTTAATTTCTTAATTATGTATCGTATTTATTTGGACATTACGTAATATATACTAAATTATTTATATAATTAGCACAGAAATATATATATGTATATTTTACAATAAATATATTTTATTTAATATAGATTTTTTACGTGATAATATTAACGTTTACCATTTACCTAAATAATATAAAAAAAAAAAAAAAATGTTATAATAAATATAAAAATAAAATAATAATATTAATTCCGACAAACGATTTAACTTAACTAATGGGTAAATACAATTTAAAATATAAAGAAAAATCATGTGCCAAAATTTATATTTCATGATTTTCACCACCACCATAACATAATAAATGTATGGAATACTAAAAGTATATATAAGTTCAAATATATATAGATACACCATTTGTCCGAAACATAATCGGAATGATTTTCTAATATATGGATCTGCTTTTGATTTATGTATTTATGCACAGTCTTTAACAAATCGTCACAATTTTATGACATTTGCTGCAATGTAATTCAAAATACAATGAATGCAAATACATTAAGTGACACCTGCAGTTTTTGTGCCTTTGTCGATAAGTGTACAGAGAACAAAGAACCACAAGATGAAATGCTTAAAATGGTATATGGTGATAATTGTTTATTAAAGTTTTTGAGCGGCAGTGACAATTCTGAATCTGAATAGTTATAATAAATGGAAAATGTAATTGTTAATTTCTTAAATTTTTTCTATTCTTCCATTTTCCATTAATCCATTTCGTGTATTTTTCGAACAGAAGGTGACCGTATTTAAAATAAATTATTATATTAACGAGAAAATTGATCTTTAAATAATTTTTCGATAAATCATATTATTATTATAATAATAAATAAATATTGTATAGGAAACTTTTAATATTTTAACCACATAAATGAATATATCATACAATATAAATATGTGAAATCTATATAATATTATTTTTAAAAAGTCGTGAATAAACTATTACTTGTTTACATAAAATATTTACTACCTAATATGCAAATTTATATGTACACCTTAATTGAGTACTAATCGTTTGTCTCGTGATTTAATTCTTTTTTATTGAAAAATTTTTGTTGGTAAAATTATTAGATTTAAAAATTTACACCAATTATGATATATTCATAAATTAAATATAAATATTATAAATAGTGCGTATTATTATTTATAAAAATGAACAATCCATATATAAATATAATATGATAAAATGAAATTGATTTTGTTAATTGCTATTATATGGCTATACTTTAGTTTCTAATTTTTTATTATTGACTTTTTAGATATGCAAATTGCCCACTTTTTTTGTTTATATATTATTTGCTAATATATTCTTAGAAAATTCACTCTAATTCATGTCCTATTACTAATTGCGGTTATTGTTTTAGTCGATTTATTTCAATTATTTTTTCTAAAATTTTTAATTAATGATATAGAATTAAAATACTTATCACATTGTATTTCAAAATATAATTTTCGGTAAAACTTTTTACTTTTTTTTTTTTATTCTATGGATATATTTCAATATTCTCTCTCACATAATAATGAAAATGATTAGCATATGCATTATTATTTATTAATATTAATATCGGCTTTCAATATTCGTGGTTTAAATAAAAAATATTGTTAAAATATATTATTATTGCTTGCATCATTGTAATTGATTTCACCTTGTGTGTATTATGTGATTGTTATAATCCTTAAAAAAATAAAGCGGTTAATCTGTTAAACAAATTCATGCTATTTTATTTTATTACATGATGATATAGGTACATATTATTTTTTATTTTTCAAAAGTGATATATGTATACTCGTACGTTGCCGTATTTACACAATTAATAAGTGTGAAAGATATTTTTATGACATTTTAATTTCAAAAATGTGTTAAATAATTTTGACAGCAACTTGTTATAATAATACGCTTTTTTAATCTATTTTATTCTAATTATGTAAATTGGTATTTATAAATTATAATTTTTATTATTGTGTGTATATATGGATATATATATGGTAATGTGTAGTGAATTTATAATTTAAAAATATAAAACTTAAAATATCACATATCTATTAAAATTATAATAATAATAAGTCGGTTTTCTATTATATAGTATATTTCCATATCTATGGTATATATATTTTTTTAAAGTGATAATAATAATTTTTAACATTGAAAATATGTGTGACGAGTATGTAATAATGAATGAATTTCATTAAATAACTATAACATTGTCCGAAAAACAACCGAAATGGTTTAAGAAAAAAGTAAACAATTAACAATTATTATTACAATAGTAGAAAGAAAAAAAGTACTCGGTTGTTTTACGGACAGATTTATTCTACCACAACTGAAACACATTGATTCGTCGATGTACCGGAAAAACTTTTGTTTTGGATATACATGCATTTTAAACGTTTCGGTAGTGCGTTTTTTACCAATTTTTAAAACGGATTTTCATTCTTTGTTACATTTATCGACTGACATAAAAAAAACTACATTCACTTCCGCCGAATTCCAATCCGATTCTACTAGCTGCTTCATTAATTAATCAACAGCTTTATAGATAATGTTACTCGATGTCTATATATTAGAAAGTCATTCCACGTAATTTTTCAGACAGAGGTTGCATTACACGATTACACATACAAAAGGTGTGTCATTTAAATGTTTAATTGTGATTTTTAAGTAAATTGTTTTCTACAATTTTACATAAATTATAACAAATGTTTAAGTAAATTTATTATATGTTAATTGTATGGAATTATTGATAACAATTCCGTAGTCATGTTTGCTATAAAGCTTTTCCATTATCTATTTTTGTTAAGACGAGTTTGTGTTTTAAAATGCTATCATGCCAAAAAAACACATAAAGTTATAGATAATTTAAACGTTTATCCTTTAGTTTTACAATTTCTATTCGTAGAATAGACCTTCATGCCATAATTTTTTTGGACAAGATGCACAGTTTAATATTGAATATTGTTGTAAAATTTGTTTGTTTCAAAAAACTTTTAAATAAAATATTAAAGGTCAATAATACAAAATCACATTTTGACCATTAAATACAATAATTCTATATATATTCTGCTGTAACCATTTTGTAAATGTTATTTTGAAAAATTAAATCCGTAAAATCATGGTGAAAATGCTAAATATTATTTCTCATTCATAAATCACAACTAATTAATATATTTATTCACATATATTTTTGTATTTTTTTTTTTGTATGGTAATTAATATTATTATTAATTAAATTAAATTAAATTCTTTACAGGCCCAAAACCATCTGGTAAACGTTCACGAAAACCGGGTGTTGATCGTAAACCACGACAAGCATATAGTGCCAAACAATTAGAAAGACTTGAAAATGAATTTAAACAAGATAAATATTTAAGTGTGAGTAAACGTATGGAATTATCAAAAACATTAAATTTAACTGAAGTACAAATAAAAACATGGTTTCAAAATCGTCGAACAAAATGGAAAAAACAATTAACATCAAGATTGAAAATAGCACAGCGTCAAGGTATTTATGCTGGCCATTATTTAACAGCTGGATTCGCTGGTCATTATCCAATTTTTGCACCATATTATCCGAATCCATTATGTTTGATTGGTTCAAATGCCCCACCAACACCAACAACATCAACAACAGATGGTAAAACTGAATCAATGTCATCAATATCACCATAATATAAAATTAGAAACATTTTTATAATTATTTTAATTTGTATTTTTAAATAAATAAATAATAAGTTAATAATAAAACATATAAGCATTTAATAATTTTATAGTCTATATATTCTATAGTTTTAATTTTTTATTTTAATAATTATTTTTTAGATTAATAATTATTAGAGATTATTGGTTGCGGTTAATTTTAATATTTTGCTGTATATAAATTAACAATAAAAAATATCTTACCTGTCACCACATTTATATGTATACGATATTTCAAAGAAATAAATTAAATTTTTTAAAATAATTAATGATTATATTTTATTTATGTATAATATAAATTAGAAGAAGAAATAAAATACTAATTTTTTTAATTAAAAAACTTCTGATGGATACTACGAGTATTACTATTTTATAAATTTACATATACAAATCAGAATTTTATTGAGTGTTGAACTTCAGGTGTGGTATTTATGTGCTTCATCACATTATCATATGTCTAACGACTGTAAGCTCCAACAATTCGATCGATGTGCGGCCAGACCTATCTAAAAAGTTTTGTCATCAGACGCATCTTACGTAAATGTGATAAAATAAACAAATAGTGATATTTAATTATTTAAACATTTAATCATGCCACACCTCATGCGAATGAGAATTAAACCTGGAATTGAGTATAGTTTCACAGTATTTATATTTCAAATAATACTTTACACTATTATTTAAAATATAACTACAGTGGCGATAATCAATTCTTTGTTTAATTCTCTTTCACAATAAAATATATATATATATTTGAAAAGTCGTTGATCACTGCAACATTAATTTTACTCAATCCTTATTTAATTCATTTTCATAATATATATATAGCTTGAATAAATGTGTGAGATTATCCTTATTTTGTCTTTATTTCAAAGTCTTTGTTCTTTAAAATAACAGTATCATTTAATTGCACCTGTTTCATAAGCTATCATATACGTGGTGTAGCACGACTAAATGTGAAAAATATCCTCATAAAATCCCTGAATTATTCTTTCTCCTTGTCCATGTCCGAATCCGGATCAGTAGAGTAGAGAGTATCCGTATTATCGAATTATCACTGTATATACATATCAGTTCTACGGAAAAACATTATTTTATATGATTTTCTATGCACAATATAATTTCATAGTGTACAATAAAATACTTCTTATACATTGTAACAATAATTAAAGATAAAATACAATTACATCAATATATTGTACATAAAATATTAAATTAAAAATATATGGTACTCTACTAATTGTAAGTTGCTTAAAAAAAATATTTTTATTTTGTTGAATATTTATTTTTTATATATTTTTTTCGATTTTTCTTAATTTTTGTTACAAACTTTTTCTATTATATAATATATATATATATATTTACACATAACAACAGTTGTATAATATACAATTATTTATTTAAACTAAAATATGGATTTTTATTTTTTCTCTTCAGTTAATAATAATTAATAGCTACAAAAAAAAAAAAAAAAAAAAAAAAATAGAAAAAGAAAAGAGGAATTTGTATAAAGATAGAGTCTTTCTAATTATGTATATTTTTATTTACTTTTTTTTGTAAATTCCATTTTATAGAAATTATTTATAATATATAATTTGACTTAATTCTTAAATGTTAACTTAATAATTATAATTTATTTAAAATGTATAAATGATTTATGATTGCGTGATGTGATCTTTTGCATATTTTTAATAAGTTCCTTTTTGACGAACATTTTTCATTATGTTGTTATTATTATTATTATTATATATCGTTGTTCTTTCTGATGATATGATTATAGAAGATGATATGGTATATGGGCGTTGTATTACAATTTTCTATTTCTATAATATATAAATAATTTAATTTTTCTAATAAAAAAAAATCCTAATAATTTATATTCCATTTAATTTCTCTTGTTCCTGTTAATCTAATGCTTCTTGTCCTGTAGATGGTAATAGGAAACATAGGAAACCGCTTACTGTAAACATTTATAAAAACATATATTAATACTAACATTTTTATATACAATATAAATTATAAATTATAAAAACTTACTGAATAACATAGCCGCAAATAATACTATAGGTACAACACAATTTAAGTCTATTAAAAATCCAAATACTAACATTCCAACCAGTGCACCACCTCTACCAAATGTTAAAGATAATGCCGCCGCCATAACTCTGTGTTATAATTATTATTTATATTATTATTATATTTAAAAGAAACACATTTTTCAATTTAAACAATAATTTAAAAGGATCGCTTTATACAAACCTTAAATTTGTTGGGAATAAATCAACCATGACACAATATACTGTACTTATACCGAGTGATGTTAATGCTTCAAAAATAGCCGATAATATAAGATTTTGTGTTGAGTCAACAACAAAATATAATCCAATTGTCACGCCACCAGCAACAACTAAGCTGAACACTGATATACAATTAAAAAAATAAGTGTAATACAATTAAAAACTAAATTAGAAATATCATAAATTAAAGTGAAATTGAATTATTACCCAAAAAGAATTTAGCGCCTAATTTATGAACACAAAGTGGTAACCAGAAGCTTGTTGGTATGCAAGCTAAACCGATAATAATAGTATGTAAATAAACACTATCTTCGATAACACCTCCACAAAATTCATCAACTGCCGTCCTAATAGAAAAACAAAAATGCGAACACATTATTAACTAAAAATCTAAATATAATAAAACGTAAAATTATTATTTATAGTAAATACATACGAATTTCCCTCGCTTATAACAATAGACGATACTAAGCACACAGAAGCTGTTTCACCGGGATAGTGGGTTTCAAATTCTTCAAAACGATAAAATAATTCCGGAAACCAAATCATAAGTGTATAATAACTTGTTGTTAAACCAAATTGTATGGCACATGTCAATGATGTATTACGAAGATGTGGAGCTTTGCACAATGCTTTTGTTTGTGACCAAATTTCAGATAATAATAATTTTAATTCTTTTGGTTTGCGTACACTTAATGCTCTCACCGATTTGTTTGCTTTTTGTGAAATTGTATTAATTTTTTGTTTTTCTATTAATGATTTTACCTGTAACAGAAATTGTAATTTATTGTATATCGGTCGGTCCATAAAACTATTATTATTATTATATTAAAAAACTAATTATTCTTTACTGGATATTCAGATGGATCGTTGCCGGTATTTTGATGATAAATATCTTTTAAAATGTCTAAAGCTAAATCGGCTTCACCGCATTCAATTAAGAATTTAGGACTTTCTGGGAAGAAAAACAGCCAAAATCCTAATAATAAACTATATAAAAATAAAAATAATGATATATAATTTTTGAGATTTATACAATAATTGATAATTATTATAACAGCTCTATAATGAATTACCTTGGCAGTGCACATATTGCAACAAATAAATTCCAACTATGAAAGTAAAAACCAGGTTCATTAATTTGAACATCAATAGGAATAATTAGCCAAGCAATACCTTAATACGAATTAATATAAATAAACATTTTTTTAAAATACTCTATTTTAAAATATAAATACATATTATAAATAAAAAAAAAAATTATATTCCTTACCAGGCAGTACTATTATTCCACCTGTCCAAAACATTTCCATCCAACATAAAATTTTTTCTCTATAACGCGTTGGTTGAAATTCTCCCAAATATGGAAAGCAAATACCCATAGCACCAGCAATTCTATATAAAAATTATAAATTTGTTTTCTCAAATAGAATTTGGTCAACTGTAATATACGATGTGTATATGGCAATAAAGTTGTTCACTGTGTCTGTGTTGCATGAATCACCTCGTCTGCCTTCACTTGCTAATGCAAAACCTTAACATTTTTGTCAATGATTTCAGTAAACTTTCGATTGTGTAAATATGTGTACTTGTTTCATTTGCTCTGTCAGAAAATAGTACTTGGGATCATACTGCTTATTACGATTCAATTGTACGATACTAATTTTCAATTTTATTTAAATCATTATCATGTAACAATATCGAATGATAAATATTGTCACTGATTATCGTATATTATTTTGTTAATATTTTTGATATTTTATTGCGTTATCATATTTGTGCGATATTGAAAGATTGTTTTGAATCGAAATACACAATAGACACTACTTTCTGATTATACTCAATGAAATTCGTGTTTACACAAACCTAACCATATCGATAACAAAAACCATACACTATATGTTTAATTTTAGCATTTGTGTGGCTGTGAGGTTTCATACAGTTCACATTGGATTACGGTTAACAATATTACCATTTACACTGGAATAAAATTATTAATTTTTCCAATCTTCATATAATTTATACTTACGCGAAACCATTGAATAATCTTAATATCATAAAAACTCCATAGTATTGTGCAATTGATGAAAATAAACCACAAATGCCATCCATTAATAGTGTAGCTATTAAAACGATTCTTCGACCTTTTGTATCTGCTAAACATCCCCAAAAATATGAACCAAGTAACATACCTGAAAATAACGAAAAATTTTAAACTTTTATTTGTATATTATTGTAAAAAGCTCAATGTTACAATTTATATATCACCAAATTTCATTGCTTTTTCGGGCAGACACAATAATAAATTTTACGGGAAATCTAATCGTTTTCTTTACTATATAACTAACCTACAAAACATTTCCTCATTTTGGAACACAGATAACGCGAAAATCATTTTAATATTTTCAATGTAATATTGTTATATATTTTTATTATTTATTGTATTTTATATATTGTAGTTTATTGGTTATTTATATTTATATTTATTATCATATTACACAATTATTATTTATTACATTTACAAACAGACGGAAAGAAACACATGTATTTTTTTTTTTTTAAATAATAATCACATTTTTTCGGTATAAAATATGATTCTACAGTAACGATATATAAGCAGAAATTTGTTTAATAATTAAAGTAAATGAAGTATATTTAGTGTAAATATTACAACAAACAGGAAAAACATTTTATGATAACAAATACTGTTCTGACTTTTACATTAAAAATTAATTATTTATTACACTTTAACAAACAAATATATATGTAATTTTAATATGCAATCAAGAAGAATAAATAAATACTATTAAAAATTAACCTTCTGTTTGCATTATTTAATCTTATTTTAAATTATATACGCATTTCAAGTGCTATTGAACTGATTTGCTGAATATGCACTTTTGAATTACAATGCGTATATACTATATGTGGAAAGTATGCACACCGCATTTACATGATTGACTCAGCATTGTATATAATATAATATAATAATATTAATGACATTCAATTTTCACAGTAATTTAACCAATTTTTTTTTTCTTAATCTGATTTCAGAACTAAATGGTGTTTGGAATAGTCTAATGGCTATAGATCAAAAAAACACTCAAGGTCAAAGCTGAATATGTATGTGAAAATATATTAAAATGAATAAAAATATATATATAAAATAGGAAATTATTTGTATTAAAAATAACATTTAAACATATTATCCTTTTTAATGGTAATTTTTTTTTTATCATTAAATAAGTTCAAATATGCTGTCAAATTGAATTAATGCAAAAACATATATAAATACGTGAAACTTATGAAATTTGAACATAAATGTGAAATGGATAGTTATTTTCCTTTTTGACACGTTCCTGCGGTAAAAAGAACAAATGATACACGGTAAATTGTATCATTCATTGTTATAATAAAGCACCACATAAGATTTACAATTATGAAGAAATTCGCATTAAGACTGAAAGATGAAAGGATTTTTTATTGAACAATTTATTTATTGTTATGAAGGTGGAAAAATGTGGTTGCAAGAACAATCCGGAAGCGATATAATAATATTTCTGGGGATTTTAAACAAATATATATAAAATTAAAAATAAAAAACTTTATCCTTTCTTACAAAATAAAATGAACAATAATTATCTTCGTTTATTCACAAGTCTTTTTTTTTGTCTATAATTGCAGAATATAAATAGTTTTTCACTAATAAATTTTAACATATTAT
The DNA here is from genome assembly GCA_910594885.2 of Bibio marci. Classification (NCBI taxonomy): domain Eukaryota; kingdom Metazoa; phylum Arthropoda; class Insecta; order Diptera; family Bibionidae; genus Bibio; species Bibio marci. Next base: position 22,528,336 of record OU343114.1, on the reverse strand, counting down.
GGAATTATTTGTTATAAAACACTGTGTCACAATTTAATTTAAATAAACAACGATACTCTATTATGCACCACAATATAATATTGTCTATTTTTTTTTGTGCATATAATTAATAGTCACACAAACAAAAAAAAAAAAAAATTTTACAAACCCAACATTGGTGCAGCAGTAAGCCACCCTTTGTCCTCTGAAGTCATTTGAAAATCACATGTTGCTGCTGGTAATACAAATGATATTATTGTTATTCCAACAGCTGTATTTAAATAAATTAAACCACATAAAGTAAGTAACAGAAAATGAAATTTTCCGAAACCAGTCTGTACGAGTGCATTCTCGTAATCGGAACCAGAATTATCCATAAAATCGAGACCTAATTTTAAAAATAATAATTAAATGAAAAATATAATCGAAAAATAAATAATATAGTTAAAAATAATTATTATAAAAAAATTATAAAATTAATAATATAGAATTTATAATTTAATAATATTTTTACCCATTATGTATGATGGTCTTGCCGGTATTTGAGTTTCAGTTTCGGATGATGGGAATGTAGGTTCAAACGTTTCACTCGACTCCAGCACATCAATTGAATTAATTGCACTCAATTCAATTTCAACAGGTTTACGATTATATTGCGATTCCAGTATATTATATTATTTTATTTTTTAATTTTTTTTTACCTTATCTTAAACAAAAAGATTAGTATCTCCTGTATATGAGCCAGTATTGATGTCTTTCAACAAATGTATTGTTGATGATTCCTGTTTTAGACAACACATATCTATTATATGATTTTATAATATAATATGATAGCAAATAATATATATATATTACAATAAATAAATTATTTAAAATATATTAAAGTATAGGTGTAGTTATGAATTAATATTTATACATTGAAACATTAAAAAACGAATTTCAGTATATGATATGTTACAATAAAAAATAATAAAACATTGGAGACAAAATAAATGTTATTGTTTTCTAATGTATTTTTTTTATCTATTAAATATTATCATAATTTTGATAAATTAATATTAATATGAGCATACTTCAAAAAAAAATAAATAAATGTTTTAAAACCTTCAATTGAACACATTGTTATTTAATTTTTTTTTTTTTGTGTAAAACTTATGTATTAAAATTGTCATGTGAAAATATTGTATTGGTGTATTTAATTATAATTGAATAGATACATTTTTTATTATACAACCAAACGCGTGTTTTAGAAACGTAAATTTTTTAATGTTTTTTTTTTTTAAATGCTTGTATTTTGGTTTTTATTCATTTCTTTTTTTTTTTTTTGTTACTTATATTACTATCAATAAAGAAATCGAATTTATATAGAGGCACAAGGCTGCAAATGAAAGTTAAATTTCAATAAAAAAAATACTATATCTATAAATAGTTACACATAGTTATGATCTATTTCAGTTAATCAGAATGCTTTTACAAAATTATTATATTTTAGTATTTTATTAAATGTTATCTATATATAAATGAATGTTTGGCGATTATCTATATATGCCTTCGTTATCAAACAGAATATTTTAACATTTAAATAGTGATTAAGTTCATTTTTTGGTCTTTGTAGTAATTTAAAGTTAAAATTTTTTGAACAGATTATCCCCTTAATTGCTGTTTTACATCATATCTATGAATATTTAAATAATAAATTTACACATAATACTGAAAAATAGAGCCAAATACGCTGTGAAGACAGTACAATTATATATAACACCTTTCTATAACGATATAACGAACATACTAATCAGAGTTGTGCAACACTGGACTGATTGGATAATAGTACTATAATAAATATTACAATATTTTTACTTCAAAAGTTATATCTCATCAAAATACGTATTATGGCAGCTTTGACAGGAAATATGGTACTATTAAAATATGAGCAATGTCTGCGCCAACACTATATCTTTCGATAAATGCAGACAAATTAGTGAATTATTATGTACTCCTATATGCCGAGTAATTTATCATCTTACCAAACTGTTAAATTAATTCACACCGGAGTATGTAACAACCAACGAAACAGCGCATTTATTTTTGATTTATAATGATATAGTGGATATAAATATAGTTAAGGGTACAGTTTTATAAACAAAAAATTATGTTGAATGTGTGATTCATGAAATAAGACCCGGGTTTAGCATGGTTTAAAGTTTTTACATTTTTACTATTACAAAAATATCTTTACCTATACACATGTTCTTAAATTAATCAAGGATCAACTTTAAGGCATGTTTAGTTTTTACACTCAAACTCTACAATATATTGACCTCTAAGTTTTTTTTTTCTAAAACTTCATATAATTCTGTATATGTATAATAACTATAGTTATTGTATTAAAATGATAAGATAATAATTAATTGTGCGTTTGTCGTATATAAATAAGTATTTAAATATTTAAAAAAATATATAGAAATTTTATAAGCATTTCATAATAAATACAATCGATATCTAATTAATGAGAATATTCAGTATTATTAAATTGTTTGGCGCCGCATGATATGAAATATTTGGCAATGAATAATTAACCTTTTGCACCCGAATCTTTTTGCTTTTTTTGGTATGGGTAAACAGTTACCCGACAGTAGCGTTAATAAAAAATTATAAAATATTAAACATAAGAATTTTAAATATAAATATTTTATTTACATACTGCTGCAAAACATATAATATTTGAACATTAAGAGTTGAAGTAAAGAATAAGGTGGCGCCGTTAAGGGTTAATTTTCCGGCCACAATGAATGAACCAATAACTCTAATATATCGAATAACAAAATTAATTTTCTATATTGATTATGATAAATTAATTAAATTACATGTTGTCAAACAAAAATAACAACAACTCTTGTATATTGATTTTATATTGAAATTACATTTTTGGTTATTTTTTAATTTATTAAAATGCGTTTTCTTATTTCTTCATTCGAAATAATACATTATCATATGAATTATGCATTTTCTCATTATTAATTTAAATGAAACTTATAATTGGAAATATAAAGGTAAATATTTACGCATAAATATAAGCCATAACATAAAAAAAAATTATAATAATAAAAAAGCACGTGACAAATATTAAAATACAAAATTTATATATTTTATTTTATTTATTCGTCTTATTTGTACTCGTAAATGTATAAGTATAAAATATATATACGTAAGGTGTATTTTTTTAAGAGTAATACATTTTTCAATATATAAGTATGATTATTGATTAATTGTCTCATCTCAATAATCGACAATATTAAAAAAAAAATTCCATACCATACTATAATTTATTACATGTTTAAGTAACAACAACAAGAAATTTCCAGATCCAGAAATGAATTAATCCACTACGTTGAGCATAATGGCCTACATCCATACAAGATGCAATTGATTTAAAATTTAAATCCAAATGATCATCGTTTGCGTTATAATGTTGTGCAAAGGTTCCATAAATGCATATCTGGATAAATGACTATACATATAAATAAAGAAAATTGCTGTATATTGAGTAAAAATAATCCTTGATCCTATTTATGATAATCCATTATATTCACTAACATTGATAGTATGAATGCTCTATGGAAGAAGCTTTATCCTATATTTATATCGAATTAATGAAGTTGATCATTGCAGAGCAATTAAATTTAACTGTATGTAATAACGATAAACTAATAAAAACATTGAATGCATTGAAGGCCAACATAATCACACATTATCGATGAAATCACATGTATTTTTAAATATTAAATGTTAATGATCAATTTTTTATATATAAAATAAAAAGAGTGATTTAAATTTTCATTAGTTTTCCTTGGTATTAATTAAGATCAAAGTTGTAGTATCACTCTTAAAACAATACCATATACAGACCATATATATACCATATACATATTCGTGTACAAATTGGTATATTTATAGATAAAATTATTATTTATGAATTATTATTATTATTATTATATTAACTGATGATAATCTTTTTATATATTCATATACCATATATATAATATTCCAAGGACTATATTTAGTTATATTTAGTGTTGTGTTCACGTTTAATTTAATTAATATATAATATTGTATATTAGATTATAGATGCGACGCGACAATATATTAATATATACAGACGCATATAAAAATAATAATCAAATATGTATAAGGATCTCTTAAAACACTATATAATTTTGTGTATTTTATAGTAAATCAATATTGAAACCATCAATACAACACACACACACACACACACTAATTAAATAAACCGTCTGTGATATACATTCTATAATAAAGAAAGTATACTAAAATGTTTTATTTGAATTATGACTTATATGAAAATAATATATATAAATTTTTCTGTTACATATCCTTTTTATGAGAAAAAACTTTTCCATTTAAATAATTTATTTTCAGTTAAACTATTTATTAAATATATTAAAATTTTAAATATTACATATCATAAATCAATAAATAATAATTTGAAATATAAAAAATGAATTACGTCATATTTATTACTATAATTTTTAAAAGTTATCAATATTTAAAAATATGGGAAATTTTATGATAATTAAAAACTTACGTTCATATTTTTTTAATTTTTTTATTGTGCGAACTATAAAATAAACGTAATTCTCTATTTAATTTTTAATAAATAAATGCAAATTTATTACTTTTATAATTATTAATCATTAATTTTTTATTTGAGCAATTATTTGTCTTTTTTTTTTATTTTTTTTGTAAAGTTATATTAATACTTTTTAGGAGAAAATTTCCCGATAATATGTTTATTTCTATTTTTTTTTTTTGCGTTACCATCCGCATACGTGTATATATTTACAAATAATCTCATATAGTATTAGTTGACGTGTGTAACCGGTAATAATTAATATATACGTAACTAACTATATATATATATAAATCAATATATACCCTAGTAACACTGTCCGTAGTTTGTCCGCAAAATTTCCGCATTATATGTAGTAGTCAGTAGTCCGTAGTTGCAATCCAAGAAAATATCTATGGATTTCTTACGGATATCCGCTGGAATGTTATATGAAGGGTGGGTACAACCCTGTCCATGGATTTTTATAAATAATGTCCTTGGATTATCCGTATATTTCCGATGATAATTTCTACAGATTCTCCTTAGAAGTATTTCTCGTTGCTATTATTCCACAGAATATCCATAGAATTTATATCATATTTTTTGTGAGCAGATGCACTGATTTTGATAAAAATATCTTTGGATCGTCCATGTATTTTGGCAAGTAATAACCGTGAATTGTCCTTATTTGCAGAATAAATTTTCTTATGACAATGATGTCAAATCGTGGTTTGATTCAGTTTTTTACCGATAGACTAGAAGTTCTATGAGCACGGAATGAAGCGTAATAAACAAGAAAAAAAGAGCACGGATAAAATCCATGAAATGTCCTACAAAATTCTTAGGAAATATATAGATTTGAGTTGTTTGGTTGTTTCAAAAATAAATTAAAAAGAGTGAGGCTTATATCTAGATAAGCGAACTATACAAAATTTGAACCACTGTCTTGGATAATTGGTGAAATAAATTATGAATACAATACCGCGGATATTTGTTGGACATATTTACAATCCAGAAATTTAAATTGACCTAAATAAAATAGTATTATATTAAGTAGAAAATCTATGGACATTCTTTGGACAAATTCCAATATATCTTTTGCATGGAAAATACGTGAATTTTTTCCACAGATATTTTCCTCATTTTTCGAAGTACCGACAAATTGTTACTAGGGTATAACTATATATGTGTATTATAACTATATATAATATATTTATATAACATATACATACATTCATTACAACATAGTGTATGGATCAAATAAGGACGAATAAAATAAAAAATAATAATAAACTTTCATCACAACAACATAATATTAAATTGATTAATTAAAGAAAAACTGCACCTATTTATATCACATTTAAATTAATTTTGTTATACGACTATTATAGCTGTATATATGTGTAAATATTATACCATAGGTATATTTTTATATGAAAAAAACGCCTGTCTGATCACGTATGTATTATATTTTTAAATATTGTATAAAAATTAAAACAATTTTAATTATAAGTTAAAATTTAAAAGTAAAAACAGTAAAAATAGTAATATTATACAATTATCATAGTCTAAGAATATATATACAATAGTAATTATATACGTATATAATTAAAAGTTTATCTCACCGTTTTGACACAAAATAATTTAATTAATATAATACTACCTATAGATTATTAATTGTTACAATTATTATTATTATTATTATTATTATTATTATTATTATTGTTTAAAAATAAAACCAATAATGCCAACAATAATATTATAATTGTATAATTATATTCCTTATGGCGTATTAATAAATAAAATATAACTCTATAATTTAAACATATATAAACAATTTAATATAAGGGATGGAAAAGTAATAATAATAATAATAATAATAATAATAAATTCATTGAATTTTGATGATGATCACTTCACTATATAAATCTATTATTTATATACATCAAATATTCATTTTCCATTCACTTTCTATTACAGTATATAATATAATTAGAAACGTTATTATAATTGAATATTTTATAATATTGTTTTCTAATAACACTTCACGCATTTTGTAATTGTTTATATGTGCCAGTTTTCAATTTAATTTTATATATATATAGTTTTTATTTTATATTAAATTATTAATTTTATTTTTTCAGGATAATAGTTTTTGTAATTAAATGGGTATAGTATATTGTTATTATTTATATAATTTTTATATATGCTATATAATGTGTACATATTGATATTTGCCGCATTTCGTAAGGTATAGAACTGAAATTATATATATATATATTTCTATATAGCAATACCCACGATGTTAAAACAATGACTGTCTTATTTCTATAGAAATATTATAAAAATATAAATTTCACATTATTTGTTTAGAAACATTGAAGGGTGTGTATAATTGTGTGTATATATATTATATATAATGGTATATATATATATATATATGGGTCATTTGTGTGTCTCTCTCTTCTAAATAAATTGCGTATATAAATGGAAATATATTTACAACTGTGTGCAGAAGAAAACTCACTATCGCCACCATAATACATAGAATTTTTGATTTGTACATATATGATATTATATTGTAGTATAAAATAAATGGTATATTTGTTGTCATTGTCAATGTCATAAATTATTGACTTTTTTTTTTCTCCTTATTATATTTTTCCCAGTTTTTTTTTTCTTTCTGATTAAATTGAACTTAAATATATATATATACAATAAAACTATTTGCATAGTAGGAAAATTAATTTTAGATATTTTTGTCTATTTTAAATATATACATTGTATCTTTGTATTAAATATTTTATTATAGACACATATACAAACATTTATAATATATATTTTATATATATTCAACAACCCATATACAATTTGTTGATACAATTTAATTGATAAATGGGACGCATGCGTTTTTTTTATTGTATCGTGTGCGTTTATATAGTGAAAAACTGAAATTAATACTATTCAAATCTCTTATTATATTTATAATAATAGTTTAACCCTTTTGTGTTCACTGATATATTGTATATATGGCTGGTGTATGTGTATCAGTTTTTTTTAAGTATATAGGCAGTGTCTTCAAAAGTCGCATCGATATCAAAAACTATAATTAGATGTTATATTGAAATCGCATGTTTTAGTAAAAAAATTTGGGTCTACGAATTAAATTTTCATTAAAATTGATTTCTATTATTTTTAAAATATATTTGGATTTTGCATGAAATGGTTTTCCAAATAGAAACTATATAATCAATTACAAACTTTTCTTATATAACATTGATTTTTAAAATCGATTTACACTCTTAAAAATTGTGATCTATTTTCCATTGTTGAATCAGTGAAAATTCTGAATGGTATGTGTTGTACCCACTACAGAGTTTTCTCTGTCATATAATGTAAACGCTTTTTTTTTGTCTGTCTCTGCGACGTCAGAACTTTGTGAGCTTAATTAACTTCGTGCATATAGAAAAAACTGTGTATAGAAAAGAAAAAACTTATTTGTAAATTTATCTGTCGAAAGATATAGTGAAAAATTTAATATCCCCATACGGATGAAATTCTGTACTATAAGAAATTTATGCGTTATTGATATTAAATTAATTATGTATATGCATAAAATATAGTAATAAGAAAAAATTGAAAGATTTTAAATTGATTATATTTTTGTCAATTTTTTTTAAAAAAATTTAGACATTCGTTGGTAATTATAATGAAAGTAATTTTACGGAAAATTTTGTCCAATAACATATTTTAAATTCCAACAATTCGTGTACAATTCTAAAAAATGTATATAAGATTATATGTATTTATTATAAGTACGCTGTTAATGTACAGGCTAGTAGTGAGTATATCTGTATATATATTTGATGGTGCAATTTAAGCTATATAGTTTTTATTTTAATATGTTCGTATATGTAGTTTTTATTTATTTATATCCTTGAAAGCAATGTAAAAATATATGGGGTGTAATAGTATTTTTATTACATAAACTATACAAAAAATAATATAATTACATTTTATTATTAAATATTTACAATAAATTATCACGTGAAAGACTGTTAATAATATTTGATATATCTTATATACTGTACTGTAAACAACATATATATATATATATATATATGAAGAATTTTGGTCATCTGCCAAAGCATTATAAATATATATGTCGGCACTTTTAAATTACTTTAATTTAAATTGGTAGATATATACAACGCAAAAGATAAAATAAATTATGATACAATAAATAAAAAATTATAAATATTAGAAATTTTTTTTTGTTGTTATTATACCCATAGAAAATTTCATAAAAATTATTAGATTTTACCCTATAGTCTTCGTTCGACCTTGGCAAATACAATTTTTCCAACGTATACCCCTTCATCGATCCTTGTGGATTCTTCGCATCATCATTTATATATCATTTAAATTTACCAATTTTACATTTACAAGGAAATGCTCATAAAAATATTAAAAATGCAATAATTTTAATTTATAAGCACTTGGAAAAATATATCATTTTATTATCATTATCATATATAAATAGAACGCGTGTGACTGTGATGTCATATATCTATCACGTGTTATCACTACAATCACAGTATTTATTGATAAACCAATTTTGAATATATTATATAATTACAGGCCGTTAATCTATATGCGACTATGGTATATATATGTATATGGTATATAATAATAGTATCGCTTGTCATCGATTTGATTAAAGTATTACCGATTAGTGATAGTGATAAAATATTAATAGATATTAAATTAAAAAGAAAAAAAAACGATCTAATCAGTTATTGATACTACATATATGTTAATTATTTTAGCGGAGAAATCATACTTATTTAATAAAATTACATTTATATACAATATATGTTGGAAACATAAATGTGTCAATATTGATGCAAAAAAAGTTTAGATAAATATCAAGAAAATGGTTTTTAACATTCAAGCACAACTTGTAATCTGCACTAAATATTTTTCTGTGTATGCTATACTTATACAAATTATTGGCAATGCATATGCTAAAAGATATTCTCGAATTACTATATATTTTAAAATCGAAAGTTAAACTCACTCATATATTTGATATCGATAAAGATATTAATATATTTCAGAATATTCAATTTATTATTTGTTATAATAATAAGTTAATAATTGTAATTTAAAAAAATGAACATAGAATTGTAAATAATTTATTAAATTAATTTGTAAAATATAAATATTAATTTATAATACATTTAAATGATTATTCACATCTATGTATGGTATATCTGAATAATATATTATAATTGCCCGTAGTATATTTCGTATATTTTAATTATATATTTATATAATTAATTTAAATCAATACAATATATAACAACATATAAATTAAATTAATTTGTTAATGCTTTTTAGTATTATAAATAAATATTTCATATTTAATTTTATTATTTTGTTGTATGTTGTTGAAAAAAAAAAAAAAACGCGCGCGTCATTTAAATATCATATATACTTTTTGTAAATCGTAATAATGAAAATGAAAATTTTGTTTTGTATACAATAATAATGCTCTTTATATTTACGTCAATTTATAACAATAAAAAAATAAAGTCATCAAATTCACTTACATAATTTATTTTCATTCGTTTTATTTATATATTATATACGAAATATATATAAATTGGTAGCGGTGTACACAGACGACATACATATTATAAAATTATTCTAATATATACGTACCTTAATTTGCATAAACAAACAAATGATAAATACTAATTAAAATTATATACACTGATTTATATAGATTTTTATTTAAATGCCAGTTTTCTTCATATATATCAAAATTTAAATGTTTATTTGCGCTTCAAGTCCTTTTTCTTCACCATTTATTTATGTATATTTTTTCTTTATTTTAAACACAATAAGAAAATAATAGAATATAAAACGCATAGGAAAATTTTTAATTAAATAAAGTATTAATATTTTAAACACTAAATTTTCACTAAAAAGGACAATTGTTAATCTTTTGCTTCTTTTTATTATATTGATTTCAATAGAAATATAAATAAATCATATTTTTATTTTTTTTTTTTGAATACTTAAATAATTGATTCGTTAATTATATAACATTTATATTGACAACATATAAACACATACGTTTACTTTTTCCACATAAATAATTGTTTATAAAAATATTGTACACTCAATTATATCCATAATTTTCTTAAATTTTTCACTTCACATATATAAAATAATTGCGATTTAAAAAAAAACCAATCCAATTCAAAATAATGTAATTTATTATTTTTAACATGTATTATGTTATGTGTACATATAATTTTTAATGATTTTAAAACACAAATTTAAGCAGACTAAATTAATTTTGCATTTGAAAAATGTCCGTAGGGATAAAAATAAAAATCACATAAAAATATATATTTATATATATTATTGTAATTATATAGAGTACAGAGTAGAAAATTTATTTGTATATATAATAATAAATTTTAAGTTTGTATTTGTTTTTCATCTTTCATCTATAGTGTATATTTAATATAATTAAATAATAATAATAATAATAATAATAATAATAATGACAACATATGCATTAATATAATATTAATTAATATATATAAATAACAAATTTTGTTTACATATGTATTTGTTTTGCATGCACAAATATACAATCATTAATAATAACATCATTAAAAATATGTGATATATGATTTATGGTTTGCAATTAAAATAGAAAATTATGAAAATAAGAAAAAAAAAGATAATCTTTAATACTGTTGATAAGAATTTAAATTTTATTTTCAAAAACCACCACCTTAAAGTTTCCTATTAGAATATAGATCGTTTGTGTAAAGGAACAGTTATTGAAAAAATTTTCTCGCACGCGTATTTTGACAAATATTAATCCTTAAATTGTCTTGTTGAAAATTTACGCACTTGTTATTTCAATCGATGTGATTTGTACATACAATAATTTATAAGTTTCATATCATCATAATTTTATTTACACACGAACTAAAGTCTGTCAACCTATTGTGTATGCAAATGAGCAAAATCAAAAGAAAAACGAGAAATTCACGTGGAAATTTTCAAGTTCACTGTTAACTTTATAAATCAGATGGCTGTATTTTATTAATGTATTATAATACAACTATATATTTTTATTTTGTTTTTACATACACCATACAACAATTGTGTTGTGCAACATACAAACGCACGAAACTATGTATATTTTATTATAGAATATACTTCCGAAATTCTATGCCAACATTGCCAACATAATTATATATATGTATGGTATATATAAACAATGTGAAACATAAATATGTAATAGAAGAAAAAAAATATACCTATAGTTTCATGTAGTGAGAAAATCTGAAAATGTGTGTTTATGTTTAAATGTACTCTTTACACACAACAGTAATTCAAAACAGTGACAATTAGAAAAAATAAAAAAACATGTATTTACTAATTATAACACTTAAATATTGTATAAATTTAGAAAATATATTTTAGTGTACACATATACATTTATTTATGTATTTATGCATATATAAATTTTCAGATCAAGGAAAAATCTTGGCCGTTAACTTGAATTTTTAAAATGACATCAGTTGTATTATGAAAATGATGCATTTATATATAAGTTATACATACATTAATTAATTAATTATAAAATTATAATTATATTATTTTTTTTTCGATTTTATATACGTAATTTTTTTATATTATAAAATTGATTGAGTGCGGCAATTTTAGGATATTAATATATACCAATAATTTATCTATTATTGTACTACACTTGTACATAAATATAATATATATTGTAGGAATCGCAAAAGTGAAAAGAAAATTGTTTTAAATTTAATATAGATAATTTTAAACTGTGTGTACAAATACTCGAACATAAAATAAATAATTCGATATAATAATGTATCACTATTATATTTTCCTTTACGACTGTAAATACTATATAATTCAATATACCCATTTCAAAATTTCTAACCAACTAATAACTGACCATATAATAATTCCTTTAATTTGTAATAATTAATATAATTTTGTTATTTATAATATTTCGTGTGTAATAATAAATATATAATTTATATATTTATTTTCAGGCTGTTATAAATATTATATTAATTCACTAACTAATAATATCTATATGTATTACATGTACCTATAAATAAAAAATATATAGTTTAATAATAAATACGCATGTTTATACTTTTTTCCTTAATTATTTTTAGATTTTATATGACCTTTTTTTATACATTTTATATATGAATTTGTGGCGTAACCGCGTATATGTACTCGTATTTATATGTATTATTTTATATTATTTATAATATACTTTCTGAACATGAAACATCTTTACATTTTGTTTAGCGCCATATATTAACTATAAACAATAAATATAATTGTATTAGAATATACATCAGATTTATAAATTATAATTTCAAGTGTTATTCATTTGTCGTGCGTGAATGAATTTATGAATATATTTGCTATAGATTTATTGGACCCTAATAAAGATATCCGTTTTTGTCTTCAGACCGATCAATTCTTTTAGATCGTCAAATGTTTGACATATTTTATTGTCTCGCTTTATGTGTATATTGTTTCTGCAGAAATTATACTCATCGAGTGTACGGCCCAATTCTGGTGTTGTTGAAAATAAGTAGTAATACGTAAAACAATTCAAAAATTAATTAATTATTTTACTATATATATAGAAACCATATAGTATTGTGCGTATAGAGCCATTGTTAATCTTATAATAGTGACCAACAAACAAACAACAATATTTTCAAAAGTTGAGTTTATTTTTCGATTTCCTTCAACGCAAACGGTAATTCAATTGAGTAATTTTTAATGTCAGAAGTTTTGCCTACGGATTGTGAATGACATATTATGTGGTCAAACCACAAACGCCACGTTTAATTATATTTTTATATACGGTAAGGCATGTAACTCTAAGTGAAGATTATATGGCATTCATCAAACACACATTCATTGCGGTAAATCAAATTACTAAATTACTTCGCATGGGAGTATAAAATATAATAATTATGTCTACAATTATGGAAAAGTATATAAATGATTTCTTAATTCCATTATTTTTAATAAGTGATTAATCCATAATGACTATATTTTTATATATAATATGTTTATATATATATTTCATAGTGAAACCATTCCAATCGATAAGAAGAAATAAGAGAAAATATAATGTAACTATATGAGCTAATCCATATAATTTGCTTGAATCTATCAATTGATGGTTAAATAATTGATATAGGAAAAAATCAATTAAAGATAAAATCATGTGATGAAAATATATAAACAAACAAATAAAATTTGATTTAATAAATTTATTATTTGTTTTTAGATTTGCGTTGATCGATTCTATTTTTATTTACATGCAATCAATATAATTTTGTGATTGATGATGGATTTTATTCATAATTTACTCATTTCTATCAATTTATTTACTAAAATCAAGTAAATCAATTAAAACTGAATAAATAATTGCCCGAATGGCTTTTGTTTGCTATGTTTTATTTCGTGTAATTTTTATAAAATTCAAATTACGATAAAAATATTCTTTATTTGAATACGATCAAAATGAAAGTATTTGTGTTTAAGATTTTTTCTAAAATACAGTAAACTCAGAATATTTTTAAAGAACACATTTTTAAAATTAGTTCTTTTCAGTGCATAATAACATTTAGAAACAATTGTTTATTAACATCTGTTTTTGCGAACCTGCAAAAGTTAGCAAATAACAAATGTACCCGTTCTGGTAATTATTCTTTTACCGGAAAATTATATCTACTATGAACGGCCAGTTTTCAATTAAAAAAATGCATGCAAATATTCACAAAAATGCTTACTGCAATATGAGTACTATTATTTATATATATAATTATGCTCTGTATATCTATAAATATACCTTATCATACTCTATCTTTATTAATTTTTGAATCATAATTTTATTAACAACAACAACAAAAAGTTATATCAGCTGCTTATTATTATTGATAAACATTTTATAGAGTTATATATGATTTGATTGATACACATTTGATTTGGCATTAATTACATAAAAAAACATTAAAATCAATTGAAAACCATGTGATAACGGCGGGCATATAAATCTAAGTACAATATAAAAATATAAAATCTTTTATTGAAATTAATGACAATTATAAAACAAATCATAATAATAATGTGATAATGCGAGAAGGTATATATATATTTTGACAAAATATTTGAAGTTTATCAAATTCATTACGCTAAAATAATCCAGTTTCTATAAATAAATTTATTAAATTAATTTTTTTTTGTTATTAATTTTTTATTTTTTATTTGTTGATAACAAATCGAACAAATCGGTGTATTTTGTAAACATTATTATTACATTATTATATGTTTAAAAAAAATAATAGATTAAATGATATACGACATATTTTATCTTTTTAATTAAATTGCATTTAATTGTATATTTTTTTATTCTTTTAGATTTACCGTATATACGTGTGGATGGAAAGGATTCACCTGCGAGATGAAATTGATATCTTTAATAATGTGGAAAAGAATTACCTTTGCACATGTCTATGTAGAAATTTGAGGTAAGTACAGATAAATATTTTATATTTGATTTATTTGGTGTACTTTATACCACATACATTTGTATATTTTATTAAATAAATAGCATTTACGTATTATATATTTCTATACGAAATATTTATTGTGGTTTCGATTAACTCCCACAAATAAAATTCATTTAAATTTTAATAATAGATGCATAACCGTTTTATATATTGTAGAGTCTATGTGTAAATTTATTGTAAATATATACGCGCATAAGACAATATTTAAAATAAAGTTTGTTAAATTAAATGACGCAGCTTTTAGTACAGTTAAAAAAGATTTTATGTTGAATTTATTAAGAAATAATAATTTTCTGCAAATGATATACTAAAAAACATTTAGAGAATTTCAATTTTCCACATTATTATTTCTACGACTGTGTATATTTTAATAATAATTTAGTAACATTAGTTATTATATAAGAAATATAATCTGATTATGGTTAAAACAAAAAAAAAAATTAATTACGATTAAATAATTTTTATAAATTTTGATATACAATTAATTGGCACTGATTATTTTAATACAGATTTACAATCTATATACTTATCTTGTCTTTCAAAATTACAATAATAAAGACATATGTCATGAGCTTATATAAGATAAAAAAAAAGTTAGTCACGAATTACAAATAAAACGTTGATTATTCACATAACAAACAAAAGAAAAATTATTGTTATATAAAAATGTATATGCAAAGGAAATATTTTATGACTTATATAGAATTTCCCTAGAGAATATTCTATATTGATTTTCTTATATGCTGGTTATAAATATATAGTTATATAATACTTTACCAATATATAAAAACAACATATAGGATTAGGAAAAAAATGTATAAAATAATATCACATTTCTTGTTTTAATAATTATTTGTAAATCTTAATGACAGCAAATTTAAAATTCTGTTTATATATTGTATGTTATTTATACATATGCAAGAAAGTAACTTTAATATATGCTAATAATTAAACATATACTAATTTCATAATTATATTATTCTAAGATTTCTTCCGATCACTAATATATGGCTGTATACTGTATAGGTATAAATATTAAGAAACTGTATTACGATGAATGTCTTATTTTTCTATTCAGCGATGTTAAGAGATTAAGAAAAGTGTAAATAACATTTTTTTTTTCTCATGAAGAAGTTTGTTACCTCCAAAGAAATTCATAAGTTGTCAGTAAATAGACAAAATATTGTAAAATCAGATGGCAATTATTTTAAATAATCAATTTACGTTTTTATTAATTAATGTGTACATCTTGTAATAAAATCAAATTCGACAGAAACTATCCATTAGCTCTGACCTTTTCCCACCTTACTGACAAATGATTAAAACGCTTCCTCGTTTGAGGAATAATGTAATTCAAGATAAGCGACCACAAATGGTTAATCGGTAAAGGCGATTGGAGCTTGGTTCGGCTGTATTGTAACAATCACAATATAGTCCTAACCTTGCACCATCAAATTACCAATTATTTCGTTGTTTGTAAAAACCATTTTGTATGTTGAGAATTTCCAATAATGATAGTAAGGTCAACACTCATTTGTTTCAGTATATTTACAAATAACAACCAAAAGTTCTTTGAGCAAAAAAATCATGAAATTCTCAAAAATATGGTACAATGTCATTCAACAAAATATGCAATAAAATACTGGCTAAAGTAATTCCCGTCTATGAAAAAATTACGTTTTGTTTTCGTACAAATATATGTATTAGTTTATTTGCCAAACCAATAAATATATAGAAATATGTATTAACAATCTAAAAATAACAGCATACTCGTAAATATAATTTCAGCTATCTGTCTATATATCTATCTACTACGTATAAATTTAAATTATTATTACAATTCTATTGAACAATTATATGTGGATGTTAATTATTTCATAGCATATATAGATAAGATAGTTATATTATTTTTTTTCTTATCAGTAACATTCGTCTTAATACTGTACGTAACTTTGATATATATAGAATTTTGTTCTATATATTATTACAATCTCTATACAATGATCAATTTAAATTAAATATAATCTATTTGTAATATTTAACAATCAATATAATAATACGTTTCCTGGCTATTAACTATTATCTTTATCACTATTTGTTTGCTGCTACATTTGTGACGGCTTGTTTGACGTTATATATTCTTAGAAGAGGCCAAAAAAAGAAAATGTTTTTTATTTTATTCTATATATATTGGTTTATAATTAACCCTTTTTCGTACGTAATTAATTTTCTGTAGAAAAACATTTTTTGTCTTCTTCTTGGTTTGAACAAATGTGACACTAAACTCTCTGTGTGGTATTAAATAATTGCAAAATAAATAAATCTTTTACATGGCCAATAAAATCTTGATTTACATATAAATTAAATGAGTAAAAAATATCCAACCAAATTTTTTGAATGATCGATTTGCATATATAATGCATTTTGAATTTCTTGAACTATATGTTTTAGTTAGTTAACGAAATCATTATAAGCAATGTTATAGGATTTAAAATCTATGTACAAAATCATTTCATGTTCTGAAATTGATTGATTCATTTGTATTAAGCTATTAAATTATATTAATAAAATGTTTACTTACATATGCTTACGATTATTGAGTATATGTGTGTAGGTTCTAAGTATATAAATATAATAAATCCATTAAATATTTATTATATTTTTAAACCAAATAATTTACATTTTCACTGATTAAACAAACTTAATAATATAAAAAATATTGTATATCAATATACAAATTCAAAACGTTAAATTAAATTAACTAAAATAATAATAATAATAATAATACATTTAATAATAATAATAATAATAATATTGTTAAAACAAAAAATATATATATTCACTTTATAAATAACAAAGAATTTTATTTAACACAAACAACTTATTGTATTTTTATCTATTTATTTATTTATAATTAATATATTTACAGATATTAATTTTTTTCTCATTTTTTTAAAAATATGTATATTAAGATTTTTAGTACCAGTAAAAAATTAATTTTTAAAGTATATTTTAATGAATCTATTTAAAATATTATTATTTCAATTCCCTTAGAGCTTATTACTTATATATACAATATATATACTCGTATATATAATATATGTATTAAATATTTCCTCTTTTCAAAGTAGGACGATTGCGTACATTTTTTTTTTCCTTTTTATTGTAAATAATTTATGATTGTATTTCTTCTTTCTATTTCAAACAAATTTTATAATTATATACTTTATTTATATTATATATAATTAATTACCGGTATTTATTATAACTGTCACAGATGATTTTAATATTGCCATATTTATAATATTAATTATGTCAATTTCGATAAAAGTCGTACCTATACAGTAAAATAAAATAATTTGTGTACCAAATATTTTCATAAAATTAACACAAATTCGCAGAATTTTTTTTTATTTTTTATATAAACATTTATTTGAAAATTTTAATTAAAAAATTACAATGCACGTAATTTTTATTGTATTATTTTCATTCCGGAGATTCTAAAAATTACTCAGTTTACAATTACTACGGCTATTTGTTCGTTTATGAATTTAAAAATCGAATATCTCTGTGTTGCGTTATGGTGTTGGGTCCTATTCAGAGATTAACAATACCGCCACACAACATTGTGTAAATTTAAAGGATTCTAATACATAATAGCCTTAGGTCTACCGACTATCCTTCTCGCTACCGTCACACAACTATATATAAAATACTGTTATGTCAGGGATACAGGTAATCCTATATATACTATATCTATTATAATATTGGAACATTGACGGTTTTTATTATATATTTTCTGTTATTTAATCATATCGTCATATCTTATAACATACCGTACATGTATAGAATTTGTATTGTGATTATTTTGATTTATGATTTAATTAGCAGTCTTTTATAATTTCATCAATCCAATATAAAGTCAACTATATTATAGATGCAACGTTAAAATAATGTAAACAGTTTGAGACGATAGTGGACAATTGATTGCTTATATAATACCTACATATACTTATAAAAAAATGTATAATAACTTATAATAATAATTTGTTTAATAAAAATTGCATTTTTTTTATTAAAAAGAAATTCGTTTTGTAATTAAATTCTATGTATAATAATAATAATTGTAAATATTCTTTAGAAAATCTTTGGTGGTCTAGTTCTATTTTTTAAAATAATAATTCTTTCGATATATTTATTTATTTTCATTTTTCCAATAATATAAGATTTTTTTCTCTCTCAAAACAATAAATGAATTATATTAAAAAATTAACGAGACCACCAACAACACATTCTAGAGATATTCATATCGTATATACATATACTTATTGCCGCGTATGCGACTTGATACATTTAAATTTGTCACAAATGAACTAAATAAATATGCATATATTCTGATATTTTCGTTATAAATTATATAAATACATAAATACAAAACCATTATGTAAACATTTTTATAATTATATAGAATTTTTTAAAATAAAAATTACATATTTTAAAAAACCACTAGAATATTTTGTTTTTTTTATTATATATTATGTGGTGCTCCTATAACAGCCACACGTATACGCTTACGCGAGCATATTTAAACAAATTAATTGTGTTTTTTAAATTGTGCCACACGTACAATACAAATAAATACCATTATGTGGTAAACTAAAATATAAATTTGTATTTATTTATAAAAATATATGTTTAAAAATGAACAAAAAAGACAAATATGACGAATATAATAATAATAATAATTACAATAATAATAATTAACATTAAAATAAACTACCAAACCTTTTTTTTTTTTTGTGGAAGTCAAAAAAATTGATTTTATTTAATTTTTATTCTTTTTGTCACCTGCAAGCAGCAAAATAAGTATAAGTAAAAATTGATAGAATTTTAAAAAGTTAAGTTGTTAGTTGTTTATAACCTTTTCTATACATATAATATTGTAATAATGATATTGTATACTTATACAATACTTACTTTGTGTTTGTATTGTCGTACTTTTTTAACTATTCAATATTATTAAAAACATATATCCATTATCGCGCCGGCGGCCGCACACACTCAATCTAATTTAAGATTTAATAATTTATTCATTTTATTGTTTAACATAAACTAATTACTAATTGTAATATATGATAGGTGTCTTTAAAAAATTCTCGACCTATACCAATGTAAGGCAATCTTTAATGCATGCATTTTTGCATCCAACTGATCCAAAAGGCTACAATAATATTAAAAGTTAATTATTTTACCCTTCTGAAAATAATCGAAACACTTCCACTGGGGGTCAGTTCGTTGTTTTGGCTGTTCTGAAAATTTCATAAAATATTAATAGCGTAGTAAAAGCTGTCACTGGACTGTATTTAGGTAAATAATAAATTGTTCAATTTAAAAATTTTTCCGTTTTCTTGTTTTTTAAATAATGTATATAATCTAGGCCATTACATTAGGGTTTTAATCATTTTTATTCAAACATTTTATCATCAAATAAATAAAATGTTTACACATAACTGATTATAATATTTAAATTTAACTATATTTCATATTTATTTGTGTAAATTCAAAAATGTATAAATATATTATCAATATACAAATAATTAATATATTATAAATATGATACTGTAATACAAAATAAACAACCCTGTTTTTGCGCGCATGATTTTATTTTCACCATATACGAACAATTTTCTATAATAAAATATAACTTTTAAGTGCTTTAAAATTGCAAATATTATTTTTGCGATGGCAGTGTCTTCTTGGTATTCATATTCAACGATGTATTTATGTATAAATGTAAAGTGTATATACATTTGCATACGCGCAGTGATTTTAAATTTAAACATATAATACAATATTTGTTTGAAATTAATTGGGATTTTCGGTTTTATATAAAAGTATATAATTACAATTAAAATAATTAGAATATTTAATAATAATAAATGGATAAATAAAAATTATTAAAATAGAAAAAAAAAATTTATTATAAAATTATTTTTAAAAAAATGCATATGAAAATATTAAAAAGTTTCATTGAATATACTTATATCGATTATGGATTACAAGTACTGATATTAAATTACAGTATGTGCTAGTGTAGAGGGTTAAAAATATATATTAGTTTTAATTCGATTAAGTAAGAAATTACTTTTCGTATATAGTATATTAATATAAATGTGTAAATAAATATTGTGTATTTATTTGAAAAAGTGTTTTATGACTAATTAAAATAATTAAAATAATAATTATAAAATACGAGTATTTGTTATAAAATTAATCAATTGAATTATTTAATATAAGTATTAATTTAAAAAAATTAATTTAAACTATATATATAAACATGGAAAAATTACATGAATATCAAGGTTGGAGTGGCCGTTTTCATGAATTTCGTGATAATATTCGTACAAAATATACAAATTGGCGTGAAGAACATCCCGAAACAGTTATAGAAATTGTTAAAAATGTTGCTAAAGAAAAAAGTCAAGGTGGTGGTGGTGGTGATGCTGGTGGTGATGATTATTCACATATTTATAGGTAATTTATTTTTATTTTATACATTAGTTTATTAAAATAAATATATTATCATAAATTCGTATTATATATGAGAAAAATGTAATCCCACCCCCATTGCAGCTAAAACACATTCAGAAAAATATTTTTATATATAAAATATTCAAATTTGATATATCAAATAACATTAATCTGTATTGCGTAAATTGTAAATAAATATAGAAATCCTTACAGATTATGTAAATTTCAAAGGATAAAATAATAGCCAATATCGTTTTGCTGTATATAGTTATAGAGATTTACAAAGGATATAAATATCAATATCTTTATTTACATTTTAAAATTGTTGTTAATGCTGTGAAAAAACAGAGCAAATAAAAGATTTTATGGATTTATTTTATTGTCGTATTTGTTGCCTCTAACATGTTTTTCTTTTTTTATTAACAATATGACAATATGTCAATGTAAAAAATATAATACGACGAAAAAAAATATTTTAACTACATCTATATATGTAAAAACGATGGCAAGTTGCGTCCAA
Source organism: Bibio marci (assembly GCA_910594885.2). Lineage (NCBI taxonomy): Eukaryota > Metazoa > Arthropoda > Insecta > Diptera > Bibionidae > Bibio > Bibio marci. Next base: position 22,506,000 of record OU343114.1, on the reverse strand, counting down.
CTTCAACCAAACTTTATAGAAAGTAATTATTCATAATAAATTCATTAATTTTTTTAAATTATAAGTCAAATAGAAAGTTTAAGAACAATAAGTTTTTCTTTCTAAACAAATTTACTTATTTTATAAATATTATAAAAATAAAATTTCAGTAATAATATCGAACACACTTTGAATTCCGTTTTACACAATTTGGAGTTTGTGAATCGCTGAGCCTAATAAGGGTAAAGACAATTACATAGTAAAATTTATTCTAACTTTCTTCTCCAGATATTGTATGTATTTTTTTTGTTCTTAGTTGAACAACAGGTAAATTCTACTTCAAAGTAATATTAATTTATAGTAAAATTTAAAAATAGATTTTGCGATAATTCCTAACATTTATACTTTCATAATATAATATTACATCGATTCAATTATTTTCCTTTCTGATAATTTAAAAATAATATAGTAAATTTAAAAATAAAAGAAGCATTACAAATACTATGTTTTTTACATTTTATACATTGAGTATGAACACAAATAAACTTGAACCTACCCTACATTTTAGCATTATTTCATATATATAACAATATTTACTTTTTTTTTGTTTTGTTTTAAAATGTAGAACTAAAACGCGTTCAGAGTTAATAAGTGTATCGTCTGCTGTAATGGGTATTGAATTTTCATATGCTGCTGAAACAGCATTTGTGTCACCAACATTATTAAAAATTGGTGTTGATCATCAACATATGACACTTGTTTGGGCCCTATCACCGTTAGTTGGATTCTTTCTAACACCTATCTTAGGATCACTAAGTGATCGTTGTCGCTTAAATTTAGGACGTAGACGTCCATTTATATTTTTATTATCAATTGGTGTATTTTTAGGTAATATAATTTTTAAATTCTTGACAAAATACAAAAAAAAAAAATACGTTATTAATTTTCACCAAAAAAAAAAAGGTTTATTATTAGTTCCAAATGGTGAAGATATAGGATATAGATTTGGTGATTATGATCCATATGATATTACATTAAATAAAACAATAACACCTTTAACAATTAGTGATAGTAAAGTTGCACATCGTACAACTGCCTCCAATACGAAATCCAATTCAACTGTAGCAATGGGTATTACTACTGAAACAGCACCTTCACATCCATGGGGTATATTTTTTACAATACTTGGAACAGTATTATTAGATTTTGATGCTGATGCATGTCAAAGTCCAGCTCGTGCATATTTGCTTGATGTTACAATCCCAGGTGGTTAAATAAATAAATTTTATATTTTTGTATTTTAATATTGATGCACCTCATAACAACTAAAGTTTATAAACTCATAACGTAAATGAATTGATTTATACCTGTTTTATGTTAGTTAATCTTCTTCGACGCTATACAAAGATTATGCGAATGATAAATTGTAAAATACTCACATTAGGAGGAATTATTTACCAACTTAACTGAAATGTTTTGGTGGATGCCTTAAAATCGAGCAACACTATTGTGACGGTTTGACTTGGCGTATGGCCTGCAAATCCACCCAAATAATTCCCTCGGTAAGGGAACGGAGGTTCAGGCAATTTTGTTCTCAGTGTAAAAATACTGAAATCTTCAATATAAACCCGTCTACCATACTATACAATAATACATTTGTGAACTAATTCAATTAAGATATTTCCTTGTTATGAGTTTTAACGTTTTGTTGTTAAGTGTTCCCTAATTGTTTTTATACATTGTATTAAAAATACACTAATTTTTAAAAGAGGATCATGCTCGTGGTTTATCAACATTTACAATAATGGCTGGATTAGGTGGATTTATGGGTTATTCATTAGGCGGCATAAATTGGGATAATACAGCTATTGGTATGTAGTTAGCATATGATTATTCGTTTAATATTTATTAGGTAATTAAAAATGTATTGCATATGTATGTAGGTATTCTTTTGGGTGGACATGTTCGTGCTGTATTTACATTAGTTACATTTATTTTTATAATTTGTGTATCAATTACGATGACAAGTTTTCGTGAAATCCCGTTATGGAGATTAGAAGCTCAACCAGAAAAATTACCCGATTTTTTGGGCAATGACAATGAATCTGTTAATGATATTGATGTTGGTGGTGGCGATACTAATAATAATGATGGTGATGGTGACGATGACAAATCAGCTGAATTATTAAATAAAAATAATACAGCAATATCATATGGATCAGTAACAAATGAAAATATTTCAATGGATGTACCAGTAAATAGAATAAAATTTATTAAATATATTATCATTAATTATATTGATGGTTTCCTTTATCATTTTTAGAGTAGAAAAAAACGTTATGCAATGCCCCCATTACCAACAAATACCAATTATAAACCTGTATTGGGTGGAAATGTTGCTGAAACAACATTTAATGAAAATTGTGAACCATCAGCTACAATAGAACATAATGAAGCTGTTGCATCTTTATCACATTATTTAATGTCTATTATATTTATGCCGCATTCAATGCGAATGGTTTGTTTAACCAATTTATTTTGTTGGATGGCACATGTATGTTATTCATTATATTTCACGGATTTTGTTGGTGAAGCTGTTTTTGGCGGTGATCCAAAGGCAAATTTTGGTAGCATAAAACAAAATTTGTATGAAGAAGGTGTACGTTTTGGTTGTTGGGGCATGGCTATGTATTCATTATCATGTGCATGCTATTCACTTATAATTGAAAAATTAATTAAATTATTTGGGTACGTGTATATTTTTAAATGTTCTGTTTAATTTTCATTGTTGATATTATTACTGACGATAAATTATGTTTCCCGGATTTCTAATTATATAGTGCTAAAAAAGTATATATTGGTGGTTTGTTATTCTATTGTACTGGAATGTCTTTAATGGCAATGACTAGAGCAAAATCTAGTGTTATAATTTTTAGTTGGGCAGCTGGTGTTATGTATTCAACATTATTTACAATGCCATATTTATTGGTAGCTCATTATCATGCACAAGGAACGGTAATTTAATAATCCATCTTTTAAATATTAAATAAAATTATCATAATATATATTTTAGTTTGAAATTACAAAAGAAGGAACCGCAAAATTAGAGACAGAAATTCGTGGACTTGGTACAGATATTGCAATTGTTAGTAGTATGGTATTTTTAGCTCAATTTATATTATCTATATGTATGGGAACAATTGTTTCTTGGTCGGGCACAACAACGGCTGTTGTAAGTGTTGCAAGTTTTCTTAGCTTTTGTGGAGCTTTATCAGCCACACAAATAATGTATTTAGATTTGTAATTTTTAAATATACAAATACACACAGTCATTTAGTTTTTAAGTTTTATTATTGTTTATTATTATAGTGTTAAAGAAAACTATACGAAATGTATTTAAAATAAATTTAGCAAAATAAATGTGTTATAAAATATTGTGAAAATAATTAAAATTCTGTGAATGTGCGTTCTTGTGTTTACTATACTGTGTTTTCTTCCAATACAAATAAAAATTAAGAACGCAAATTATTGCGACATTTTTCTAAAATATCCTTCTTAATCGATGGATAATCAGGATGTAATTTTAAAACTTGCTGACATATATCAATTGCGTCAGCATATTTTTTTGTTTTCATATAATTAAATGCCAATTTATAACCAATAGCCGGTTTTGATTTACCACCATAACGCCATGCAGAATCATAATGAAATGCAGCTGTGCGATATGATTGTTCTTTTTCGGCAATATAACCACATAATTCATAAGCTTTAGCACATGATTTATTATGTTCAATAATTTTTTGTAAAAGTTCAGAAGCTAATTCATTTTTATCTGTAATTTTATTAAAATACAAAATAAATAAAACAATCAAATATGTGGAATTATAATTCTAATAATATTATATAATAAAAGATAATGTACTTGACTGTATATAATTATCGGCTAATAGTAACCAACAACGTTCTAAATATTCAGCATCTTCAAAGGTCCATGTATTTTTAGCAACGCGTTTCAATTGATTTTTAGCTCGTTGCGTTTGTTTTAATAAAATGTTAGCTGTTGCAATACCTAATATTGGTCCAACATGTTCCTTATATTCATCTTGTGATGCAATTGCTGTGAAATCACTTAGCGCAAGTTCAATGGAATATTTTTGTCGTGAAGCTAAATTTAAGAAATCTTTTAATAAACGATGATTCAATGCTTCATTATCTAAACCACCCGGACGTGGTTTTAATTCTTTTAATAATCGTTCAGCCGTACGTAGTGCCATCGAACGTGAATCTTTAAAATCGATATCATCTAGTGTGTCAACCGTACTTTCATGTGGTAAATCACCATCTGGATTTAAACATATCTCAATCATATTAAATATTGATTGTTGTCCCCATTCTGAATCTCTTCGTGCATTATTAAAATAACGTAGTGCTGAATTTGGGTTACCAGTATACCATTCAAAAAGTCCTTTACAATATGATAATCCTATGAATTTTGTAGTATGTATTTTATCATCAATTTTAGTATTTAAATTTTATAATGTATATATATAAAAATATTTACCAGCATCTTGCTCTGAATTTATTGTTGTAGCTTGTTCAGCTCTTACTAAAAACGGTGTAATATCATTTAATGTTGCCGAACGACGCATAACTTCTATTAAACGAGCCAATGCTGTCCAATAAGTTGGTTGTGACAATAACAATTGTGAAAAATGATAAGCAGCATTATCAAAATCCATCTTAAAGAGATATATAATTTAGTGTGTTTAGTAATAGAAAAATAAAACTGCATGTTGAAAAATATACCCGTCTAAACGATAAATCTGCCATCATAACCGATGCTGCTTCATTATTAGGATCAGCCTGTAAAATATTTGCACATGTTTGTTGACACTTATCCATTTCGTTCATCTATAAAATTATAAACGCTTTTATTTATTTAATAATAAATTACGTTAAACATTAATATAAAATTGTTTTATTACCTGCATGTGAAGTCGTGCAATTGCAGCCATAATAACAACATCATTATCCGAAAATTTTAATGCTTCTTTATATTGTTGTATTGCCTGTTGATTGTCTCTCAAACTTATTGATTGTTCAGCCATTAACACACATATTCTATAAAAATAAATTTTTAATAAATAATTGCTTCATTGCAAATATGCAATTATTAAAACGTTTAATACTTCGTCATAGTACGTTGTTGTTCTTGTATGTTACCAGTCGATTGATCTAAGCTTATACGTTTTTGTAAACGATATTGATTATCACGTGCTTCTTTTAATGTCGATAATGATGAATTCAAATGTCCGGCTCTTTCACGAATACGTGCCAATAACAATAATTGCTTTGTTCTCGTTTGTAAAACACAATAATCCTCATTTTCACTGAAAATAAAATTTCAACTAATATATTAATTTTCACATTCGCATATTAAACAATATATTACACATTACTTTTTATTTGAATCGATGTCATCGATTAATGTCTGTTCAGCATTTGTATATTGTTTTAATTTTAAGTATAATTCAGCTAAATCCAATTTTAATGATGTATTTTCATAACCATTATTTGTTGCTTCTTTATAATAATTTATAGCTTTTATATATTGATGAGTTTTAACATAAGCGCGTCCCAATTTATTAGCCATTACTGAATCACTTGGATTTTGACGTAATGCTTCTTTAAATGCTTCAATGGCTTCATCGGGTTCTAAAAGTTACAATTATTTGTATGTACACATACAAAGAGACATGCGAATAATATAAAAAGAATAAAATATACCTTGTATTGACATATAAGCATCACCTAACATTAAATAACTTTCAGATCCTGGACAATTTTCAACTAATTCCTTAAAACATTGTGTAAACGATAATCGATCTTTTTTCTGATGTAGGTAAACGTTTGCAAGCTTAGTTTTACCCTATGAATATAATTTTTTTATTTTCATTATATGGATTATTTTTGCGGGAAATAAATTTAAGTTAATAATTTAAACAAACTTGTAAATAATACGGTTGTCCTGGTTGTATATTACTTAATAATTCAATAACTCTTGATATATTACCTTGTTGTAATGATAAATCAGAATTAGCAATAATTAATCGACCTTCTTCTGTTGTATTTTGAAATTCATTCAATGCATATTCCATTAATTTTTGTGCTTCACTATTTTGATTAGTTAATTGATAAGTACCAATCATTTCTAAATAAAGTGTAACTTTATCGGTTAAACTTAATACAAAAGCCGCATTTTTTCCATTTGCTATTGCATTCGGTTTACTTGATTGTGTTGTTTGTGTTATTATAGCGGTGGACGTTAACGATTGTACATTCATACCACATAAATTCATTGCATTTGTAAAATTTTTCAATGCATCATCATATTGTTCTTGATTCTTTTTTATTATACCATTCAAAAGATGATACATTGGATTTTCACGTACTTTAAAATTATGACTTAAACAAATTTCTAAACTTTGTGCAGCACGTACAATTTGTTGTTGTTGAATATGAATATGAGCTAATAGTAAATGAGCATCAGTAAATGTTGGATCTAAATCTAATAAAATTTTTTGTAATGTTTGGGTTGCCGTTGTTATTTCACCGCATAAAAATTCAATTTTTGCTAATTGGTAAACAGCCGGTACCAAGCCAGGGCATGCTTTAACAACGGTTTCCAAAATATTTAAACTATGTTTTAAAGATATATGAAGTGATTCTTTTGAATTCATTGAACTGGTAATTGTCGATTGAATTGGTGAATATTGTAATAATTCATTTGTTATTTGCAATAAAAAATCAGGGTTAAAGCAACGTAAATACTCAGTCCCATAAGATAAAGTTTTTAAATTTTTAAAATGTATTTCACATGCTTGAACCAAATAGGCAATTGATTTATCTTGGTTATTTTGTAAAATTTTTGCTGACATATATAATAATAATGGCATTTTTGCAGTACCTTGAATTTCATTAAGAAATTCAATTTGTTGTTCCACTTGTTCGGTGGCACCTGATTCACTAATTTGACATAATGTTAAACCACACAATGCATACATAGAACTATCATCTAATTTTGTAGCTGTTCGAAAAAATTTCGTGGCGTCTTTATAACGCTCTAATAAAATTGCATGATAACCTAATTCAGTTGTATAATCAGCATTTCCCGGTGACATCTGCGATGCTTTTTCAATGAATTTATATGTCATTTCCAAAATATTACGATTTCTACCACATACACGAGAAAATAATTGCGATATATGTAAATATAAATCACAATTTGTTGGTTCAACCTTTTCCATGGCTGAAAATAAATATTGTAATGTACCAACAGCCGATGAATAATTGCCATCACGACATATTAATACCTGTGCGTTTTTCGAAAAAAAAAATTATCAACTATATTTAAAAAAAATTTTATAAATTTAACTTACTAAAATTTTAACACGTAATGCTTCAATATTCGTTGGTTCTAAATTTAAAATTCTTGATGATGTTTCCATAGCTTGTTCAAAATTCCAACTTGCTAATTGTGTTTTCATTTTTTCAACAAATGGAATATTTAATTCTGGATAACGGACAGATAATTTATTTAAAATGGATATAGCTTCTTCAAAATCATTATTTAATTGATAATATTTCATTTGTCCTAAATTTGCATCAATATTTTTGCCAGAATTTAATGCTTTATCAAAATATTCTAAAATATTTTTATTTTTTGTCTGTGTTCCTTGCAACAATTCAATCCAACCTTTTAAAACAATTGCATCAATACAATCACGATTTAATTTTATTGATTTATCAACATATTCACGTGATTTATCAATTTTTCCACTTAATAATAAAAATATTGCTGCATATAATGCACCCATTGATGTTAAACGTTTACGTTCTTCCTTTAAACGACTATCAAAATTTATTATGGCTTCTTTATCAATTACCGTGCAACGTTTATGTGCATATATTAAACCTAATATTGCCGACATAGCGAAATCTTTTTCCATTTGTATTGGATTTAATTCACGTATGCCTTCTTGTATTCGATTACCCAATACTAAAGCAAATCCATTAAATAAACGAAAACATGATGCACCAGAAAATTTTCGTAAACCTTCTAAAGCTGTATTTTGCATTAAATGATAAAATTTTTCTCTTCCATAATATAATATTAGGGATTTATAATCGTGATCGTCCATATTCGTATATATAATTTTCTTTAAGACGTGTATTTATTAATTAAATATATATATATATTTATTTATAGGTATATTTATAATAATATAATAAAAATAAAATAAATGTGAATATAAAAATAAATGCTTTTAATGAAAAATAATTCGAATTCTAAATTAACTTTTCTATTATATAATTTATGTTTTTTGTTAAATATTTTTATTATTGTTTAACGTATGGTTTATATTCAGTACCATATTTTTCGTAATAATGTTGTAAATAAGTACAAATTAAATCCATTTGTAAATTATTTTTTGCAGAATAATCAAATGCTGCCTGAAAAAAAAAAAATTGATAAATAAATATTAATAATACAATCTTTAAATATTGTGTAACTAATATTAATATAATAATTAGTTGTAAATTCATTACAGTTTCGCATAAGTAATATTTGAAACTATTAGTGACTAATATGAAATATTGTCGATTTGTTAAATTTAATATTTAAAAAAATGCATAAATATACGGTATTATCTAAAGATTAAGTTCAATAGATCAAAACCAAATTATATAAAATTCCTTAAAATGATAAAACTATAATTAACGAAAGATGAAAGTTATCCATTTTCTTGAAACAAATTGATAGTAGTGGCATATTATACAAAGATTTAATATCATAATTTTATACTAGAAACGTTAGCTTATAAATTGGTTAACACAAATTTATAATAATTGTGTGCTGATTATGCTTTATTAAATAAACAATTACTTATTGAACTCATATTAAAAGACTTACATGCGCATATTGTTAATTATACCACATTAAATCATACATTTTTATTTACAGTAATTATTGTTGTTAATAGGGAGACGTTAAAATGTTTGAAATTACCTTAGCCAATATTTTTCCAACACCTTTACCACTAAATATATCAGGCACTTGAGTTTCTTCAAGTTTAATTATATTTCCAAGTTTTGTATATTGTATAAATGCTTTTTCATTGTCCAATTTTATAAAAAATTCAGACTTTTTTTCATCGTGATTAACAATTAAATTTGTTGGATTAGTTAAATTAGCAATTTGTAATCGTGTATACATTATTGCATTCGAATTCGATTGTAAAATTGTTGAACATTTATTATAAATAAGTGCAGACCGTTTAATAAAAATTTGTGCAAGCATATTATTATAGTAATCAGTTAAAACTATATAGTTTGAAAAAGAAAATAATAATAAAAATAATAAAAATAAATAAAAATATTAAATTAATAGAAATTAATATATAAACAAATAATAGATAAATTAGATAAAATATTAATATTTATAAAAGGATAGGGATCAAACAGGTTTCTAGTTATCTAATAAATTAAACTATAGAATAAACAAAAGTGCAAAAGTATATATTTATTAACGTTGTAAGGTTTTTCATATGCAAATAAATCTATCACCAATTAAATCATTAACTTTTTCATATTAAATAGAAATAGATAATAAATAATCCTTTATAACATTAATACACACAGGTCTCAGATTATACATATCAATAAATATTGTAATAATTTATAAAATACATTTATTTACAAATACTATTTTATTGATTATGATTATTTTAGAAATATTTATAAATAATAACTTTTATACTTTACGTTTATCAGCTGTGTTGTGCATTGCGTACGACAGTCAAGCACATAAAAACTATATATAAATAAAATAATTATAACAATATTATTATTAATAATACACTTACATTTATTATTATGAAAATTATAATTTCTCTTTAATAAATTTATATTAATAATAAAATAATTTTTACTTTATTACACTTTATTTATAGAAATAAACGTACAGCCGTACGGTTTTTGGTTAAGTAATTCTATTTTCATTTTTATTATTTGTTTGGATATTTTTTGTTTTCGAATGACGTTTCCATGGTTTGGCATTTTATTTTATGTAATGAATATTTAAATTCATCAGTATGTTCATTTTCTATTACTCTGTAGATGACACTGGTAACAAATGTGTGCATTCTGACCGGATCCAACAATTAAAATGTGTCTCGACTAATTATAGGGTAAAAAAGATATCTTATAAAATTATGGTTTTGTTTTAAAAAGTTAAAAATTCTAAAAAATGTTGATATAATTGATAATTGGAAGGTCTGATCAACAATTATGTAGTTCCAAGAAAATTTATTATTTATTTTTAAGCAGCTATTACAAATGATTGTATATATAAATGCATTGCTGAGACATCTTGAGTGTTAATTGAGTATACTGGCAATTATTATCACTATATATTATTAATTCATATATGTTTTTATTTACATTTAAATCAAATGTCTTACGATTTTATTAATTTTTTCGATTTTTGCAAATAATACGACCAGTAGTATGTTTACCACAATGCAATACATTTGCCTGCTAGTTTTACATTTTCTAACACACCATGCAAACACGTGTGACCAATTTGTGTACGCTATTTGCAAGGCACTATTCCTCGCTAGATACACCAACCCTATTAAAAATAATACAGATACATTTTACCATATTTTGCCAGTTACTTTGAAAGACATTTATAGTTTTGAATTAATATTTCGGCTAACTAGGGAGGAAATTCTTTTGCGGCTTTCTCATCCACACCGATTTCACCTTATTTTTTAATTTTATGTTTCGAATGTCTTTTCAGAAAATCTTGTAGTTATCCATGTGCTTGTTAGTCGTCTATTGAATCTTTTCAACTTTAGTAATTCGTTTCTATATGCAGTCGATCATATAGTATCATATTTAGCTGAACTATATCAATAATCTTCTTCTTCTTTGATCTTTTATTTTAACATAAAGAATTATTATTTTAATTCTATTCCGCAAATAAATTTTCACATAAAATAATATCAGTATGTTTTTATTAATTTTAGTATTTTATTTCAGATTTAAAATCTTTATTAATAAAAAATACGATATTTTTGAGATAACAAAAAAAAAATGTACTCAATTATTTCAGAGTATATACTAAAATATGATATCAAAATAATAATAAGAATAAAATAATGTATATAATATTAATATAACAAATTTATTAATTAACCTAATTACAATTTTTTTTTTTTTATTTTATTAATTTTCTTTTATTATAACAAATTTTAAATCTAATTATAACATATATATAAATATAAAACATTAATTTATAAATTGGTGTACAAAGGTGCGATTTCAATAAAATACAGAATAATGTTTAGGAAATGTCTCATAATAATAACGTGTGATATCGTCTATCGACGAGAAAATTCCATTGTAGAAAAATTATTCTGTATGTACTTACACACGCAATATTTCACAATTTGAGATAATAAATATTATATGAACTGCACTGCAATATTATAAAATTTATAATATATATATAATAATAAATTAAATAGCTTATAATATATAGATACGGAACTATATAGTAGTCACCCTGTGCATACACTAAACTGTACAGTGAATGTATAATGTACAATAGCAAATTTTTATTAAATTGAATAATTTGTTTTTAAACTAAAACATATTTTATTAATTTAAAATTATTAAAAAAATAAAATACTACATGCGATATAATTTATTTAAGAAAATTCTTTCGCGCAGTTATTGTACAGATTTCAGTGTTATTTGTTGTGAATGTATTTCATTTTATACTGAGTTTTTATAAAAGTAGTAAATTTTTTATTTTTATTTCGAAATTGTGCTTATTGTGAGCGAGTGATTTTAGGTTTCTTTTTTTTTTTATATAATTTATCTTAATAAGATAAAAGAGTATATATAAATTATATATATATAAATACAATAGAAATCTTTTAAATAATAAATAAGGTAATAAACTACGACGTATATTATATTTAAAATAATCATTTTTATTTTAGTGTTGTGTATATAATTTCGATTTTAATTATGTCAGTATATAAGTTATATATAATTAAAAATTCTTGAGATCTAAGCATATACATAAAGAAATATATAGCATTTTATCCAGCACGCATTATTTATAATCCAATTTTTTGTTACAACAGCAATATTTCATTAAAAATTTTTCCCAAAGATGTCTTGTAATTGGATCTAATAATATAAAATATACAAATAAAACGAATCCTTGAAGTGTTGCGGTTAAACAAAATAAATACGAAAATATTAGACCGGCACGTGTACTAGCAAAAAAACCGAAAATCCATGATAGTCCAAGTAAAAAGAATAAAAATATTGTTAAACGTAATTGTGATAATGTTAGATCACGTTCGCTTGTCGTACGTAATTTACCATCGGGTCCTTTTATTATATTATAAATGACAAGTATAAATATAATTAAATTTGCAATTATAATTAAGCCAATTGGTAATGCAACACCAAAATATAATGCATAACCAGTTGGATAACAAATACCGGTATATTCTAATTCTAAATTGGGTATATACGAATCCGGATCGATAAATACAACTAATAAAACTGGTATTAATGGTACACCCCAACCGAATAAAAATGATTTTAATATAAATCGATTTGATCTTGTGTGGCCTAACACCCGAACATATCTCATAAATTGTAAATAGGCTGTTATAAGCATCCATGAAAATGCAACCAATACAGAATAATGTAAACTTGCACCCAACGCAACACAACCGTGCCATTTTTGTTCTTGTACTAAATTTTCGGTTATAACTTCTGTATTTACAAAACAAATTAATATCATTTGTAATGCAATGGCAACTGATAATTGTAATAAAACTTTTGAACTTGGTTTTTCTCGCCACGATCGAAATATAATTGCTGTTATTGTTATACCCAATATGCCCATTAATGATAATGAACAACCTAATAATGTTATCATATCTAATGCCTCTTGATGCGTATCAGTTATTATAACATCATCATCATCCGATGATATTGTATGCACATACGTACCAAGTACAAGATATGCAAAATGTGTTAAATGTGAACATGCACATAATATCACCGGATCTGTATGATTTGAATTACCAACAAATTGACAACCGTCACGATACCAACCACTATCATATTTAAAATTCCAATATCCACATACATTATTGGTTGAATAATCTATTGGTACTGTTTCATTTGTTGAATTATTATTATTATTATTATTATTAATATCATTTATTGCCGTAGAATTATTATTTGTATTATAAATTTTATAAAAAATTGGTAAATAAACTGGTAAATTTGTACCATAACCTGGTATTGATACACTTATAACTTTACTACCTGCTTTTGCATATGTAACATTTTTATATTCTTGAAATAATAGATCATTGTAGAAAATATTTATTATTATTTTAACCGGCGGAGATGATGTTGGTTGATCAATTATGCTACTATTCAAAGACACCAATTTTGTTTCATTCAAACGATCCAATAAATTTTGTGGTACAAATGTTGCCAGTTCCAAATCCTCTGCTTGTAATAAATCAATTGTTGATTGATTGGAATATATTTTTTTAATATAATAATCAGAAAAGTCATCCAATAATTCATTTGTTAATTTTGTTAAATTTTTAAATAAAGCAATTCCAGAAATATTACTTATTGTTGGATCCAATTTATAAACGATTAATTTGGATGTAATTGTTCCTATTGTACCATCATCAATATTATTTTCATTAAAATTATTATTATTAAAACCAGAATCTTTTATTACATTTGTTGTTGCCGATGATGATAATGATGATGACGTTGTTGTTATTGTTGTGAATGATGATGTTATAGTTGTTATATTATTCAGTGATAAAATATTTATTAGATTATCAAAAGAATCTAAGAGGATGTTTGTTGAATTAAGAGCTGCTGATATTTTTGTTGTATTCTCATTTAAATACATTAAATTATTATAAATTGTTAAAATATTTTCTGATTCAGTTTGATTTAATAATGTTGTTGAAATGGTATTATTATTATTATTATTATTATTATTCGTCATATTATACGTAACATTATTAGTAGTATTGTTATTATTAATATTTATACTATTAAACATTGAAACACTTTGTAACACTTTACTTAAATAAAATAAATCGGCTGGTATTAATAATGAATTATTATTATTTTGTATTATTTCTGTTAAATTTTGTATAACATTTGATGTTTCGTTTGGATTTAAATATTGACGATTTATATCATATAAATTTTTTGTTACATCTGATATATAATATTCATCTTGACATATTTGTTTGGATATATTTTTCCAAATACCACCATAAATAAAATCGCCATCACATGATCTTAGCACAGGTAAACCATTTGTTAATAAGCATAATTCACGTGGTGCTGTTACTTCACCAATCTTTGCATTTGTCCAACTCAATTCGTTGGGTTGTAATGTTAATGAATCCGGTAAACAATATTCGGTATTATTTAATGATACAAATTTATATCTAGATATAGCTAATTCATTGGATATCATTAAATCACGTAAAATATTACGTAATTTATATATTTTTAACATTTCATATGACATATCTAATTCATTTTCTTCTGAATCATCGTCATTATCAAATTCATCATCATCATCTATTGTTATCGTTACATGAAATAATATTCTTGCTGTATTTTTTAAATTATTTATAAATTCAATTTTCATAGCACGTACATTTTCTATTGAAATATTATAATATATAGACTTAGTTTTCTTATAGAATTTTCTTAATTTACTTAAAAAGTCTTTAAATTCTTTTGCAATTTCTTTTATAAGACCATCATTTTCAAATAATTTATTACATGATTTGTCCATATTATTGTTATTATTATTGACATTACCATTATCATCATTATCATCATCATCATTATTATTATTATTATTATTATTATTATTATTATTATTATTATTATTATTATTATTATTATTATTATTATTATTTTTATGATGCGTGCAATCAACATCAATTAACATTGAAAACACTTCACCTTTTATTTTTTTATAAGCGACAATTTTCTGTGATTCAATTAATTGAAAATTTGGTATTGCATAACCATTACACCAGTAATAACCTGGTCCATCACCATACAATTTTAATTCATATATTGTTTTATATGTATTTTCAATATTATTATTATTAACATCAAATATAATATTTATATCATTTATGTTTTCATAATCATCAACCGTATCACCATCACCATCACCATCACCATCACCATTATCATTATCATCATCAAAAGGAATAAAATCGTTTGTTGATAAAATTCCACTCCATAATAGATCTTCAATTTTAACTGTTTTTATTAAATCATAATCAGCATTCGTAAAACATTTGACACCAATGTCTTCATTATTTTCTTTCCATAAAAATTTTTCACTATATATTATTAAATATAATATGCCTTCACCTTCATCAAAATTTAATACAATTTCTGGTGTTTGTTCTATTTCTATTGTACGTTCACATGCTAGACAATTAAATTGTTCATTTGTCCAATACCATTTACCATAACGATCGGCGGTTACAACCGTACCACTACCATTTGGTGTAGCCCAATTAACAAAATCAATTTGGTTTACCGTTTGTGACCAATTCATATCATTTGTTATATATTCATTTTCAAATATTCCAAATAAACAACGATCTCTACTACTTAAATTATTTTTTCTTGCAATACTTTCAAAAATATGCGTTTTACGTACAGAATCTAATGTAAAGAGATTACCATTACATTCCGATTTTATCCAATTTATAGTTGCTTCGTTTGCACGTGATTTACGATTTATACTTGATAATGATGTACTCTCTTTTAATATATGCATTGCATAACATTGATTTTGATTCGTTTGAAAACGATTTGTATAAAAATAATTTGGACATGCTAATTGTAATAATGAATCATTTAAATCATCGTAAACGCATACAATTGGTAAATTTTTATTACAATTTTCAATTTTACCAAATCGTCCCATACTTGATACATTTAAACTAAAACAACCATTTTCATAATAACGATTATTCATCAGTTCAACATTTATATTATTAAAGTTTACAATTTCACCATTTATTGCACCTGGCAATTGCCATTGTATTGGTAAATATGTTGACAATTGTTTGGCCGGCATCCATATTTCATGAATGTTATCTTCCAATAAATTCTTATAAATTATTTCACGTAAATCATGCGATAATTCAAAAAATGTTTTACGTGAACCTAACGGTAAACATGTATTATTCCATGGTTGCGAATGGGTTACATGAATACATAAAATTTTATTATTCCATTCGATTTGTCTATATTGAAATGGACACTTATTTGATAATTCATAACTATCCTGTGTATACGAACATGTTGGTGGTTCTACCGGTTCCCAACCAGTATCCGTACAATTTCTTGTTATTGTATATTTTAATTCATCCAAACATAATGGTGACGATTCTGCATATTCATATTCATTTGTAACTATTGTATTTACTGTTGGCCAATATGCAGCGACATTAACATTATTATAATTATAACTGACTTCACCGTGACACTTCTATATATATATATATAATACACAATTTGTAATAACAAACATAGACAATTAATTATTAGCAAAGAAATAATACAATATTACTAAAATAAATAATTTATTGTTTTTATATTTATATACATACCGGAGGATATAATGTTGTTAATGATTCCGTTTGTCCATTTATATATTTTATAATAAATATAAAAATTATGTGACATTTTATTAATACCAAATCTATAATTTATATGATAATATATAAAGAAATAATAATATATATATAGAACAATATAAATCGCACATCGAAACCAATTAATTAAATTAATAATAATTATTATTTATAGATCAAATTGCCGATAGTGGCGAAAAAAATCATAAATGAATTGAAAATATAATATATATAAAATATTTACCACTTGTTATCATTTTCGGAACCAATTAAATTGAAATCTTGACACTGACTAAACGTTTCGACAATATAAATATAAAAAAGATTTTATACCTATACTTATTTTTTTTTTTTATAATTAACGCATATTTAATATACCTGCGCCGCCTCCTCCAACTTACCTTCTCTTCCTTTTCCACGCAAATAAATGATAACAACAGAATTTTTTTTTTAAAGTTATTTATCGTTTGTCGTTTTAAATAATTTTTGTTGTTGTGTGTTATATACCTTTTATTACACGCGATATATGGATATATATACTAAAAAAATATAATTAAATAGCTTATATATTTTTTATATTACACATATGCATAGGCATCTATTTAATATATGTGTCTATTATATAAGGTTGTCAAATATCTCCCTTCCGCCTTTTTGTCTTTTTAATTTCGCGGCTATGTACAAAGCGCTACAGAGCTCGTATCTGGCAACACTGTACATAATTTGAAAGCTCTTGACATAACAAACAAAACGACGCTATGTATGATTAGTTTGGATATTGCGTTCAACAGTTATAGACGTGTAAACATGGAGTTCACTAACGCCGAAATTCGCGCTATTTTAAAGTTTTCCTTCGTTAAAGGCAAATCCGCTAGAGAAACGTTCCGTGAGATTAATGGTGTTTTGGGGGATGGTACTCTATCACTTCGAACCGCGGAGGAATGGTTTCGACGATTCTGAGCCGGTGAAAACGACACCATGGATAAGCCAGCCGGCGGAAGACCTGTGACGACAAATACCGATCAAATCATGGAATACATCGAGTTAGACCGGCATGTGGCATCTCGTGACATCGCCCAGGAGATGGGAGTTAGTCACCAAACCATTTTAAACCATCTGCAGAAGGCTGGATACAAAAAAAAGCTTGATGTTTGGGTGCCACATGAATTAACAGTGAAAAATCTAATGGACCGAATTTCCATTTGCGAAATGCTGCTGAAACGGAACGAACTCGACCCATTCTTGAAGCGGATGGTGACTGGCGACGAAAAATGGATCACATACGACAATATCAAGCGAAAACGGTCGTGGTCGCAGGCCGGTGAATCGTCCCAAACAGTGGCCAAGCCGGGATTGACGGCCAGGAAGGTTTTGCTGTGTGTTTGGTGGGATTGGAAGGGAATCATCCACTATGAGCTGCTCCCATATGGCCAGACGCTTAATTCTACCATCTACTGCGAACAACTGGACCGCTTGAAGCAGGCGATCGACCAGAAGCGTCCAGAATTGGCCAAAAGGAAAGATGTAGTGTTCCACCAAGACAACGCCAGACCACACACTTCGTTGATGACTCGTCAGAAGCTACGGGAGCTCGGATGGGAGGTTTTATCGCATCCACCATATAGCCCGGACATAGCGCCAAGTGATTACCACCTGTTCCTGTCCATGGCGAACGCCCTTGGTGGTGTAAAGTTGATCTCAAAAGAGGCTTGTGAAAAGTGGCTGTCCGAGTTCTTCGCAAATAAGGAGGGGGGCTTCTACGAGGGAGGTATTATGAAATTGCAGTCTAGATGGAAACAGATTATCGAACAAAACGGCGCATATTTGAACTAAATCCGATTACTGTAACACTTTTTATAAAGCATTGAATAAAGAGCAAAAAGGCGGAAGGGAGATAGTTGACAACCTAATATATATTATATATATAATCTTAAATTAGTACAAATAAATAATTAAATATAATGTCTAGTGTAAATAAATCATTTAATATATTTTCTTATCTATTTTATATTTATATATAAATATATATTTTAATGATTATTATAATTAATATATATATACACACACACGAATACTTTAAATATAATTAATATAATTTAAATAAATACATTTACAAGTGAATTTTACGTAATATTTTGTTATATTATAAAATTTAGTTAATTTTATTGGCTTTTATCACTTTCGTATAATTAGATTAAATTCATTTAAATCAATTATACGTGTGCGATATGCACGATTGAAAGTGAAAGTTAATTCTCGGTCAGACACTTATGTTATGTATTTTATAAATTTTTTTTAGAAGATTTGCAGAAACATATGGCATCTAACAGAAATTCATTAAAGTTAATAAATAACTCTGTAATTTGAATTCACCATATAATGTGGTTTGCGATTATCGACACATAGTCTTTTCCTTAACTCTAATTGTTTTATATGCGAGATGATTATTTTATATAGTCTATGAACTACTGCACCGCACCGACTATTGTAGCGGTAGAATAGAATTCATCGATCTCCTCAATTATTCTATAACCAATTTTGAATAGATAATATGTTTTCCAACTGTAGCAACTTAGTTTTCGATACGTTGAACCGAAGTCTCAAGTGTTTCGAATACTGTTGCATAAGTTGTATTTTCACATCTATATAAAGACATATATTGTATTTCTTTATAGTGGTACGCAATCATATATGTATATAAAAATACACCAACAAATTGAGATAAATTATGGTATTTTGATAAAATTCTATATTATCATTTAGCATCACAATAGTAAAAATAACTTAAGAATATTGACATTATATTTTATGAATATATGAAAAAAAATATTAAATTTCATAATGTGAATCATATCTTATTTTATGGTATATAAGATGACTGATGTGTTTGAAGATGAAATCAACTATATAAACAGGTAACAGGTGTATAGTATATATACGAATTTTATTATCTTAATTATGTAAGCCGAAAAGAAGCAAACAAAAGACAAATATGTTTATGGTTTTATATAATTTTTTTATAGATTCCGGAATTTTATACAATATATTACAAATTGTTAAGTGCTAATATTTTTAATATTAATATTTTTACTCATCCCATATGTAAATAATTGGATTACCTATAGATCACTTAATCATAAACATATTTATTAATAAACAAATATATATATATATATAGACTGTGAAAATTGGCTTGATTTATACAAGTATAATTAAATAAACAAATAAATATTATAAATTTGGAAGAAAATACTTCTGAATTTAATTTTTCACTGCTTCGTATAATGGGAAAATTTGCATCGGAGGCTACTACACAAAGATGGGAAACAAATGAAAAAATTAAAATAAAGGAAAGCGTCGTTAAAGCCGCTTCTTCTATTAGGGTTGAATGACATATTTATTTATACTCAATATTCTCCATTTTACATAATTTATAAATAACAAATTAAAAAATCTTTTAGTGCGTAAATATTTACACATTAAAGAAATTCGCATTTATATAATATGCAATATATATATATATACACTAAGTAAATATTTCATATGATTATATGTTATCTCAATATATAAATGAATATAGTAGCGTGCCTTACCATAGATTATAATGTGATAAAATATATATGATATAATTAATGCAAATTTTAATCATTTTAATCATAGATTTAAAAAAAAATTTAATGAAAAGTGTAATGAAAATCCAAAAAATGTATATTTTTATTTGTATAGATTAGATTATTATTATTTTATATGAGATTAAGATTGTATATATATATATATATATATCTAGTTATAAAGTGATAGTGATAGTATGTATTAATTAAATTATCTAAACATTATTGTATAAGTATATAACTCATTATATATATGATAACAATTATTGTAATTATTTAAGTAAGTTTTCCACAATTTCTAGATTTATATCCGTATACAATTTTTAATATATATAAGTAATACACAATACACGAATACACTATACACATATACATTTACTATTGTTTAAGGAGGATATTCATTCAAAAATAAAAAAAAATTGGTAATTTAATGAAGATTTAAATAGTAGTATTCAGTAATTTATGAGTATATTTTATATTATTATATTCATTATATAAAAATATGAAATAAATTAAATATTTCCATATATTATTTTTCTCTATTTTCAGATGGGGGGCCAATTATCGCCCCTTATTTTATTATTATTATTATTAGTTGGTATATTTACAATATCCACTTCAGCATGGACTCATGTAAGTATATATAATTATTGTAAAACACTATCACACCTATACATCTCGTAGATTCGTAACATATATATTTCGATATCAATTATAGTCGTACCTAAATTAATAACAAAATAAATAGAGTATTGTATGCGTATTTGAATTGTCTGATAAAAAAATATGATATATTTTCAAAAGTAATAAATAAAAATACATAAAAACATAACTATTAAATTATAATTATATGGTTTATCTTTTCAACAACAACAAAAAGCACAGTAAAAAAAAAAAAAAAAATTAATAAATACTATTATCGCTAAAATAACATCATTCACATAAGCAAATATTATTTGAGGTATATGGGTATTTAAATATAAATATTATGAATGAATGAGCATATCATCAATTATATTAATTAACTAAATGTTTGTGTTTTTATGTGTATCTGTATTTGTATGACCAAAAATGAATCACAACTTAAATACACAAATGTAATGAATCACATAATAATGAAATTATTTATATTTTTGATTGTATCTTTTAATTATTATAATTATAATTATTTCGCATATACATCCGTAAACGTATACGTACGCATACATGGATATATAGTCAAGACGAACAAGAAGTATAGAATTATCAGCGGCAAATTCATTAATAGCTGATACAAGATTATCAAATTCTATTGTACCGCAAAGCTATACATTAAATATTCGGCCAAACATTCAAGAATCCAATTTTACTGGAAATGTAAAAATTAATATAAAATGTATAAAAGAAACACAATTAATTGCTTTACATGCACAACATGATTTAGAAATTAATGAATCTAATATACATATTAAACCATTGAATGCAATAAATAATGAGTAAGTTATCATTATTACACGATTTTATTACATAAAAAAAAAAAAAAATATAATGTGTGTAAATATTTTATTGAAACATATCCAGCGACAGTAAATCATTGTTATCAATTCGTCGAACGGGACGTATACCAAAAAAACAAATATATGAAATTTATTTAACCGATTCTGTACAATCAGGCAAAGATTATGAAATTGAAATATCATTTACTGGTAATATATGGGAATCACCTGAAGGATTATTTAAAGGAACATTTCTTAGTGAACACGGTGAAAAAAAGTAATCTTATTTATTTTTTGTATTTTATCTTAAATTATATTTTTAATTAATTTAATTAATTTCTATGTATGTATAGAATTTATTTAGCAACGCATATGAGACCACATTATGCACGAAGATTATTTCCATGTTTTGATGAACCAGGTATTAAAACAACATTTAATGTAACAATATCCAGACCAAAAACATATACAACTATATTTAATATGAAAATTCAAAATACAACTGAAATGTAACATTGTGTTCAAATTAATGTATTTATATTATTTTATACAATATATTTATTATAATATTTTATCACATAAAATTAGGGAAGGAAATCCAGATTATGTAATTGATCATTTTTATGAAACCCCAAAAATGGCAACATTTTCATTTGGATTTATAATTTCACAATTAGTTCAATTAAATGGTAAAACAATGGGAACTAATACAAGTAAGCCAGAAATACGAATATGGTCACGAAAAGATTTTCAAAATGATTTAAGTGTAAGTAATGAATAAAAATGGAATATTAATTTAAATAATCAATTAATTTTTTCTTTCCATTGTCATTAAATTAATATAAAGGAATTAGAAAATAAAATTAGAATTGTATTAAAATCACTGCAAGACTATTTCAAGGTTGATTTTCCACTTTGTAAATTAGATATTGTTGCATTACCAGGATTAACATCTGTAAAACCAATTGATAATTGGGGTTTAATTATTTTTAAGTATACAATAAATAACTTTGTAATTAAAATTTATAATTGTAAATTATTAATTAAATTTTATTTTTTTATTTTTTTTTATTATTTATTTATCTGCAGAGAAAGTGATTTATCAAATCGTGGTTATTATACAATAGCACAAGAAATTGCATATCAATGGCTTGGTTTATGGATAACACCAAATTGGTGGACTGATGCACATATAAATAAAGCAATAACTGGTTATTTAGCAGCATCAACAGCTATTGAGGTTTAAATTAATAATTTTTTTTTTAGACGTTAGGTTAGGCAATAATGCGCAGATGAAATAAGTCTCTGAATATAAATTACATAAAGCCCAGATAATTTTTATAATATACAATAAATAATGTGTAGGAGTAACATATAAATTCTTTAATGATAATAATTTCATTTGAGATGAGTAATTTTTACTATAAAATTTCCAGTTGCATTGAGAGTTATATCATTTACGAATGAATCATTAAATCATTTTTATAGTTTAAAGATGTAATAAATCCTATATAAAATTAAAATAAAATTGCTCCAAAGCCCATGAATTCGCATTATTAATTAGATTAAAATTAGTAGTGGCAGTAATTTTAGAGAATTGATCGTTGTTGAAAAAGACGAATAATTTCATAATAGCTACAGAAATGGATAAATACATTAAAATAGATTGGTAAAAAATGCTATTTGTGTAGAAATAGGATTGAAGATTATGCGGTTTGCTGTCACAATTACAATACCAGTCAATCGCAACACAGCTTTATTGTACCACCACCACCGGCTACTTGTGATAATTTACACATCGTCCAAATATTGTAAAATGTTTAATTCTCAACACTTACAAATAATTAATAGTGCCAAGTTTGCCGAAAACTTATGCGGTTGACGCCGTATATGTGTGTCAAATTTTCTGGGACTTATTTCACTGGAATTTATTTCATTTTTTTTTAATTTAAATTATATAAATGTAACTAAATTTAGATTGATAATGGACAAGAATTTGATGGAAAATGGCCAATGACAATATTATATTCAATTTACTATGAATTTAGTAAAAGATATCCACATTCAAGAATTACCGGCATGAAACAAGAAACAACGTGTAGTAAAACAGAATTAGTATTAAGAATGCTTAATTTTACGTTAGGTTCGGAAACATTTAAAAAAGGATTACAAAAGTTTATTGCTGATAGGTATAACAAAAATAATTAAATAAAATAATTATAATTTAATTTCGATTTATTTAGAAATATATTAAGCATGATTATTTATGGAAAAAATAATATATATAAATATTATGTATAGAAATGATGGAACATTTATGGGTGAAGAAGTATGGAAAGCCTTAACCGAACAAGCACATCATGATAAAACGTTAGCCAATAATGTCACTGTTAATGATATTGCCGAATCATGGATAACAAAAGATCGGATACCAGTTGTTAATGTAAAAAGATATTATTTTAATCATAGTGCAATAATTTCACAAAGAGTATATTTACGTGAACGTCCACATGATGTACCAGAACAAGAAAAAATGTTATGGTGGATACCATTAGTAATTGTTACACAAGATACATTAGATTTTACAAAATCTACACCATATGCATGGATGGAGAAAACACGAAACATTACAATTAATAATCTATCGGATAATAAATTTATTATTGTTAATTCAGAAGAAATTGGTCCATTTCCTGTCAATTATGATACAGTAAATTGGAATTTATTAGCAAATTTTTTACAAACAGCAGAAGGACGTAATAAAATACCAGTTTATACTAGGTATAAGATAAATTTTTCATAACAATAAAATAAATTGTTAAATTGTAATCTTTGTATAAATTGTATTTAGAGCAAAATTACTACATGATGCATGGAATTTAGCATACGCAGGTGATTTAAGTTTTGCAACTGCATTTAATATGACTTTATTTATGAAATATGAACGGGAGCATTTAGTATGGAATCCTGTGTTTACATTAATTGATCATATTGGAAGACATATTGATATGTCAGCTGTTCATAAAAAATTTGAAGTATTCATAAAAATTCATTATTTATTGGGTGAATTTAGAAATATTATAATTATATTTTTAATTTGTAAATAGACTTATGTTCGTATACTATTGACACCACTTTATGAAGAACTTGGTCCACAAGCGATTGAAAATGAAGAAAATTGGAAAGATAATTTACGTTCATTAGCTCGTACATTTTTGTGTCGTGCTGGTTATCGTCCGTGTATAGAAGAAGCACAATCTGTTTATAGAAAATGGATGGATAGTTCTGATCCGGATGAAGGAAATCCGTATATAAATTTATTTTCTTTTTAAAATATAAATTAAATTGTATAATTTGGAAATGTGTTTTTTTTTTAATAATCTTATTTTTATTTTATTTAAATTTATTAAAAAATAATAGTGTTCCAAATCAATATATTTGTCCGGTATTTAAATGGGGTACACAAGAAGAATGGGAATTTGGATTACTACGTGTAATTAATTTTCCAGCATCACGTAAACAAAGTGAACGTACATATTTATTAAAAACATTAGCCGGCTGTCCGAAACAATCAACAAAAATCGAACGTTTATTAACAATAACAATTCTTGAAGAAAATGGTAATTTTACAGAAAATGATATATTTTTAATATTTAGTATGTTATCGGGTGGTTCAAGTGGTTATACAACATTGTTTAATTTTTTGGCTGATCATTGGGATGCTATTAGAGAAAAGTGAGAAAAAAATATATTTAATTGATTTTTTTTTCTTATAACATTTATTATTATATTATGTACAGATTCGAAGATAAAACAAATTTATGGGATAATTTAATTGGTTCCGCAACTGGTGTTTTTACAACGCAAGAAGGCTTTGATATGGTATCAGAATTATATGTTCAACGGCAGGGTGAATTTGGTAGTGCCGAACATATTATTGAAAAATCATTAAAAAACATTAAAGAAGAAACACGATGGAGTGATGAAAATTTACCAATTATTGAACATTGGTTAGATGATTATTTAAAAACAGTGAATACAACTGATAATAAATTTATGGGTTAAAATAAATAATGTTAGTTTAGTTTAAATTTTAACTTTAAACTAATAAGTAAATGATAAGAATTTATTAAATTAAATAACATAAAATTACATAACAATATCGTCGTTTTTTTTTCGCAGTTGCTCTTAAATATTATAAATTAAATTACATATTTGTTTCATTCATTAGGATTTTATCATATCACATAATTAATAATAAAATGAAAGTTTTAACAAGCGCAATTCCATTAATTCATTAGATTATAAAATAGTATATGTAGTAATATAAAAAGATATATATATATATATATTTGAACAAACTATTACGTAGTATTTATATTTTTTAAGTACAACAAGTAAACTGTAGCATTCGAGTACCAAAACAATCTTATCTTTGATAATAAATTTTAATGATAATATAATTATACAATATAATATAATAATATAGAATGTAATTTATGTAAAAATCGGGGAACTATTGAATATATTATATAATAATATTTAATTATATAATATAATTTTATATAATTGTTTTTATTAAAAATTTCCATCACTTTCATGATAATTGCATTTTTTAATCAAATATCAATTCATTTAAAATCAATTACGCAATTAGTGTGTCGCAGCAAATTAGTCAATTGAGCTTATAGATACTACTTCACCTAACGTAATGTTTATTGATTTGTTGGAAAGATATTAGCATTTAACCCTTTTAAAAGATCATCAAACATGTTACAAATACTATCTGTTTTCACGATATAGCTGAGATATTTAATTCAGCTGGCTCTACTTTCACATTGGTGTATTGTCAGTTTTAGTCAAGTGTCTTTATGCGGTTTCGAGTTTAACGGAAAGGTAAAATTTTAGAGTAGGTTCTCCTAAAAACTGGTTGGTATAATACACATACTCATAAATTACAAGCTTTACAAAATCAAGGGATGTTTTTATATTGTCTTTTAATTTTTACGTTTGACCTGCTGTGAAATAGTTAAACTAAATTGAAATATGGAATGGAATTAATGTGACAAAAAAAGTCTAATGACTATTCTATTAATTTATGCATGCAATATTGTTTATATGTCATACAAATGAATTTATTTACTAACATTTTCACATATATACAATGTATATTTAATTGAGAAATGCTATAATAAAATTGTATAATTTATTCACATAATAAAAGCCAATGGAAAAAATATGTAAACTAATTTAATTGGTCACGCAACAAGTGCATATGTATAAATAGCATATAAAGGGTTGCATGTTTTATACATTTAATTTGTAAAATATATGAGGGTAGGAATATGTATGCTTTTAATTTATATAATTATTAATATTCATTTACATACGCATATTTGCATAATTATTTCCCAATATCATATCCCTCCATACTATTAATATTATTATTATTAGACACTAAACAAATTTAAAATAATTAACAGGAATATTATAAATTATTATTATCGCAGTAATATTTACATACATTATTTTAAATCGTTTGTGACACACATTCCATCACACTGCCCCTCCTCACGATGGAATATTGATTTATTGGCATTACATTTGAAGTTTAAAGGAAATAAATGGAAAACTATAATAATAGAATAAATACAGATAGAAGAATGAATTTACTCAAAAGAAAACTGAAATGATGAATGAGGGATATTTTCTAGTATTTTTGGAAAAAAAACTTTTGCGCAAGGTTTAAAATGCGAATCTGAATAGTTTAATTTTATAAAAACATTTTTAAAAAATATTACCTTATAAATTTTTATGCAAGATGCAAACCAAATTAAATATTTCAATGTAATAATTTGGAAATTATACATATTTTGCTGCGAATCATTCATATAATATTTGAGATTTGAATTTTACACCTAGCGCAAAAGTTTATTTGCACAAAAATCAATAAAAATATTTCTTTTCATCATTTCATTTCCATATAAGTTAATTCTCGTTTCTATGCGTGTGTTAATTCTATGCCATACCCATAATAATTAAAAACACTATATAAATTTTCACATAATTAAATTTAAATTTATTAGATTAAGTGTTGTTGTTTTAATTAAACTTAAAGCAATTATCGAAAAAAAAAAATTAAATATTTATTAAAAGTGTAAAAAATTGTTATATACCTACACATTTAATATAAATATGAGTTCAAAATCAAAAGTATAAAGGAAAACAATAAGAAAAAATAAGGCATTAGAATTTATTCAATGGTAAATTAGCTTCAACAAAAAAATGTATTAGATATTTTATGTATTTATATAATTATATGTATGTGATTAGTGGTGTTTGGGGTGTAAATATCAAAGTGTGTATATGTGTGTGTGTGTGTGTGTGTGTTTGTATAACCTATATAATTTAATATTCATCTCCTTCACCAACTTCTTCAGTTGAATCGACACCAACTTCTTCATAATCTTTTTCCAACGCAGCTAAATCTTCACGGGCTTCCGAAAATTCACCTTCTTCCATACCTTCACCAACATACCAATGTACAAATGCACGTTTAGCATACATTAAATCAAATTTATGATCTAAACGTGCCCATGCTTCAGCTATTGCTGTTGTATTTGATAACATACAAACAGCACGTTGAACTTTTGCTAAATCACCGCCGGGCACAACAGTTGGTGGCTGATAATTAATGCCAACCTTAAAACCAGTTGGACACCAATCCACAAATTGTATGGAACGTTTTGTTTTAATTGTTGCAATTGCTGCATTTACGTCTTTTGGTACAACATCTCCTCTACATAATACACAATTAACAAATTATTATTATTTGTAAATTTGGCGTAAATAGAAAATTAATAAGAAACTCTTTATAAAAATTATTTAATTATTTACCTATATAACATACAACATGCCATATATTTTCCATGACGTGGATCACATTTAACCATTTGATTAGCCGGTTCAAAACATGAATTTGTTATGTCAGCAACAGTTAGTTGTTCATGATATGCCTTTTCTGCAGATATAACTGGTGCATAAGTTGCCAATGGGAAATGGATTCTTGGATATGGTACCAAATTTGTTTGAAATTCAGTTAAATCAACATTTAATGCACCATCAAAGCGTAATGATGCAGTAATTGACGAAACAATCTATATATTACGATATAAAATATTAAAGCATTATTATAATTTATTAATTGTAAATAATAATTATATGTGAACGATAAATTAAGAATGAAATCTATACTTCAATTCACTAGCTCTAAAATTATTTATATATGTATGAAATAATAAATGCATATGAACTTTATGAACATAAGTATAAACGTCATTAATCCAATTAAATTTGAAATTTTGTATTTATTATTTAATGATGATTAATACGAGGGATAAAATGAAAATAAAGTACACCTAAATTGTTACAGTTGAGAAACCTTGTTTGTGCATTATTCAATTGAAAATCGATGATAGCATAATTGAGAAAGTTTGTGGATTCTGCTACCGTGACAGTACGGTATAACTACTGATGGTGGTGCGTAAAGTGTAAAACAAAGAATAGAATGAACAACACCCTGGTTACATTTAACATGCTGAATAACATCAGGAGGTTGTTCAAAGTAATTCTTTACACCAAGTTGCGAATTTTTGATGTTGAGTATTTTAGTTTTATTATACGTATGCGAAAGTCAAAGAGTCACGTGTGTGATCACACATTTTTGTAAATAATTGTATTCGAAGAATAGAGTACAACTAATTGACTGTAAATATACGTTACATATATATATAATATATATGATTAAGTATTTCCATAACCTAGTTTTTTCAGTTAATTATTTTTTGTTTCTTATAAATTTTAATAATGAACAAACATTTTTTTTTATTTTTATAAAAGTCACGAAAATATTAATTATTTATAAAATATATAGTTTTTGTTTACTTACTTATATTGCTTATATTTATTATATAATAATATATATTAGTTTATATTACCTGTCCAATCAAACGATTTAAATTTGTATATGTAGGTCGGTCAATGTCCAAATTACGGCGACAAATATCATAAATTGCTTCGTTATCAACCATAAATGCACAATCAGAATGTTCTAATGTTGTATGAGTTGTTAGAATAGAATTATATGGTTCTACAACAGCTGTTGATACCTATATTAATGTATATATATATTAGCATAACATCAAATGTAGGTTAAGAATAATAATATAATATTTTGGGTTATTATTTTCATATACCTACACGAATATTATTATTTTATATATACATGAATAAATTATTTTATATATACAAATAGAGAAAATCTCAATTCATTGCAAAAATATATAATTTAATAATATTATAGGTGTTATTAGATAAAAACTATATCATAAAATAAATGTTTTTGTTTCATTTTCGTTCCTACAGCCATTATTATACAATCATATTTTATAATAATTATGATTATGTCATCATTTAAATTATCAAATTTAATCCAATTTAAATAATTTATACTTATTTATATAGTTAATTTTTTTTATACATTATAGGCTTAATTTAATGCTGTTTTTTATATTATTATAAATGTTGTATATACACAACTCAATGCATATAAGATTGCGTTAAATGAAGATCATTATTAATTTTAAGTAACTTTAATACCATAATCTCAAAATATTCAAATGTGAATTTGGTTATAATAACACAATATTATATTTTCTGATATCTTTAAATCAGACAATTTCTAATCTATAAATATTACCATTTAATAAAATTATATTGATTTTAGAATTATAAAATTTATAATGGATGTATTTAAAATTTATTCATATTTAATAAATAGCCTCAATTATTATAATTATAAGGTGATGTTAAATAACATACAATTTAGAGTGGATTATGTAAATAATAAAAAAAAAAAAATTAATATTTGATTATTGAAATAAATAATTAAATTAGGGTGTATAGGGTGAAAGCGAGGGTGGTATTGTATTAACATATATATTTACAAATACATATTATACAGTCATGTTCAAAAGTTAATGTACAAATGAAAAAAACTAACGAACAAAAAGCTATTTTTAGCTGATATATTTTGCGTAATCACTTTTGATGTCAAAATATAATATATTGTATTATTTCCGAAGATATTGAAGAAATATTGAAAATTGGTTCAAATTTACTGTTGGCATTATTATTTTATGCCATAACTTTGTTAGCGATAATTCCATTGAATTTAATTGTATATTAACATCTTTCGTAACTGAAAAATGTAACAAAAATTTCTCTGTAATACATTTCCTGTTACTATAAACAATTTCAAAAAATCATTCAAAAAACGCACGAATAAAATCATTTATTATTTTATTTTATTTTTTAAGTCAAGGAAATTATTGTAGCTGTTTTTACAGAGTAATTGAATATTATGAACATTTTTCGTTATTTCCATAAAGTCATCCTTTCAAGTTTCAACATAATTATTATTTCAAAAGATATGCTCAAATTAATCTGTTTTTCAGTTGTTCATTGCAACAAATAACTTACACAAAATAAAATAATTACAATATATATAAATATAAATATATAATAATATATATTCATAACGTAACAATGTCAATGAACTCAATTTTATTATTACTTTTTTTTTTGTTATCATTATATTATCGAATAATAAATAAAATTAACCCTATATTTATATAATCAACATTAAAGTTTCCATAAATTAAACCAATTTTTACGAATAAAATAGTTAGTTTGTTATGCCACATAGCATTTGAAATATGTAGTTTAATGTGTAATTAGGATTATAAATATCGAAAAAAAAAATTTATTTGTATTTGTAATTTGTTTAGTCATTCATTCACGGCAACAAAATCAATATATTTATATGATAATAGCATTTTATATCGAGTATATATATATTTTCTTATGTACATTTTATACATATAGTACATACCTGAGGTGCTGGATATATTGAAAATTCTAATTTTGATTTTTTACCATAATCAACTGATAAACGTTCCATTAATAATGATGTAAATCCACTTCCGGTACCACCACCAAATGAATGGAATACTAAAAATCCCTACAATAATATAAGTAAATATAAATAAAGTTATACATAACATTATTTAAACGCAATTTATAAATGTTTATACATTTTATTTATGTTTACCTGAAGTCCTGTACATTGATCAGCTAATTTTCTAATTCTATCCAAAACAACATCAACAATTTCTTTACCAATTGTATAATGGCCACGTGCATAATTATTTGCAGCATCTTCTTTGCCCGTGATTAATTGTTCGGGATGAAATAATTGACGATACGTACCGGTACGAACTTCATCTATGGAGAAAAAAATTAAATATATGTTTTGCATGAAATTTTTCTTAAAGTTACAATATTGTCAAATCAATAAGCGCAATAACTATAATTATTTTAATATTTAAATCATGATTTATTGATTTCTCGCATTATAACGATTTGTTCATTAAACCTTACGAAAAGTATATATTTTTTAAACAAATGGTGAAAACTTTTATCGATAAAATATAAAAAAAGACAGTTCCTATTGAATAAAATTATTTCGTTCCATGATAAATATTGGATTTACATTGTTGACCGCTGACAAGTTAATTCGACATTGCACTTGTATTAACTTTTTAAATTTATTAAACCCAGGGCGATATAGAATAATAAAATTGCCCCGGTCAACAATGTGTTACTATAACATGAAATTACTTTAATACCCAAATCAATAGTTTGTTTATCTTATAATTAAAATAAACTAATGTGTTCAAATGTGGGAGCAACAAATAGCTAGACTGCGTGTATATAAACCATATATTTATGTACTTACATTACGTATATTTATAAATAACTAAAAAGCATAGATTAAATAATAATAATAATATACAATAAATCAATACATATAATATATACAAACCTACAACTGTTGGTTCTAAATCAACAAAAACAGCTCTTGGTACATGTTTACCAGAACCAGTTTCACTAAAAAAGGTATTAAATGAATCATCACCTCCGCCAATTGTTTTATCAGATGGCATCTATATTTGGTACAATAATACACAATAAAAATATTATAATTGATAATTTATTGAGAAATAAAATATAAGTATTAATTTAAAAACTATGCAATTAATAAATTACCTGACCATCAGGTTGTATTCCATGTTCTAAACAATATAATTCCCAACATGCGTTACCAATTTGAACGCCAGCTTGTCCAATGTGTACAGATATGCATTCCCTCTGTAGAAATATAATTTAATATTATAAATAAATTATTATAAAAATATTATTTACAAAATCATTGAAGTGAAGAATCGAATCATCAATGAATGTATATGATCAATATGATCGATATAGTACATAATAATTATATTTCTATGAAATTATTTATATGTAGATTCATTGTTGAAAGAACAAAGGAATATTTTACATCTTCATTCAACCATATTATATTAAATAAATTATTATTATAACAAAATTATTAAAAAAGCAAAAAAGTTAATTTTCTTATAAAACAATAAAATTTCCTGCACTTTAAATAATAACAAATATTGAATACAATCGACATATAAAAAACATTATAAAATAATTGCTAAAGATTGTTTATTTAATATCTAATTCAATCTATATAATTATAAATCTATGTATAGATGTATTGAGCACATATTAAATGTGAAATTAATTAATAATAATTATTATAATAAAATATTACAATTCTTTAATAATTTGTTAATATACAAAATAGAGAAACATAGTTTTTCTAATGTCAAGGACAACGAATATAGAAAGGACATTATGCATATTTATTTCTTTTTAACATTATTATTTGTTTTAAAAGTACATTACATATTAATTACTTATTTATTATATAATGTCCTACTTTTTACACTTTTATTGTATATTTATAAATCAATATTATGTATAAGTTCATAAATATAAAAATGCATAATTAAACATTGTCTCTATAGTATTATATTTTGATAGAATACATTTCAAAGAATTTCTATAAAGGATCAATTTATATATGTATAGAAAAAGGAGGGGATTATTTTTTATTTATTTATTTTAGGGAAAATTTGTTACAACTTTTTATTACTAAACCAATTTAAATAGTACAATGTAATAATTGCATATGATAATTACATATTTTATTGTATGCATTTAATTTGTTTCCATTTGTTGAAATCTATTTTTACAGCGACGAGTTGTATACAAAAAAAATTAAATAATTACTCGTTTCTAAAATTAATATGTATAATTACTTTTTAAATAGCTCTAACTTTTTTCAATATATATAAAAACGTTGAGTTGGTCTATCTATAATTTTAGTATATAATAGATTATTTATATGTTATAAAATTACTATATTTTACATTCTATTTAAAATGTTAAAATATAATTAGTTGTAATTTGTGGTTTATATATAATGATATCGTAAAAAAAATACAATGTTTTTTATTTGTATTAATCCGATCGGAATTAACCCGAACTAGTGCAATAACACTAAACACTACATCATGTTATTGTGTTTTATTTTCTCTTTTCTTTTAATGTTTAAAATTTTTCGAACTCTTATTTACATGAATAATGGAAAATTGTGTGAAGTTTCACATTAACTTTTTATTGCAAAAAAACATGGTGCAGAAATTTACGATGAACATATACATTTTCTACAAAGAGTGGTTTCCACGATTTAAAAGACTTGATGTAAAATGCACAAAGAACATACATTTGCAACACAGACGTATATATAGCTGTTAGCATGTACGTTTACATAAAATGGGAAGAATGATCCAAAAGGAAGTTATTCTACCGCACATGAATTTTTGCTTGCTATATGGCAAAAAAGAAACCATTTTTTGCATCGAATTGTGACTATGGAGATGAAAAGTGGATTCACTACGACAACCCTAAACGCTAAACGTTCGAATGCTTGTGTAAAGTGAGGTGAATCTGATAAAATGAAACGTTAAAGATTATATGTTGTGCATTTGGTGGGACGAGTAAATTGTGGAACACTATGAATGAGCTGCTAAATGAAACTGAATGAAACAAAATTCTACCTTCCAGAAGAATCAGGTTTATTGTTTGTCCGATGGGCAAAAATTGTAACAAACAATGAAAAATCCTTCTAAGTAAACACCCACAAAATTTGTATACCATATTACAATAATTTTAGTGAAATTACACACATAAATTTAAAACAAATATGAATGTTAAAAAAAAAAAATATCCGTGTTACTTATTTATTTTTAACTTAATTATACAATCTTGTTCTATAAGACATAAAAAATTTACATACCATATATATTGAGAAAGGCACGTATGTTATGTCTGCTAAATATGAAACATATGTGTATGGCGACTATTCATTCTTTTATAGTAGTAAAATTGTAATAAAATTATATGATTTAAATGTGTAACATATTTTTTTATATGTTATTTTGAAAATGTAAAATGGAAATGACTCACATTTATTAAAATTTATAATGTTCTGATGACACGCTATATATATATATATGTTTTAACATTTCAGTATAGGCTATATATAATATATATAATGTAAAACTACATATATATTTGTATATGTCATGTCATACTGATTATTGTAATGTGGAAAATTTGTGTATATTAATTATAATAAAAACGTTGCTATATCACACACAAAAATTTATTGAAAAATTATATAGTAACACTTTGTTATTTTCCAAAAATTACCAAGCTATCTAAAATGATTCCTCTTAAAAATATCAGATTTATCTTTTCAATCGGAAATTACTTAATATATTTTATATACATAGGATATGTAAGTAATATAGTAATTCAAATAATTCATCAGCGATGCAGTGGTAAAAGTGCATCACATACAATTCAATCCAGAGGTTAATCACACTAATATATATATATACTATTAAGTATACATTATAATGATTAAAGTCTACAAGATATTAATGACGTTTATACGCATACTTACAAATGTGTTCGCTCAAGTTCATTTTATTAATATACTGTATTTTTATACACATAACACAGTAACCCTAACAATTCATTTAAATATTTGTATGTTATAATAAGTGATTAAAATATTGTTTAATAATAATTGTAAATTAATTAAAATTGTCTGTATTTTCAATTGGAATAATTGAATTTTATATAAACATATTTTCAATTTTTTTTGCATATACACATATAATACTTATTGTGCAATTTTAATCACACCATAAAATTTGATCGTCGTCTGGATTTATTATATTATAAAGTATGTATTATAATTATTATACGAAACAATTATTTGTTTCAGTTAATTATCATAATATTTATCTGTCGACTTGAATATAAATTATGATTTGTTTTATTTTTCAATACACATACAGTGTTTTAAATCATTTTTGATGCACCATCAAAATTATAAAAAATGTTTATTTAATATGTGTGCAGCAACTGTCAGTAATAATATTTTATTATTATAATTAATTATTTATTGTTTGTATATGTTTTAGAGTGCAATCAACTC
Organism: Bibio marci; assembly: GCA_910594885.2. Classification (NCBI taxonomy): domain Eukaryota; kingdom Metazoa; phylum Arthropoda; class Insecta; order Diptera; family Bibionidae; genus Bibio; species Bibio marci. The sequence goes on along the minus strand of OU343114.1, from coordinate 22,469,567 downwards.
TTGCAAAATAAATAACTAATTCTTGGAATATATATATAAATATATTTAGCGATAATAAAATGATTATTTGTAAAATGTATAGAAAATACATTTATTTACTCAAAAGAAAGTTTGCATTTCATTTTACACAATCGTATATGAAAAAATGAAATATTTAAACTTAATCCAGATGAATTTTTGGTCTATTCATATAGATTGTATTTTAGATTCATCACACATAAGCATGAAGAAATAAATAAACGGGTAAAAACAGTAGATGGAACTTGATGGTAATGTAAATAAAATTTGAACAAAAAAATACCCTTTACCATTAAATTTAAATCAAAATTGTCTATAAATATATATAGCTATTCTATATAGCCGTCTTAATGTGTATGTATAATCAATATTAAAATGATTATATATATATTAATGTTGTATATAATATATCTTATCGCTTTCAGTAAACAAAAAAATTAATACGTAAAAATACTAAAAGAAAATCAAAAGAAAATTTTGCAATATTCGCTCGTATTATTAAAATATTGTTATATTTCCCATATATATATAGACAAAAATATTTCTAACCCTTTTAATCGTATTTTGTGAATATAATTTTTATATTCTTTTTAAATATAGACGTGGCCAAAACTATTAGAATATGAAAATCTTTTAGTTTTTTTTCTATTATTATTATTATTATTATTATTATTATTATTATTATTATTATTATTATTATGATATTGCTAGATAAGTAATAATTTATATAGAAATTCAATAAAAGGGAAAATATTTGTATAAGTTTTTCTAAGTTATTAAAATTTTATTCAATTACAAAAATATAATATTTATATTAAAACTAAACCTAATTCCAACCACCAACCACCAGCAAATTGAAATCACGTACCGGCCGACAAAATATTAACTGATATTTGAAAATTGATTGAAAATTACTATATAATAAATACATACAAACCGGAAAATCGCACATATTTGAAATAATTTTAACCATGTCTGTTATTTAAAATATTTTATTTAAATGATTGATGTAACATACAGTGTAATACATCAATAGATATATGTATGATTATATATATCCATATAGTCAAATAAATAACAATAAAAAAAAATATAAATAAGTCAAACGATTTATTAACTTTTTTTTTTACCTGTCGGAATTTATAATAAATAATGTATAACGAAAAAAAAAATCGAATATATTTAACTTTACTTTGAATATGATACTGGTACTAAGTGGCACAATATAATAAACAAAATATGTATAAATATTGTAAGTAAAATAATATAATATATATAAAAAATAAGTAAGGAAAAATATAAAGTCAGCTCTTATTTTGTGGTATGCGTTAGTAAAAAAATATAGCTGGTATCATGATCATGACATATACTATAAATTGATATACTTGTAGAATTGTCTGTATTTATATGTCATTTATAAAAATGCAATTCAATAAAAAAAAGTAAATAAATAAATAACATTGATATCAATCCATTTATATTAATTGCATGTATATATTTGTAAATATAAATTTGATAATTTGTAATATGAATAATATTTATTGATGTGCATTATAAATTAAATTGTTTTTCGTTAGATTTTTTTGTTTTGTTGATAAAATACATATATTTATTACACAGTTTTTGTAATTTTTAAGTCATCATTTATATACTTTTAATACTTTATTCAATGCATTACTTATATACAGTATACTGAACATATTTATAAAAGGCAATGAATGATAAAAGTAGTTCGTAGTATAACCCCTAGCAAAGTAAAGTAAAGATAAAATAACTGCCCAATAAATTCCACATAAAATCTCTATAATCATAATGTCGATGTCAAATTATTTCAATTATTAAAAAATTGTCCAGATTCATATCATCTTAGCTATAGATAACTTGCAATTTATCTAGATAAAATTGAAGATAACATAAACGCGTGCTCGTATTGATCATTTAAACTTCAGATATAATACTCTTAATTTTATTGTAGTCGAATGTTTGAATTTAGAAATTCTCTATAATATCAGGTTAAATATTATTAATATTTCAAATAGAAACATTTTAAGGATTAAAATTAATAAAAATAAATCTTTTATATGTCTTTGCAGCTGCATACATTTTATGTTTTATGCTAAGTGTGTATTTAATTAATCTGCACAACTGTACAATATTTTCTTTGTATAGAAACTTTACTGGTACAACAACTTCCTTTATACACATTTTTCCAACATTTTTTTAATTCTTCCTTTTTAGTGTGCTACAATCTGAACAGCAATTTTTTGTAACCGTGAAATACATACAGTGTTAACATTGTTCTATATCTCAAGTACAGGTAAGTTATAAAGTATGTACATTTATTTAACTAGTATACTGTCAAAGTTATGATAGGCACTTACAATAAATAATGAAAACACGATTTTCCGCATACAAAAATTACAAATTTATTTATTATTTAAGTGTTACATCGAAAAGAAATAATTTTTCACCAGAACTCATCACAAAGAGGTTCTACACAAAATATATTTCAGAGATATACTGGTCTTAAAAAATATAATACATTTTTTCTATTGCAGTTCACTTAAATATTTCCATTATTTATAATAACCTAGTACATAAAATATTTTTTTATAATATTCGAATTATGAATATGATAATAATCTACATAAATATTTTTGTGTATTTGTATATTGTAACATATATGCAAAAACAATTATTTATAAATCAATAAATAATAATATGTTCAAATAAAATAGTGTATAAATGTGGATAATATAACATTCATCAAATTTCTCAGAAACACTATAAATTATATATTATATGTTTAGTTAGCATGAATATGATTTTGATAGAAATTCATAAGTGATATTGAACAATATACCTTGAACGTGAATATATAAATAAATTATATAACTAAATATTGATTATTTTGTTTATATATTATAAAGTTTTTTAATTGAACAAATGTTTATATTCTTTTGTTAAATAAATTATCAGTATAAAAAGGAAAAGTTATTAGTCTAAAAGTTAAAAATAATTTATTTTAGCCATAATGTATAAAAATTTTATTTTACCAATTAGTTTGTTGAAAAAATTTTATGGATATATTAAAATACTTGTTAGATATATAACCTAATAATTAATAGAAAATTATTTTTCGTAATATAAATATAAAATATAATAATAACAATTAATAATTATACGCTGAATTTATTCTCTATATTATAATGAAATAACGTAAACTTAAGCTAAAGTATATATAAACATATACTTAAAGTGCAGTTGATAAATTACTCCGCACTTCGGAGTATATAAAAATTTAGCAATTGGTCTGTAATTATCAAAACTAGATGTTTCTTTAAATTACTTTATTTTTATAAGTGTAATGTATTGTATGTATTTGTGTAAAATAAATAAATAATAAATAATTATAGATTAAATTACAATACTCTTTATAATAGCAATTGTCTATTAAATAATTAATCGACATTTCACAAATAACCAAAATTTATTATACATATATAGGACAAAAGCTAATATGGCATGGATAAACGTTTTTATGGAAAATAAATTAACTCAACCAAACAATGTAGTGCATAAAAATACTTTTTGTAAGATTAATTAGGATAAAAGCCTAAACTGAAAAATTTCTCATGTAAATTTTGAAAATTGAACCGACGCTAAATATTACACACACTATCGATTCCTGTTAAAACTATCCACTGCGTGCAACTTTGAGTGTTGTATTATCATATGATATATAAATTTAAACAATTTTATTTTAATATTTAGATATAAATCGATTCTGGTATTAATTTTCAGTTAAATATATTTATTAAGTTTTCTTTTGAAAATAATACTTTTTATTTTTTCAAAAAATAATAACAGGAAATGGTTTAACATTTAGTCAACTAATATTAAAATTACTAATAAAATGTATGTAAGAAACATATATGTTTGAATGTGTGTATGATGTATAGCCTATATAATATGATCATATAATATAAAGGTATATATGATATGTTATTAATATATATACTAATTTATAAGTAATATGATACATTCATGACTCAAAAATGGTAATGGTTATGTTGTACTGCTATTTTGATAAAAGAAATTTTTCTAATTTCACATATTTTAAAGTATATGTCCTTTAAATTGCAATATTTATACAACTATTAGTTGAAAATATATTGATTTGGTTTTTTTTTAAGTATATGTCGGTAGGTTAAGTTGTTTTTTTATTTATTGCAATACATTCATGTATTAAAGAAATTGAATATTCGACAATAGAAATGTCTGAATTTGTAAACAAAAATGTTTGTTATAGAAGTTTAAAGTGGAAAACTTTACGTCAAGAATTTTTGAGGGATTTTTTACGACATATTTTATTGCAAAGAATACGGTTGTGTCACGAAAACACATTGTCTGCTGCTTTAACTAATATAATAACGGTGAGCATATCCTATTGTATCGAGCTTGCAAATAGTGATTTTAATTATTCAAAAATGATGATTTTAGATACAGAGTATCAACAATGGTTTGGTGTACTATGTTATGCAAAAGCTGTTGAAAAAGAATAAAACCATTACAGCTGAACAATTGAGAATCAATTAAAAAACCGATATATAATTATAGATATGTATCCATTATAAGTGTATGAAACAGAGATGCGATTCTTATTGAATTTCTTGCATTCAATTAACAAACAACTAAGCGAAGATATAGATATGAGAATTAAATTTAATAGAAAAGACTAATCAATTTCACATCAATAATATTATATTTTCTAATTAAAAAAAATAGGACACAAAACATGTGGTATTTCTTATTTTGTTATAAAATATATTTAGTTTACCGTAGCATTTATTTAACAATATAATTTAAGTGAACAAATGTATATAGAAGTGTAAAATGTAAAAATATATAAGTATAACAAAAACGGATAGAAAGTCAAAGATAATTATTTATTATTTTTTTTTTTAATATAATATTTAAGATGAAAATATTTTTCAATTAAAATGTATAATATTAAAAAAAAAATTGAATAATGAATATAAATTACCTCTTTTGCGTATCAAAAATAAATATTTATAAATTGAAATAATCTTTTTATATGTTATAATCTTATATATTGAAGAAATATATTCAATGTTTTGCAGTAGGTAAATTTACGACACTGTCGTTCTGCTATAATTAATCGTAGTAGATCGAACAATTACACAGTTACACACTAGATATTAATAGGTAATACTGTTCATATACTATACATCCGTCAATACATGAAACAACTGTTGGTGACTTCTTGTATATGTTATATATGTACTTAAATACTGATTAATTTAACAAACAATTGACTGCATTGCATATTTGTGGTAGATTATATCCATTATATATACGCTTAATTTGACCATATTATAAGTTTCGATGATGTTCAATAATAAGTAAAATCTTATAAGAATATTATCCTCATTACCTTTAACCAAGTGGAGCTAATATATGGCAGTTTATAAACATTCATTACAGTCATAAGTTTAAGAAGAATTGACTAATTTAATTAATTATAGAAAGATTTTTTTTCCATAAACTTAACTGAAACATATTTGTTATTAAAATAAATAGTAACATATTTCGAATTTAAATTTCGAAAATTATATCACGATCGATGAACAATAAAATATTATTAAAAAAGTATAATAATTTTGAATTTATATTCCCATATTGATATAAATATATTATAATTAGATTACGAACTATATGAAAATTTACAATAAACAGTTCGTCGCTGTATATTTGTGCGGTTAAAATAGGAAATCAATGTATCATCTCAATATAATATAAATTTCAAATTAAAATATTTTAATCTCGAATGTACAGGAATTTACAATTTATTAAGCTATCTAATTTAAATTTACAATAAAATATACAAAAAGTATGTAATTAATTTTGTGGTTTTTTTTTCTCTTTAATTTGTACTTATATATTAATCGTATCGAATTGATTTTAATAAATCAGGTTTAATGACCAAATTTTTTTTTATTTCATTTCAAAAATATATTTATATGTAATTGAAATTTACTTAAATTTAAAAAAACCAAAACAATTTTTTACATTTTACTTTTTACCTATTAGAAATTTTTATTTTTATTCTAGAAATCAACGCATATTCTTTTGCAAACCCTTTTTTTTTGAAAAAAGGATACTTTTCGAAGAGAGTAATTAGTAATTAATTGGTAAGAAAATTTTATAATAACATATTAAATTATATAACCGACTATTTCCGAAAAATTTTACTTACCATTTTTTTTTATATAATTTTCAGTTGTTCTTTTGTTTAAAAAATTCAATAAATATATATATTAATTATATATTTTATAAAAATGTATGAATATTTAATTTCACTTTGATTGTATATATAAGCACTTAAAATTTTAACTTATAATTTAGAGATTATATTTTGACAAAATTATAGTACAAAAATTAATTATATTATAATAAAATACCAATTCAAATAAGTTATTGATAATTTATTAAAATGATGATTGTACAATATTATTATTATTATTATATTGGAAGGAATCTATAAATTTGTCTGTAATGCAACAAATATAAAATGTAACTAAATGTTATTCCAGAAAATTACTGGCTTTTATATAACAATTATATATATGTATCTATTAATATATATATATGGATGTATATTGTATGGTTTGGTATATGTCATCAGTACGTGTTGTGTATATATTCTCATTTATTCTCAACGTCTCACAATATATATGCGCCGAGTATAGGCAATGGGTCGTAGAACGTTACAATGTTTTTTATTTTAATAAATATTCGTATAAAAAAACCTATATAATTTACTTATACACAGTTTGTTTGTCTCCTCATATTAAATGAATACTCTTATAGCAGAATGTATAGCAATGTATATAAACAGCTGACATATACGAGTAAATAAAAAAAAAATGCTATTTATACAATTAATATTAATTTCAGTTAAATACTAGTCATTATATATATATAGCTGAAAAGTTTAATAATCTTAAAAACGAAATAAACAGAAGATCATGATCGCCACATACACTTTTAATCCTCATCAAATATATCAATAAAGCGTAGTAGTAAATAACTAATAAACATTATATAGTTAAGTTTTGATTGAGAATTATATATGCATAAATATATAGTGTATTTTTATATGCCGTATATGAGAATGAGATTCATATAAAAAAATTTATAAATATTTTTAATACAAAAAACGAAACAATGACCTTAAAAAAAAAAAGAAATAATTACAATATAATGTAATTTTAAAATTAGAATTTTTCAAATTTAACAAATATTCATTTATTTCTATTCTTTTTGTATATATAGTTATATTTCTTAGATCCACATCTTCGTCAGATTATCTTACTTATTATAATACACATATATTCATTATACAATCAGTACATTTACTCATAGTTACAAAAATGTAATTATATTATAAATAAATTTATAAATAACAACGGATTTTCATAGATAGAGTGAAGTATTATAATTTAGTTTTACTCGTATGTGTTGTAAATATAAAAATACATGACTAAATACTGCAATGCAATTATAGTTTTATTTTAGTTTACCTCGTGCAGTAAATATTTTAACTTTATGGATATGAAAATCTAAACAAAAAATATTCCACGATAAATTTGACTTTACACATGTTTTCATATAAATACCATAAAATCAATACATTCTAAATTTTTAAATGTGTAAAAATTGAATAAATCAATATATTTGTTGAAGTCTGTAAAATATGTTTTTCGGTAGATATGTTGGGTATAGTATATGTGGCAAAGCCGAACGTGTTCATACATTTAATTTCACAAGGTTTACTACTTACATTAAATCCATTCTAACATTGGTTGTATTAGAAGTTGCATCATTTTGTTTGGAACCACATGATTAAACTCAAAGCATCCAATTCTGGTGTCAAAAAGAAATCAATTATGATACGATAACGTAATCTTCTCTCACGTTGTTTGACATAGGCTTGTGCTTATCTGCTACAAAACCTCTTTTTTCAAAATCTTTCATTCATTCATTTCAACAAAGTATAGTTAACATTCCCGGCGAAAACCGTCTGTATAATATTGATGATTAATTGCGAGAAAATGTAAAACTACAAATTAGGTTGAAATGATATCAAACGATAATTAACATAACTGTGTTCGTGGTGCACATTTATACATTAAAGTATTTATTTTATTATTTTATGTTGTAATTGTATCATCCATCATTTAATAATTAATATTTATGATACAACATAAAACATTAATTATAAAATACAACTAATTATGTAATCCTACATCAATATTAATACCAGTTAATTAAATAATTAACAAATAAATTCATATTTGGATATAGATCTTCATCTTATTATATTTCCTATAACATTTTCTATAGAAATTTTTAATTTAAAAACAATCAATTTAAGAAACAATATCAATTTTATTGACTATAAAAACCATTTTTAAAATATATACGAGTAGTTATAGATAATAATTTATGAGTTCATTGTTGGCAATTTTAATTTATATTAAATGAATTTTTATATATGATCTGTGTATTGTTTAATACTGTAGACTTGTAGAGTTAATTTAATGACAAAGTGTAGGTGGATATTTGATGTTTTGTATTATTACTTATTATAATTAATTCTATATAGTTTCAAAATAATATATAAATCCAATAAAATGTCTGTCTGTAACTGTACCAACATCGAAACATAACATTTGAAATAAATATTTATTATTTCCGTTTTAATATAATTTTGATTGGATGTGGAATTATATTTTAATAGTGAATGGATATATTATTTGTAATTTATTGATTTTAAATTAAACTTTCCTTTCCACATATGGAAAATTACGTTTCTTTCATTATGATATGATAAAAAATATACAATTAATTACTTATTACGGATTAAAATTAAATATCATTCATAAAAATAATAATACATAGTAATATATTAATTATAAAATGTTAAATTTTAACATTAAACATTGCTCATTTTCGGTCTTACGATAATGTCCATAAATAAATTTACATTCTTTCCGCATGAAGACATCACAAAATCAAGATGATAAATTTTGTTTCATTTTACAATAGAATTGTATATTATCATTTAATATATTTTTTTTTATTATAGAAAGGTGCGGTACTAAAATAATAGTTTATTATTTGTTAAGATTATTATTATAATATCTCGTATTAAACAATCCTTCAATTATAGATATTATATATATCTATATGTAAATAAAAAACCCTATTAAATATGCTCAATGATTGTGATGATTAAATTTGAATGATATAAAACTATACATAAAACTTATACCAAAACTATAACGTAAATTTGAATATAATTTTGATTTATTTAATGAGCTATATACTAAATAGACATATCACGATGTAAATACACATACGGACCATAACCATAAGGTTTTAAATTTAAACTAAACTGTTAATGACGTAAGACCATATTCTCTTTTCAGTGTTTCTATTGCATGACATTCAGTGTGTATTCGAGCAATCATATTAAAGCAACAAGTAAGCCTCAATCGTTAAATTTAAGCATCTTCAGTTACCGACATACGATACACTAGTACTAATTACTGGACATTCAGTGGCAACATACATGTTGCACAATTAACACAACTGCGTAAATAAATTTGACCAGATTTAACAGCACTTTCTACTGCTTTATCCAATTTCTGTGTAGAAGTTTGTAAAATATAATAATTTGATATTGTGTTTACAAACAAATATAAAAACTAAAATTATTTAATGATAAACTCTCTTCATCACGTAACTATTTAACAGGAATTTCCATAAAATCTTCAATATTAAAATGTAACAAATCCTGATGATATAAAGATATAATTAAAAATTTTTAACGTATTTAAATTACTAATGTAGCACAACATATAGTTTATTTTCCATTTTCTGTTAATAATAATACTGCATATTGAACTTAATATTATCAATTGTGAGCTATAAGGAAAGAAAAACAATGTCAGATTAGTATCCTTAAAGCCTGACTACATATTATCATTATCAATATATTAAAATTCAAATAAAATATTAACTAATTAACTATGTATTTGATTTTGACAACATTATGTAATTTGCTAAAATTATATTGAATTACTTATATCTCATATATGCAGCACACGTCAATGAACATCTGTGCATATATGTAAAGTTTTATTCAATTTTCAATAAAAAATCCTCTATTTCTTATTCGCATTCAATTTTTATTTTTAAACCTTGCCACAAAATATTTAATACGTAATAAAACACTGTTATCGCTATATTTTAATTTCCTTTTTTTGTAAAATGATTATTTGAAAATTAAAATAAGAATAAAAATATAAAGATTGTTAAATTTTATGTTTTAAACAAAAAAAAACTGTTAAAACATTACATACAAAAAAAAAATGTATGGTATACTGACATGTGCTACAAAGATGAGACATTATTGCCTATATTATGTTTACGTTATTTTTCAATTTCTTGATTTACAAAAGTAAATTGGTTTAACACAATATCCAATACAATTACAATGAGAAATTATATAAAATATTCTTATATGTCTAATGAAATTTATTAACCCTTTCGGTTCTCTATGGAAGTTAGACAAATTTCTGCATATGGATGGGGTTTATTGGATCATAATACACAACAATAATTATATTTTTCCTTTGTTGTGGTTCAACTTCATGTCCATAACAATTGACGCCAGTACCGAAAGGGTTAACTTATTCGATATTTTTTTTATACATGCATTGCCACTATATGCCTTTTTAATGCGCTGTTATCATTAAAATTCCGATCACAATATTGACATGTATATCGTTTTCCAGCATGTATTAATAAATGACGACTTAATCCGGATGCATGACAGAATGCCTATTAGTAAATATTAATAAAATTAATAAAAAAAGAAATATTAAATAATAATGAATTTAACCTTTGTACATAATGGACATTTATGACAAGCAACTATTGGATTATCTGTATGTTTTCTATTAATATGTTGGCGTAATACATCTTTTTGGGTAAATGATTTATTACACAATGCACATGAAAATGGTTTAATGCCAGTGTGGATTATTGTATGACGTTTCAATATTTCCTTTTGAACAAAAGTTCGTTGACATATATCACACTTAAAAGGTTTTTCACCTAAATTGAATTGAAATATTTATAATCATATATTACATGACTAATAATGTTAATTGAAATAAAATATTACATACCTGTATGAATTCGTTCGTGTCGGGCTAAAGCGCTATTACTTGGAAATGATTTATTACAAATTGTACATACTCGTATACAACCTTCTTTTACTAAATGTGTTGGAATATGTCTTAACAATTTTACACGCCTTGAAAATGATGCGGGACATACTTTACAACGAAATATTTTTAATTCACCATTTTCATCAACTTCATCCTATAATTATAAAGAAAATTGATGAATAAGTGCAAATCAACATTTTTAATTTTGTTCTTTTCACGAAATACTTACTTGATTATTAGTTTCGGTGTTCAGTTCTACTACCACAATTTCTCCATCGGCTGTTGTTACCTCAACTTTAGTGAATTTATCATCATTTTTCCTACCAATTTCTTTTATTTGAATTTCGTCTTCATCCTCTATATATTCATTTGAACATTCATCATCATAATTATCCAATGTCTTCTCTTCATTTTCATTTTCTGAATTCTTAGAAATATAATTTTCCTACAATGGACAATTACATTTTTAAGTTAAACTTAAACTTGTGAGTAGGAAATAATTTTAAAGGAAGCTTTTATGTAAAATATATAAAATGACCTAAATATTTATAATGGAGAATTTAGATGCGCTTTGATGATGTCACTGTAACTACTACCATATATAAAAAAGAAACAATTTCCAACTTAAGATCCTACATAATTTTTCTTTGCAAAAAATATTTTATACCTACTAGAACAAACTGAGAATTTGATAACGAAATAAATATTTACTTACATTTCCTGATTCAAACATATTTGAATCGTAATCCATTTCACTATTAGAATCATTTAAATATTCAACAGTAACTATATTAATTAATAATAAGTGCATTGAAAAAGGTTATAAAATATATATATTATAATTTAAATTGTTATATAAAAATATCTTAGAATGTGTACCTTCTTCTTTAATTTTGGTATTATCTTCTATTTCAGCATCATCTGATAATATATATTGATTCTTTTTCTTATTTTGCGTTGATAAAGAAATTGCAAAATTATCAGTATCAGCGTCGTCCGCATCATCATCATCACCATCATCATCATGTTCATCATTAGTGTCAGTATTTGACTGCATTAACGAGTATTTTGTATTTGTAATATTAAATTTTTCATTATTTTCATCATATTTACAATCAACATTGATTAATTGATCGTCTTCGAATAATTCTTTAACATTTATAGATTCAATTTTATCATTACATATATCACCTATTACTTCATACACGGTATGTTGCATATTTTTATTTATAGGTAATGATTTTGATGCTATAATTGCATTATGTGAAATTAATTTTGGGTTTGCAAATGTTTGTTTTCTTGGTGGTTTTAATGGTTTTATTTCATTTAATATCTTCAGACGAACTTCTTCTATGATGCGCTTTGTTTCTTCATTACGAATACGTTTCCTTTCCTCTTCTATTTGTAATTTTAATAATTTTTCATTTTTTAGCTCACGCAATCGATTTAATTCATTTTGTTTCTTTTTTTCTTCTTCATCCTTTTTCGCAAAGAAACTTAATGATTCTTCATAATCTTCATCGTCATCATCGATATTATCATTATCTTTATCATCCAAATTATCAATTTTGCTTTTTTTACCAGCATTTATTAAACGAATATGTCGACGTAATTTTGTATCCGAATTTTTGGACTTCTTACGAAAGTAATAGGATTTCTCTAATTGATAACGACATTCAGTACAGATTGTTTTTGGTATTGCATCATTTTGTTGTATCTTAAAAGAAAAAATAATTAATTTTTTAATCCATAATAACTATTATAATATAATAAATGTATGTATTGATATATCTAGATATGTATATATTGCGTAGCACTTAACCATCTTTGGTATTCTTTCCAAATTTATTCTTAGATTTTTATTTGAAATTTAATTACAAAACCCGATTTTCCACCATAATTCGAAAATTAGAGATTTACATTTAATATGATAATAATATAATTCAAATTTACACTAATACTCCATTACAAATGATGATATGTTTAGGAAGTCCGTAAAATCGATTTTCAATACAATAACATAAGAGTTCTACAATATATTATCTATCAATTTTGTTTTATGTAAAATAATTTTATAAATACAATTATTATTATTTGAATATTTAGTATTTCTATTTTTAAATCCAATAGATTCTTTGCCATGAATACGAATATGGCTATATATATATATATATTTGTAACATCAATTCCTAGGATACTGGATCCCAGCAATCGTAAGAAAAAAAAAAAAAACGAACATGCCTGTTAATGGAATTTTTTGATGGTATTGATTTTTTATTAACAAGATGATTTTAAACAATAATGTATAGTATAATTACTTCAATTGCAGTACAAGCCATAATACGTAAAGATAATGAAATATGTTCATCATTATGAAAAATATTTATTAAATCACTACCACTTTTGCGTGTCAAACAAAGTCTACATATATTATCAAATTTATATTTGTTTATTTGCGAAGAGGAACTCATATTTTTTTTAATAAACTATTTTTCTGTAAATAAATTTAAAAGTATCAAGTTTTTTTTTTGAATCAACAAAACAAAACATTGTTTCTTAACAAATAAAATGTATAACTATTAAAAATATGCCTGTGGTATGCTATGCGTATTCGCCTACATACGTATGAATTAACTTGGCAGTGTAATACGAATTAAGAATATGTCAAGAATGTCGATACAAATTTATTTGTTTTTTGGGCTGTGTGACTTGTCAAGTTTCAACTGTCAGAATGTCAGCATTTTAAAACAAGCCGAAGTATCCACATATCAGAAGGCATCGGCTATTGTGTCTTTTAAAAAGATATTTGGTAAAATTATTAGCCGTGACACAATCCAAATTAGAAATCAAAAGTTATGGATGTCGTTTTTGTAGTGATATAAAAGACTTAATATTAAACAATTTTTTATAATATATTATTTTTAATTAAACTGAAAACATATTTAAAATATTAACAATTTAACATTTGCTAAACTCCTTTTTATACAAATAAGTTCATATAAAAATTTAATATACATATATATTTTATTTCATTTGCCTTGAATTATACGTCTTTTGTAATAGTATTATTTCTTAAACCTAAAAAATACCAATACCAAACTACTTATTGTTTTTTGTTTTTCTTTTACAATTTCAAATACATAAATTCGCTAATTTAATTAAAACAAAAAATTTACGGTTTATTTTGAAAAATGTAAAATATAAATCTTACGCAGTTTAGTTTTTGTTTCTATTGTGATCGGTAGAAAATATTGTTTTTCTAATTATATTGTTTTTCCATTATTGTGAAAAATATATCGATCATCCGAGAATTATGGATTTTCTTAAAAGTGAGTTCAAGGTTGTGCATATTTTATTCAATAATTTATTTAAAAATCAATTTTATTATTATATTATTTACATGTTACTAAAAATAATTTAAATTTTAAAATAACGATTGTTCGTTGCGTTTCTGATAGAATATAAGAAAAAATTAAATGTTGATACAATTTAGTGACTATCTACCTAAAATTTGAATTCAAAACCTTCTATAAATTTATTATAATATATTAAAATATGAACCTTCATATTGGCGTTTACAAGGTCAAAAATTCATGACTGATAATAAAAAGTGAATTGTAAATAATAAATTTATTTTAAAAACCTTGATTGAAGTGCAATTAGAAACACATCAAATTATAATTAACATTTTTTCTTATGAAGACAAATCTTTGAATTTCACGAAAAACAAACTTTATTTACGTGATTCTTACTATTTTTAATAATTAAAATTATCGATTTTATTTAATATATGCACACACAAAAACACAAAATAAATAGATATTAAATCGCTGCATTTTGCTTTTAATATTTTACAATACATTTTTATAATCTGTTTGATCTCGTTTAACATTTCACTTACAAAATAAAATGTTTGTAAAAAAAAAAGTCATACTTTAATTTTTGGTATTTTTCTTTTATTATTTGTTTTCATTCACTATTTCCGTGTATAGATGAAATTATTTTAATTATAAAAAAAACTTTATATTTGGAATTTTTTTTTTGTTTTTTTTTGTTTTTTTTTTTATAATCCTATCCTATTTGCTAAACATAATTAGAATTATAATCGCATACATTTAAATATTATAACATAAATCATCACTAGTATTCTAATAGGTGTGGGTTTCAGTGTGTAGTTAAAATAAACATATGTGTGAATTCCTTAAAAATTTTAAATACTTACATTATAAATTAACACAATTAATTTTTTTTATTTAATTTTGAATTAGTATTTTTCTTATGTGGTACCCATTTTAGTTGAACTGGGTCCACCATTAATTTTGGTCTTTTAAATTGTGGCAATTGTAAATGTTCATTAACTGTTTTTGGTGTTACACAAATAACATTTTGTCCTTTCCAATATTTAATCATTTTCATACTTTGTAAAGTTGATATTATATCTTCTTGTGCAATACCACTTAATTCACTTAATTCACGTATTGATTGTGTTGTTGTACGGCAATCCCGTAATAATTCCAACAAAATGTATGCCCAATAACTACGATAACTTAAACGTCCCAAATCGGATAGTGGTTTTTCTGGACTACCAACAACACCTTCACGTCGTGATAGCTCATAACTAAACGCTATTAATAATTTCCCATAACCTTTACGTTGATATGGTGGTAATATTAATATACATGCAACATTATTACCATCCGGTGAATCTTTCTCCTTAGAAAAATACCCAACAATATGGGCACCTCGTTTATCAATTTCACATAATACATAAAAAAAAAATGGTTCAACATCATAGTATAATGTTTTATGATCTAAAAATAATTTTGCCATTAAACATAACGTTTGACAATAGATTTTATGATCACGGCCATCAATTTCAAATATGGATAATGTTCCTTTCCGGTAAATTTCATTGCCAGGAGGTTGACGTTGTGTACATTCCGTCTAATAAAAATTAAAAAAAAAAAAAAAAAAAAAAAAAAAAAAAAAAAAAAATTCTTCAAGCTTAAAACAAAATTCAATAAATTTATATTTTATTACCTGATGATACCGAAATGTTTTAAAATATTTCATATATTTTAAACAATATTCACAAACATATAAAGTACCAACTTTGCCATATTCTTCAGGATATGGTGAAAAATACCATGTATCTATTTCATATTTGCCAATACGTAATTCATCAATATATTTAACTTTTGTAATAGCTTCGTGTTCTTTTTCTAATGCAGCTGTTGTTGGATCCATTTCAGCGTATGTCTTTTGTATATGATTAATTTCATCGTGTCGGCGTTTCTGATTTCTTGTAATTTTTCTATCGGAATTATCGTCGACAACAGTCGGATCGATGCCTGAATGTATTAATTCTTTTTGTATCCGTAATGGTTTTCCTGATGATGGTGTTGCTATTGTTGTTGTTGTTGTTGTAGTTGTTACAGTCGTTAATGCCGATGTTAACGTAGATACTGATGTTTGGGGCGTTGTAGTAGAAGTTGTAGTTGCCGTTGTTACAGTTGATGTTGATATGGATGAAGATGATGATGACGATGTGGTTGTTAATGTAACAATTATATCATCAATATTACCAGTTGCATCTTGTCCTATTTGTGAACATAAAATACGTGAACGTGGTACCCATTGATCTAATCGACGATTTAAACCAACATAATGTACATAATATTCTGATTCTTGTATTTCACTTAGTCGCGATTGTATAATTTGAGAAGGATGTACAGTTCCATCCGACCGACGTGTTAAATAAATTTCACCAATTTGAATATCTTCATCGGTAATATCACCAGCATCACCATCAATTGTTGGAGCGGCAGCAGATATTGAAATTGAATTTGCTGAAGTTGTTGTAGTTGAATTAGCTACAGAACTTACACTAATTGCATTAATTGAGGTATTCTCCGTTGACTCTACCATGTTTTGTTTTATACTTCTTTCTTCAATATTCTTTTTGTTATATGTATGTACATATGTAGTAGAAGCCGCTTTATTATCGAATTTCACAATAACCACAAATATTACAAGATTACAAGTTATAACGCGAATATTACGCTCTAAAAGTTAAATATATTTATTTCGATATAATTTTTAGCCAAAACTGTATTCAATAGTATTAAACTTTATTATTTTAACATTCAAACGTTTAATTTTGGTATAATTAAAATTAAAAATTAAAGCGTATTTTAATATGTTTGATGCTATAAGCAAATGCAAAGAAAAATGAGTAAAATAAAAAAAAACACAAACAAAAAGCAAAAAGGAGCGAACAAAAATGACACATATATAGGTGTATTTAGACCGCACAATAGATTCGACTAAAAAAGATCGTTTTAAAATAAACGATTTTGTTTCATGTGTTTATATTTGCACAAAAGTAGTTTTCTATTAATTCGGTATTTATTTTAATATAATATGGTGTTATATTTTTGCAAATGAAAAAGTTAATTAGGTTCACTTTTATTACTTTTATTCGTTTATTTGACATGAAGTTTGCAATGAAACAAATGTCAAAGCATATTGATGTTTAATTATTTTATTCTCTTTCTTTTTTGTTTTGATGATTGCGATTATATGTATTATATTTTGAGTAAATAAAATATTGAATTAAAAAAAATGAAAATTAAATATTGAATATAAATTGTTGATACAAAAAAACAATACAAACGATTATATGCGACCTCGTACACAAAGACTAATTATTAAAGCTAATTTAAAATTTATTATATTATACAAATACGTCAAATATATTTAATAGTACTGTTTCAATCGTGTAATGATGATTTATTCTGTTTCGCAAAAATTTGTTAAAACTAGTTCGATAACGTTTATATCATTAAAACATCTTTCTCAAATAATTCAAGTTTCTTTACGGTCTAAATCCACCATATGATTGCTTTTGTTCTTACGGCTCTTGCTCTATTTGCTATGAAGAATGCGTATTGTGAATGGTGCGTATGAATAAAAATGTCTACACAAAAAATTTCAATTTACTAAATCTGCCTTATCTAATATAAAAATGTATAGTAGTCAAGTTATAAACCAATTTTACACTTAGCACATGTATTTTCCATTCAATTTTCTATGTTATAAAAAGGTAAAACGGTAAAATATGTGTGTTTATTAATCGAATTACTTTCTCTTATATTCGAAACTACTCCACTAAAAATGAAGATGGAAAATTAATTAATTATTTTTTTTTTTGACTTTAAATTATTTAAATTATTTAAATTTATTTTTATTACAGGTCTTTTTCCATCTGTAAAATTGCCAAAAATTAAAATTAAAAGTAAACATTTTCATTTCCAAAAAAATAATGATACAGTAAATGATAACAATAATTATTTAAATAAAAGTACAAATTGCAATAATAATATCAACAATGTTAAAGAAAAAAGTAATCAACAATCAAAAATGTCAATAATTATAAATAGTACCTCTCCTACGCTAAATAAAAAATCGCATGATATTGTAAAATGTCCAAATGATAATAATAAGTGTAAATATCAAATCATTCAAACAGAATCATTAGCTGAAATTAAAAATAATTTATCAATTAAAGAGTTAATTATAAAAAATAATTGTGATAATAATATAAAAAATATTAGTAAATACAACAATAATACTCCAAATCCAGATAATACAAATAATATCAATTATAATAATAATAATAACAATAATAATAATGATGATAATAATAATAATAACAATAATAATAATAATAATAATAATAATAATAATAATAATAATAATAATAATAATATTAATAATAATACTTATAATAATAATAATCATTATATTCGACATTCATCACCACAACACCTTGAAATATTGCGTGATATGAATCATGAAAAATTTACACCATGCACAACAACAACTGTTGATGATATTCACCAGATAAAAGATAATTCAATTAATAGTCATAGTATTTGTATAAATAGTATTATTGCTACTAAAACATCTACTGCCAGTGAAATTCATAATAATAATAATAGCATTTGTAGTGATAATGAAATTAATTCCAATGAATATGTTTTTGGTATAATAAAAGTAAATGATAGTGGTTTACAAAAAATGTGTGACACAAATAATAATATAGCAAAAGATTCATGTTACAATAAATATAACAATGTTAATATCAGAAATACTGATAAAGATATAATTAATTATGATGAAATTGATAATGTTTTAGTTGTGCCACCACCAAGAAAAAAACGTAAACGAAAATTATTAAAACTTCTTCAGCAAATGAATGAGGAAAATGAAATGAAAATGTTACAAAATATTACAGATAATAATATTAATAATATTAATCATGAAAATGAATTAAATTATAATAATTTTACAGAATTAGACTTTGAAGCAATGTATTCAGGAAAAGATACGATACCAGTAAATTCGAATTCAGTGCAATGTGATGATTCGTGGTTTCCAGAAACATTTTGTTTTAATGAAAATCCTAAAAATATGAAGCAATTCGAAAATAAACCATGGTTCATAGAGAAATGTAAATCAAATGAAAATGTAAATACAACGCAAATTGAAAGTGATCCATG
The DNA here is from genome assembly GCA_910594885.2 of Bibio marci. NCBI lineage: Eukaryota > Metazoa > Arthropoda > Insecta > Diptera > Bibionidae > Bibio > Bibio marci. The sequence continues at coordinate 22,449,658 of OU343114.1, read as the reverse complement.
GTTCGAGAAAAAATCTCATTCCAATGAAATTAATTTAACTAATATTATATCGAGGAAAAATAGTTTTAATGATAATTGGCACTTTGAAAAAGACTATTTAAAGACAAATTCCATACGAATTAAGGATGTCTTTAAGGATTTTGACGACGAAATCTTTAATGACTCTAATAATGAAATAACAGAAATTCTAAACAATTCTAAAATAAAAACAAAAAATAAAATTTTATCAGATTGTAAAGCAACTTTACTATCAAACGAAAATGAAATTGGAAATACAGAAAATTCAATGGAAATAAATTTATCAAATAAAAAACATAAATTTTTATTATCTGAAAAAAATGATAAAATTGAAATGAAAAATTCAACAATCAATAAAAAAACAAATAAAAATACATATGAAAATAATAATATTTATAATGGAAAACAAGAAAATATATGTTTTTCAATGAAACAAAAACATTTTACTGAACCTGAACAATATATTTTCGGTGAATTAAATTCACAGCACGAAAATCAAAATGATACCCTAAAAAATGTACCAACATCTACAACAACAATAACAACCACAACAACTACAACAAAAACAACAATGTATATAAAAAATGGTGTTAAAAAACGCATTTTTGAATATATTTTAATTAAAAATATTAACGATAATAATAATAAAATACGTCACAATGATAATAATGAACTTAAAAATGGTTTAGTGAATAACAAATGGACCTTTTGTGATGATGATATTAAAAAACAATTAAGTGAACAAATTTTGAGGAATGGATATTATCTTAAAAGACGTTTTTCAATGGAATACAATGGTAAGTTTTTCTAATTGTTATTTGATTATTCATTTCATATTCATTAAAATATATATTATTTTTTAATCTATTGTCTACAACACGGATAAATCAATATCCAGGTAGATAATTACTATTTTATATTTTTATCAAATTTATTGAACCTTATTACAATTAAATAAATGTAAATCTAAATGTTCGTTTAAAAAGTAACCTTAAATTGCAAATTAAATACAATTTTTTCCACATTTAGTTTAAGTAGTTTAAAATAACTTAGAAAATTGTTTTTAAAATATATTTAACTTACTCTAAAATGGGACTTTTTCCAAATTCAAAATGTTATGTATGTATATTTACTATTATTCGTTTCATATATAGATAAAGATACGTGGATCGATATTTATGGTAAAAATAAAACAAGGAATATTATTATTATTATATTCTTAAAAAAAAATCAATTTAGTTTTTAACATAATTTCCTTTTAGTTCGGTACACTTTCACAACGGTATTCCAATCGTTTAAATTCTTCATGTTGTGATATGTTATCTTCATATATGAAGTTGAGATTCCATTCTGTTTCCGACATACATAATGTACTTAGTATAATCTCAAAGAGTTTGCGTCTCGCGATACTATTGAATAGCAAAGACTAAGCTCGATACAATAATAATTTATTTATTCACGACGCATCATATAATCATATAGAAATGAATTGACTTATTGCTCAGCCTTTCATAAATACAATATTTACTCATTTAAGATAAACGGCTGATGTTATAATTCTATTTCAAAACCATATTTAATTCTTAAAATATTTTTCATGTGTATTTATAATTTTACAATGACAAACAAAAATAAAATAAATAAATAAAGAAACATTACAATTATTTAATATTTTTTATTTTGTTTGGCAAATGGTCATAAGGCAGTTGTTATGATAATCGTATATCACCCACACACACCCATAAGACATAACATACAAATATATGTTATTTATTTTCTCTATCATAATTTAGTCAATAATATTCACCGCAAAATTACTACAATTATTATATACCGTCAAACGGGGTACGCTTGATAGCTTATAAATTTAATTTCAATTGATCCGACGAACTGAACATTTGGTTATCGAATTAGGAACTCGATTAATATATATTTATGGTAGGCATATATATTTGTTTTGTTTATCAAATGCTATATCCCGTCATCCAGACGTAAATTGTAAATTATTTTTAACATTGCTCGGCAAAAACTATAAAAATAATAACAAATGTAGTATTTTATATTTTTATATTATGTATGAATGGATTTGTACTAGTAATGCTTGTTCATACTATATTTATGATTTCGGGGATATTTAAGCTTACAACCTTAAAATGCAAAAATTATTAATATTTTAATATCTCTACAGTACATTATGATACCATTTATTCTAAATAGTTTTAAGTTCGCTGCAGAGATTTGCTTTTTTGTCCGATTTCATACAATCAGGATTTTTTAACGTATTATAGAAAATAATCAATTTTATAATAAAATAGAATTGTTTTTCTTATAATATTGAAAAACGAAGTGCAACGCACGTTTCAAAATATCTACGTTTAAGTTTTGTATATAGAGACACGTTCAACTAATTTTATTTATAGGATTTTCATATTTTAATTACCTGTGAATCATAGATGAATTCTAAGAGACTGACTGGCACTGTTATATTACTTTTTTATAAATTATATATAATTTACAAACACATTCGTATACGCGTGCAATATATATGCACAATGATGATTTGTGCATAATTTATAATATATAATAATATTACAGTAGGTTGCATTGAAAGTCGCTGTACACGTACGTCACATTAAAATTTAAACATTTGCTACGAAAATTTAGTCAGAAGTTATTCTTCAATCACACACACACACACACACAGTATGAAACAATAGGTAGATAATTGCTATCGATGATTCATAATGGGTGATGGCAGGTTCACCACAAACAACAACAATGCTCCGTATCGCATAATGTGACCTGTTGAAACCATTAACTGCCATGTGATAATTTAATGCAAAAACAAATCGATTTATTTTTCGGACATGACTACAATCCAAGTGATTATCATCTGTATACTGATCTATGCAAAATGTTTTGGATACGCATTTCAACAACTACGGGATAAGTTGATAATTGTTTTGTTAAATGGATTGTTACGTTGTTCGCGAAATTAAACTTCAATTTGAAAAAAAATAGGAATATATGGTTGGTAACGAGTTCAAATAAATTCAATTATTTTAATTTTATTGATGTGTTAAAATTAAATTATATAAAATTAAACAGTGGCTTTTAATGCAACCTCCTAATAGATAAAAACAACTAATATACAACATTAAAGCGAGTAAAAATAGGTAGTAATATACAAAATAAAATAAGAAAAAGATCATTTTAAATTAAATTTAAAACATCTTTTTTATTTATTTATTTCGGTACCTACATTACACACATGTGTATATTATTATATATATATGTATCAGTAAATTGTATACTCGTCTGCATATGTGTTCTGAAATTAGATTTATAAGAATATAATGAAATCAAAATAAATTTATATCTATATGTAATCAATTAATTTATCTCATTCTATAAAAAAAATAATATATATGTGTACAGTAAAGATAATTTATCTTTATGTCTATACAAATAGTATCCAAATGTTTGTGATTTATTTTACGTATGTTTCGTTCAAAGTATTCAAAAAGAATAATTTTTGGTTCTTGAAATTATTTCATACATAATATAGTATCTGTAGAACGGTTAATCTCCGCGCTGTTCTGGATTCAAAGGGCAACAATTATTGTTCCTATAAATAATTTTTTCAAACGCAACTATTGCGTAAGGATAAAATATAATTCTGACATATCCATTTTATTTTTATGTTAAACATTTTGACTTCTAATCTTATACATTTGCTATAATATATATGATAATCATTCCATTGGGAGAGATATACAACTCCAGTTATACTACTGTCATATTCTTAATTATTTGACAAATTGTTTAATTGGTTATATTTTTAGTTCATCAACTGCATTCGCAAACATAAGAAAATGAATATAAATCAGAATTGTTTATTTTCTATTTTTTTTGAATTCAAATGAAATCCATGTCAAACGGCTGTGTTTTAGTTTAATAATAAATATAATATAACAACTTATAAGAACTTAATAAATTATATACTAGAATAAGTTTTCGTTATAGATTATATAACTCTCTGTATTAATAACATTTTTTCTTATATACTTTGTTGTTAAATACAATAATTTTCACGATTTGATTGTCTGCATGATGGTTAACTTCTTGATTACATAACACACCCATCAAGAGAAAATCGATATGTACCATATAGTTTCGTTTGAAAGATCGATTTTAAAATTCAAATAATCTTCCCATATTTCTATGTTAATCGTAATCAAATTTTCTATGATAGTGCCAGAAGTTGTAAATCCTAACAACATTAGACATCGTAAAAATCTCAAACGTATTTTTAATACATTTACAATAAAAGTGTATCAAAGCGCATGAAACACACGGCACACGCTTATATATACCAATCAAGTTAATTAAGTGTAATTTTACGCGAACGATTACTTATTGGACTATGTGTAGAAAAACATGTGATATTTTTGTTGTTGTTATCAATTATTTACATTTATTTAAACATATATACGTATATTGCATAGAAATGAAAATTTGTTATATATATAGTTTTTCACAATTGCCTATATACACACCACTCAACAAACATATATTAAGTTGTAGTAGTAGATCATTTATATATAGAAAAAATACTAAAAAAAACCATACGATTGTGTATATGCACCAATTTTTATAATTTTATGTATTATTTATAATCTATTTAAATGTATAATATACTAACAAATACGCACACAGGACCGCATCAAAATATTTTACATAAGATTTTGTTGTATATAAATCTGTGTTAAAAACAATTCTTGCAACAATACATAGGCTATTCGCTCAATATATAAAAACTCGTATATATAAGACATTTTCACAAAACGAAAATGAACAAAAATAATTTTTCGTGTTGATTTAGTTTTAACTCCGACCCATTACTTGTATATTTTGCGAACGAAAATAAATATATTAAATTTTTCTTATTTTTCATATTTCATATTCAGTTTTTTACATTTTTATTCTATTTTTTTTTTCTATTTCTTAAGATCATTTTCAATTCCGATTCATTCGATTCGGAAAAATTTTATCATATCGAAATTATATATCATCCATCGCATGCACTTTTGTGGATATTTTAAATTTTTTTTTTTATTTTTTACTAAATATAATATAATATTATTAAATTTTTTATAAGTAATTATCATTTTTATACAAAACAATAAAAGTGTGCATATTTTGATGAAAATATATGTTTTAATAAATGTTTAAAGAAAGTGTTTGTTGTAGAACTATGTGCATAAATAAATATGTGTATAAAATTGTTAACTTTTTAATGTGTATATTTAAATAATAAATAAAAATATTGAAATAATACAAGTGCAGGATGAAATATTTTATTTATTATTAAAATTAACAATTGAATTATCCATCTAAAAAAAAAAAAATGGGTTCTTCATAAAAAAAATAAAACGAAATTATAATTAACTGGTAAAAATAATACATTAAATATGAATTTCCTTCCTCTATTTTATATGCGATCATCACATTATATTATATATAGCAAATATGTATATGGATGGATATTCATATAGAATTTTAAAACATAACATAATGTGCTATACACATATATTATGCTCATACAATATACACATCATTATACGGGGTGATTCAATCGTGTGTCGATCAACAATGAATGGGATGATTGGGTAGGGAATTTGAAACAAAAAATATCTTACAATTAGTGAACAAGTGTTTGATTTTTTTACTGTTTACAATTTATAACAAATTTTCGGATTATGGAATAAGTAAATTTCCTATTATATTTATCTACATTTATAGTATTTATACGCTAAGAGTCATGTGGTTTTTGACAATATTGACAAATTCTATTTTTAAATTGCGTGATTCATTTATTGGAATTGTAATTTAATAGATAAAGGATAGCATTATATACATAGAATTCTGTGAAAAAAAAACTCTAATCTATCCGATTTTAATGCAAAATCTAAATCTGTAAATTAGACGTGAATCTTGAAATAATAAATGTTCATAATATAATGAACAAATTTCAAGAAAATTTTTGAAAATTTTTACTTTATTATCAAAAGATTTCATTCAAATTATTATATGGCAAAAAAAAATAGAATGCTTGTTCTGTAAAATTTTTTGCTTAAAATGAACAGCACACAATGATCCACTTCATTATTGACCTATGTCATATGATCGAAACACACTGTATTAAAATACATATATAAAACAATACAATTTATACTCGTACGCGTTGTATACGTTAATTTCAATTATATTTTAAAGATATTCTATCCGGTTGCAAAAAGCAAACAAACAAAAAATTAAAATGGTTTTTATTTTGATTTAATAAATAATACATATGTGGTTTTAAAGTATACCATATGTTTTATTGTGTAACATATGCGTAATATTCATAATATATTTTTTCTAAATTATAATAAATGAGAAATTTTTTTAAAATAAAGCAAAAAAAGTAAATAAATATATGTTTTAGGGTTTCCCCAGGTTTCCCAACTTTTATTTCAATAATATTGTTGTTATTCTTTTCATTTATTATATACGCGAATATAATTATGTTGAGGATGTTAATTGTTCTTCTTATGGTAGTTGTTTATTATATCTATTTGTTAATACATTACTCTGTAAATTTGTGGAATCGGTTTCCATCGATTTCAGATATATTTGTTTTGTTGTGTTTGACAGTATTTTATTACAATTTATAGAATTCCCAATTTATCGTAGAATTTGTAAAATTTATTAATCGACAACTGTTGTTCCAGAAAACATATACTTGCTGCGTATTGCTATGCATATAATACTAATTGAATCATATAAATTATGTGACTTATAATTGCTTCACTTATATATTTTTTTTTTATATTTCGAAACAGTATAAAATCACATCAATATTTTCTCACACGCACTGAGTGACAGCACAGACAGGTTGTAAACAGCTGAAATTTGCAAAAAATTATCAAAAATTCAAAACGAAACATAATTTTTATAGTATTTGTGTATTTGTATCTGAATTGTGTCTGCGGGTGTAATCATATTAATTTCATTATAATGATGAACTGTTTAATTAACTTTTATGATGATTTCAAAATGTATATAATTTACCATATTGAATTGAAAGGAAAAATAACTATTTATGCATATAATCACATATATGATATAACTTATAAAATTATATTGTAACCTAATACGTGCTAATATATACCATGTATAACTTTTTGAGTTAAATCTATACATATTATGAATTGATGTTATTATGTATATAAAAGAAGAGAGAAAAAATGTTATTAAAATTTTCTACAAACAAAAATCCTTCCAATTTTTATACTACAAAGTATGCAGTGTACACAGTAACTTCGATTTATTGAAACACTTCATGGAAATTAACAACTTTTATGTACATATAAGAATTTATAAACAAATATTGCTTAATATAATAATATAACAAATACTGTGTAAAGTTAAGTATTTTTTAAATACTAATCAAAAATTGGTATTGTGATCGATCCATCGTCGTCAGTATCTAATATTGTCGCGAACCAAATGTGCCTATGTATTCGTCAACTGTAGAGACCTTTAAATGAGTGCACGCATATACAAAAATTGTCTGTTACATTATACAGTCAGGGTATATATGTGTTATAACTATAATCCCTTCATCTCATTTTATGTGCCTTCTACGCGTATTCAATATAGTTACATATGTATGAATTTACATTTAATTTACTTACTACTATATTGCTATAAAAATGTATTTCATATATACCATACATATATTCCATATTAGTATATTTATTTCAAAGGGTATTGTCTGACTGTATATAATCATAATATTTTTGTATAAAATCGAGGAACATTAATGACATTCTGTATGTGCAATGAATTTTTTAAAAAGGAAATATGATATAAAAAAAAACTATTCAAATCATAAAATATTAAATGCAGACGTAACGTATATATTATATTTTTCACATATTCTTTTGGTATATATGTATACCAACCACCTATTTGTGCAGATAAATGTTAAAGTACTAAACATTTATAGAAAACGAAAAAAAAAAAAAATTCTCTTATTCATTGTTTTTGTTGTTGTTATCTTTATGATGCTTTATTATGCTTTATGTTTTATATATTTGCATCATTTTCTTTTACAAAAAAGTACATTAAGTTTAAATTGTATATAAACTTTTTTTGTTTGCATTTGTGAAAAAAAAAAATCCAATTGAACTTTATATTAATGTTCGATAAATGCCACTTTTTCAATACAACATATTTATTGGATGTACAAATATAATACTATGTATCCATTCTTTTATGCATAATGCTCGGCATGTTTTTATAGTAACAATCGGCAATAGTTACTGAACGTTGCTGGTCCCACCATAGACTCTTCGCACAACCGTATTCTGTGTTCTGTATCGAAATAATCATTTTTTAACCATTTACAAAACTATTATTTGCATTTGTTATTCGATTGTGCAGCATTTTTTTGCAATAAAATAATTAATGGCGACTGCTGAAAAATATTTGAATAAGCTTACTTCAAATATATTTTCCTTTAACTCACTACTAATATCTAATAAATTGTAAAATATTAGTTCGGGGGCTAATGGAAAATTTCACTGGAAAATCGCTTTTCATGAATTATCAAATTTTCTAATTAGGAGCCATAGTTTTAACCATATCTTCTTGTTTTCCCCAATAGATTACTTGTGACCACTATACAGTCTAACTTACTGGCACGCAGACTACGGTTTTGTATTTATGATTTGTAGTAAATATATATTATTTGTTTATTTGAAACAATAAAAATAAATGTTAATATTTTGTGATGAAATATTAATTTTTTCGGCTTTGTTGAGGTTTTTATTTTAATTTTATTATTTAGATTATTTTGTTTTCATATGATTGTTTACATTACATTTTAATATTATATTATGGTATTTAAATTTCAACATATATCTATATAATAAACACTAAATTAATAGTTTCTCTATTACATAGTTTGATATAATTAAATTTCAATTATTCATTCACAATTCATATGAGATTATATAAGGTTGTCAAATATCTCCCTTCCGCCTTTTTGTCTTTTTAATTTCGCGGCTATGTACAAAGCGCTACAGAGCTCGTATCTGGCAACACTGTACATAATTTGAAAGCTCTTGACATAACAAACAAAACGACGCTATGTATGATTAGTTTGGATATTGCGTTCAACAGTTATAGACGTGTAAACATGGAGTTCACTAACGCCGAAATTCGCGCTATTTTAAAGTTTTCCTTCGTTAAAGGCAAATCCGCTAGAGAAACGTTCCGTGAGATTAATGGTGTTTTGGGGGATAGTACTCTATCACTTCGAACCGCTGAGGAATGGTTTCGACGATTCAGAGCCGGTGAAAACGACACCATGGATAAGCCAGCTGGCGGAAGACCTGTGACGACAAATACCGATCAAATCATGGAATACATCGAGTTAGACCGGCATGTGGCATCTCGTGACATCGCCCAGGAGATGGGAGTTAGTCACCAAACCATTTTAAACCATCTGCAGAAGGCTGGATACAAAAAAAAGCTTGATGTTTGGGTGCCACATGAATTAACAGTGAAAAATCTAATGGACCGAATTTCCATTTGCGAAATGCTGCTGAAACGGAACGAACTCGACCCATTCTTGAAGCGGATGGTGACTGGCGACGAAAAATGGATCACATACGACAATATCAAGCGAAAACGGTCGTGGTCGCAGGCCGGTGAATCGTCCCAAACAGTGGCCAAGCCGGGATTGACGGCCAGGAAGGTTTTGCTGTGTGTTTGGTGGGATTGGAAGGGAATCATCCACTATGAGCTGCTCCCATATGGCCAGACGCTTAATTCTACCATCTACTGCGAACAACTGGACCGCTTGAAGCAGGCGATCGACCAGAAGCGTCCAGAATTGGCCAAAAGGAAGGGTGTAGTGTTCCACCAGGACAACGCCAGACCACACACTTCGTTGATGACTCGTCAGAAGCTACGGGAGCTCGGATGGGAGGTTTTATCGCATCCACCATATAGCCCGGACATAGCGCCAAGTGATTACCACCTGTTCCTGTCCATGGCGAACGCCCTTGGTGGTGTAAAGTTGATCTCAAAAGAGGCTTGTGAAAAGTGGCTGTCCGAGTTCTTCGCAAATAAGGAGGGGGGCTTCTACGAGGGAGGTATTATGAAGTTGCAGTCTAGATGGAAACAGATTATCGAACAAAACGGCGCATATTTGAACTAAATCCGATTACTGTAACACTTTTTATAAAGCATTGAATAAAGAGCAAAAAGGCGGAAGGGAGATAGTTGACAACCTAATATTTGATTTTTTCTATAATATCCCCAGATTTTTCGCAATGAGTCAGTTTTACTGAACCTGCAAAAATATTGTTTTGCAAAAAATAATAAAATGAGAAAAAAAATTGAAAATTTAAAAATAATATATTTTTTTATTTTGTGTGTTTGTTTAATTTTTTTTTAAATTCTTGGCTCTATTTCGATTTTTTTTTTTTTTATTTTCTACTCCATTATTGTTCTATTTCGTTTTGTTTATATATTCACAATTTATATCCATCTATATGTCTCTCTATCTATAGAACTATATCTATGTTATATAAGAACATTTTTCTCATCATCATGTATTCCATTCCATAACATAATAAAACATATATAATCATCATCGTCATTATAAAACATCATCACATTTTCTTTTACCGTCATCGTCATTAATAAATTATATCCATATGATGTTTTCATTTTTCTGTGTATATATAAAGAAATGTAATTTTTCTTCTATGTATTATATATACAATACAATATTTATATATTGTACACACACACACACAATAGATGATTGGCAAATAGCCAAGGTCAATTTTTTTATCCCAAAAAAGTTTATTCATGTACATTGTACGTATACATATAGAAAATCTTCATTTTTAATAATATTACTTTTAAAGAAAATACTTTTACTTTGTTTTTCTAAAACATATTTGCATATATAATATACGTTTATAGCTCTCTATACAGTCTTCTACAACAATATTATATACATAAAATGTGTTACAATTTTCACGAGATAAATAGGATTATTATTGTGCTATATACAAATACATATATATTATATGTTCCATATATATATATATATTCGTATATAAACTATAAATATAGTTTATTTAAATTTCTTTAATGTTATATAGAGTATTATATGTACAATATACACGTAATATGGGAAATGATAATAAACATATAATTTAGCATATCTTTTAGTGTTTTTATTTATTCATTTTGTTTATTTTAATGTATTTTAGATATATATTAATAGGTGTATTAACCCGAATCGTTCGAAATGTTTTTTTCATAATATACATTTATTTGTTGATCCCATATGCATTTGTCATCAATTGTATATTGATTGATTAAAGTACTGGTTTACATATACAATGTGAAATCTTACACAAATAAATTTTAAAAATGCATTTAACATTAACAATTTTTTCACCTATACAACTTCTATATCTACATTTTTTGATAATTTGCATAACATTAGCTTATGAACCATAACGCGTCTATACCATAATAATAAATAAATAATAAATTAATATTTGAAATTGATACATTTTATGTGAAACAAAACAATATACATATGCCATAATAACCAAGCTATTTTGAATTCCGATTATGTAAGTTAAATATAAAACTTCTGTAAAACATTTTTATAATATTTATCTTGATCAATCAAATCTTTTAAGTAAACAACACAACAGTATCTTTCAGCGGTTTGGATTAATAATAGTAATAATTAATATACATAATAATTGACGATGATGATGTTAATTTATTGTTAGTTGAAATAAAATTTATTAAATATTATATATTGTTTATTCAAAATTTAAAATAATAATTCCTTTTTAATAATAAACGTAATTTTTCGGATGAAAGAGTTTATTGCAAAGTATAATATAATTAATTATTGTGATTATGACGACGGATGATGTTTGTTGTAAAAATCAGTTTACATAATGATCAAGCTAAACTTAATGTAACGCACAATTTTTCATTTTATATAATATCGATTATTTTGTTGGTATTTTTAATATTAAATTTACACACCACAATTGAAGAGAATTGGCCTTAGTAGCACCTTCTAAGAATAATTCTCGAAATATCATGCGGTATCTAGTTTGATAGAAAATTAAAGAGGAAATTAAATAAATTTAAAAATTATAAAGAATCACAATTTCCAAGGCTTCTCTCTTCTGAAAAATAAGCATCACATATCATATATCTGTTATGAAATAGAATTAAATAGGGATTGAATTAAAATGATGAATCAATGTATACCGAGAAGCAGTGGAGGTAGCAGCACCTACTTCCAAAAATCTTTATATAGAACTTATCGCTATAAACACTTAAGTTGAAAATTTCAGGATAATCGAATAAGTTGTTCATTAAATATTTCTTTGGGAATATTCTGGTTCTATGGAAAGGATGGGATCTCTTTTCTAGATATTCAACTCAACAAAGGTTCATATTTTCACCGTCAATAGAAGGGATCGACCACTTTTACGTATATATGTACAAGTTTCGCGGTATGTGTAAATAAATATATATATACGACGATACCATCAGAACAATTAGTGAATTCTATTAGCCATTATTTATTGCAATGTGAGAGAATAGAAAAATAACTTTCATTTTATTGTGCTATAAATAAATATTTTTCATATATTATTCAAGATATAAAACAAGTATTAAGTATTATACATACGATATATGTAATAGGTATATAGAAAAAAGGTCATAAAACATTATGGTCACATTTGGTACATATATATTATATAATGATGATTTTTGTATGTACTAATAAAATGACATAATCGTTATTTAATTCTAAATTTATGAGTAACTATAATCTGATTTATTGTTCAATGAATTACGAGTACATATATACGTTAAAATATTTTAATATAGAAGTTAATATACGATGATAAAATAGTATAGTAATAAATATATTATTGTCTATAATAATATATAATATAATGTTCATATATGTCACTAACTGTTTTATAGTGCTTATTTGGTGCTTATAATATATATGAATTTTTTATCGTTATTAATATTTATTATTGATAAATTTGACCTTTTACTTCACATTAAATAAATTTAACCTTTATGTGACATATAAAAATCATTTAAATATAGTCGGTACGATATTATTGAATATAGATTTAATTATTATTCAATTTTTTTATAAACTAATAATTATAAATTTTAGATTTTATAATAAATTTTCTGAAGATATCTTGTGTTTTCTCTATATTAATGTGATGGCCGACTCCAGATAATCTAACATTGACTTATGATCATCTCATTCAGCTACACCCCGAACATATATTGTTAACATTTATATTTTTATTATATAATGAAACATATGTTAAGTAAAAGCGAAAAACATTTAGTACAAGTAAAATAATAATGATGAATAAACTCTTTCACTATATGTTATGTATAATATGAAATGCGAGCATATGTCATGTAGACACATTAATTATAAATTCTGTATAAATACATTGTTCTAATAAATTGAATTTCATTCAGACATTTATAAACTTCTATAAAAAATAATATTATATTGATAATAAGTTGATTTACATGTATTATGGTAAAGTGCGGCATGTACGATTACCGGTAATAACAAATTTTCAGTAATTTCCATAATAAAAATTACTCGTCTGAATTATCATTTTTTTATTTATGTAATCAGAAAGCGAATATCTTTAATTAACACTGTGTGTATACACCCAATTGACCCAATTATCCATCTACATATATACAATTTCAATAGTGTGTTGATATTGATGATTTCTTTTTCATATATTGTACATTTTTACTTAATTACATTTATAATTTCAATTAGATTTATGTATAAGAAGAAAATAATAAATAAATAAATAAATAAATTAAAATAAAATTTTTATTGCTTAAATGATTCAAATTCAAATTTACAAATGACCTTTCTCTATTTACAAATAAATCAAAAAATATAACTATATCTAAAATTATATAATTAAACATATACAAATCAACGCAATCAGTAGTCATCATGTCAAAAACATCATCCAACAATAATTATTCATCTGTGGATAATGAAAATAATTTAGTTAAATTAAAATTGCATAAACCAAAATCATGGAATTGGGAATTATGTACATCAAAATCATCTCCAAATATAAATTTTCCAAGAATTATGTTATATGACCAAAATAATAAATTATTAGCCGATGCAAATGAAGCCAATTGTATTATAAATAATAAAAATAAAATAAAAAAATCACGAAAATCTATGTCAACAAAATCTACAGAAATAGATATATCAGAAGAGAATATTAATGCTTTACATAAAAATAATAATTATTGTGATATTAATACAAATGACAATAATAATAATAATAATAATAATAAAAATAATAATAATAATAATAATATTAATAATAATAATAACGTAATAAATAACATCAACAATAAAATAAATAATAATAATAATAATATTAAAAATAATAATAATAATAATGTTGAACCATTGAAAACAACCGAAAGTTTTAAATTAATATCGAATAAATCAAATAGTAAAAAATATAAACGATGTGCTAGTGCTAATTTAGATGAATTTTTAGATAAATTTATAAATCATTTAGATGAAAATGGTATTGATTATAAATTTAATGAATATAATAATAATAATAATAATAAAAATAATAATCAGAATAATAATCAAAATAATAATAATCATAATAATAATAATAATAATAATAATAATAATAATAATAATAATAATAATAATAATAATAATCAAATAAAACGATATGATAGTGACAATATTGTAATTAAACGAACAAATTTATTAAATAGAAAAAGTAAATCCATTGTTAACATAAACGCTGACTTAGGTAATAATACGCAAATAAATAAATTATCTGATAATTTATGTGCTGAAATACCAATATATGTGTATAGTGCAAAAGGTTTAATCCAAAGAGATTTCAATGCAAAAGAATTTGATACAGTTAGAAAAAAATATCAACGTTCTAATACTTGTAATTTAGAAGATATAAAACGACAACAGCAAAGCAATGACAAAACATTAACATGTACTGCAAATATTCTAAAATTACAAGATAATCTACCGATTGCAATGGTATCAGCTAAAGCGCCAGATATACTGAAAACAAAAAGCACAACAATTAATTCATTTATAGATGACCAACAATTTATTGATGTTAAACGAACAAAAATTCCCATTTCAAAAAGTAAAAGCGCCATGGAATTACCAAAAAGTATTATGTCATCATCAATGAATGAACGAAAAAAATATCGTCGTACACATAGTGTGAATTCAGTAAAATTTTCAAAATCTATATTAGAAAGAATCAGTGAATTTAAACGTCGTTCATCATCAACAGACAGTCAAGATTTAAATGAAAATGGTAAAATGGAATTCACCGCTATAAATTTTATTGGTAACAATCATGAAGCAAGTAAAATTGTAACGCATGATATTAATAATAAAAAATATAAACTACGAACAAGTGCCGCCGGAACAATAGTTGTGTGTGAAGAAAGTTTTCGAAACAGAAAAGTACGTAGACGACATCGCAGTTGTTCAAAAATTAACGAAATCAATGAAAATGATATAAAAATTGGTAAAGAAAAAATTACAAAAGAATATGAATATATTGGGCAATCGCCGCACGAACGTAACCTTCATAGTAATGATAATCAAAAACACTCAAATAACCATAAAAAATTTATTACATTCATGGAATCACCATCAAAAATTAATAATTATAATAATAATAATAATAATAATAACGATAACGTATCACATAAATTTGAGCGAAATGGTAATGTTATAAATTTTGATAAGTATTCGAGTCGTTATGAAAAGGCAATTGCAAATATTGATAATTTAATAACTGAAGTAATTTCAACGAAAATTGATGACCATAATAATAATAATAATAATAATAATAATAATAATAATAGTAATAGCAATAACAATAACAGTAATCAATGTAATAAAATTAATATAAAATATGATAATAATAAACAATTACAATCGCATAAATTAATAGAAAATACCAATGCAAATGTAATTAAAATTAAACATAAAAATGAACAATTACATAATAATTATAATAATAATAATAATAATAAAATAACAACAACAGCTGATGGAAAAACTGTTGAATCGAAACGTAATAATAAAAAATATAGAAAAACTTATTCTAATGAAAGTGTTGTAAATAATTTAATTGATAATAGAAAATTGTCGCGAAGTTCAAGTGTTGGATGTAAAAAATATAATCTTCAATCTACTATATCATTATTATCAGTATCAACATCATCATCATCATCAACGTCATCGTTAACATCAACAACATCATCATTATCCTCGTTAAATGATAATGATAATAAATTGTATAGTAATAATAAAAATGGTTTACAAAAGGGTAGACGACATAGAAATAAACAATATAAAATGAAAAAAGAAAATCGGTCTACAAAAAATGGTAAGTAACTAAATTAAGTGTTTGTCGTTTTTCATTTGATATTGATCCATTTTATAAAACAACATATTTCTTTATTTTATATTTATCTCCATATTTATGTATATGTTTTATATATACAACATAGAATATATGGTGGAAAACACGAATTGCCTTTGGAAAAGATTTATGGAAACAGTATATTGTTTAAAACACACATATGCTCTTATATACAGAATATCAAAATATAACAATTTTTTTTATTTTGCATATGTATATTAGCAAAGCATTTGTGTGGTATAGTTTCGGTGTATTTTCACGTTCTTGATAGTTTTAAAAGAATACATGAAATAATTTAGTTTTCTAATTAATATATTTGTATATGCGATAAAATAAATTGGTCTATAATTCTGTATTGAATTTTATTTTGAGGTTTTAAAATAAATGTATATTATTCCTTTTAGATCCGCATATTAAAGTTATTTAGACAAGAATATATCTTTTAAGATTAATTATGCATATACATTTACATATAAATATATATATATGTTTTCTGTCTTTTAATATAATTCAAAAACATTTTCTCTTATGGGATGATGGCATAGACACAAATAGGGACTATTCATAAGTAACTTTTATTATATATTAATTTTTTTATTAAAACTACTTTCTTCTCAAAAGAAACTATCCATATTGCTATTTTATACACGTTAAATACTAAATATATGGTTAAAATTTCCACCATAACTACGTTTGCAAAAATTGATTTGGGAGACATAATAGACTTTTTACACCTTTATGCTTTCACTTGAAAAACATTGAGAAAAAAACATGATTATTTGCTACAGGTCAAAAAAACAAAAACATATCAAATAATATTAAAATTTGGTTATGATGCGATTAGTCCTTAGTTTCGCTAAAAAACTATTTTGAATTTATTTACTATTGGATTATTTAGAATTTAGAAATTTCTACTAATTAAAAACCTTTATGATAAAAATTATATGAATCATTAAAGAAAAAAACACTATTTAACAAACATTAAAAAGAAATAACGATAATGGATATAATAATTAGTTGAAAAATAAAAACGTGATATCCCTTAACTCCAACTATACATTTACACTACACATATAGTAAATTATTAACCCTATAATATCTATATATATATTATATATAATATATATTTGTAGCATATTTTCACCTGCGTCTGACAATGAATAGTAGTATACAATATAATCTTAACGTGCGTACGTGTATTAAAAAAAAAAGAAAACATTTGTATTTTCCATTAATTTTTTATTTTCCATATATATAATTTTGTTTTTCTTCCTTTTTATTTTCATATATTACACGACTAATTTCAAATAAATTATTAACTTACTTATTTTTACATGTATATTTTATTTTCCCTTCCCTTGTAACAACCCTAGTAACAATTTGTCCGTACTTTGAAAAATGAGGAAAATTTCCGTGGAAAAAATCCACATATTTTCCATGCAAAAGATATATTGGAATTTTTCCAAAGAATGTTCCATTTAATATAATATAGTATTTTATTTAAGGTAAATTGAAATATTTGGATTGTCAGGGTAATATGTTCAACATATATCCGCGCGGTATTGTATTCATAATTTATTTCACCAATTATCCAACACAGTGGTTTAAATTTTGTATATTTTGCTTATCTAGATATAATTCTCACTGTTTTCTAATTTATTTCCATAATTTTTATAACAACCAGCAACTCAAATCTATATGATTTCCTATGAATTTTGTAAGAATTTTCATGGATTTTATCCGCGGTTAGAACTTCTGGTCTATCGGTAAAAAAAACTGAATCAAACCGCGATTCGGCATCATCAAAAAATATGAATATAAATTCTATGGATATTCAGTGGAATACTAGCAACGAGAAATACTTCTAAGAAGAATCCGTAGAAATTATCATCGGAAATATACGGATAATCCAAGGATATTTTTTATAAACAGACAGGGTTGCAATCGGCATACAAAATTCCCGCAGACATCCGTAAGAAATCCATATATATTTCCTCGGATTGAAACTACTACATAACTATTACATATAATGCGGGAATTTTGCGGACAAACTGCGGACAGTGTTACTAGGGAACAACTAAAAATGAAAATAGAAAAACAACGATACAAACAAACATACATGTGAAAAAAAAAAAAAAAATGTAGCTTTTACCGAAAAATATTATGAAAAATAAAAATACAGGAAAACTCCCCCCGTAACAAATATAAAAATCCATTCGAACAGAATTTAAAGATTGAATAGTACTGATAAATTTTTATATGTGTATATATGTTTTATAAAATTATTATGTTAAAGCGGGGGTGCTTTTAATAAGTAAATTTTTTGTAAATATAAATTTTATTTTATTTATATATAACTCTAAATTTGCTATATATATATATATATGTATGTATGAATGTGTACAATTGTACACATATACTTATAATAAAAGATTGTATGTATATTATTTTTTTTTCATTCATACGAAAGAGATAACTTAAATATATAAGATAAAAATTTAACTTTTTAAAAAGCTAAAAATTAGAAAATTGATTATATTACATTATGTACTTATAAATAAATATATCAAGAGAAAAAGTAGAAAGAATAAAGGAAAAAGGAAGAAGAAAAAGGAAGAAGGAAAAAATATTTTGTTTCTTCTTATATATATATAGAGAGAGTGTTCTACTTTTTTTTCCTTATTTATTTTATTAAATCCTATTGTAAAAAAAAAGTGTACATAAGATATATATTGAAAATAATATGAAAAAAAATATATAACATGCAAGTGTAAATAATGTACTTATATATACGCAATATTATATTATTCCGTGTATATAATATCGTTTTTCTCTATATACATGCAAAAAAAAAAAAATCTATGCTAAACCGAACATATAAAGGAAATTCTATATTGGAATCGACAATACGGCGACAGTAAAAAGTCTTGTTATATTGTATGTAAAGTAGTCAATATGTAATATGAAAATTTCGGAATTTTTTTTATTTTCGTTATATATTCTATGTGATTTTACATAAATCTGACTACGCTTTGTGTATAATAATGTGGTGGTTCAACGTATATAGCTCAATATCCAAAATGACATTTGTTAAATGTATAATGTGTGTATATATACCATACAAGCAAACCACACAACAAAAAAGAAAGTTTTTTTTTTATATATATATGGTTCAACAAGCATAAAATTTTACTCTATATGTATATGTGTCAATTGCGTTATGTAAAAAAATAATATAGTGAGTATATATATATTTTTTTTTGTAAATGATTTTCACATTTTTCTCATATACTTTTGTGATTATACAATTTTATATGTAAATATTTTTTTTTTTAAATGTTATTATGTTATTACAAAATTTACAACGACATTGATTCTGAATTTTTTTCTGTTATATAATAAAATCTAATATTTTACTATAACGATTACTAAACGATAACGTACTGGTCAGACAAGAAACGGGCCCATGAGTACTATAATTGTTTTCGGAATTTCGTGAATATTAAAACATTGTCTGAAACATTATTTATTTTAAAAAGAGAAATAAAATTTTCAAAAATCTTTTATTTCATGCAATTGTATAAAGATATTTATCTTTATAGAGCAGATCGTATTAATCCGAATCCGAATAATTCATATATGTACCACATAATATCTCAATGGACGCCTGTATATCATCTCATAAGGTAACAATTGCGTATACATAATCGAATTCGACTTAACTATAAGCCAAACATTAATTCTAGATAAAATTTTCTGCAACTAATAAGTCGTAGTACTCAATGTTGATCTAATCATCGCGAACGTGATATTTCGATCTAACAATTCAATGGGATAATATAATTTCCAGGACATGCCTTACACATAAGAACTAATAAATTGTGTAAAATGTCAAGCTAAGACTACGAACTACATTTTCTAGCCATTCCGGTTTATTGTGGTACAGAGGGTGTAAGATTCCAGTATTAAACTAAAGACTAACTCTTTGCTATGAAAACAACAAATTTTTCCTCAACTAATAACAAATAACCCGACTGTGTCAATAATGATGGTTAGCTATATAGTTACTAATTTCACTATGTTGTCTTGATTTTTGTTTGAGTGGATTGTCTGCGTTTTTTGACAAAAAATTAAATTATGCCATTGAATTGTTAGATCGAAAAATCACGTTCCCGATGATTATGAACATTGTATGTTATAAGAATTGGTTAAGTTCTACAATTAGCGTCAGTTATTTATGCGGAACGTAACCATTACTTATTTCAAAATTATCCAAATGCTTTACTAAAATTCACAAATATACTTATTACATCAATTCAACTACTCCTCTGTTTTTGAAATAAAATATTAATTAGCAAGAAATGAAAAATAAATTTAATTTACATGAGGTAAACTAAACTAAAACTATAAATATTATTATTATTAAAATTTACATTTGTTTGTAACATTGACCGTATATAATAGATGTAATGGTTGTAATTGGTGAGTATATTTTTTTGCATATGATTTTCACATCATATACTTGTACGATTATAGAATTTTATAAGTGGTAATTAGTTCCAGCTCAATTCGGAAAATATGATGGCTGCTGGAAAACATTCTATTTGAGTTCCAACAACGTTTGTTCGACAGCTATACCTAGATTTTGTATATTGTAAATGTTTGATAGTTTATACATTAAATTATCATTCGAATTAGTCGATTACATATGAATAACTTTCGATGTTAACTATTTCGTTTGGTTTCAATAGGTAAACAGCACCCTCCCATAACCAATCAAATACAGAGCATATAGCTTTGTGACATTAAGCAATCATCGCTAATGCCATAAATTGTGTATATTGTATGTTATATAATTGAATATGAGATTAGATATTTTTAATTTTCAATTTCAAGTATATTAAAAATTACAATTGTGTTTATTTTATATTAAAATACACATAACTTTTACAAACAAATATGAAATTTTCCCATTCGGACTCTTTTTTACATATATCATGTATAAACCTTTTGTCGTATTTTAAATAATTAATTTTATATCAAAATAACCTTTAAACATATTATATTTAATATTTATATAAATAAAAAAAAAAAAATATTGTAAAGGGTGAACCCGCCAACCTTGTCACATTTTTGATATCTTGGATTATATTTCAGTATTACCATATCAAACTTGAAAATTGTATTCTACTTAAAATATATGGGTTACATTTTATAGAAGAACACTTTTCTCAATAGCATTTAGAAAAATTACAAATTTGGAAAAGTCCAGACATCCAATTTATTTAAATTTATTGAAATTTGTCAAAAATAATAACAAATTAGAATTCTACACAAAATTTGAAACAACAAAAAACCACTAATCACATTTTTTTTAAATTTATATTATTATTAACAAAGAATTCGATTTAAATCCCACAATCGAATTATTTTGTTGTTTCATAAATACACTTTCTATCACATTGATGTACTTTATTGACATTTGGATTTTAGAAATTTTTATGGTTTATGCAGTTTTAAAAGATTAACTTGCATTTCTATAAGATATAACAAAAACATCCATATGTGCAGCTGGGTGTCCGCTGCGGTAACGGTAGCGGCTTTACCCTAAATATATACACAATTATATAACACACATATATTCAAATACACAATTAAACTTATTCCTTTGAAATTTATATGCTCTTTGTATATATTATTCTAACTATATTTGATTGAAGATTATATATGACTTTGTGTGTGTATCAGCAAGTCCGTACCACAAGGAAAATTTGACTTGCTGAAATATATGAAATTTTCAGAAAAATGCGTTGATAAAATTCAAAATAAAAATTGTTTAACATCATATAAAAATTATTGGTTTGTTGATTTATATTTTCAATTTAACTCCGTTCTGTTGTAGAAACATTTAGAAAAAGAAAATATAATATAGTTTGAATCCGCATTTTTGTATATAATACGACCGTTTCCAATTAACACCCGACGTAGATCTTTAATAATATTCTTGTAAATTATATTAAATGTATGCTATTTAATATTTTTGAGACTTAATTAAAGAAGATAATACTCTCAGTATTTTACTGAGTTCCATATAATCTTGATACGAAAGGGAAAGGATTTTGCGTCTTGAAATTAAAAAATTCTGTAACTTTGCTACTCGATCGAATTTTTTCAACTTATGTTAGTGAGTTGTTCGAATTAATTCACATAGGCGATAGATATATTTTACAAATATTTAATTAGGTTTTTTTTTTAATGCACAGATGAATAAATTTGATGAAATGAATTAATAACTTTTGTATCAATTAATTAAAATTAAATTAATTTTTAAATTTTATATATTATAAAGATTGGTTTGTATGTTATAAATTAGGCTTTATTTTAATTAACGCACATTAACTTATATACGTTTACGCTGTTTCTGTATTCCATTATATTTATGCATGAAAGCTACCACCCTGGTTTGTATACAATAAATTATATTTTATTTGGATATAAGTCTTCTGTATAAGAGAGTGTATAATATATCAGTCAGTAGTATTTAATAATATATACAATATAATATAGTCACAAAGCATAGTTTAATATATGGTAATATTCAAAAGTTATATCAATTATACATAAAAAGTGATAAGTTTTTCTTTATTTATAGAATGATGAATATAGTTTTCCATATATATAATTTAATATAATGAATGTTATTCTTGTTTTATTTTATATATGCATTTATTATAATATAACTTTGAATTTAGAAATTATACGTATGTTATATATGAATATGCGAATGATATCTTTATAGTTAAAGTTTCGCTTATACACAGCTAAGTATACTATAAAATAAATCGATTTATTAAATTAGATAAAATTGTATTTTTATTAAATATTTATTTAATTTTTATTTTTTTTTGTAATTTCTATTTGATATATTAAAAGATTTATAACGATTTTATTAATATACACTGCAAAACATTATAACATGTATTGATAGAAAATAATAAGAAAATGGCATATAAAAAATAGTTAGGTATTATATTTTATTTCAGAAATCAATGGTTCTTTTTAAATTATTAAACGTCACGATATAAGCAATTCTGAAAATATGTATTTCCAATAATATGTTTAAATTAATAATATATTTAATATTATTCATTGATTTATATATGATATTGTATATACGAACAGTATGTATATTGTTAATGACCTTATAATAATACTTAAATTATATATACCAAATATAAATTTAAATCGATATACAAAATTTGAATATTTATTGCTTTTAG
Organism: Bibio marci; assembly: GCA_910594885.2. Classification (NCBI taxonomy): domain Eukaryota; kingdom Metazoa; phylum Arthropoda; class Insecta; order Diptera; family Bibionidae; genus Bibio; species Bibio marci. Next base: position 22,425,717 of record OU343114.1, on the reverse strand, counting down.
ATAGTTTTATTTGTGTACTACATGTAAATGTGTATTTTCCATTTCCATTTAAATTATTATCAAAGTAAAATTTATGATTTTCTTTATTATAATATATTTTCAACTATAAATATACAATTTTATATGCGGTACGGTATGTATATGGTATAAGTATTCAATAACAAAAATATTATGATGATTTATGATAATTATTCCTTATTTTGATATTGTTCATTTTTCGAATTGTGTGTATATATGCTCGTGATATCCTTTTTTTTATATTATTATTTTATGTACAATATATCTATCTATCTATACACATATAGAAATACATGCGGATACATATATCAAATTGAAATAACTCCTTACAAATAAAAAAAAAAATACAAATTTACCTATTTTGTTTATCGTCATTTTACGTTATTTCTTTTTTAGAGATTGCGTTCTATTTTTTCTTCCTTTTTTTTTTTTATTTTTTAATATACTATATATTTTTATTATGTAATTTTTCTATTTCGCATTATACTATCGCGGCACAGTGTATACGTTTATTTTTTTCATTGTTGTTGTTGTTGCTGATTTTATTCGTATAATATTGAATATGTTGAAGTTGAAGACTTCTTTCTGTATATACATGAAGTGTATTTCAAAATAAAAAAAACGATCTTCGAAAAACCATAAAAAGCATAGGTATAAGCATACGCATATATACATACACTTAAATAATACATAATGAATGAAATGTATAACAAAAAAATATATAAAAAAGCTTATGTAAATTGTAAAAAAACGAAGTGAAATTGATTTTCAAAGGCATTTAAATTGCAATCGATTAAAGTTAAATATTTTAAATTGAAGTATTTTAGATATTTTTTTTTTGTCGTATATGTCTTGATAAACTATTGTATTACTATACCTGTATTTGGATATGTAAACAACTTTGTATTTTCCGATGACTATATACTAATACTAATACTAATACTATATACATATAAAATAGTACTTTTATATATACTATATTTATCCTATTACTATTTGAAACAAATATGTTTGATGTCTTATCTTAAATTGTATATAGGAAAAAATAATGTTCATTTCAACATATTTATATAGGAAAAAGTTATATCTATAATTTTAAATTATAGTTGAATAAGTTTTTATCATATAATAATATTTTTGAAATAGAAAATTACAAAGTCATTTATTTACAGATATTTTTATTTGTGTTTTTTTTAAAGTTGTTAATATTTAAAATTAGTTTTCCAACAAATATATTATTATTTAATTTTGATGGGTTCACTGTTGTTAGTATATGCGTTTGGATGGGTTCACTGTTGTTAGTATATGCGTTTGGATGGATATACGTATATATATATATTTCACGACAAAATTTATGTTAATAAATATAATGATTGCAAACTATTTTTGTCACCGAAGAATTTGTAATTAAATATATTTATAATGAGTAAATTTTACAATTTGTTTTCTGTAAATTAGAAATTTTAGAATATAAAAAATAATCCATTTTCATTTTAAAGATATAAAATCCATCGATAAACATTAACATTATTTTGTTAAAGACTTTGAAATTAAGAAAATTAAATTATATAAACAATTAAATTATTTTTAAAAATATTAGAAAGGTTATTTCGGTTATTTTTCAACTGAAATTCGTACACATTTAAGAGTCGATACCACTCACAAAATATTTCGGTAGTATTTTCACCAATTTTAAAGCTGTTCTTTGTTATTTATAATTTTTTTTGACTATAACGCACAAAAACTAGTGTGACTTAATTTGTGTTGTATTTTGACTTATTTACTGAAGGAAATGAAATATTGACCATTTGTTTAGGTCGTTTTAAAATACATAAAGCATTAAGTAGCCATCTCCGCATACATTTTTAAAAAAGTTGTTCTTATCATTTTTCGAATATAGAGTAATTGAATGGAAATAAAAACATTAAAACATAAAAATCCTTATTACTAATACAAATAATACTTTACTTCATATCTGCTTCAAAGCTTTATTTGTATATGTATACAAAGTTGTATGTACAATAACATAACGAAATGCAAAAAGGATAATAATAAATTTAAGAAAACATAAATATAACACTTGCTGCAAATAAAATCAATTTAACAGTAATATTTTTATAACAAATAAAATAACTTTGTATAATTTTTTTCACTTATATAATTCTTATTTTTATGTAAACATTAATTATTTAATATTTATTTTATGACAGATAGGAAATAACTATAAATAAATAAAGTCGTTATATTTATATTAGTAATTATATATTTATATGAAAATGTGTGTGTGTGTGTGTGTGTGTGTCTGTGTACACTTGTGCAGTGTAAATATATATATATATAGAAATGTTTTCTTAAAAAATTGTTTTTTTTTAAGAATTTATTTTCACAACTTATTATATTACTGGCAAATAAACATTTGTGTAAAGAAATTTTCAAATTTCCTTTATTTTGTTTTGTTTTGTTTTTTTTTTTTATTAATATGTATTAAACATATATATATATATCTTTATATGTGTTTATATAAATATATAATATATTGGATTGTTTAAAAAGTTGGCGCCGATTTTTACACATAATTCAAATCCATTTTCTATAATTTTCAATGAATTGTGTTAAATCATTTTTTTATTTTATTTCAATTGCTCGCATCAATTTGATTAATTGTAGAGATTTAAATTCCGCCAAGCACACAGTATCGTCTTCCTTGGTTTCAATCCTGGCTGAGTTGCACTTTTTGTAAATCTGCACCTCTCTTCGACTACGATCTTTTTTGTATATTGTTATCGTATATAATATATTTTTTATCAGTAGTAATCATACGTTTCTGTAAATGATTTGCAAATACAAAATTTGGTCCATTAAATTATTCATTGTAAAAGTCATGTACACATATATCGAACTGCTTTTTCGATACGAAAATCGAGCAAACAATTTTTGTGATAAAACACATTTTTTTAGCTGCCTGCGTTGTGTTCTTTCCTTTTTCGTAATAAAATTTCAAAATGTATCGAATTTCGTCTTTATTTTCACTGATATTCAAGACGAGTCAGCCTTTTGACTGCCTGAATAAGCAAATCAATTTTTTCCTTATTTAAACGACCCAATGGTATTTACAATACAAGAAATATGTGAATTTAAATGCAACTATCAACAAAATCTGTGAAAACTTTTCAACCATTCAATATGTATTACATCTTATAAATATATATATATATAACGATGAAACCCAACATTTTATTTAAGTTGACTAATTCTATTTGAGTTTCCTTTTTATCTCTTTACTTTATTTTTTCATTTTGTACATATTATATAAAATTTAATGTATAGGGTAGATCCGGTGTAGCATTGTTGCATTTTTGTGATGTAATAGGTCATACCTAATCAGTTAGTGTATATGTTTAATTTGCCTGAAACATGTATCTGAACGGTTTGTTTTCTTGCGGGCCACATTTTATAAAGGAACATTTTTATATTTCGTATTTAGCCAAATAATTATCGAGTTATTTTCATGCAAATTATACAGAACTGGAAAAACAAAATCTATAGTTTTGTGGTTTTCCATAAAATTTTTTTACAATATTTCAACAATCTTCTATTTTTCAAATTTAAATCGTATACAAAATTTTACAATAAAAAATATATATTACATTTTTTTAAATTTATTATTATTTTGTTGGTTCAAATTATACACAATTGTCCATTATTGATATTATTTTTTTTTTCAAATTTGCAGCCGAAATTTTTTAATGGTTTATGGTTATCTTAACTTTCTAACAAAGTTTTCCATATGTACAGCCGGTGCGGAAAGGTTGGCGTGTCTACCCTACACTATACGATATACGTATTATTTATATAGATAAAAACACAAGGACGATGACTATATGACGACGACGAAGATAAAAAATAATATGATATACTAGCTCTGTAAAACAGATAATATATTATATGCATGCATTCTTGAAAATATATAGTGTATTGTATAGGTATACAAATACAATTTACTATATCTACCGTATATTTTCTGCTTGTTAATATACACGCACAATACAATATAAATAGAATTGTGAAAGTAGGAACGGATATAATATGTATATTCATGTATTGTACGTTACAAAACATACACTCACACGGCGTAAAATCAACAGTCATATTATATATTTATTTATAATTTTCATGATATTATATATTTTATAGAAAAATGTATAGAAAATATTTTCTCAGCATTATGCTTAACAATAAATAAATTGTTTTATTTTACAAGATTTATGAAGGAAATAAAAAGGTTTAGGCTCAAACATAAATTTTGTCGAAAATAAAATCCTATGATCTTTTTCTCTTATTGTTTTTATATATTATTATATATATGTTTTGTTGTTTTGTATATATACAAATATTTTTTATTTTTTATTTTATATACTATCTATTTTCCTGTGTGTGTTTAACAAAACACCTTTGCAAATTATACTCTCAAACTTTATATGTATACGTTTTTTAAAATGAAAACATAACATACACACTCACACCAAACCAAGTTAAAGTGAAAATAAATGTTTAAAAAATATAACTGATGCTATAAATATATATAAGATACTGTTTGGAGGCTGCTTATATAAAATGTATCTATACCTATACCATATGTATTAAAGAATGTTATATACATCGTTATTGTCGTCATCATATCATATGAAAAACATACTTTTATGAAAATTTTGTAATAGAATATTATATATATCCTGGTATATATGGTATATGTAAATGGTTTTTGCATATATGAAAATATATAAAGATTATTATATTTATGTAATTTTCATATTTTAAATATTTTATGAATTATTGTTATATATCATAATATATTGTAATTTTATTTGTGTACTTAATATAAATATTTTTATAAGTTTACTTTCGTTTTAAATTAGGAAAATGAACATTTTATTTTCCAATTTTGTATAAAATTGATATGATGTTTATATAATAGAATAAATTTTAATATACTTATACGACCGAATATAATATATATATTGTGTACTTTATGCATATCGTATTCGTTATACAAATATATACATTTATATGGAAATAGCAAGTATATATATATATATAGTTCAACAAATATGTATATATTACAATTTGTTAAGTGGAAAATGTTGTTGTCAACATTTTTTGTTTTCTGTTATTTTCTACTTGTATTTTAATGAAATTCATACGTTTCTATATATTTTATAGATATATATATATATATATATATATGTATCATATGAACTAAAACCAATTTAATTTCAAATTATAAAATACACTTCAACCAATGACCAATATATGGTGTGAAGTAAAATGTAATGATTGTACATAATATATCATGTTTTATTTAAAATACATATCGCTTTATATATTTACATCTCATTAATAAATTTAACTTCTTCGATTGCTTTCTGTATAATTTACTTTGATAACTTAAATCTACATGGATTGATTATTTATGAATATTAAATATTAATGCAATCGTTTTGATAGGAATAACTTCTTTGTAGTAAATATTTTATGTAAATCGTTGGTTTTCATCATCGTTCGTCGTATATTATATATGTTTAGTAAAACTTGTTTACATATAGATATAAAATCATTGTGTATACAGTAAACTTAACATATATGCTTTTATTTACAAACTATAATGGAAAATGCAATTCCTGCGTAAAAAAATTCTTAATATCTTAAAATCTGTATGGCAACAAATCCGTTTTCGAATATTTTAGTCAATATATTTTATACAATATTACATTCAAATAATATATAAAAATTTTAGTATTTATTTAAAATTCCTTTATTATTATATTACACAAGTGTATAATACTATAAATTAAATTTTTCATTAACTTAAATATGTTTACATTGAATATTCATTTGTATACGTATAAGATGTATATAATTAAAATTTATAAAACCAAATCATATTATATTAAATACTTTTTATAAATGTTACTGAATTTATTGATTTCTAAATTGTATAATATTATATATGTAACTACTCGTAATTAAATTAAAAAGAATAAAGATATTTATTTGCATTTATCTTTATAATAAAGATAAATAATTATGAAAATAATTAACCATTTTAAAATCAAATAAAATAATATATTATATAATTTCTATATGAAACTTTAATTTTATACAAAATAACAAAATAATTTAAAATATATTTTGTTTAATTCTATTAAAATAAAAAAGTAAGTAAGTAACTTATAGGTTTAAAGAACATAAAAATAGAGAAATGTTGACGTTTAATCAACATTTAAATTATAGAAACTCACATTCTTACGTATGATAATTGGAAAATTCGACACGTAATTGACAATGGGTTCTAACATGAATTACTTTGAAAAACTTGAGATTAATAGCAACACAAGTCCATTACCCAGTGTTTTTATAAAATACAATAACATATAACTTTAATTAAGTAATAATAATTTAGACTTTATAGTTACTTGATGATGCTCACGTCGTTATATAGCTCATTAAAAGAAGTAAGTGTTTTTTATTTTAGTATAGAATTATACTAAATATATTTTAATTATTTTGTTGTTTTAATTTAAATTGGAGTTCTACCAAAAAATATCGATTAAAAATATTAATTATTTAATTTTATATAATTTATTAAAACTATTATTTAACTTGCATATAATTTTTACTAAAACACATTTATTAATATAATTATTTTATATATTATTACAATTAAATTAAATTTAATACGTATAGTATTACTCTCATGATAATATTTATAAATGATTTTCAAAGAAAATGATTTATGGTTATCATCTATATACAATTTAAGAATTGATAAAATTATGTATCTTTAATTACATTACACCATTTCTTGCATTGTGAATTTGAATGATTGAAGGAGTTTAAAAGAGAAATTCACGTTCTTATATGTACACTTATTTCATTTATTACATTTTTATTCTATACACATATATTATAGTCATGGTTGACTATGTAAACTTTCCTTCAATTACATTAATGAAAAGTTCATTAAAGTGTTGTGTTTTATGTTATTCGTTTTATTTTTTTCCGTCATGTTTTATTCATTGTGTATGCATAGAAAGTGTTTATATAGTACATAGTTTTTTTCCTGCTATTTTATATATTGTAATATTTTTTAAAACTATATAAGTAAATTCCTTTATTCACATAATTTACGGGTTTTCCTCGTCTACATTTAAAACAATTTTACTTCAAAATAATTTGATAAATTTATATAAAAAGAAAGTTATATATATATATATAGATATGGTACACAACATTATGTTGTTATATAATATAGAATACTATAGTTTAGTTTAGTTTACACTTTACGTGAAAGTTTTTATATTCGGTACATTAATGTTTTAAATAAATTGTAAAATTTTATACGAACAAAATTGATATTAAAATGTAATAATTTATATGGAAAAGAATAATTTAATAATACATTAATATAATGTAGAATGATTTATTATATATTTCAAAGAAATGTACCCCACATTTTGATAGCATATATATATTTTTAATATATACAATTTAAAATAATAAAAATAATATTGAATTATCGTTTAAAACTAAATCAGTATAGTCGAAAAATTAGGATTAATTAATCTATATAAATATAAATTGTATAATTGTGTGCATGCATATATAATTGGAATTTTAAGATCATAACTTTTACGAGTTTGTGTTCCACTGATTTATAATATTTACATCATCGCATCGAGAGAAAAGCCACGGTAAATTATTACATTACAATTGGTTTGTTCAGATGCAACACCCGCTTATAAAAATAAAGTAAAGTAATAAATGGTAATGTAATTTCAATAATTGTACAATATATATTTATACTCATATATTATAAGTGTAGTTTATAAGTGTATATAGAAACAATTTACGTTAATCATTTTATTTTAACTTCTCGTTGGAAAAAAAAAAAAAATATAAAATTTAAATTAAAAAATCGCTGTTTTTCCTATAACTTTTAATTTAATTTTTAAAGGCCAATTATTGCCGTTAAATTAGCATAATTGCAATATAAAAATATAGTTGCATTTCTTTTCATGTAAAATTAAACAAAAAATCATCATTACATTAGCAGACCGACAAACTTTTTTTTATATATAATTTTATGTTTTTATTACTGGTAAATCCCAACACAATAAACATACATTTTATTTTTTTCGAATAATATAAAATCTGCATTGCATTATGAATTTTTGCTAACTTTTTATGTTTTATATAAATATTATATACATTGCGAGTATATATTCTGAACATTAAAATATTTATATACAGTATAAGTATGTGCGATGTAGATGTAGACATATAGTTCTTCGTACGTCAATACCTAAATGTATATTCCAAATTCTTACTTCTAAATTTTCTCGCTAGCAGATTAGTTGTGATTTTACAAATCTCTATACTTAACACCATTCTCAATTGATCCGCTCCTATGGGAATAACTAAAAATTCTTTGAACTGCTTTCAATTAATTTTTATATTTAATGCTTGTTGTGTGAAAAGCTCTAACGATATATGTATTATTTGGAAAATTATAACTATTGAATTTTAAGGTTTACGTATGTCAAATGTATATATATGTGAAGTGATTGGTTATGTTTTTACAGTTCAGTTATTAAAATACATAAATTAGAAATTACAAATAAAAAATCCTATAATTTTTTTTCCATAGTTTACTTTTTCACACGGTTGAAAATTTGTTGACTATTTTCTAAACTATTTTTGGTTACATATAATTTTAAAATAATAATCAAACCATTATAGATTAAATTTTAAACCTAAGAAGTTTAAAATTATTCTTGCTGAACCGAAGTTATATATTTTTTAAAATAACACCATTTTGATTTTAAAATATATTAACACAATTTTGTAAATAATAATAATTTTATAATATTTTCTATTTTCGGTTGTCGCAGGTGGTTTAATCTTCGATGGTTTAAAATACAATTTAAATGCTAAACTAATAATATTATTACTTAAAAATAATACCAATAGTTTACAATATTCAAATTCAAATTGAAAATTAATCTCAAATGGTTTAAAAATCAACGTAAACTTCGTTGTGTTCAGTATTTAATATTTCTTTGTTTATAAAAAGCGTCTGAACTAATTTTGGTTTATGGATTAGTGCAATGCAGTGAGTATAGTTTTCTTCCTTGGTTTATTTTACAAGTTTTGTATATTATATAGACTTTAAAATGAATCTCCTATAGGAATAATATAAATGTTATTTTCGTTTTCGTTATTATATATATTTTCTAATTTTATTTGTATAATTCACAACAATATCCATATACAAAATATCATAACAAACAAAACGAACTGAAAAAAAGAAAAATAATGAAATTAGGATAATTTATATTATATCATTATTATCACATAATTTAGGAGTATAAAATAACAACGAAATAAAGAAAAAGACTTGCATATTAATTATATTTTTCTGTATTTTTATTGTTGTTTATGTATACTTTATGACGGTTCATTATATTATATTATATTTTAATATTCTCTGTTTATCATCTCATCATATAAGTTGACCTATATATATGTATATGAACTATATATATATATTAATAAGAATTAATTATTAAATTCGGTAAGAATCATATATCTTATAAATTACATTAAGTCTTATATGATGGAAATTTTTAAACTTATTATTATGGTATTTTATTTTGGTCTTCATGTTACTATACTTATTTTATATTAATTTTTTCGTATCCGTCCTTATTGCTATATAAATAATACATATATAGAAGTTTTAAATTCGCTTATTTATTAACTGTTTATATATTTTTTGGTTATGGTCCAGTATATTATAATTATATACACAATATTTCTACATGTATAAAAACTACTTTCATAATAATGATGTAAATAAATTTTTAAGTTACTGTATTTAGTTCTTAAATTTATTTGACTATAATAAATTAGAACTTTTGTAAATATATAGTATTATATATTGTATATAGATAGACAGAGAATAAAGTCTTTAAAATAGAGATATTATAATAATTGTAATATGTGTATTCTGCGGATATATGGCCGTGTCACTGTTATGTGACTGTTATGTACTACAATATTACATTTTAGATATATAATTTCCTAAAGCTTCATTAATATATAAATTGAAAATAAATAATTATATCACTAATAGCTATATTTAAGCATATACATGTGTATACGCGTAGTTATATATATAGAGTACAGTTTAATTTATGATAAAATCTAGTTACTGCGGTTTCAAAAAATTTTAATTAAAAAAAATTTGAAAGTAAAACATGAAAGAATAAAAATAAAATATAAAAAGAAAATGCAAGTAAAAAAAGGACGAAGAAAAATATAAAATACACATAAAGCTTTTTTATTTGAAAATTGTTGTTGCGTTTTTTTTCATTTTTTTAAATATATTTATATTGTATATATTGTTTAAAATTTTATTAGAACGTTATTATTATATGTATTAGCTTTTTTTATTATATACCTAACTATGTATATAATAATAAAAAAAAAATCTATGTAGCAAATTTAGATACATATAACAGTTAGGAATGTTATCGGATGAATATGTATTATACGCATATAAGCATAACATATAGTCGTTGGTACATTTTCCTTTCATTGTCTATATATATGACCACATTTATGTATATATATGTAATAATAAAACATAAATATACAGATTTGCTTTTAAAAAATGAATATCCCTAAAGCAATAATGACAAAATGAAAATTGAAAATTATTACATAATATCCATATATATATGTATTGTATGATGTATATAGAGCTATAATATATGCGAGCATGATATTTTTTATACGTTTAATAATAATTACATTTATACGTTTATGCATGTTTTTATAAGATGGGGAGCACCAGCTGATGATTTTCCTTTGTATAATATTAAATTTTTTAATGATTAATTAATATTGTGTCATATACGAATCTTGTCTGTTATTCGTATATTTATGTATATTCTATATATATATGGAATATATTATTTAATATATGGGGTATTTATTAATTAATTGTATATCGCATATTTATGCTTTTGCATTGTTATTGATTTTATGAAGATATATTATACATATATATATATATATATTATGTTGTATTATGGGTTTATATAGGTGTAACATATAAAAAATTATTATGTTTAAAAAAGTAAGTTAAATAGATAATCTCAGCACATTTTTTATCAATCTTAGAAGTTACAATCAATAACTATCAACAGATAATTATTGTAATGAAAAAGCGTAGAAATTGTGATAAATGGGTTGTATAAAAATCATAAATACATATCATATATATATATATATATAAGTATAAATGTACAATATATATGTAAGCTTAAGAAGATTGAGAAAATTTAATAAATCTTATCGCAATTTATATACAATATAATGTATTTTTTTTTTAAGATAATTTTCACTTATAATGGATGTGCTACATCTGTGTTCAGTTATATATATATTTATATATGTATACTTACATTGTAATCGGGATTGGTGAAATCAAAGAAATAAGACGTAAATTTTTAACTAAATTTGACAGCAATTTTATTTAACGTTAACTTTACTAATTTAAGTGAAAAAATATATAAAAATTTACTTTTATTTTGTTCATTTTTTTTTAATCTGTGACTCCGTCAACAAAGTAACTCATTTATAATAACAAAAAATCGTGTTACCAAATAGTATGACTCTGATTAAGGTGACTATCGAATCATTTTGTGTTTCACCCATATCGTTTCATATAGAAATTACTTTACTAATTTAATCTTGTCACTTTGGAGTTAGGTGATGGATGCATAACCGTTTGACGACAGTGTGTGATTATTATCAACATGATTCAAAAATGACACCAAATTGTATTGGTATATGTGATTCAATACTAAATAAATAATAATAATAATATTTTTATCAATTTTCTATAGTATTTATAATAATAATAATTTGATAAGAAAAATGTTATATTATTAATATAAAGAAAAATATGTGTTAAAGAAAATTAAAATTCAAAGAATGTTGTTGTTAAGATAAATGTGTACAAAATTGAATATCGATGGTCAACTATTGCTTAATTTCCATTTTAGTTAAATGCATAGCACTAATTGTATACTAAAAATAAAAAAAAAAAATATTATACCTGCATTTGAACCAAATTTAAAGTTTAAACTTAAACTAAAAAATCCTGCGTAAAAGTAATATTTAAAAAAAAAATTCTTTTGATTATAATTTGCTTCATTTTGTAATCGTTATATGTTCATTTTTATATTTATATCTAAAATTATACAGGAATTCATATATAAATGATATAAATACAATCATCTTCAAACTTAAATGCATAACTATGAAAAAATGAAAGTTATTTTTGAAATAATATAATCAAATTGATAAGGCGCGAGCCCGCTAAAGGAACGTAATTACTTTTTATGATAATTTCTTTTTTTCTTAAGTCATATATTGCTCCAAGTGGAGCTTTATGTCATCTAATAAACCTTTCATTACAGCCAATTTGGTAAATTACTCCGCAAGGGAGTATATAACAATTTACCAAATTGTACTGCAATAAACGAAAGATTGATGTTTTCAAAATACAATTATTTTTGTATGGCTTATTAGCCCATAGTAACGTATGTGTGCAGACATTGTTAATTTTTGAATAGCGTCCAACACCATATTTTCAAATATATCCGTTTTTCTTTTTATTCCATAAACGAACAAATGGTGATAATTTAGTATTTCCGAAAATATATAGTCGAAATCATGAAAAAATAGTAATTCCGTTTAAGTTAGCTTCGCATTAAATATTTATAAGTCTTTTCAACTTTTGTACTGTACAGCTTAATTACTCTGCGACAAATTTCATGTCTTTCTTTACGTTAAATAACATGACTAGATGCGCATATTTTAAAAATATATTTATAACATTTTTTCACTTTCTATACACAAAAAGAAAAAAAAAATTGTTGGGCAAATAATAAGTATATTAAATTAAAATTAAAATGAAAATTCTAACATTCAACATTCACATCATATTTAATTATACAATATACAAACAATATAAATTTGTAATTCTCAGACACATTATTTACATCAATTTTATAAAATTTTTTTTTCTTATTTATAATATACACCTTAAAAAAGCAATATATATATATATTAATTTGCCATCATATTCGTCTGTATATAGGTTTTATTATAATTGTAAATATATTATATAAAAAAAAAAACAAAAAAAGTGTTGAAATATACAAAATCCGAGTATTATTTTGTATATAATATGTATTTGTATCGTTGTACCAAATACATAATCATAAATTGTAACCACATTGACATTAAGTACCTGAACTAAAGTAACAGAAGTATTTTTGTATACCAACAATTTTATTTTTTCGCGCATGCATGCCGTCGTCTCTCTCATCAAATATTATATTATATATATTTGTATATATATTCTGACGATAATAATATTATATGGTGGACTGGTGGTAGTACTATAGGTATAGCCGCAGAGGTATAAGAGTATAGTTTTCCAATGTTTGTAGTGTGGTGGCTATATACTTATATACTATTAAATATTTTACTATATAAAGTGTGCACATGTAAATAACATATAGTACAAATTTACTATATACATTATTATAGTACTATAAAAACATTCAACTATATTATATATATATGATAACGTAATTTTGAATGCATATATATATATACATAATATCAAAAACAGCTGATTCTCTTAAATAAAAACTGATATCAAGCGCATATTCTACTTTTGTATATTTTTATTTTGTGTAGTAGATATATATCTTATTTGTACTGATACACCACCATATATTAATATATTCAACTTATATTTACAATATTCTGTATATACCATATAATTTCTCTGTTCTTAGTCGATACATAACCATATATATGGTACATATATAGTTAATAGTATATATGATATATATATATATTATATAATAATATAACGTAAGTAAAACAACACAACACATGACTCTATTTATATACAATTTAAAATGTATTCTATTCTATTGCTACTATATAAAGACAATTCTCTCAGTGCAATTTTTTTTCGTTTGTATTCGGGGATATTTATTTAGTATATGATGGGGTGCTGGAGAAAACATATTTTTAGTACTATCGGGAGTTTGTTTGAGATAGCATCCGGTATAATATAGTATAGTAATTATTTTTATAATACATTAAAATAAAAGAAAAAAGTGCGTTTTTATTACGATACGTATTTTATTTATTCTTTCAATTTTATTATAACTAATTTTTTGTTTTCCATATAGTATTAAAATCAGTATCAGTGTCTGTATTTTTTTTTATATCGGTTTATTGTTTGAATGTTGTTTTTATTTGTTTTATTTTTTCTTGTGGCTGAGAAACAAACATTAATAATATTAAACAGGTGTGCATAAATTATATATAGAGACCTTTTAATTTTTTATATTCACATATTGCTGTAACAAACAAAACAGTAAGGTTTTTAGGGTATTTGAAAAGTTTTTTTTTTTTAGTTTTTTTTATAATTTAATTAATATATTTTTTTTTTTTTACTAAATAAATTAATAATTAAACTACCTTTGTGCAAATAAATTACTCGTATGAAGAATAAATAATTAATTGTAATTTATGTAATGTTAGGATAAAAATACTATAATATAAACAGTAAATTTTTAATAAACTTATTCATGTACGTACACAAAGTGTATTTGAAATAAAAAATTTAATTCTAAATAATTTCTATTCATCATCATATGTGTGTATATAAAAATTACGGTATTTCCGGTTTATGGTTTCATAGTTTTAACTTAACAGATGAGAGTGCACTTTGTTTTATAATAATATAAATTTAAATAAAAATATTGTAATATTATTATTCATATACGATTTTTTATTTTATTTACTATTAATTTGGGTTTGATTGCGAGTGTATTGTATACCATGATACTATTAAAACTGCTGATTGCATAATTTTAAGTGTAAGTAATATATAAATAAAAAATAAGTATTAGTAAATATAAAAATAACAAACATTTTATAAGTGTTAAATATTAAATTACTATCAACAATTAATTTATTATATTTTATATACAAATGGTCTACATACTCTATATACAATATAGTTACGTGCATACATAAATACGACAAAATTTGAAGAAATAAATAAAGGTATGAATTATACAATGTTTTTTATAATATCTATTTAATTAAATCTTATATATAATTATCGCATACCATATATACAATATAAATATGCATAAACAAATGAGGTAATATTTATATCTATACACATGCATTAGGTATTATTATATAGCCGGAATGACAGAAAAAAATATTATATTTTATTATAATATTCGAATATTAAATTATAAATGTTGATAGAGAGATTAATACATAAATAAAAATTCATTTGATTCGTATTTGTTTTATTGTGGAAAAAATTAAAAAAAAAATCAATATTATATTGTGAATATATAGAGAAATAATATCATATACAATATAAGATAATATTTATAATAATTTATTATTATATGTATAATGTTAAAGAATAAATAAATATAAGTCATGGTATTATATTTTATGGGTCAAATCAGTTGTTTTTTTTTTATTAAATTATATAATTATACATTATATATTCACAAAACTAATACCATATTATTAAATGTATATGAAATGTATTCTCTACCTATATGTTTTATTACTGTTTTGATCATCATACCTTATACATACCTTCTTATATTATTAAATTAATAACGAAATCACATTGTTTTATTTTTTATATAATATGCGAATCGAAATATTTGAAAATGTTTGAGTACGTAATATTTTATATGAAATTTTTTTACAATATTTTATCAAAGAACATTTTTTTTTTTTCTTTTGTAATAAATTGTATATTTTTTCGTATATATATTTTGCATAAATTTTCAATATTTCACAAAAGACAAGAGAATCTGTAACATGACTTTAAAAAGGGTTATTGAATATTAATAAATGTAATTCACTGAAATATGCAAATGCGATATTTATTATGTTTTGTGCTATACGTTATTCACTGAAGATACTCACTTATTCTCATCATATGTATGTACTATCCAATGTCTATATATTACGTAGCTAATCAATGAAAAAATGTATCCAGGAAAATGTTGGTTGTTCATAGATAGAAACTAACCGTTTCCGAATAAAATGTTTTTAAGTTTTATATATATATATAAGAAATTTGATAATTGGAAAAAAAAGCCTATAATATATAAAACAACAATATAAAATTTGAATACATTTTTTTTCTGAAACAATTTGGTTCCACAAAAAAGTCAATCGATTTTACTAGATGAATTTTTATATTACCTAATCGTAATATATTGATGTAGTATAGTATTTATTAACTATATATATTTTATATTACATACACTATATTTTAAAAATTGCGCAAATTAACCTCTTTTAAATATTATAGTTATTTCTATATACAATTTAAAAAAAAATTACTTTTTAAAATTTAATGTCGTATAAATGTTCTGAATGAGTTTGTGAATCAGTTTTAAAATGATACCCATATACTCGTGTCGCGTCCATCAACATCGAAAACTTATTAAAAATCAAAGCTTTCAATTAATAATAATGCAAAATTATTAATTAACATTTTAATGGAAAATTGATGATATTGAAATATAAAAAAAAAAGAAATTCATTTGTGGACAAAACTTAATTCATATATGTTTTACATTAGTAAAACGCATGACAATATAATTCCTGAATTTTTAGCAATCAATAAATACCATACTTACCTCCATATTCACTAGATCTCGGAACATGCTAGTTTTTTATTCAATCGACTAAAAAAAATTCACTTCAAGATAAACATTTTGATATAACATTAAATGAATTTACGAAAATTCGATTTAAAATGTACTTTAAAAAGATTGAATTGAACATAATGGGTTTGACATGAATGTATTGTATTTCATCAAATGGAAATAACTTTAAAATGAGTACTTTGTCTTTTAAATATATCAATAGCGTAATTTGTGATCGGAGTTGTATATTATAATAACATTTAATTGCTTATTTAATGAAAAATCAAATATATATTTTATTTTGATTCACAAAGTAAACGATTTCTACGTCTACAAATGTATAGTGTTTGAAAATTCTACTTTTATAATTAACTATTATATCACGTATACACTTTTATGGTAAAAAAACATCATTTTGATTTGCCTTTTTGAGAATGTTTGTAATGAAAATAATTGAAAATAGTATATCAGAAAATAGTTTTTCTTAAAAATATAATTAAAAATATATCGCAAAATAATTTTGTTTTTCTTTGACCGAGAAATCTAAAGTATACGTATGGCAATAACAAACGAATGGAAAATGTGAAAATATGTTATATTTTTCAATTTCGCAATACACCCAGGTGATACATCGTTTTGTTTGTGATTGATAGATGCTTGTTGTTATTGTCGACCATTATTAAATGACTTGAGACATTTGAAAAATCTTCAACATTGTTTAATTTTTTTTTTTTATTTGACTAAAGACATTTAATTTCATTTTTGTTTTTATTTCAAGGTTAACCTTTTTACCTTTTACAACAGCACATACAAATGGTCGGACCTTAATTGTGATGAGAATTTTTTAGAATAAAACTCACATATGCTGTGCTGTGTGATCTGTACTGTATTGTACCCTAAAATAGTATAAAATTGCAAATGTAATTCCTGCAGACATTCTTCTATTTTTCCACAAAAAGATTTATTATATTTACTGAAATTCATAGAATATCGATTTGAGGTTCGATTACAGATTATATAGAAATAAATTTGATCAGCATGCTGCTACGTGTACCACATTTTTCACATTTTTTCGTATAATCATATGTAAATCATTAGAAATCAAATTATACGTAAATATTATTGGCTTCAGTTAAATATAATAATTTTTTTCCGTACACATCCAGAATGAACTGTTACTAATTGTAACATATTAAATTTCGAATGGAAAAATGTGCTAAATGTATGAACTTATAAAATTAATGTCATATACCAAAATCTAAACTAAAATAAAAATATACAAATCAAATTTGTCATTTAATTTTTAGACTCAATATTTGTTTCAAAAACATGTCATTTTGATTTTATGTACATCATTTTTAATTTAAATTTATTCTATTTGTTTATCATTAAGCTGCGCGACACTTTCTCGCGGACAAAAACTAAATAGATTTCATTTCAACATATTTTTTATTTATATAAATTTGTTTGAGTATAAATAAGAATATTTATTCAACCAAAATATATTTATTGTAACATAATAATCTGCATATTTATTTACATACACAGTTAAATATACATTATATATGTAATTGTTAAAATGAAAAATTTATTAAATTTAAACTCTTGTTCTATAAACATACATACATTTTTTTTTTCTTTATGGAAATTACAATTGCTATAATGTAACAGCATCGTTTTTATAATGTCCGACAGGATAAATGTATAAACTATATATAAATATCATAAGTAAATATTTATTTAATGATCTTATAATGAAATAGTAGTAAATATATATTTATTCTATATTACAAAATTTTGAATTTTTAAATAATTTTTACACTTGTATAGTGAATACATCTTTATTAATTATACAATTCAATATATTTTGAAAATGATTTTGTAATTATATTCGTATATTTATAAATAATTTTCAGTTTAGGATTTTTTATTTATACTTTGAAGTAACTGTGAATTTTAATTAAAGCAATTCATATGACTATTTTTTTATTATATATTTTTTATCTAATTAGCTAATTAGTGACCAATTTGTTACAGATATGTTTTCCTTTTATAAAGATTAATCAATAAAACTAGTATTCAAATTTATTATAATTTTGTATTATGAATATGGTACAATAAAACCCATTCAAGATGTATAGATATTTTTCTAACTTCAATAGAATTAATTGAACATCGAATAAAGTGTTAAATTATTCATATACAAATTATAATTAATATCGTATTTGTGGAATTTTTTAAAATTTTCTTGTGTAAATTACCAAATTGGGTTCACATAAAAAGGGTGGCTGAAGGGTGACGAACTTATTGATGAAAATTCTTAAAAGTTGGTCTTATTAGAAAATCACGAGTAAACTTAATATTTTTTACAAATTCAATTCAATTAATCCTTTCCAAATTAAATAAATAAATGTTAATGTCCTTTTTGCATATATATATACAAATGAGATAAAAATTATTTCACAGAGGTTATTCTTGTAAACTTGTAATATTATTAATATTATATGCTATTATATATGAAATCTATATGACCTAATTGAGCAATTGATATTCACATTCAATAAAACCATTGCCATATGATGTGTAAATTGTTAAAATATATATACATATCAATAAAATTATTGATTTTATATGTTACAATATTATTTTATACGTATATCTTAAATAATAATGAAATAATATTATTATATTCTATTTTTCAATGAATATAACAATTTTTGAATTATATTTTTTTTGTATA
Source organism: Bibio marci (assembly GCA_910594885.2). Taxonomy (NCBI): domain Eukaryota; kingdom Metazoa; phylum Arthropoda; class Insecta; order Diptera; family Bibionidae; genus Bibio; species Bibio marci. The sequence continues at coordinate 22,406,097 of OU343114.1, read as the reverse complement.
TAAATAAATACAATACATGGTCAAAATATTAATATATTTATTTAATGATATATCTATAAAAAAGATGAAATCATTTCTGATGACAACATCATTTGTATGCCTGATGTTTGATATATCTTTTAAAATTGTTTACGTAAACAATAAGCAACTATATATATATATATATATATAACACAATTGCGCGCATATTAGCGTCATTTAATATTATATTCTATGCATGAAAAAATAAAGTATTGTGCAGTGTTCTGCACTATTTTTAATTTGATAGTGTATTTTATTGTCGAAATATATTTTAATTGTTCCGTATGTGTGCGATAACACCATTAGTGTTTAGCTTTGGGAGATTACACAATACCTCAATAACGTAATTTTCACATGATAATCTTCATTTTAAGTATTTTAGAAACAAATACATCTGTTAAGTTCTATAATAACCTAATGCAATGTTAATAAAATATAGAAACTTTGTTATTATATATATATATCAATCCTCCCCTACATATTTCCAATACAACATTCATTGTTTTTTTTTTATTATTATTTATGTTAAGAATCAAAACATATACTATATTATTTGCTATATTATTCTGTATATTCTATATATTTATATAAAATTATGTAGATAAAAACCAATATGTAAATATTTATTTCATTTTCAATGGCAAATCTTCCCTCAAAATATACTATATTTGTATATTTAGGCACAATGGAACGAACATATTTAGATTATTTATCTCTCTACTATTCTATTATACACAGGCACTAAAATAAATAATAATATAAAATAAAAAAATCAAATTATCATACAATAAAAATAAATAAATTATAATTTAATGTCTATATATTTATATACAATAATTTATATATTGTAAATCATTTCCGTTTAATGTTCCGCAAACATGAAATCATTTGACTTTATTCGTAGAATAATTATTATTTTTATTTGTGTTATATAATCTATATAATATGGTTAAAATTTTGAATTTATGGTTCATTAATTCAATTAAGTATTCATGTACATATAATAAATATACGCATAAATACATTTTTCAAGAGCATTCATTTATATATAATATATATATATTGTTAATAAAATATAGAAACGTATACTGAAAACATATTAATTTATTTATTTGTATTATATATCAATTTATTTTTTTGTTGTTAAACAAAATGTTTTGTTTTATTCTATATCCTTTCAAATAATAAAATAAACTAACCACAAAATATCATATATATATTTAATATAATGAAATATTCATTTCATAATGTAGTTTAGATTATTATATTATGTTAAACGAAAATAACTACATACATACCTATATGCATTACATACTATACAGTGCGGCATCGTGTGCAGTGCATTCCTTTAAGTGGAGCGGGACTTAAATCTAAGTCAGAAATATTAATTTACAATTTTTGATTTAGTGGTCGGTTTTCGAGAAATGACTTAAATTTCTATAAAAGTTGGTGAACATAAATTTTGTGTATTTAGTTTATGTTAGTTTCGAAATTACAAGTACATGAAAGATATGACTACCGAAATAAATTCTTAGGATAGTAACGCGAACACCGAACTCTAAATCAAAAAGCATTAATTAGAATTTTTCGACATAGATACCACATCATCCCCTTGATCTTGAAGCAATGTACTGCACTTGTGGGCACCCTGCATAATATATTATTTATTATTCTGTATTTATTATTAAATTCTAATGCACTCTCTGTCCGAAAAACAATAGATCAAGAAAAAAGTAAACAATTTACTTTTACAAGCTTCAAATGAAATTATGTCTCTGATTGGAATGTTATTGAGTATGACGCCTATCGTTGACTGTTCAATGTCTTTTCAATTGATGCAAATCTGTTCCCTTTCATCGACAAATTAAGTTTAGACAAAAAAGAAATTAATAAACACATGCAGCTAAATCTGATGAATAATGTTGAAACAAATAAATTTGATTTTTGTAAAATTTCTGATTTAATTTTCGCATGATGAGAAAATGCATTTAGAACTTTGACGATTAGTTAATTACGAACCAAAGTAATAAAAATATCATGTTTGTATTAAATTATAGTCACTGCTATGGTTTTTTTTAATGATGTCTGCAACGATTAATTCGTTGGTATTTTTACCCATCGGCTGTCAATTGATGTGGAACAAACATTGAATTCACTATTTCGAAAACCAATTTTTTCAGTTAAAATCTTATGCGTTGTTGGTTTTTGTATACCAAGTTTTATCTCCATCAATTTCACTCAAGTTTTTTTGCTGACTTTAACGTAATCACACACTTTTTGCATGTTTTCTTCGATATTCGTTGATGATGGTCTGCCTGTACCGCAAGGCCTGAACGTTGAAACGTCAATTTTAAAACAAAATTTAATGCTGATTCTTTTCGGTTGAAGTAAGAAAAAACTACTGTATAACTTAATGCATTGTATTTTGACTTACACTGAAGGAAATGTTTCAATTACAGTTTGCCAAAGTATATTCACAATACCTAAATCATTATATATATGGCATTTCGCAGATCCATATATTAGAAAGGCGATTTCCGTCTATTTTTCGGACCATGGGAATATATTACGCTTTACATTTGTCACAATCTTATTTAATCTCTTTAAAATCGTTATAATATACAAATATTATATGAACATATATATATTGTAGTTACATTACAGTATGTGGTATGTTTAAGTACGTGACTTTTTTCTTATTTTACGTTATATAATAAATATTGAATATAGAACATATTCGCTATATGTGGCACTATAATCGATAGTATGTAAAAGATGTATATATTCATTCACCACTTTTTTTTCCATGTACTGTATATACGAAAATAATAATGTCTTAAAATTTAAATTATAATATATATGGTGGAGCTGATATCTGCCATGAGCTAAACGATATTTTTATAGTTGTAAAATTATGTTTGTAACAGTTTGACTTATATACTATAAAATACTTTAAAATTTTCACACAAACACATAGAATCATGATATTTAAATTTTCGTTATAATGTTTATGACCATACAATCCATTTCAATTTATTTTGCATTCATATAGCAAGTATTTATGGTATATATCATATATGTTATATGGTTAAGTAATGTATATAAGCAATAAATAAATGCACATGAATTTTCACATAAATATTTATGTTATATGTGTATGTGTATACGTGTTCAGTATACTGTGTTGCAAAACAAAAGTGATTTACTGTCATTGTGAAATTATGTATATATATTTTTTATAATTATATAGTCTATCTAGATACAATACACAACCCTACGTCAATATACTACTTTAATAGTCAATAAAAAAAATCTTATCCAGCATATACTAATTGGGTGACTTTTCTGTGTAAATAATCGCTTCCGAAAAAAAATGTTGTTTAAGTTTTACATAAAGCATTTTATTACTTGAAAATAATAAAAAAATAATTATAATTAATTAAATTAAAAAAAAAAATAAATATGAAATATTATGACTAGACGTAATATATTGATGTTGGGTAGTATATTACAAAAAAATGTCAAAGAGAAAATATAATGAATTTGATTGATTTGATTTTTGATGTACAAACCCGCCGCCGTCTCTACACACTTACAAAATATAGTCATATTTTAACTATTGAATATTGTCATATATAAAATATTATTGATTTTTTAATGCAGTTTTGTTTAGTTTATTCATTCATTTATTTCTAAAATAGATTTATGTACCCACACATATAATCCCTGTATAAAATTTATAAAATTGAAAGACTACACGTATAAAATTTCAATAACGATTCGATTTTATAATCGAATGTATTATGTGGTTCTATTTGTGAAATGTCTTTACATATAGCACATGAATATTAATATATATAGTTTTGTATGTAGACATGCCGAATCGAATTTAGCCCGTATTTAAGCACGTTACCCGTATATAGCTATAAATTTGTTGTTGTAGATATGAGCTTTCCTCGTATGGGTCCACATAAAAACCTTTTTTTTTTTTTTGTATAATAAAATAATAATAATAAATAATAATTCAATACCCTATACATTTCTAAAATAAGGACATTTTTGAATTTTGAAGTTAAAATTTGAAAATTTTAGTTTTAAATGTAACGGTAATTATTTATTTCACATAGTTTCATAAATAATCGATCAACATAAAATGCTGTAGCACGCCAAAGAAAGCATTTATTGGATAATTTCGGTTACATTAAAATTACACTTTATCTACGACAATAATACTATTTCATTCAGTCTCCATATCTAATGTGTTATAAATAAATGCACATGCTTTGTTAATTTAAATATATATTCAAATACAATGTCATTGCTAATAAACACACCACTATAATAATTAGCATATAAATAATAATGTTGAAATATACATAATCCTCGGATTACATGCGAAAAGAGTGTTTGTTATTTTAAGAAGTTTTTATTTATTGTTTATGATATCATAAATTACAAAAATTTTAAATTTATATTTTATATGTAATTGAGTGATTGCGAATTTCTGTAAATTGTAAATTTTTTTTCGTTTATGTTTATTTAAGGAAAAATTTTAAATGTACTTATGTTGTTGTTATAAATACTTTATTGCTCATACCATTAATACAAAAGTAAAATAAATTCATATTTTCCATTTAAACGTATATACAAATAGTATATTACACATTTGAAATTATATGAATATTTCATATTATTTTTTCAGTTTCATATATAATATAACGTACATTACGACGTACCATAATAATAAAAAACTATATGTAATGCTTTTTATGCTGTACATAAAATAATAACATATCATTAAATGAAATTAACAATTATGATTGTATTGTATAATGACGAAGCAATAATTTCAATAGTTTTTCAATTGAATTGATTTTCATTGAATTAATATATTTCAACCATAAAAATTATACTTGAAAAAAACTAATTGAATTAATGAAAATTGTATTTGTTTTTTTTTTTCAATTTACATTGAATATATTTATTATGGAAATTCATTTTTTATTTTTATTTATATATTCTGCATATTAATTGCCTATTGCTTTTTCACAAAAGAAAGCTATTTCAAAAAAAAAAAAAAAAAGCTTATATATATTTTTAATTTATTAATGTTTACTTAATTTTCTATATAACACATACACGCAGAATTCATTTATTAAATTGCTGCCAAGAAATAATATTCTATTAAATTTAATTTGGCAGAAAATTATATAAATAATAAATTATATATTTGAAGCAATTGAAAATTATTGTCATTTACTAATAAAGAAACAAAAAAAATCGTATAGGAAAAGGAAATTTTAAATGTTGCGTGTATAAAGATAATTTAATTATAAAAAACGTTTATAAATATTTTGTCTACATTTCTAATTTAGAAAATGTTAAAAATATTTGATTTTTTATGCGTACATACATTTTTATGAAATTTACAATAACATTGCAGAAAAATTGTTGAAACTTTATGATATGCATTATAATTGCCAATTGGTATACTGAACATGTTTAGTTGAATGGCCATTTTTTTTCACAGAAACAAACATTCGTTTATATAATTGAAATATCCTTTGTATGAATTCATAATACAATATTTTTTTAAATTTTTAAATCCACGCAAATAAAATGAATAATAAGTTCAAATTTATAGACTGTCATATGAAATAAATTTTATATATAAATTCGTGATTTAAAATAGTGATGATTATATTTTAAATATATAGTGGATTGTTCCCAAAATAAATGATTCTGATATAGGGTTTTGCATGCGTGAATTGTATTAGGGAAATTTTCTTTACATCGCAATATTTAGGCAAATTTACATATTTAATTCAAAATTTTGAATTAATAAACCGTATAATTAACCATATAATAATTTAATTATATTATAAATAATTTAATGTTTGCCAAAAATAAAAATATAAATTTAAATTTTATATTTACAAAAATTACAGACACTTTGAATATATTTCCGCCATTCCTTTGAATAAATAAAATAAAATAAACTAAAATATGAATTTTATTTAATACTTAAAATTATTAAAAAAAAAAATCATTATATAAAAACATTTCAATGTTCATTATACCGCAACATTTTTTTTAATTGAACCAATAATAATTATAATAATTTGTGCTCAACCTTTTGCTATACTTATCGTAATTCTAATTTTTATAACCTTGATTAAAGATTATGATAACAGAATGAACATTATATATTTTTATACTTAATGTTAATGTAAATATTTTAATTTATTTTCCATATTATAAAACTTATTCTAATCACTATAATATTTATTTTCTTTTTTGAATTATATATATGTACCGAAATCTCTGTCATGTTTGTTGTACCTTGCTGATAGCAATGATCAGCTTTAATGAAGACCAAGCTATACTTAATGCGTGATGGATACATTTTCTTGGTTATATGTCTTTTTTTAAATTTTATTTCATTACCAATTAATGATAACGTTTATTGTTACTTTTTAATTTAAGAACGGTAATATAAAATTGAATGAAAATTAACCAAATACGGTTTCCAGAAAATGATCAAGAAAACTATACCTCTTATTGAATTTGATAAGAAACTATATTCATATATATTCATAAATAATCTTCAAATAAAATGTCATCAAAAATAGAATGAAAATTGATGAAATGCTATCAAGAAATAATATATAATATATTAATTTCTTCCTTAATTTATAAAATATTAATTATCTTGATTATCACCTTCTTATTTATCATCTTCATGTTTATAGGCTGTTGCGAAGGTTTTGCTGTATATAACAAAAATGAATGTAGAAATAAAAGTTACACATTTTACAATTTCTTATATGTATGATACTTTAAAAGAAGATCTTAAAATTTATATTTTGTGTCAAGACTTTTTTACTGTGCGATGAAAAAAAGAAAGAAATAAAAATTCTATATTGAATGGATTTAAATTTACCATATAAAATCCTACTTGATTTATATATATATGAAAATATATGCATGAACTTAACTTTGATTATTTAAGGATCTAATTTAATGTTTTTTTCTTATATATATATATAATATAACGTTAACCTCTAAGAACAACCCAATTCACAGTAATAACTGTTATATAGCATCTTAACATAATGTGTAGACATCATTTACTCAATTATATAATGATAATGCAACAATAATATAATCAATAAGGGAGGTATTCACGATCTTGTTGCTATTCATTGTTTCAGGTTATTGTGTTACCCGGTATTCTATTAGTATAGAAAACAAGAACAAGCAAAAATTACAAAGCACGTTATATTTAACGAAGCGAATGAGCTTGTTTTATTTTTTTTATTTCATAAACGCCAAACAACAAAATTTCAACGAAAATCGTGAATACTTTTAATATAAAATAAATAAATAAGTAATCATATATAATAAAATAAAACTTTTATAAAGTAGAGTAATAAGTTTTAAAATTATATCGTAATATATTCATCTATTCATATATGTAGTATAAACACTTGTGAAAGTTAGAAAATTAATATGCAAAGGGTTGTATAATAATTTACCAATTGAGATGTAAGTATGTCAATATGTTTTATAAATTCAATTATTTGTAGATATGGGTTAATATGTCACCAATTAGTCTGCATAAGAATTTTTATGTGGCACATGAGAGATACATTGCATCAAATTCATTTGTGTAAAATTGAATAAATAAATATATATCATATGTATAACATCCCACCACCAAACAAGGAAAATCATTATATATTTACAAATATCTTTCATTTATTGTATATTAAAAATATTTAAAAAACGATATACAAACTCGTTTTATTTGCTTAAATTGTGATACTAGAAAATTGTATTATTTTCAATTTATTGCTTAGAAGACATAGATGACAATAATTTCAGAAAACGCAATGCCTATTTTAAACGAAAAATAATCGATAACCGATTACGTAATTGTTTTTTTTTTTGTTTAGACTGAATTGATAAATAACCGGGTTTTGTATATTTATTACGTGGAAGATATAAACCGCTTAAAAAAACACTTTACAGTTCTGACATGTTCCTAAAGTATTACTTTCATTTTTGTCTTGTTATTTGCTGGGATCTAACACATACATACCATATATATGAGAATAGCACATGATTTTGTAAAATGGGAACACATTTTATATCCATGTTAAACATATTTAATTTTTAAAGTAAATTAGATTGTTTTCTTCGTATTTACGTAAATATTATTTTGAAATTTATCTTCAAATCTTTTGATGTATTTATTTATGTTATGCGTAAAGTTAATAGTTTTTCTATTTAATATTTTTTCTATCATTCTATTTTATTTATAATTAATAAAAATTTATTAATTCAACGAAATTCTTAAATTTGACCTTATTTTCTTTTTGTTCAAAAACAATTTCTAAAATTATGCATTGTAATATTATAATAATATTATAGATATTTTAAATATAAAATAAAACATAAAAAAAAACTAATATTTATATATTTAATAACATATATTTTTTTACTCTTGTCATTTTAATAGCACATGTTTATCTTTATATAAAACAAAATAAATTAATTTTGCATAATTGAAAAGTTGCCAATTTTTTTTTTTTAGATTTATTTTTGTGTTGTTAATTTTATCGCTCTTACGTACATATATATTCTTCAATTTGATGATAGCTAATAATTAATTAAAATATGCGCTTATAAACACACACTCAAACATCTTTTAAAACAAATTAGTAACAAATTCGGTAAAAAAAAAAAAAAAAAACTAAATTAAATGCAATTAATTATTAATTGAACAAATGATTATCACATAATTAGGTATATTTATTTCTTATTGCAATATATACAATATAGACGCACATTTAATTTAATTTTATATAAATATACACAAACAAAATAAAATTATAATATACAAATTTAATTAGAAAATAATTTCTTATATTTGTATTTTTTTATTATTTCTTTGTATTTTTGAGAACACGCGGAGAAAAAAAAAAAGCAAAATGTAAAGAAGAAAAATTAAAATTAAATTTTATCCTATTTTCTTCAATTGCTTTTGTTTGTTATGTAATAATTTCATTATATGAATTTACTGAGATTATTTGCCTCATTATGAGTTCTCTGTTGTTTATGATTTTTTCTCCCATTTTCTTTTGACTTTATATTATTTTCCATTTTATATAACAATAAAACAATAAACGAGATTTACAAAGTATTGTCGTATATAGATTTTAATCCCAAAATTATAGAAAAAATATATAAAGACATATTTTTTCTAAATATATACCTATACCATCTCTAATACAATAATGTTTATGCCGCGCGTTATCATAAAGATAAATGTAAATTGCTTTATATATTACAATTTTCCATTAGACTTTAACAATTCCGACATATTAATCTATTTTGCAAATGCATAAATATCTATATAATATTGTTATATAATTGTTTGCGAAAATTATACTATATTATATGTATTGTATTTTTTTATATTTATTTCATTAAATTAACCTATTTTTGAACTTTTTTTTTAAATCGCAGTAAAGCGTATTGTATTGCTAATATATATATAGTATAGAATCGGCATAGTATAATATAAAATATAGAAATATACACAATATTTATAGAAATATACTGGAAAATAAATACCGAGAATGCTAGCGCGAAAATGGTTAAACACAAAATTTATTACAAAAATTTTTATTATACACATTTATTCTAATAGTTTCACAAGTTATAAATAAATACTATGGCTATAATATAATAAATTAATGAAAACTTTATATTGTTTATTTATATGAAATTTTTGTTAAACAATTATCTAAATTCTTATTTTTTATTTCATACTAGAAATATTATAAAATTTTAGTTTACAAATTAATTGATTTTCACTAACTATATATTTGTTTTATTTATATACATCAGCGACATCAATTTTTTAGACGTATGACCAAAAGTTAAATAATTATTTTACATAAAATTTAGATGTAATATACAGTGGCGAAGACGGCAGAGTAGCATTCATTCTTCAATATAGCTATATTTTTCTTATAACCTGAGTGACATTAAACTAAATTATGAAAAAGAATTTGGGTGTTCATCTAATTAAATTTTCCGGAAAATTTATTATAATTTGCAATTCTGTATACAAAACTATTTCGGAAAATTTAATAAGTAATTTTTTTTCATAATGCACTCTATTTTCTACTCGTCTACCAGAAAAATATATTGATATTGCTATCTAAAAGCATTTTTTCACGCTTCCACCCACTGGTAATATTATATTAAATTTTTGAAAAATAAAATAATCATAATATTAAGAAATTAATAAATAATGTATTTAAATTATAAATACGGATATGTATTTTAAAAAAGAATACATCAATCAAAATTTTACATTATTTAAAAAGTCATTCTATTAAAATGGAAAAAAAAAATCATTCATCTATACAGATAATAATTAATTTGACATACCACGAGTATATTTGAATATCCGTAACAAACAAAGCATGAAAATGAACAAAAAATTTTCCATGAATATATTTAAATAAATTATAATATTCTCAAATTAATAACGTTGTTGGTTGTATTCGATGTTTACATTGAAAATTAGTTTTTTTTTTGTGCTTTCCGTTGGAATTTTTTCATTTTTAATTATATTAAATGAACAAATCTATTTTAAATAAAAAATACCTATGGTTATTTAATTTTAAATTATTCTCTTTCGTTTGGTATATACATAACATTGATCCATCTTTTGGGCAATAAATGGATTCCACGAAAAAAGAAATCCGTTTCTTGAGAGATTGACATTGTGTCATTGATTTGATCAAATCCAGTTTTGAGTAAAATATGATGAAATAATCAAATGTTTAATAACGTTTATTTGGTGGCTCTTGCAACATGTGTTTGTCCTGGTGGTAGTATATAGTAGAGGAACTTTACAATACATTACTTTTTTACTCTATGGAATTATAATCCGGGTGTTATTTAGACTTTTCCACAATTATTTCTCAAACCGTACGTATCTGCAGATAACGTCTTACAATAAAAGAAAGCTAATTTTCAATGAAAATACCCAATATTTACAATAATATTAGTTTATCAATGTAAAACTTCTGAATATGTTGTATATGAACGTTAACACAATAACTTTATAATAGAATATATCATTGCCTTGTTACAAATAAATTTAACCCATTTCCTATTTCGTTATAATGTATACGAACATTTTTAGTTTTGTCTAAATTTTTTTACACTTATTTGTATTTATTTTTTTGTGATAAAATTATAAAAAATTTGGCATTTTTTTTTTGAGATCGGTGATATTTTCAAAGAAAATAAATATTTATATAATTATAAATCAAGGTTCAAAGCCCAAAACAAATCCTTATTCAGTTTACGATCACAGCGCGTAGTATTAAGTCTGATGAACGATATATGCATTACATCAAAGAATTTACTGTTATACATTCAATTTCAATTATGCAAATATTTTTCTAATCTTTTCATAGCTTAATTGTTTAAAAATCTATTTATATTGAAAAGTTTGAAAAAAGCGACATAATACAAAAATAAATAATAGAATAAGTTTTTCAGACGATGAAATTCTTATATGTATAATATTACAATAATTAAACTAAAGTAAACTTAGTTTCATATATGGCAACGATTCAATGAACTAATTTATCATACAAAAATTTTACAAGACCTAAGATTATTTATAATTTAAATGAAAAACTTTTATAATAATTTTGAATTTTAATCTATTTTTCATTTTAGTTGAGTATACGAGTAAAGTATGTTTATACAAAAATAAAAATAAATGCTATATTCTAAAAATAAATCGAACTATATATGTTGGGTGTCCTTTTAACGACGATACAATTATTGATCTATGTAACGCAATTGATTTACTTTAAAGTACTCTACTTCTATATTTTGAAAGACTTAAATTAGGATGATGTTACTAGTAAAAAAAAGTTACTGAATTGGTTATGATTGTCATGTGGGTTATATAATACTTTACTTCAAATACGTCTATTTTGTTTTGTTGATGTAGTCATTTAACCCAAAAATAAGTTGCAATTGAACAAGATTTTCCGAGATTATGAGTTTTACGAATTTAAGATGAATTTTTAAATAAAATTTCACAATTTGTAAGCGTTGTTGCTGTGTTTAACGTTCCATATGTTAATTTGTCAAAGTAAATTTAAAGGAAATGTAAAAAGAAAATGAATTATGATTTGACAACGTGAAATTTATCACCCACTATTGAAAAGTGTATCACTCTTAAAAAAAAACAGTAAAACAGAATAAACTAAAGTGTTTTAATTATATTTTTTTAGAACATAAAAATCTGAATATTGTTGCACAGTGGGTACATAAACATTTTAATATGATGGATATGTTTTACTATAAGTTTATTTTAAATTTGTTTTATATAATATCGATATAAAAATATAATAAGTGAATCTAAAATATAATACACAGATTACCACATATATATATTTTCACATAGTTATGATTTAAAAATAATTATTATTTTTATTTTTAATTTTCATTATTCATACACCATTTCCATTTTAATAATGTGATGCTTGTGTTATATTTATACAATATTAAAAAAAATATATATAATCGTTAATGTTCTATAATATACACAGGAAACATTTATACCTCGATTTGCATTAGCATTATATTTTGCATTACATCGGCTAGGAAATCTAATTTAATTATTATTTATTATTTAGATCTACCACTTTATTTCGATAACATTTTATTTTCGTTAAATTTTAAAATGAATAGCTTTCTGAGTAATTTTTCCAATAGTTTAATTATGAATCATGTACTCATATAAAAGAATGGAATTTGGAAATTGACAATTTAGAATTTACTGATCTTTATTTATATGAACATTTAAACCAAAAACTTTACTATCCCAGGTACCAATTAATGATTTTAAATATTGTCATGAATTCTACATTGCTTTTATTGTTTTAGTTTAGAGTGATAAAACTATTAATAGGACAAATCGAGGTATTATTGTAGTGATATCATAAATCATAAATCTTTTATATAATAATAAAAAATACATCAAAATACCTTGTTCGTGTTTTATATTCCTTTATAATGCAGCATATAATTGATTTTTTTCCTTTTTTTTTTATTGTATATACTGATGTGTTAGTGTAACATGAACGAAATAAATAAACCTGAAAGCACAGGATAAATAATAAATAAAGGATATATGTATATGTATCTATATATATATATATATTGGTATTATTATTATTAAATATTTTATTATACAACTTATAATAAATATATTCGACAGATGGTTGAATTCGTTGTATATTTTTATAATAGTCTTATATGTGTGTGTGTGTGTGTGTGTATATAGAGTAATAAAAAGTATATATTTTTTATTAACATTATTTGTACTCGTATATTTTTATATGATATTTTATATGTACGAGTAAAAATAATTCTATAAAATAATTTTATAATATTTTTGTCAACAAGAGTAAAATTTTTATTCTTTTTAACACAATGTTATTATAAAAATTCAAAAATTGTCTATTTATAAATAATGATGTGGTGGTAAATATTTATACCTATATTATTATAAAAGTTTTACATTCAACAAATATTGAAATTAAAAATTCTATGTAATTATTATAGATTATAAGCACGAGTTGTATTTGTATTTTATAGAGTTTAGATTTAGATTGGAATATTGTAGACATTTCTTTTGTTTATAATTAGTAATTGTAACATTCATTTTAAAAGAAGTCCAACGTTATTGGTTAACAAATAACTATACAAATTTGTATAAATCAAAACTTATAATTTTATATAAATTTAACTTTTCTGACCAACAATAAATTATTTCTACTATGTCTATTAATTTATAATATATATATATATATGTATGTGTATATCAATCATGTAATTCCTTGAACCATTTGTTGGTATATACATAAATACAATTCCATCCATATACATTGAATTAAGTGTACCCGTTCCTTTTGTTCTATTAACAATATATATACACACAAAATATATTCTGTTGATAAATTAATAATCCTTCTTTATATACATAACATACTTTATATATACATGAAATAGTATTGTAAAAATATGCTGTGTGTGTATGTAAAGATAGTAGAGTTGTGCCATTTATATTCATATTTATTATATTATTGGAAAACAGAATATAATTTATAAAATCTTCACATTTGCTTATTTTCAATATTTATGTAGAATTTTTTATAATTTAAAATATTATTATATAATCTATAATAATGCATCCATAATACATTTTCCAATAACTTTGTGGTACTATGTTGTTGCACTCAATACCTCTTTTTTTAAAAGTAAATGTCAGTATATAATGATGACATTACATTTTCATTTATATCCATATATAAATAAATAAACACTCCCGTTCGAAATAAAGTATACCATTGAATAAATTATAATAATATATTTTAAATTGAAAGTTTAAGTTTATGGCATACATTTATATACATTTGTCTGAATCAATTTTGCGGTCATATTTTCATCAATATGTCAGCTAATTTTATAAAAGTTGTCCAAATTTGTATGTAAATATATTTTTAGCAATATTATACTGCATATATCAGAAGCTGTAAAAATTTAAATTGAACTATATGCTTAATATGAATTTATGTCGTACAAAATTTAGTAATGAACATATTAACATCACCAATTTAATAAATATTTTTATAAAGTAAGCTGTATATCTATAACATATCATCATATACAAATAATTTGCTAATAAAAATTATGTGCTATTATGTTATTTATTATACAATATTTATTATTTATTATACGCGAGTACATTTATAAAAACGAACGATTTTATTTCTATTGCGGGCATTTTATTATGAGCGCAAGTGTATACCAATATAAATCTATTAAAATAAAATTGCAATTTATTTATAATGCAATATTATTAGTAATGGAAAAATCAAAACTTCATTCTTATCGCATAATAATAAACTTTCAATAAATATAAAAGAAAAAATTGTTATTTTATTAGTATACGCTCTTAACACATTTTAACTTACATTAGTTCATCTTTGAAATGTATATTTGTTCTTAATATATTACTCGTATAATTATTATCACCTTTTATGCTTTTATAAAATATAATGGAAATCTTTTAAGACATCATTCCGCATACGAACGAATTGAAATATAAATTTAAGTATATATTTATTAGCTTCTTTTTTTATGACTTTATCTTTAATACATATATAAATATATAAATTTTTTAATAAATTTTACAGAATCACTACATATGTTATTCATTTTTTTCCATTATTATTTTATGATAAGCATATTTTTTGTTTGACATTTTATTCAAAATACAATTAACATTAGCATTTTTGTTGTGTTCGTAATAATATATGCATAAAGAGAAGCAAACAAATATATATATATATATATAATAAGGCTGGCTTATATGTTATTATTATTTTTTTACGCCAATTTTATTTTTGATATTTTATTTTTTTTCTGACACGTTATTGTTATTCACATTTTTAGTTATTCCTCTTTATACGTATATATGAATTGAAATGCGAAGTACATATTATATATATTTATACTATATATATGTAAAAATAAAAAAAATCGGATCAGTGTTCAACTATAAGATGACTTCTTATGTAAAATGGAAATGTTATGTTTTGTTTTTATAATAGAATATTATTTATATATTTATGTACAAAATACAATGTTATAATAGGAATACCTGGTCGGAAAATTAATACCCAAAATGATTGTCACATTTATAACCTGTATAACTGAAGCATATATGTATGTTATGTATATGTATATTTTATTGTAGACACTATATGTGTGAATAATATCATCTTTACGATTGTTCATCTTTTTGTTAAATATATTTTACATTGAAATATCTGCATGCATTTTTTTCACAATATTAATTTTAAGATTTTTGTCTATTGACTTTCCAATCAGACGTTATTTATGCATATATATGTACTTGTATATACAGTTGTACATAATATACATAAATACATGTAATAATAATATATATATATATATATATATATTCTTTAAGACAAAACGGCAAAAATGTATAGTCCCAAGAGATATAAAACAAAGTTCACGAAGGATGAATTTTTCTGTTTTTCCAAGTTTTAAAGAATTTCTTTGCTGATGTTGTGTTGGAAATATTTGTCGAACATTTTTGTATACATAAAATTATTTGTATTATATATATATATATATATATATAGATGGTTTTGATAGATATAGAATATATATATATATGTATAAATAGATTGTTTTTTCCCATATGACAGTAATCAAGATAATGTTATTATTGCTCTTTTTTGGCTTTCAAATTTTCTATTATAGGTTAAACATATAATAAATAATTTATTGCCTTCATTTTTTTTATGTATTTATTATTATTTTATTTATTTATTATTATTATTATTTATTTTTTTCTTCTTTCAAATATTATGTTAAGCGATTGTGATCTTTATTGTGTAAATGTTATGTTTGATAAATAAATTTGTAATATGTAATTGAAGTATAATTTTCTACAATAAATTATAGCTATTGGTATAGTAATTTTTGAAGTGACAAAAATATAAATTAATTTGTTTGTTTTTCTATTTATTCTATTGCATATTATAAATATTATTCTATTAATATATTGTATATATATATCTATAATAGTACATACGTGTGTTGCATATATTTTACCATGTGAGCAAGACTTCAGCCAAGTTAATTATAACAAAAAAAAGGAAGTATTTAAGATGTGCACTATATTCTACGTTTTAAAGAGAATAAGTTATTCGCGAATAGCGATGGAACTGGCCGTATACGCAAAATAACGTCTAGATTGAATCGAAAAATCGTCCATAGTTCATTGAGAAACAGAAAGAAAATTTATGAAAATGTAGTTGCTGAAGATGAGACACTTGATAACATCAAAGTAAATCAGCTCTGACGGTTAGACGATATCTTCTTAAAACTGATTTAAAAAGATGCAAGGTCAGATAAAAACGCGTTACTCACTAAGTCTAAAATCAGAGCAATATTGAATGGGCAAAAAATATGAAAATTGGACATTGAATATTGGTGTAAGGTATAATGTGGTCTGATGAAAATTTTGAGGTAAGTGAATATCCACCTTATACTTTAAAATTGTAATTACTTTAAATATATCTGAAACTACTAGTTTTACTTAGGACTGCATCAAATTGTAAAATAGTTTGTATATTTGGGACACCTGGTGCAACTTACGTGAGGCGTAGACCAAGCGAAACATATAGGATAAACTGCCTTGTTTCTACAGTCAATTAATTTGGTTCTAACAGGACAACGTTCCTTGTCTTTATGGCGTTATGGTTTTTTTTTTAAGAAACAATAATATATAGGTATTGGATTTGTCGGCTTAATTACCGGATTTAAATCTAATTGAAAATTTTTGGAAAAATTTAAAGACTCATTTGGCGATATACAAAACATCTTCGAAATTAGAATTAAGTGAGAATGGGGAATATATCGATCCTAATTTTTGCTATAAATTAGTGAAAAGTATGCTTATTAATGGCATAAAAAATAAATAATACATTTTTTTATGTAATAGAGAAAAAATCTTGTCAATAATATTAAATTGTTTATGGTATCTATTCATTTTTTTGAACACAGCTGTATTTTATAAGCCGTAAAATTTAATATTATAAAATTACAGATTTTAATTTAAATATTATCATTTTATAATATTTAAAATCAATATTAACTATTATTATATATTTTATAGTATACATAATATTATGTGTATAAATTCCCCATTATGTATATATTTATCTATGTTTATATTGAAATTTTAGTTTGGTAGACATACATACAATATCCGGAAATATTTATATACGTAAATATTTTTGTTTATACAGAGTCTTAAAATATATACGAGTATATATATATATATACATATATTGTAATAAGTATGTATAAACCATTCTATGTCAGCAGCAATATAGTTCAATAAAATTGTCATTAAATAAATGTAGCCATATAAACGTCATACATGTTTCTATTTATATATATATAATATAGTTTATTATTTTATATAACATGTGGGTACAAATACACTACTGATAAATATGCAATTTAAATATAAAAATACATTTTAAATTCTATGATAATTTTCTATTCATTTAGTTTTTGCATATGTGTACAATAAGAGAAATTTACTTGTATTTTTTTTCCTTAACATTATATAAGGTTATGGATAAATAAATACATGTGTACTGTACAAATACAAATTTCGAGTATTATATGTAAAATGTATAATATTCTTCCCGCTTTTTTTTTATCTCTCTATCTACCATATATTCTATTACTGTTTCAATATGTGAAATTAAAAAATCAATATTGAATGCCCATTTACGCTAACACGTAATTGCATAAATTTAATGATAAAATATTAAAATTTACGACTCTATACTATTATATACCTACACTTACTTCTTCTACTATTTTATTATAAATATAAACGCTATATATATACATATATATATATACAATATATATAGGCATATGTATCTATACTATATATACACATAAATATATATAAAACACGGAAACTGAATATTATATTTATCTATATTACATACTATGTATGTTATATCACACAGAAGTTTTGTATATAGCCTAAACCGCAGGTGTTTTATATAAAATTGTTTCAATGTAATGTGTGCAGAATGTTCTAAAATTATTATCATCTCACTTTATAGTTATTGTATTGTAGAAATAGGTGGTATATATATATACTATATTTTATATATTACAATACATAGTATTTAGATAAATTTATATTATCTTATTTATTATATATATCTTCTTGTATATATAAATTCATATCATTTACAATACATATATATATTATATAACATATATACTCACATTACACCTATAATTATTTATATCCATATATACGTATAATGTATTATTAACATATAAATTGTAACCACATTATATTACATGTTTCTTAAATATTGGATGGTTTTTAAAAAAATTTGCCACCGATTTTTAATCAAAATGTACCGCATTTTGATCGATGATTGCTTGTAATTTTTCTGGATTTAGCCATTATTTGGGAAGCTTCACTTCGTTTCAAACCATCATCTTTTTCGTTCATTAAAGTCATTTATCGACAAAATTGGCGGACATAACTTTAGATAATCCATGTAACAAATCAAAATCAATTAAATTTGTTCATAAGAACATTTGTCCTTTATTAATGTTCATATATGTAATAGAGTCTACAATGACTATAAATACACAACATATATATATATCGTATATACACAATATCTATATATTGGCTATAGTACGTATTGATAGAGCTCATGTATTATTATATATATGTAAATAATATGCATGGTAATTTGGTGCGTATATGTTTTTGTATGTGTGTATAGAATAGAATTGCAGATATTTACATAAATTGACCAGAAATGTAATAATAAAATTATATATTAATCACACATAATAATTATGTGAAATATACATAATATACTTATATAAAAATAGTGAAATTATCAACACATTTATCTTCCGTTAATTTCAGCCAAATTAATGAATTGTTATATACCCTATATACATTCATTTACCAACTTAACTGTAACGAATGTTAGATACAATATACCCATATATGTTCCACTTGGATGATGATAACGATGAAGTAAAAAATATATTTAATAGGAACTGGAAAATTATAACACCTTTCCTTCTATTTATTAAACAGTTTTAAAATGTAAAATTTTAACTAACACTCAAATTAAAGGAAACTTCTTCTTCATTATAATGCATATACATTAGAATATATATTTATAAATAAAATTATAGTAAATGCATAGAATAGCATTATATAAAGGCTTAATTCAATATTATTAAATCTAAATTTGATATCTTTATTAATTAGATGTTTCTTCTAATTCACCATTCTTATATAAGTGAAATTGCGTTATCACTCAAAAAATCAGAAAATTTTCGAATATTTTCTTCTTGTCACTTCAGCCATTATATACATGATTGTACAATTATATTTGATATAATACACGTCATTATTTATTCAATTAAATTAAATTTGTATAGCGATTTTTTTGTAAGCACTACCATTTACACTCACATATATAATATAGTGTATGCATATATCCTTAACTTAAATATAAATATGTAAATAATTATTAATTAATATTATTACATACACAATATATATAGGATGCATAAACAAATATATACACAGTATCCGAGTATAGGTACACTACAAATATTTATGTATATTAAATAAGTTTACATTTTAAAATTTTTCATTGTAAACAAGCTTATATAGATGAAATTTATTTCTATATATTGTATATGAATATACTATATTTACACTTGAGCTGCAAACATTTCAGGGTTTCCCCCGAACATACGTTATCAAAAATCTATTATATGACATAAATATTTACTTTACAGATATAAATAGTATGATGATTTAGTTTTATCGATAATGACAATATATATTTTATTGTATAAATATTTGTAATATAAATCATATTGTATATTTGAGACATTATATTAAAATAATTCGCATATATAAATTGTGCAAAAGAATTTAACTATTAATTAATTCAATATTGAATTTATAGACACATTTTCATATTCATTGAGTACGGATGTATAGTACAATAAAATTATAATAATATCGAATTTCTATTCGTTATACCCAAGGTACTCAAAACTTTGATAAAATTAATATTTTTAAATAAAATTATTTTGAGTGGAGTAGCCATATCATTAAAACATAAACACGCTTATGTCACTGTGATTATTAATTTATTATATTTATTTAGCTATATAATAAATATAAGACATATAATATTAAAATTAATTTATATCTGAATGCTAAAAAAAATTCAATTTGTTTTTATTCATGTAAATTAAACGTGAAATTTTACATATTTATATATATGATAAATAAACTATGTATAGCAATAGTTACAAAAAAACATAACATTATTTTGCATATAAACGATCACATAAATTAATGTAATTTGTAACCATAAATTACATTAAAATCAAATTGTATTTAAAATTAACAACAACAATATTTAATTAATCACTCGAATTCAAACTTTAGTTTACCCACTACTGTTATTTTCCAGATGTGTTATTTATATTAAAATAACGTTAACTCTATGAGGTATATAGTTTTAAATTTACACAAAGTTGTAGTGCTATATAACAACAGAGGAACTTTTATTGGAATATATTTGTGATATTTTTACATTATACATACCTTATAAAATTACTGTGAATACGAGGGTGATTCATATATATATATATATATATATATAAAAAACCACATAAAAAATCAAAAATATATAAACTGTATAGTAAAAATAAAATCCAATAAAAAATGTATAATTTAAAATTTAGTTACTTTTAATTTTTATTGTGCATGGATTGCATAAGTTGTGCAAATTAATTTCCGGAATATTTTCATGAAAATTATTAACTTAATTTAAAGCAATCGGTAAAATATAATTATGAAAATTATCTACCGTTGTTTTCTATTATATTCGCCCATAAAAAAAACGTCAATTTTATTCACATGAAAATCACCACTTTTGAAGCATTGAAACCATTATGTTTTTGATAGTACATCTTCAATAAACATAAGTTTTCGCAAAAGCAAACGGTACCTATCCCAATTTGGTATTTTTCTAAACCAATTTTCAATATATTTTCCATGGTTGGATAAATATTAATGCACACAATATAAAATATATTTTTTCATTGATTTTGCACGCTGTCGAAGAGTACTAAAAAATAACATGTGTGTCTCATACGCAAATGCGGTGAAATGTATTGTGTAATTTCGGAAATTAATTTGCATACCTAATTTATATGTTTTATGTTGAAAATGTATTCGTACATACATATAAATTATTTTATGTTTAAATTTTAAATTAATGCAATTTTTTTCGTCACATCACATCGTAATTTATTATGCAGATGCACGTATAAATAACGCATATTAATATGCAATTAATTATCATTGACAAACAAATAAATATTTAAAATATTTCATTATAGCATAATAATTGTTATTGATTATGTTGCTATATGTTATTACAATATATATGGTATATTATTGGTGTATGAACTCGTATATATATATGAGTATTACAATCAAATAATAATACAAATTATTTTTATAATTATATAATATTCTTTTAATGTCGCATTCATTTATGTAAACTGAAATTTAATTATATTGTTATTATTATATAAATAATAAAATTAAATAAGTTTATTTAAAATTGAAATAAATAAATTAATGAAATACACACTATTATTTGCAAAGGCTTGTGTCTACATATAAATAATATATATACATGATATTAACACCATCAGTGATAATTTTTATTCCTATAATATATAAAAGGATTTTTTCCTTAATTTAATTTATAAATTTATATACTCTTATACACTAGTATTTGTTACCATTTTTATAATCATTGTATCAAAGTAAATATTATTTTAATCAAAAATTTCATATTATCATTTATTTTTTTTATATATAAAATAGTTTGCTTGCAACAACTTCTAAATATATTTCCATCTATATTAGTGACTCGCTCCTCTATGCATACTCAATTATTGATTTTTATAATAATTTTACAAAAAAATGTCTATACAGTTTATAAAAAAATATTAAATTTATTGTCTGATTTATGTGAGGTTAACTTTGATTTACTGTATAAAAATAAAAATAAATTTGTACATGTAATACGATAACGATGATATCCTGCAGTTGTTAGTTATATATAATAGACAATATCTTTTTATATAACAATTTTACATTTTTTGTTACACTACTGCTGTGTTACTAAATATTCTTATAAAAAAAAGTGTTTCCTTTTCTACACAATTCACATATACATATATATTTATATGCTACCATTTTCTATCATGATGTATATAACATAAAGGGTTTTCACGTCTAAGCTCTAAGCTATAACAAATATTTTCGTTCATTGTTATTTTATGTCGATGTTCTATACAAATATTAGAGTGTGCAATAATATATTGAGATAATTGCATATTTTTCTTTTGCGAAGTACTCAACAACATTTCTTGACAACTATTAGAATCGTGAAAGCAACAGAGCTATGCACGGTTGAAAATGTTGGACTATTTTTTAAACTATTTTTGGTTACATATGGGTGCACACCGAAATTTGATTGTAAAAGTTAACCGTAAAAAATTTTAATTAATAATCACACTATTATAGATTAAATTTTTAACCTAAGAAATTGAAAAAACTATTGTTGTCGAACCGGAAAGTTCGTTTTTATTTAAACTTAGAGGGTTTAAAATACTGAAAATATAAAATCTACCATAATGGATAATTTTTCATTAAAAATTACTGGATATTGAATATGAAAATAAAATTAATTACTAAAGTAATATATTACGGAATAACGAATTTAAATGTTTCGAAACAACTATACAATGAATAAACAATTATAAATTATAAGCTAATACAAATTTGTGTATCATTGACGCAATCCTAAATAATAAATTGTTAAATTTTATATTGATATGCGAACCACCAATTGAATCAGTAATTTTATTTTAGACTAAAACAAAAATTTAAAAACCATTGTTATACAAATAGGAATGAATGCTCTATGGTATTTTTATTCTATGGTTATAATACGTATCATATTTATATTGGTTTTATGTTATAGAATATATACATATACATTTACATATATACATATTTTATATTGTACGATACACGTATTATCGCAGAAGTTTTTTTTTTTGTCTATCCATAATATTATGATAAAAAAATGATATATATATTTAACATAAATGACCCATAAGTTTTTCATATTGAAATTTTTTTATTTAACATTATTATATCAGTACCACTATTATGTGTATATTATAATATGATGGAAATTCTATAAACTTATATATGTAAATTATATCAAATAATATAAAAATTTGTTTATACACTGGTGTACGTGTAATAATCGATTTTGATAGAAAATATATGATAAACATGATACGATGAAAAAATTTCATTATTACATATATAATATACCATATATAATGAAATATTCACTTTCAATATTTATTTTATTTTGGGCTACAAATAAAGAATATGTTGACCTTAACAAATAAAATATATAACATTCTATTTTTTATGATGATGATTGGTGGATTTTTTTTCCGAAATATGTTAACCAATTTCATATATTATTCATATTAACGTGTACGTAAAAGATTTTGAAAGCATGTCACATAGTCGTTAAAAGCGTGTGCAGGAATACACCGAACTTGCATATCATACAATTGGTATTGCTGTATAAATAAGGAATGAGCAAAAAACCTGCATGTATTCTGGTATATATATTGAGAATGAAGTATTTATAAATGCAACAAAGAATTTGATATAGGAAATGGTATAAAATCTTAAATATAATATGGTATTTACTGGTTTTCGATACGAATATTTCCGTGATTCGCATAATTATATATTATATAGTAAAACGTAAAAGTATTTTAAATATATAGTAATTAAATAATAATAACCCAAATATATATATTTAATTGCGTTATTTTATTTTTAGTGGAAACTTATTTTTTCACATAATTATTTATTATAATACTATTTACTTTTTGCATATACAGACGTTTTTCTCATTATTAAATTAATTTTTTATTGTAATTATTTCTTCTTTATAATTAATCATTTATAAAATTCACTTTCATTTTGAGTATAAATCTATTTTAATATATATTTTATAGCACAATTTTTGCAATATAGTTCTTTATTATACCAAAAATTCACTATACTTGTAAAATATAAAATTTTGATTTTTAAACAATATAATCAAACTGAGAAACTTTTATATATAGGTGTTTTTTATTATTATTATAAATTTTTAATTACAAACCATTGTTTTTTTTCTTATACTTTACAATACAAAAACCAATAGTAAATTAATATTTAATGTTTTATTTTGTTTGTATGTTAAAAGTTAAACCAATATTAAATATATATCAGTTATAGTATACATCTCTTGTTTATCATCATAAAGTAATAAATTAAAATTTTAGACCATATTATTATATATACAATAAGTGTGTCCGTGTGCGTATATAAAAAAATATATAATAAAATATTTCAATTATGTCAAAAATGTCAAATAAAAAAAAAAAAAATAATAGAATATTTTAAAAAAATAAAATTTAATATTCATAATATTCCCTACAGCAAATATATCCTTAAAGTTCCATAATAATATACTTTTCATGAATATAATTCAATCAATTATGGTTATTTCATATATATAAATATATTTATTTATTGTATATAATTTATTATATGATTTTATACCTCAACATTTTTATATTTATTTGACATTATAAATTCATTAGTTCACTTTAAGTTATACAATGAATATATAATTAGATTTTGTGCTCACAATATTTTTTTGTTATTACCTTTTTTTTTTTTTTTTTGTTCGAAACAACATTATGCAAAATTTATTAAAATGTAAACTAAATATATACCTTCAAAAATTTAAACCATTGTCATTTCTTATATATACCATATATATCAATATTTGTTTTTACGTTATTTGAACCACATTGAAAATAAGATAAATTTGTTGGAGTTTTCGTTTATTCCATTTTATGCTCGCTATACAAATAGTTAAAAAAAAATAATATATTATAATAAATTATTTATAAAACAATTAAAATTATTATATTGTACATATTTATATAAATTTAATTTTATCATATGTTGTTATTGTTCAAATATTTCCGCATTAAATAAATCATAAATATATATATATGTATAAAAAAATATATTTGACATACATTATTTATTTATATAATGATAATGATAATTTAATTTATTATTTATTAAATGTAGTAAACATATTTCAGTCAGTTATATTTATAATTGAATTAATTAATTTTTACTTTTTATTTTTATAGGTGAGTAAATGCATGGAAAACACAAATAATAATAATAACAATAATAATAATAATGTGGGCTAGGAGGCACATTAAAATAATATATTTTATAATAGTAAGTTTAATTTTCAATTTCCTTACATATAATACATACTTTTGCTTTTGTATGAATATTTGTATATTATAAAAAATTAATTTACTTTTAAATATAGTAAAAATCTACTCCATATATGGAATATTTACTCAGTGGGTAAAGTAAAAATATTCTTTTATTCTAATGAATTTAAATAGTAAATTTACTATTTTATTAGAATTTTAATAGTTTTTACTATTTTCACGATATTATTTTGTCCTACATGAAAATTATTTTATATTAAAGTTTACTTATTTATTCTAATATTTTAACTAATTTACTTTCGATCGATATACTAACTTTGTGGTTTTTATTATTTTACTATATATTGAATGCAAGATTGATTGACAAGATTGTCAGACAGTGTATAAAAATAAAGTATTAAACAAACTTTATTTTTAATCCATATATATAATTAACTTAACCTTTTGTAATATCTTAATGCAAAAACCAAAAATTTTTATTAGAAAACAGAAAAACATTTTAAATAAATAAATATCATATATTTAAGGAATAAATACAATATATTACAGATATCAAAATCAAATAAATATTTACAGGGTGATATTATTTTAATAATATGAATAGTTTAGTAAAATTGTGACTAAGTTTTATGTATATATTCTAAAATCTAAATATTGTTACAGATATATTTTCTATATGCGTCCTCAGTGCAACCGATTATAAAATTTCCATAATTTATTATTGCATATATAGTATAGGTTTTTTCCCGATCTGACAAGATTTACCATATACACTTTACTTAACATATAATTACTATTAATAGTGAAATAACCATTTTGTTGAATAATTCAAGCTTTCTCAAAACAATTAAAAAATAAAGTGAATTTTTGTCTTATTCAACACTCTTTTCATATACAATTATTCCATATATTATATTTTTATCATCATATGTGTGTGTACGATGTATATGATGTATACATCATAAATGCCATAACAAGATTGTTGAGTTTGTTTTTCCATTTTTTGTCAGTCTTACTTATATTTTCCATCATCGTCATCATCATAAACTTCGACATCATCATCATCGACGTCGTCGTCGTCGTCGTCGTCGTCGTCGTTGAATTGTGTATATGTAAATTGTCATAAACAATAATAAAGATTTAGATTGATAACGTTTACTTCAATTTCGTAAATAACTAGATATAATATTTATTTTAGGATTTGTCGTTATATGAATATTGTTGTTGTTGCTGGCGTTTTTTTTTTTTTTCTTTTTATCCATGTTTGTATAAATATATAATTCTAAACTAATATAAATTTATATATTTTTTGGTAAACAAACAATAAAATAAAATTGCTTTTAATCTATTTTCTTGTAAAAAAAAAAAAAGAAAAAAGAAATGTTAAGTGTATTCACTATATTTACCGCAAATCTATAGTCAAATAAATATAAGAAAGAAAAATTATACCCATTTCTTATGTACAGTTTGTACTTATCTTGTAGCATATTTTTCAAAATGGTTATTGTTTGTGACTTTTCTTGTGGAAAATATAGTCATCGTTTATTTTCCACATACTCTTACATATATAATATAATAAATTGATATAAAGGAAATAATAGAATAAAGTATTTATGTTGTATTGATTTTTTTTTAGTATTAAACTGACTGCTTGTGCAGTCCTCTATATATTTCATGTCATATATTTAACATATAAAATTAGAATTACAATTATAATTGGATTTAAAGAATTTGATATTAATTATAGAAATTAAAATTTAAACGCATATTCAATATTTTTAAACAATAAAAATCTTATAATAGTATATTTCATGGTTGTGTATATATTTACAAAAAGATAAGTTTCACTTTAAAAAGCACTTAAAATTTAAATAAATTAATTGTATAATATAGGTTTTTTTGCCTTGACTTATGATGCGAGTTTTATTTATTTATTTTTTTTTTCGATGCATCATCAAGTTTTTTATTTTCTTTAGAATTAAATAAAAAATAATCAGTTTTTGAGTTTTGACCCCGTTTTTACAATATCATTCAAAAAAATAGCATATTACTATTTAAATGTATATAGAAAATGACAAATAATTTAATAATATAATTAATTTCTTATATATAATTATATAATAATAATTATAATTTCAATTCACATAAATATAATTGTTATATTATTCATATATGAAAATCGTTCCAGTTTCAAATAATTTCTCTCTTATTATATTTTCAAATGTAATTGTGCAAATGTAATTATGATTAAATTTATTAAAATTTGCATCTTTCTTTGCTATTTTTATTTTTTTATAATACGCAACTTAAATTTGTGTGTGTGTGTGTGTGTAGTTATATTAAATTATTATTAATTTGTATGTATACAGAGTGTATTACAAATTACTAGTCTATTCAAGGTATTCTAATTAATTTCAATATCATATTTTATTTATTTTTTTTTGCTAATTGTATAAGAAATATGACAACATTTAACGAAATAATTTTGAACTTGAGAAAGATGGTTAAAACGCATGCCATTCAATCCGGATATTGTGAGTTCGATCCCCCTATAATAGACATGTATTATACAGTATTTTTCTTACTAAATATTGCTCAAATAATGAAATAATAATTTTTTGTTTGTAAAATTATATAAATCGAATATCTTTGAGAATATGATTTTGGATGCTATTCAGGCAATGTGTCCGCATACACAACGCTAAATATGGTAGATTTACTCATAAGAATAATTGAATGAATAAACCATTTTTATAGAAAAATAATTGCAGAACAATTGGTGAATTGTTATATACTTAACCGCAATGTTATATGGTTAACGAGGGGTACTATTGCGGGTGGATGACTTTCCGTATGTCTAAGCAAGCAAACCATATAATTCACTCGATAGGAGAAAAAAATGTACCCAAATAGAGTGGTTCGATTCCAAATCCCCCGAAACATTTTAAACGTTTACCATTTCTAAATTATGAAGCATAACATTATCAAAACCATTGATTTAGGATTCATTCACTTATGTGATTTATTTTTACATGTTATTTACTGTACTGTACATAAGAAATCCGTTTTTTTTTTTGAAAATTGCAAAGACTGAATGTTATAAATAAAAAAAAAAAAAAATACAACTTTTTAATGGTTGATAACTTATAATACAACATGTAATTTTATTTATTTAATGAATAATATAAAAAGCATGCACTGTGCATACTATATAAAAATATATATTCAAAATCAGTTTCAATTTCTGCTAAATTTTCCATGGATGGTATAATGCTTTGTTCTTTCGTTTCATATACTATTTATGCATAAAAATAAAATAATAATGTACGTATTACATACACGTATAGATTATAAATGTATTTATGTATGTAGCTATGGCACGAGAGAGTATACACATTTATAATTATATTCATTGCAATTTATAGGTAAATAGTCTAAGTTAAAATTTTTGCATGTTATTTATTATAAATAAATAAATAAATAAAAATTTAATTTGTATATAGAGTTAATTGATAAAATAGGTCATTTTCAGTGACGGTGCAATATTACGCCATAGAAAATGTTAGCAATTTTAAAATATATGTAAATTTAACATCATTATTTTACACACAAATGAATAGCAAAAAAAAAAAATATATCTCATTCGTTCATTAAATAGCCTTCCTTTTGGTTACAATTTATAATACATGCTTATTTATTAGCATTTATATATACCCAAAATATATTTATAAAGTATAAAATCAAATTATTTGAAAAATAAAAGCTAATTTATGTTATTAAATAAAACATTCCATTGTAAAAATTGCAAACATTACACTATACATACACTATTTATATATGTAAGTCTCACACACACACACACACACATCTAATAATTTGTCGAAAGTTATTCTTATTGTACCACCGACCGACCGACCGATCGACAGCCCAACCGTACACATTATATATTATTATAGTATTAAATATTAATAAAATTTAGAAAGAATTTATCCGAATAATTTCTATATGAATTAATTTAATGACTATGCAAAAATAATCCCATTTTATTGGTGTGTCGCATTTTTCGCCTATATATTTATATATATTGCAGTATAATAAAATTTAAATTAATCAAATTTCTAAATTTTCTCATAAATGAAAACTAAATTTAAATGATATTATTTTGTTTTGTTATTTTTATGTTTTTCTATAAATTCCATTTAGTAAATACGTACGAGAGTATGTAATAATAAAAAAATAAAGTAAATGTAAGTGTATAATAAATATACTCGTATAATATGTAAACAGTCAAAAACCAACAACGAATATTTATTTAAATTTAGAAATATATATTAAAAGTATATAATTGGTATAATATTAGATCTATTTATATATCGTTATTATGTACACTTTCTTATATTGTACCTATAAATATCTATATACATATTCATTTTATCTATATACTTATTTATATATCTATATTTATATATATATTTTAGTTATATACACATATTGTTTTATTTTTGTATATTTCTATATAAATAATATCTGAAGAATTGGTTTTTATTTATATGCACGCCTTTGAAATTATCTCACTAATACATTTTAGTGAGAATGGAATGTGTTGTTTGTTGATTCTCTTATATTCATCGTTTAAACATATATATATATATATATATATATAGAGTCAGTCAAATAATAAACATATATACATATATATATAGATGCACTTTACTTAACGAATAATAATACTTTTAAACATTGACTTTTGTTGGACCAAACAACTCAACTCAAACAAAACAAAAAGCGATACAGCAATAATTACAACAACAAATTTTTTTAGTTAAACAAAAATAAAGAACAATAAAGTAAAATAAAAATCCATCATCAGTTTAACGATACCATTACATCGTGTTGAATGTGCGGCGGTTAAGTTTTATATTGTATGTTGTTATGTATATATTATGTGCCTTGAAAATAATTATCAAATTAAAAGTAAATGAAAAATGAAAAAAAAATAGTGTTTCTTCTCGATAATATTATTATTCTTATAAACAAGAAGTAATGATGCCTTCTTTTTTCTCTTTTTTTTTGTGTGTAACTTGTTTACCTGGGTACTTTGCATTCTTTTTTTTGTGAATTACAAATAAGTGAATGTTATTTATTGTATTATTACAAGTGTTAAAAAAAAGTATTACTAAATATGTGTGCTCTACAATATGTAATATTATAAAACCGAATATATTTGAGAATTAAACAATAAAAAAAAATATAATTTAATAAATTCTCTATACAAATATATGTTTTATACCTGTTTAAAATAACCCACATTATATATTACTCGTAATTATCCGAAAATATCTATATATTTTTTTCTAGTTTTCTGGTATTTTAAAATCTAATATTATTATAATATAACATATTAAAACAATATGGACCTTTTTGTTTGCATCTGAAATATACTTGAGTCATATATTTTTGATATACCTGTTTCAAGTATATATATATATACATATAGTTATAAATTGTTGTTTACAGTTGCTATATATACCTTTTCAGTTTGCTTAAAACTAAACATTTTACTCCTACATTTACAGTGGCAGCGGTACGACGGCTCACATAAATATATATATATTACTTTTTCTTATAATCACATTTTTACTTATACATATATATAAATTATTATAAAGATACATAAAATATAATTTATTACAATGATTGATTGCTTAAAATAAATTCAAAAAAATATATAAGTCTTAAATGTATAGAATTTTCGTAATGGAAATTTACCATGATAACATTGGAAAAACATTGCGCATTTAAATAAAAATTTATAATTTTTGTATTGTATTTTTAAAGCTGGTGTGTGGTTGCTAAATAAATTGACAAAATTTTTTTTTTCGTTTATGTCAAGCCAAATATTATAAATATGTCGATATTTATTTGTTTTTTTCAAAATTCAAATCCGACAGTAATAATATAAAATAATTTCTGATGAATTTATATATAATTAACAAACCGACAAAATGTAATAGCATTATAAAATGTTGTCATTGTGCATATTACAAGAGATCGGTGCATTGTTTACCGGTGGTTAATGCCGGTTTATGTAGTATAGGTAATATTTTGTCGGTTATATATTGTAGTATTAGTCATATTTTATTTTAATCTACAATAAATTTTTTCATTTCATTGTTAGTATTACGTGACAAAAAAAAATAAATAATATTATATTAGAATTAACTTTTTCGATTTGGTTTATACCAATTTTATATTAACCCTGTATTAATTGTATATATATATACATATTTTTCATTGGTGCATAATAAACGAAATTCTTTTAAACATTATAAACGTGCACAATTATTATAAATATTCATATATAAATAAATAACTATATATATATATGCAGAACAATTAATGCGGAAATGAAAACTTTAATTTTAAAAGTTTATGGTAAACGTAAAAATTATGTTTTCTAATAGTTTATAAATTATATAAAGTGAAATACACAATTAAATGTATACGAAAAATGTCAGAAAATTTACAGACTTTATATATACATCATGCTGTCGCAGAGAAAAGTTAAGCAGTAATTTTAAATTCTTCTTTATTCAATTCGAATTGTATAATGATTTTCTTAAAAAATTATAATTGTTAAACGCTATACTTTTCAAATATGTAAATTTAGCTAATATCAGTTTAATAATACAATTTAAGTCGATTAATACATATGAAGCTCTTTATATACAAACGAATAGGGTAGACTGATTGAATTTTGTGCACTACCAACTCATCTTATGAGATGTGATCTATATAATACAAGAAAATATTTTACGAAACTAACTAATATGAATACTTGTTTTCTTGTCTACGATTTAGTATAATCTTCACACTTTAATGTTTCACTTTGATTCTTTTTTAACAAAATATATACAAATGCATTAAAAAGCATAATTATCCAGAGCAATGCGTACTTCTTAGTGTTATTGCTTTAATAAAAAATTGTATGTATATTAATGCATATTAAATAATACATAATAATTTGATAATCATATCAAAAACTTTATTCAAAATAATTTAAAATAATTAAGATAATCAATTCATAATGTATTGATTTATTGATAATAATATTAATATTCAAAAAACATTTAAATCCCCAATATCAATTGTAAAGAATTTATATCAATCTTTGATATTTTCAAACAACTACTTAAAATTCTACCGTTCTCTCCTATAAATAAAAACTTTATATATTTATATATACCAATATCTCTAGAAGATTAATTTACATTTTACAAAATAATTATAAAACCACATCAACTGTTGTGTATGTATGTATTCATGTAAAATGCATGATTCACAAAACGAAATATTTATAATAATTTGTGTTCTGGTTGATTAGATTACATCACACAAATATAAATAAGAATAATTATTATAATGAAATATTGTATATGTTGATAGAGTATAATATATATTATTATAATATGTTCCCATTATGTGTTTACCATATTTAAAGTTAAATATATTTTAAAATAAATATTTAATTATTTTAAATTGTCTTTTGCTATTTGAATGTAAACTGTTTATGATAATTTATAATAAATATTTATTTCAATGTTTATGTAACTATAAATAGAGTTTTCACGTTCATATAATATTAATATATATTTAATATTTGAAAGAAATTTATTGGTGCGATAATTATTTAAATATCCATCATTTTTTTATATAATTTTATGTTGTTTTATATACATCTATACGGATTTATCATATAAGAATTAAAATATTTTAGCGATGATTTGTTATACAATAACTCGTATTTCCCCAAAATGCATTATGTGTTCTTGTGCGTTATATCAATTATATACAATATACAGTGACGATCAAAATAATAGCATCGCATTACATAAATTGGATAGCTAAATTTCACATAAAATCTCTATAACAAATTTTAATGGTAATTCAAAACTTTCGTAGATATTTCACAATTAATGAAAAATTGTTCAATTTTTGTTACTGATTTTCGTTTTTCAAGTAATAGAGTATATACTCTATCATATATAATGGTATTCATAGCTGTTGTAAATGAATTACATATCAATAATTTATCTTTTTTGTGACTTTTTTTTTAAAGTTATCCTAAAAACATTCATTTTTTTTAACACAATTCTAATATATTTTAGATTTTAGATATATTATATAAAATACATTTTTAACTATTTATATTTTGTTTCATATAAATGTTAAATCTATTTTTTCGTATTTTATTTATAAAACACTTTTAATTAAATATTAAAGGTGTGTTTTTGAAAATATAGTTAAATAATAATTTAAAAAGTACATATAGTTTCTTACCGTAATTAAATTTTCTTTTAATAATAATAATAATAATAATAAAAAAAAGTGTGTATTTGCTATATAATGTGTAAATTGTTAATATAATTTAATAATATAAAATAAAACCACATGACAATACGATTTCGTCAAATTTTCTTGTTTTTATTGTGGTGTACCGCATTTATTTATTTTAATTATTTATATAGTAGTATTACCATACTTTAATATAAATGGTATATATGTACAATATTTGATTTTCATTAGCACTGTTTATTTCAATTTCTTTCGTCTTATTTTAAACAATATTGTGCATATTAAATTTACATAAAGAAAAAAGTATGAATGTATTTATTTTTTTTTAATATTATATGGTATGGAATGAAATGATACGGTCAGTGGCGTCATGTGGTAATATCATTATAATTTGGCTGCATAGAGGGTGCGAAAAACCGGTTAATCATATATGGATGATTTTTATACAATTCACTGTTAAATTTACGTACATATATTCGTTTACATTTAAAATCCAGTCAAATAATATTCCAAATGCATCGCAACCATCTCTTCAAATGTCAAATGACGATTTTGATGATTATATTGATTGCAATTTATCTAAATTTTTAATGGTTTGAGATGTTGATGGGTGACATCACTGTGATTGTGGGTAATAAGGAATTATGTTCAAACCAATACCGCTTTAAAAATAGTAAATTCAATTTTATACCACACAATTTAATATAAACATTAATTTTTTTTTCGATTCTCTCTTCTGTACGAAAAATTCGTAATAACGTAAACGTTTATGTTAACAAACTATGGACGAAAAATTAAAAACTATTACAGATACATATTGATATCAAATCAAAGTTATACTTATACTTTATATAGAAAAAGAAATTTCGAAAATTCTATTCACACGTTTCAACCCAATTACGAATACTTTTTGAACAGAAAGTGTATGTACATTGTATTATATATACGCATACATTGGTCAGTAATTAATTAATTAATTAATAATGTATATAAGTTATTTTAATGCGTGCATATGTCATATGTGTAATATATAGTATTGTACTGATAGTATCATTTCAACGATTTAAAACGTTTTAGAAGAAAAATAAAATACGAAATTAAAATAAATTAAATCTAAAGAATTCACATGATTATCTTTAAAATATTTCAACAATTGATGCAAAATAATATATATATATATATATTGTGTTTATCATATGAAATAAAGACGAAAATAAACTCTAATGAAATTTATTCTATTTATAAATTTATATCAATATAATATTATATTGTATATGTATAACATGAAAGAGATACTTCAAACAGAAAATTTATTCAAAATGAAAATCTGTCTTTTAAAGTGAGTATTTGTATATATATATATATATTCAATATAGGTATTATTTATATATAGACACTCGCATATTGTATTGTATAATAGTGTTATATGTACATATTTGAAATCAATTTAATTGAAAAGCTGAAAAGTATAATACACTATAGAAAAAATTTCATTACATCTTTTATAATCATAATTTCGTATATATATTTATAATGTTTTATAATGTAAAATGGTTGGTTAGCAAATCTCTAAGAATTAAAAATTACATTGTTAATTATTATGAATATAATAATATTCTATTTCATGCAAACATATATTTTTGGATTTGGTACAGCTCTTAACACATTATGTAATTATATATAATATATATTTGCAAAACAAAATAATAATATATTAACATTTCTGCAGTAAATACAGACTATATATATTTTTTCAATAAAACACATGTCCTCCCACACACAAATCATATACCATATTAAAAACATAACACACATATTGTTTTTGTTTATTGATAAATATTGTTTACTTACTACTACAACCACTTTTTTGATGCAGTATATATTTCATTAAAAATTAATTAATTTCCATTATTTTATTATATTCCATTTATATTCATATTATTTATAAAAATTTCTGAATTTTTAATTAAATTTAGTTTTTGCTTGTTTGTATATTTGTTATTATATAATATAAATTATTTTGTATTTTATACTTTTATTCATTTATTTTGTTGATATGATTGTCGTCGTATATATAAAAATAACTGATGTTATACAAATAAATATTAAATCAAATATCAATAATTTAAATGTGTATATTTGTACAATCACATACTATACTTAAAATAAGCGGACGTTCAAAGATCGGTTTTTATTTTAAACATACACTAAAAATTTACATATCAATAAAATCCTTCTATGTAGTTACCAGCGTTGACGCAAACCAACAATATAGCCTGTAGGACGACGATCAAGGTATGTTTTGTATGACGATTTAATAAAAAAAGTTGTGCGTCAACGGTAAGCGAATCAACTTTAAATAAGTGCATATAGAAAAAATCGACCTTTGGAGTGTCTGGTTATATTAAGTAGTAAGTGACATATACAAATGTATTCAAATAAATAAAAAATGAAAAATGTTTTATATATTTTGGACAATATATGAATGTTTGAATAATATTTAATACTGCAAAAATTCAGAACTATATTATGAAAGCAAAATATAATAAATAAAATTTTTTCATGGTCTTGTAACAATGTAAACAAAGGATACATCAATCCAAATACTATATATCTATACTTTTCCAGCAGTCTCATCATAATACACTCTCTGTCCCATAACAAACCGGAATGGATTAAAAAACCACAAAAATAAATATTAAATTTTCACATTTTAGTTATAAAAATAAACTCCAACAACTGAAATACATCGATTTTCATGTTCAACAATTGAATCAGGGAATAAAAATTAGTCACACGGAGTTAAATTAAGTGAATATATGGTGAATGATTAAACAAAAAAAATTTGATTATTAGTTCAATTCGGTGCAATTTGTTGCTCATCACAATTGATTGTGGAACAAACTTTGTTTTCACCTATCGTAGACCACTTAAAATTCGATGAATTATTGTTTTCGGTATTCCAAACTTCATTTCGATGAATCTCGCTGCAGCGTTCTTATAGAAATTTTCACGAAATCACGCACTTTTTCATTATTTTCTACAATAAATTGATTCACATGGTCGACCTGGACGTTCATCATTCATAACTTATGGCTTCTCTATCTTCTGTGAATCATTATAAATTTCTTTCAAATAAATAGGATAGACTTCATGAACATAAATGTTTTTGTCTATTTTTATACACTATTTATTATTGGTATAAAAACATAAACTTTCCGTCCGCCTTGTATTATTATATATATCAAACATAAATATGTTATTATTATATTAGCTATAATTTAATAATTCGAATATAAATTACATTTTTAATGTATATAAATGTATTAATAAATCATTTCTCTTATTAATATTTATAAAATAATCTATCTACTCTATATACCTATTAACATTTTTTATTAATTAAATAATAAATATTTCAAGTATTTATAACGTAGAACAAGGTGAATTTGTTGGCCTGGGGTTGAATAGTCCAAAAACTTAAAATCCAACTTGATTGAATTTAAACAAATTTTAATTTGAACCAAATTATTCCCAATTAAATATTTGTATTTATTTTATTTTATTTTTGTAGAAGTTAGTAAGTGTGTCAAATGAAATATTTATATAAATTTAATTAAAGTTAGATTAGATTAATATAAAGTACATTAATCTAATCAAATGAGAGAGGTGTGTTTTATATAGATCTGGCTATTATAATTTAGAGTGGTTAATAATCTATTTGATGAACAAACAAACGAACAAAGTACAGCGCAATGCCTCGACCATGTACAAGTAAAAAAAATATGATAAATTCACTACTAATTAAAAATCTATTAAACACGTCACCTGTTAAATGACGATAAAATCATATTACCCGTAGTTTATTGAAATATTATAGATGATAATTTGAAAACTGTTCCATTCACCCATATCCTCCTTCCTTTTACGGTACATAACTTAAGTATATATGGTATAATTGCAAAAATCTATTTAAATACATTACATAAAATTATATGCACATAATGCACAATATTATTTTATTAATCGTAATTCTTATCAAAATTAACATATACATTTTGAATAAATAAAATATATTTTGAATGATATCATATTTCTCAATGTTTTTTTTTTTTTTTTTCATATATACTACCTAAACCTATACTTACATTTATATAACATACCGAATACTAGTAAAAATATATAATATTATATATAAAAAAATTGCAATGAAATTAATATACAAATGTACCTTTATATCTTTATATTTTTTACAATGTTTTTATATACGAGTATTTGATAAAATCTTATCATTTAATGTGTATATTTTATATGGTATAATATTTATTTATAAACATAAATATATTTACTGTTTATTATTTTTTGCGAATATAAAATAATATATATTGTATATTGTATAGTTAACACATATTTTAATTATAAATTATATATTTTAATTACACAGAATATATACATCAAATATATAAAATCAAATATAGTTGAAATATAAAATATAAAATAAACAATATAAACATTTGTATTATTGTGAAAGTATTAATATTAAAAAAAAACAATAAAATTATACGTATACGTATTTTATTTTATGTTTATTAGTGTTTTAGTGTATGTTTTAGTGTTTTCAATTTAGTGAAAATTTGTGAATATAATATTATATTAATATTTTACTATATGGTACACAACACAAAAAGATATCCTATACCTATAATAACCTTTCTTTAGTTAGAACTATACTGCTTGCAAACGATAACAAAAAAGGATTTTGAATGCTGTTACATAATATACAAATATAATATATATGTTTTCACAATATATACGCTATAACAAATAGAACACATTTATATAAATATATACTCAGTTTATTGAATTTTCCAAAAACCGGAATAGTGTTGTAAACAACATGTCACAGAAAATGGGTAATGTTTATTTTATTATTGTATTTATTTAAAATAATAATGTTTGTATATCAATTAGTTATGTTGTAATTAGAATTTCAATTTATATATATTTTATGTATTACGTAAATGTGTGTACATCGCAGTAGCGGTTCTTCAGAAAATTTTAAATATGATCAAATCATATATGGATATATTTCTTAAAGAATATAAAATATATTTACTTAAAATTAAGTAAAATTTATGAATCGTCTTTTCTTTAAAAAAAAAAATAAAATAATAACCTATTCGAGTTTATTGTACATTTTGAATTAGTTTTATACATCAGTGCTTGATCGTTTGATGTTTTATATATATTTTCTAAATACTTAGTAGCAATTTTCCTTAAATGATTGGAATAAACAAATTAAAAAGCAGTAATAAAATTGTTTAATTTTTTAAATGATAAAGGTTTTTTTTTTTTCTATTTTAACAACCGCCCATGTTATACACATTTGCATTAATATTGTATTGGCAATACATGAATATGATAAATATTTGTGTATGTATTAAATAATTTCATATATTTTTTTTTGTTTATTTTAACCAAACATACGAAAATATGAAAACATTTTATTTATCACTATCTCTAAATTTGTATATTATTTACTTTATAATATATTGCGTATAGAAACAATTATACAAACTCATATAAATCAGTATTATTATTTGTATTTATATTATAATATACATAATATTTTACATATGTATAATAAATGAAAATCGGATTTATATAAAACACCTATATTTATTATACTGTTGAGTTGACTGTTCTCTTATTGTATAATGTATATGGTAAATGTATAACCGAAAAATATTAAAGTTATAACGAAAACTTCGTATAGCTTTAATATTTCAAAAAAAATCAAGCAATTGAAACAAAATATATACATTGACACCGTATGCACAAAGTATTTAACTTTTTGTATTAACAATTATATATTAAAATATATAGTAAATTTAATCAACTTTTGTTATATGATAAAATTATAGCATAGAGGTATATTATTATTTTTGTTTTGGAGTCATTCAAATATAGGCCAGAAAAAAGATTCTTTGACGCAATATAACATAATCTAGTTATACGCATGGATTTTGTTAACAATAGCTATTTTTACAATATTGGTGGTATTACATCCCCGAAAAAAACTTTGAAAACGATGGCTTTAATATCTTAAATGTATACAATATATGTGTGTGTATATATTTATTTATATACGAATGTATTCCACACATATACGTATATAGGGAAAAGTAGGGTTCATTCGTTTTTATAATTATAATAATTTTTTCCTATTAATTATTAAAAAACGATGGTTACAACTAAAATTTTGGCTTTCTTATAATTTAAATGTTAAGTCTATATATGTGTATGTATGAATAAAACTTTATAACTTTGAGTTGTGTAGATTCCATTGAAGAACGTAAATGTGACAAAACTGTCGTCGCCCACATCGGGTTAGTTTGGTTAATTTTCCATTTTTTATGAGATACATTAGTTTTTCTACGTATTTTCCAATGTAAATTTATGCGGTTGCTTTTTTTTTTTTACAATAGAACTATGATTTTTGAATTTAGTGTTATACGTTAATATCCTGATTAGAAAATTTAAAAGGATATATCTTGCGCGGCATAAAACTATTTTTTTTTTACTAATGGTTGAATTATTTGACAAAAAAAATATATATATAAAAAAACGGAAATACATTTATTTCATTACTTAAACTTAAAAATTAGTTTCAATCGTTTCAATCGCTAAAAAAAACAAGTGTACTTACGGTCGTACTCACCCAGCACAAAAGTAAACTAACAGATTGATAGATGAATCGCTTTGACATTAAACTTTATACCAAATTTCTGGAACAACTTTTTCGATGGCGAAAATGCCGCTTCGATAAATGTTCCTCAGTTATCCCTATGTATATAAAATGTATATATTTTTCATTTATATACTATTTTGTATATATACTTATATTATATATATATAGTATAATTTGCCATATATACTATATACATGACTTTGCCAATGTATATATATATATATTGTAAGAAAAACTTTCTATGAATGACAGAAAACTTTTTGAATAATAAAAACATTTTTATTCACCAGATACACAGTACCACGTACAAATACCGTCATTCAATAAAATAGCTTTTTTCGTCATTTGTGTATACCCTTATTGTTATTATTATTATTATTATATATTCGCACTATACATATATTTAAATACAGGCTGGTCCTCATTTCAAGCTATTATACAATACAACTTTTAGTTTGTGCATTAAAAGTAAAATAATTGTTTTTTTTTAAATGTATACGTTAGCCGCAATATTACACCATGGTGTGATTGTACGTGATAAGTCTTGATATTTTGTGAATGTTATTATCGTCAATTCATTTAACATAATACAAAATTTATTTTTCGTATTAATGACTGACTACACGTCGTTTTTGCGCATAAA
Organism: Bibio marci; assembly: GCA_910594885.2. Taxonomy (NCBI): domain Eukaryota; kingdom Metazoa; phylum Arthropoda; class Insecta; order Diptera; family Bibionidae; genus Bibio; species Bibio marci. Next base: position 22,364,143 of record OU343114.1, on the reverse strand, counting down.
TTTCCATAATAAATTTATCATTTCCGGGCTATAAATTACCAAAAATTGTCATTGTATATTAATTTAAATGGGTCACCCTGTATATATACAATATTATACATTTGTATGTATAAAAAATATATTAAGATTGTGAAGGAAAACAATTTCCAATAAATATATAATATATTTGCATATATTTGTACATATAAAAGAAACCAATATCAATAGAAATGTAAAGTATAAAAATTTAATTAATATAAATTTTTAGAAAAATTAATAATATTTATAGAAAGTTTATTTATATTATTGTTATTATAATATAATATAATAAAAAATAAAATCAAATAGAAGAAACTACTGAATTGTGATATGAAGTGTAACATTTATAACAAATTTTTAATACAAAAATGAAAAATATTATAATATCTATATTATTTAGCTAATTTCATATATAAATATACTCGTATATAAATACATATATATTGTTATATAGTTAAACTATAAATTGTGTGTCACAACAATTTATTCTTAAATAATAATTATTTGAAATGGATTGTTAAACAAAACTTTATTTTTATTTTTTTTTTTTTTTTTGGTTTATATTTACGGATTTGTTTAAGTGAATGTGTGCGGTAAATTTAATTATGGATGGATCGATATATATACAATACTTCTTAGTTAATTTCTTGATTAATTTTGAACAACAGATAATCTAAACAATCGATCAAATGTATCAACATTGTACAAAGATCAATGAAATAATTGGTTGTGATTATCATTTTACAAAGTCATGCAGACAGGTAAAAATATAACTATATTCTCACAAGTCGATCGAAATATTTAAAGTTTATTTGAAATCTGAAGTCAATGCATCAACAATTGAGCAAATGAAAATAAATATTCGAGCCGAAATTAAGGTGCAGTATTTACGATTTCCGTTAATCGATTTTTGCAAACGTAGTCTCGTGGTGGAAATTTAGACGATACAGTATGAATTATTGTCCTTGATAAAGGTTTAGTTTTGGAACTCCTTCTATATATATATATTACACAATAATGTATTTTCAATAACTATATATATACGATCCAAATCATCTCTCTGCGTATACTAATTTAATGACATTTTTCTATTATTTAATAAAATGCATATCCTATTTTTTTGATATCAATTGATATTATATATATTTTCAATTTTATTTCATTTAAAATTGTTTTGCATTTTTGAGACTTGTACGTAATAGTAACACTGAAGTGGATTTTTATGAGAAGAAATATTGCAGTGCCGGTGTATGCACTTATCATCATTAGCAACATTTCGAACGTCTGACTTTTCTACCTTTGAAACGGCAATTCACAAATAGTGTTTTACCCAATTTTCAGTGTGTTTTTATATCAATTCATATATGGAAATTAATTTCTTTCTTTTTCAATCATTCCCATTTAATGTAATTAATCTGAAATGCTCCGTTTTGTTGTGTAAAAGTAAAACACATCTTTAACCAATAATGTCTGCGATACTCAATAATTTCATATTTGTTCTTTAACATATTCATTTAAATATCACCATTTTTTAAGCGTAACTTCATCGTTTGTTTCACGTACTTTCATTCTTTCAAATAAAGCAGATTTTCTGCAACAATCTTTCAAAAGTAATCAATTAATTGCTGCATAAAATGAGAAAATACTCGCACCTATATTTATAATGTTTAGAATAACATAAAGACTTGCTTAAAAGTAGAAAAAGCTCAGTTATTCTTCTATAATCGGTTTATTGACTTTTGTGTGTATACTAAAATAAATCTAAACGTTTTGTTTTATGGTATATATATACTTATAAAATTAATTTTATTATGGCACATAATATAATTATATACTAATTCATATGTTCTACGCATTATTCTTAATATAATTAACATATAAAATATTATTTCTTGATGTTTTATTTTATTTTATTCAAATTATTCAAAACATTGACATTTTCTATATAACATAAATTTATATATATAAATGTAAATAAATATATTTATATACACAATAACATTTTATTTTAGTTTCTAATTAAATAAGTAAATACTTTGTCATTTCGTGACTTATAATATTTAATTGTTTCGTCTACAAAATACATATACGATATATGCACATCTTGTAACTAAAATGTATATGGTATATAAATAAAGGTATATATATGTAAATGTAATTTATTTAATACATTTATATAAAATCCTTCTAATATATTATAAGCTATAAAGGCAGCGTATTGTAATATTTATATATACGTGTTCGTTTTACCATATATAGAATGGAGTTTTACTTAAAATTACTTGCTTTATGTTTTGATGTATATATGATCCAAAATGAAATTACTAAATATATACAAAACATGAAAAAAAAAAAAAAAGAAGTTAATACCATCAGACGTTATTTTTCTTCGTCTTTCTTTTTTTTTTTTTTTTTCTTAAATTACATTAGTTTTTAATTTTAACCTTTAAGGCATCTTGTGTCATTTTGTTTGTAATGTGTATTATATATAATATAATAAGAATATGTTGTAAAATATGAGGAAAAAAATGAACATAGAAATAAGTTGTATATTTTAGAATATTTGAGGTAATTTTGTTAATATTAAAATATTATAAATTTAATGTTGAAGCCTGATATGACAACAAACCATGTAGTCTTTAGGCATTCTAAATAATAAAGTATATAAATATATATATATATATGTCTTTCTTTATTATATATACAAAAGATTTATGATTTTTATAAGGATAATGATTGTTGTATTTTTTTTGTTATGTTTTATTAAAAATAAAATGTAATTACGCTTTTCCATTCAATTTTTTAACTGATTGGTATATATACAATACCAAACTTAATAAAGAAAGCGAATAACTTTTTAATATATGTTTTATAATAATATTTATTTTCAGATGGTTTAATATTGTATTGTAATAATAAAAGAATAAATAAATTTAAATTTTTTCATTTGAAATGGAAATAAACACTGATCGCGAAACGTTTACATTTATTGAATGCAAACGTATAAATAAAATGCCTGCTATGCTAACCACAAAGTTGTGGTTTAAACTGTTCAAATAACATATGTTCGGACAGCATATAGTATTCAATTTTATAGGCTTTAATAATGTCATCTCATGTAACAGTACATTGTTAGTGTATAAAATCAAGTGAAATGAATAAGTTCTGTGATTATGCTAATATAGATAACACATTTTTATAAAATATTTATTATGAATTAACTTTATCTATAACCTGTGTGTATTCAATTTTTTATTATTTATTTGTTGCGCGCATAGGCTGCGATAACATTTTCTATTATTTTTATATAATAATGTTTCAAAGATATGTATTTTATGGCAATTGCGTTTATCGTGCAGTATTTCTAAATCTTTTAAATCAAATAAATGTATTCAGTTTTGAAACTATGCTGTGTAATCTGATTTAATAATATAATGTTGTATAGTTTATGGTTTGATATTAATTCTATTTGTATCCTGTGTGGCCCCTATAAAAATGTATATATTAAATAATTTTTCAATTATACAAACGATGAACGATAAATATAATATATATGCGTTCTGGTACAGAGTACAAATTTGAATATTACAATACAGTTTTTTTATTTTTTTTTTCAAATTAAATAATTATCATACTTGATATTTCTATAATTTAGTTCATCACTGTTTTTGACATGCACACACATCATGAAAATTTGTTAAAATATATTAATAATTTTTAATTGAACGAAATATATATATGTATATCTCTACTCTGATAGTATATACCATAAATATATTTCTGTATCTCATGAATTAAATTGAAATAAATAGGATGATTTTTGAGAGCCGTTTTTTTTTTTTTTAATATATTATAAATTTATTTACATTCTATATTAAATCCTTCATTTAATTATGCTATATATATTATTAATATAATATATGAAGTATAATATGCACGAGTATAAGTATGTGCGCATATATATATATATATATTATATTCACCATCAGGATTAATTTCAAATAAAGTTAAGAGGCTCTTACTTAATTTAATTTCCATTTGAATATTATATTCTATGAATGGATGGTTTGGTTATATATATTTATGTACTATATATACACGTAAATTATATATATATATATAAACTATAATAACTATATATATGAAGACTGTATCTGTATAATAATATAACAAATGTCTCATACACTTAGTATACTTACATTATTTATATAAATATGTAACGCAATGGAATATATACCATATATATATATATATAGAGACGTGTATTGTATATATAAATATACATGTATAAAATGTATACTTACTTTATGCACATAACGTATAAAAACTATATACAATAGAAATAGATAGAGAATATAATGGATATTGTATATATATATATATATATATATATACCATATATACTTATATACTTATATAGTTATCTATATACGAATTGACTGGATGACTGTTTATAATAAATGTTGTGTGGATATGGGTATATATGGGTGGAAGGAAACCTTAAGCTGTACTATATGTATGTGGCTGTGTAGTGTGTACAATATTACCAAGATAGTGAAAATGTGTGGTTTTCATTAATTTCAGACTAAAGTCATCAAAGTATAAAAGATAATGTACACTATTATCAGTAATTGCTTAACACAAGCAAGCTCAGGTATATATAATATAATCTACTCTTTATATTGTATATATAATTATATATGATAATACTATATATATTTCATATATATATATGTATATCTATATTATAACACGTATGTGTTACACAATATATATATATATATATACGAGTATACATAGTACATATATATAGTATATATGACAATATATTTAATGATAGTGAGATATTTTGTGCATATCTTGCAAATTGTATTAAATTATATTAACAATACAATGTGTTTTTAAGTGTTGCATATATATATATATAGAAAGAAATAAAAAATTATAAGTAAAAGAGAAAAAGAATACCTGTAATGAAGTTAATTTATACAAACACACAATCTTTTTATAATATCTTTGTTTTGTATATATAAATGGGAAATTTATCAGAAAGTTTTTCTTTTATTTTCTTTCTTTCTTTAATTGTACTTAATATATATGGTGAAATTTATGAGAAAATAATATATTGTAAAATAATAATTTATTTTAATTTTTTGATGATTTTTAATTGTTATTATAAGTATATACAATTTTTTTTCTCATATTGATGTGTATAGAAATAAAAATTATATGTGAATAAATAAATATATAATAAATATATTGATATGCTAATTTAAAAATAAAACAATACGCACTCCAAAAGATATTGTGTTGAATATAAAGTAATTGGGTTTATTTTTTTTTTTTTTAATTTAAAGAATTTTTAATTGTAGACGAATAAATTTTATTTATAATGAGAGAAGGTATTTTTCGAAAAATTTAAAAGAAACATATATTATATGCTAAATTTATTCAATATACTCTTAATATCACTACTGGTGTTGCCGCCCCATATATATTGAAATATTCAGTAATAATACAAACATTGTATAAGATAATTTATTGATATTTAATAAGATTTGTGTTTCAAATATTTCGGTCATATAGAAATTATACCACTATTTGGTTCTTTTTTCAACCTTCTATCGAGTGTAGTATATTTGGGTTGGTTACTCAGAAATACTCCCAATAATTTCCCCATCCACACCCCGTAATATAGTGTATACGTTCAGAACACGACTATTACAAAATATTTAAAACAAATTCATTCATACATTATTCATTGCTAAAATGCGCACTGTATTAACAAAAACACAAAGAATTATTATTTAACATTTCTTATTTACCCTTGTTATGTTCCTAATTAAAATTATAAAATTCAATATTCTAATCTAAATCTAAATTTTAGGCATTTATTGAATAATATCTATATTTGTATAGCATTTATGTACAAACATTTACATTTACCTATAGTAAATAATTCAAATATATCAATAATATTTGAAATATTATATACAAATTTTATGTTATGTTCTTTTTGTAATATAATACATTACACTTTGCCTATAGAAAATGAATGTGACAGGCACATAAAACGAATATAAAATATATAATCTGTCAAATATATCAAAATAAAGTATAAATAATTGATTTGAGATAGGAAAAATTAATATCCTGTTTTAAAATGTCTTGTCGTTTAATTTTTAATTTGTAACTTTTAATATATATAGATTTATTTATAATATAACAACTTATTAATAAAATCAAATATGACTAGAAATTGTATAAAATATGTAATTTTTGTATATTATTTCTAAATTATTTCAATTTAAATAATTTATGTTGAGATACTAATAAATATGTGTATATTATTATTAATAAAAATAAAAGGCGTATGATGTAGTTATTTATTATTTATTATATAGCAAAAGAGAATAGAAGAAAAAATGTTTTAAACCTTTTAGACTGTCCTATGTTAACATTGTTGGCAGCCTTAGATGTCCGTCTAATCTTATTGATTATTTTAGCAAAATCACAAACAATTTTTTATTAAAATAAATTATTTATAGTATTCAATTTCAATATAGAAGAACGTAAATTTGACAGATTAAGATAATGATATTTATTTCTGTTTAAATATCAGTCCTTAAGTTTTTTTTTCGTATATTTTATTATAATTTTTACTATGTAGATTAAAAAAATTCATCTAATTTTCTTTTCAATTAATTTTCTTACATTTATATCTATACAATAATTTGTCATATATATTTGTGATTGAATGTGATTTTAATCAAATGAAATATATTCCATAGTTGTTATTATGTATTATATTGAAATATATGGTATAGCGGCAAAGTGCATGCTATTCCATCCGGCTTTCGATTTCCATACAAAAAATTACTGAATTATCATAATTTTTTCGTTTATGAATTAAACAATTTGATAGTTTCTTGTTGGACGCTTTTCATTCAGATTAATAATGTCTCTGCGTACACATTTCTCTGTATATGTTCATAGAATAGTTAAAACAAAATAAGGCATCTATGAAAGCGTAAAAGTATACAGATAAATTGGTGAATTGTTGACTTTAATATTTGGTAAATGACTAAGAAACAATAGTGGCACTATTGTGGGGCGATCTTTCTATAATACTTGAAACTATTTATATAATAATATAAATACAAAATATAATAATAAATGTTATCTTTTTTTCTATATTTTTCAGGTGATCCAATTTTATCTTATAATAATAATAAAAGCATATCATCAACACATCATTTAAATACTATTAGTGCGGAGAATTTGAATAACACAAATACTGACCAGGTAAATACATTTTTAGTAACATTATTATTATTTATATATAAATATAGATAAAAAGTATACGTATATTATGATGATGTTAAAAAAAACGAGAAGAAATTTCTAACTAGATGCAAATATTTTCATAAAAAATACATTTGCTATTATATGCAAAAATAAATTACCTGTTTTACAATTTTTGGATAAACCTAAAAAATTGATCTATAAAATTTTTTTATGCTAACTTAAGGAATTTATTTGATTATAAAAAGGATGAAAAGAAATACCATTTTATTTACCAATCTTTATATATCTTTCCTTATATGTATATATAGTATATAGTATATATATGTGTATGTATGCGGTTTATATACTTTATTCTTTATGTATATTAAAACTATTTCGTATATGATTTTTTTTCTAAATTCATATATGTACAATATTATATCAAGGAATCGCATCTACGCACGGGACTATATAATATAATGTTTGCATATAGTGGCTTATTTTCGGTTCATTCATAAAATATATATGTATATATATATTTATATGAATAAATCAATGGAAAACCCATATTCTAAATATATATTTATTATCCCTTATAAATATATATATATTATATATTTATGTATAATATGTATAAATGCATAAATATATATTTGTGGTTATGGTATATGTTATATAAAAAGACAGGTAGGTTTATATATAAAAAACATTTTTTCAGGACACTTATTTCATATCTCATATATTTATTTAATTTGAATATATGACCAAAATATAAATCTACAATATATTTAAATTTGAAATTGAATTTCATTGTTGTAATATGTATAAATAAAATATGCATTTTTTTTTTACATTACGTCTGAACAAATTTTACATATACTCGCATATTCGTATATATATATTTATTTCTATATAAAAAATATATGCAAGATAATAATAATTCATTCTGCGAAATGAGGATGTACTATTTTTAAAATATTCTTCTGTATATATATATATATTATATATATGGTTGTCAGGATTGTTCATGCAAATAATTTGATATAACATTGCTATACATACATATGTAAGAATATGAATATTAATAATAAAGAAATGATGTGTTTTGCAAATTATTATTATATATTATTTTTTATTTTTAACATAAAAATGTTGCCATTATATCTTCTATGTCACGGATATAATAATTTATGTTAAAAATAATACAGTATTAAATTTATAAAACTATTTTATAATGTTACAATTTAATAGGGTAAAAACAATAGCTTGTTGTGTTCTCTTCTATAGCACAAGATTGAATCGCCAGTCGTGAATATTTAATATTTATATAAAAAAAAGCTGATTCTATAATCTAATTTGCTACCCAATATCTATAGTACTTTATCCCTATACTTATTATACAATTAGGGAAGCTTTCCCTATACTGATTGCGAATGAGATTGACCTATCTCTGTTACGTTTTATTTTCTATTTCTGTATATTCCATTAAACGTATCATACAGATATGAGTATATTTTAATTCAAATTATATATTTTGTTTCAAACGAAACAATAATTTGTGTTTTACGTCTACGATTTAGAAGATAAAACTTCTAAATGCGACCGACTGTGCAAATACAATTATTCTATTATTTTGTTCAAAAATTTTATCTTATTAATATAGGAATATTTTGTTTTCATATAATTAAGTAATAAATACATAATATCATAGTGATCCTGAATTAAATATTATTATATTAGTATTCAAAATATATTATATAATAATTAAATCGTTACACCAAATGCATAAACATTACCTCTGCAATTCAATCATTGAAAGTACTTAATTTGACTAATTGGTCAATATCCAAACATTTTTCATGTTTTTTATACTTAAATCTTAGACTATAGTTGTGTGCTACATCCAACTATATACGAGTTTCTTTATAATTTGTATAATGCCTACACAAATTATATATTTTTTCTTTCAACGAGACTAAAGTGTTATCCACAACCGTTCCTTGATTGAATTTTGTTACCAATACTAAAGGTAATTTATATATAAATTATCCGCTTATGCATATATAATTATATAACTATTTTGGAATTTGTGTATATGTTTTCTACCATTTGATTTTTATATAGGCTTTATGAATGAAACCACATCATCGCACATAATATAATAATAAATATTGTTGTATATGTTATATTAAATATTGTATAGTTACAAATTTCTTTATATTATTTCTATATATTTTATTTGTATTATAAATTATGCATTATTTTATTTATTTATTTATTTATACCTATATTTATTTACTTATTTTACGATATATAGGTTTTAATAAAACTTGTACGGCGCTTAGCATCATTACAATATCATCCCCAGAGAAAAATAGATGAAGACGATTATAACAACAATACTGACAATAGCATTAACGATACAAATAACAACGAGAACTACAGCAAGAATAGCATAAACAATACAAATAATTATAATAGTAAACATACAAATAATACTGGAAAATATGACACAAAAGAAAATAATAATAATAATCACCTAAGAGAATATGAGCTGTTCAATTATAATAATAGATTACAAACTTTGAAACAAGAAAATATACAATATCAAACATCAAATGATAACGATTTAAATAATGAAAATGAAGTTCAAAAGGCAAATGATAGTAGCAGTAGTTGTACCAGTAGCATTAGTACATGTAGTGACAAAACGAATAATTTGAATGAATATAAAGTTAATATGGGATCAAATGTATCACGGCATACTGGTAAAGGATTATCTGGACGTAGAACACAATCTTCAGGTACATATATATACTATATTATATATTTATATATATTTATGTATTATGCGTTTATATACAGTTTATATAAATTATATTGTATAAATATAAATTTATTTATTTATTTATTTATATGATTTTGTTTTGTTACACAATATACGTTGTATATATAGGCTGCCTGCGTATGTAATATTATGTAACCATATAAACGCGTATATGTGAACTTCTTAATTATAATTTATGAATTCATTTAATGTACTAAATTAATATATATGTCTGTTATATCAAGTATATTTATATTTTATACATATGTGTACAATATATACTATACTTATATATATTGCGTAACTATACTTTTATTTTAATATTATATCTTGTTTTATTATATAGAAGTAAAATATATATATTTATATGTTATATACTATTCGAAAATGTGTATCTATACTATATGTGTACATGTGTTTATATACAATTTTGATGATACATCAGTATTTAGTATAGTATTTAGTACATATTATATAACCTTATATACAGATACACCTATATAATGCAAGGGTATTTTATATTTTATCATCGCATTGGGGAAAATAGATATATTATATCTTATTATTTTTATTATTATTATTATTATTATTATTATTATTATTATGATGAACTAAAGACTACATGATATAGTGGTTTTTAAGTAAGGATAATCGTTCGTCATAAAATCTTAGGTACATATATGTACATTATATGTAACATATTGTATATAGATGCTATAAATACATGGATACGTATTTTATATAGTGTATATTAGCAACGACATTCAAGTTACAATATTATATAAATCTGTAATTACAATATATATATAAATATATTATATATGTGTACCTTCATATTTCTTCTTATAATCCTTTATGTTATAATATATTTTATAATAATAATATAATATATACATTATATAAGCTCGAGCAAATGAAATGTATATAAATAATTTATAAAATCACTATAATTATACACTCTAATATGACTAATTGCAATTTTAATAATGACAAAAGTACGATATTTTATAATTTTTTTGTTATTTATTTATCTATTTATTTTTTCCCGCTTTGTAAGTTATTTATTTGTTAAATAATTTATAATAATGTAAATTATACAAATTTTGGATTTGGATTTATTTTAATTTGCCGGAAAACTTCTTATATACCATTTTTGAGCAGTAAAAATTGTGTTGTTGCATATATAAAGTATTCTCCTAAAATACTTAATCATAATGTATTGTTGGCGGACAAAATTATAAGCAAAATCAATATGGCTTTGTTAACATATCTTCAATGACAATAATTTGATTTTGTATTATTGATTTAACATTACGCCTATAATATTCTTTAACATGATCTTTAACTATTCAATACATATAAAGTGCCATATTCTTAAAATATAATATATCTAATTATTTTAAAAAAATTTCATAAAAAATTCAAGGTAGTGTAAAAAGTATTAAAAACACAGCAAGTTTTTTATTTTTAAATGAACGTAGATTTATTGTATATTTTCGGCGAGAAATTTTTTTAATTATCATAATTTGTTGCCATATATCATTTTTATTTTATTTGTTTTGGTTAAATAATGTAATGTATGTGGGGATACTTTATTTATTATTTTTTTTTTAAATCTTCATGAAATATTATACATTTATTTTGTACGATTTTTCTATTAATATTTTTATGCAGAATTGCAGCACTATATAAATAATAATATATTGTGTTCAAAAATATTTTAAAATGAAATAAAAATTTTATATTGTGTAGTATTATAGAAAAACATTTTATTTGTCATCAAATAACTCTTTATTATACGTGAATTGTGTATGATATCTATTGTAATATAATAGAATATTACACAATAAATATATAGCACATTATTGACAAAATTCCAATAAAATTTTTCAACTAGAACAATAGAATTTTAATGTATATTTTCTGAATATTTTTTTATAACAATAAAATATACTACAATTTATGTATGACAAATATTCTTTCTCTGAAGTCTAGAATCGTCGATCTAAAATATTCATTCATGTTTACTTTATCCATTTGGTTGGTATATTCATTTTCAATAAATTGTCTCTAATATACACATGGGATACATTCACAATTTGTATAATGCGATATGATAGTATTTTGTGGTAATATATATATAGAAAAATCTATTATAAATATGTGTGTATTGCCATGTGTTTTTATCTTATAATACAATAGACATATAATAGGTACGTTTAACCACAAACAATTTTAATGTTTAACAGACGGTGCAGTACAAAAGAAACACGTAAAATAATATAATTTGCGATTTTAAAATATGATACAACACTACATCTATTCAAATTCAAATACACTCTTTGGCTTTTTCATTATGTTTTTATGTGTGCATTTGTATGTTGTCTTGTGTGTGTTATGAACCATTTTGAAGCAAATATTCAAGTTTTTATATTATACATGGTTCTCTCACAGTATCTCTTTATAATAATGGTGTCACATCGATGTATCGCCTAATTAATAAATAAACAAATGATTTAACATGGTGAAAATTATGTTAACATTACCATTTTATACCATAAATTTGTTAATGTTATTTCCATAAATTTACAGTCTTCAAACCTTCTGTGCTAGATATGTAAAACAATATCTATAATAATAATATGTCTCCAAACACTTCACCGATACAAAAACTTGTAACTACTTTAAAAATAATTAAGAAACTTATTGAAAAAAACAATATATATTTTTTTAATTTTTTTTTGAGTCACTATAACTTTACTGAAAGATTTTGTATCGGTGAAGTTTCTATACAGAGAAAAATATTGTTCTACATCTCAAGTATATAATTATATAAAAGCTTTACATATTATATTTACATATGTTGGTGGGTATCTGGCAAGCTGTATTATTTGTGGTTTCACTATATGATTTTTTCCATATGCATATATTTGTGTATAGATAGTCAGATAATTAGTAATGCATATTAGATTTATGAAAAATTTTGTTCGTGATTTAATATTATTTTTTTTTTTTTATTGTTTATAGCTTTCATGAATTTATAAAATATTCTCTTGGTATAAGATAAATTGATATTTTGTATCATAATTATATGTAATTTGAATGAATTTTAAAATTAAAATGTGCTCGTGTATAATATGTATGGTAAAATAAATTGAATAGAAATCAGGAAAATTCAGTTCAAACTAAAATCGCGGTATAGAAATGAATAAATAATATGTTTTGTTTTTGTATATGCTTATGGATTAATTATGAAAATATATATTTTACAATATATCTTCTCTTATATACTGTACATTAAGAAATTAATTAGTTTCAAAATTGTATAATACATACATGATCACAAATAATTCGGATTGGTGCAATAAAACAGAACAGAACACTAACATCGTTTGATGGAATTCTATTTTATTTTAACATTTCCACTAAATTCTGCATATTTATTACTCTATTTACGATTTCTAAACTACTAAAATTATTTCATTTTACGATATTTGCAAAGGACTACATTATTGCTTAAAAAGTATAGGCATTTTATTTTGTTAAGTGTGACGTGAATGAATTAATGATAATCTGGTCGTTTAACAACATCGAAAACTAATGAAATTATGTACAACAAAACCAAATTAATTGTGATGCAAAATCATTAATTAACAATTCGTAACATATGTACATCTTTTGGATCAATTACATGTAAGTTATTCGAGAGATGATTAGACCATATGGGTTTTAAAACAGATGTCACTAAAATATCATGAAGATTTCGAGGTAAATGTTTAAACAGCATTGCATCGATTAGCGAAATATCGAAAAAGAAGCTGATTGTGATACCAAAAATGTTTATCGTAGGTGGTGTTTGTTATATTTATAACATTTTGGTATTTTTCCTGATTCCCATATTTCCATATTTTGGGTTAAGATTATTTATGAAAGCAAAATTTTTATAATATTATTCTCAATTAAAAAATTCATATAGTATGCGTATAAAATAAAAAAAGAAGACTATCTTCTTTTGTCACATACTACGTTAATGAATAATAAATTACAAAAATACTGGAATATAAGTATACTATAAATTAAGGTATTCTGTACCATATATATTCTTTATTCATATATATAATATATATTATAGCAAGGCAATATTGTAAGGAAAACGGAAATTATAATTTACTATTTGATGAAATGTTTTATATATGTTTGATAAAAAAAATATAAATTTGATTTTGTCATACCTCTAATTAATTTATATTGTAAGTGACAGTATATAGCTTATCCAAAATATTGTAATGCTATTGTAATACTAAATTTAAATTTATCAAAATCATGTCAATAATATCTGTACCGGATTGAAGTCATCACGCGCAATGTGATATTTTATCCGGAAAAGATAAAATTTTGTAATTTGTGTTATTAAATATATTACAAAAATATTCTGCTTTTTTTTATTTATATATTTCCAAAAATGATCGGTTTTATCAATGCCGTAGGTGTTATTGCCTATGAAATCATGTTATAACAATATTTTCCCATAATAATATTATTTTTTACCTTTTTATTTATGGTATACATATATATTCTGTTTTTACAATTGTTAAATTGAACCAATTTTATTGTTATAAATTGTATCTCATTAATTGGAAATACAAATACCATATATAATTATTTGAAACAATATTTTAGAAATTACTATAATAAAGTCTTTATGATTTTCGTTCAATTAAAACTTATACTAAATACAATAATGCATATCAGAATACATCTATATACGTGTACTTATATACTTATATGAAAATGAAACGATGAAATGAAACACAAATTATATTATAGTTATATATACGGTGATAGTGATAGTATTCATATCGTGACTATAATACATGTGTATATGTTCCAATATATATGATTTAAATATAAGGTTTCATGATTCAATAATGATGATTGATTTTTTATTTATTTATTTTTTATTGTGTAACGAGGACAGTTTGGCACATTATTGTTTAAGGAAATAATAAACCTTTTTTACTGTTAGCTCGAAACACTAACTTTAACGATAATCAAGTTGCGCGTAGGCGTAGGTATAATCATGTAGGAAAAGCTCAGTTTTTCAACAATCTCGACGTCAACCTCAAAACGTATGTTCTGACACATTGATCTTGAACATTCATCTGTACTTAAACTTTGATGTTAGTTACTGATAAACCTTTCATATATTGGTATTTTCGATTTCATAAATTTTATAAATTTCCAATCTTTTGTATAAAATAAGTTTTTAAATTGATTTACGCGTTTAAAGATTTAGTCAATTTTCTATTCGATGGCAGTGAAAATTCTATGAAATTGTGAGACTGTATAAAATGAACATCCAAATGATATAAAAAAAATTTATATATTGTTTAAAATTTATATATTTTAATATGAAAACGCTTTTCACGCTTTGCGTCACTGGAACTTTGATGATGGCAACCCATATTGTAATCTATATTGTTAGAATTATTATGTAATATTACTTTTCTTCACATTGTATTTTAACAATTTAAAAACTATACATACATATTTTAATTTTATATATACATTATAAAAACATTACTATAAATATAATATTATAATATATATATATATATTTATTGTAATATTGTAGGTGATTTATGCAATGAAACCAATCAAACACCAAATGGTTCATATTACACACCAAATAATAAACGAAAAACTGCTGAAAATGGTAAGAAGAAAAACAACAATGTTATTCATGGTGGACATAACATAAATAATCAACATAGTTGTAGAAACGAAGAAGAAGAAAATACAGCTGAATCATGTACTATTAATACGAAAAATAAACTAATGATGGCTCCATTGTGTGTCAGCAATAAGGATAGAAATAAATTTTCTGGAAGTTTGCCTAATCATTTAGATGATGTTGAGAATCCATTAGATGATAATAGTTGTAAGTATAATATTTATTGAATAACATATATTTATTATTGTTTTTTTTTTTTTCTTTTACTTGTATGTATTTGTATTGATTTTCTTTTGATTTTTTTTTTAATTATAAAATTAATACAAATATACATTTTACAATAAATAATAAATCGATAATCATTTATTTGTGCATATATTTAAATTTGCTATTTATTACACAATATATATGATTGTTTATTTATGATTACGATTTTTAATTGTTTTAATTATTAACTTTTCTATATACGTAAAATACTATTAAAATTAAACTTTTAACAAATATTAGTATATTTTTAAACCAAAATGTAGTATTACATTATTGCATGCATGTATATGTGCATATATTAAGTAACAACTATATACCAATCAATAAATAAAATAACTTATATTATCCATACGGCGACCGTAAATGTATATATTGAAACTATATTGTATTATATATACACGATTTATGATTAAACAGCATGCAAAAGTGTAATAAAATTGTAATATATGAAAAATTGAATGGTGATATATATGCATGAATAAATTAAAAATAATTCATTTTATAGTAAATTAATTTTTATAGAAAAAAAAACACACATGTGCATATATATTGTTTTTGTTGGATATACACTAACTCATTCTGTAACATATTGATTTTATTCAAAAAATAGTATGTATAACTTTTTCCATATGATGTATTATTGTAAATATTTTCCATATAAACCTATATAATGTATAAAAACCGAATTCGTATAACATTATAATAGTATTCCTATATAATACATATAATACACAAAGTGATTATGCATATTCAGTTTCAAACTTTTAATGTATTTTTTCAGAAATTTTCATTAATTTTCATAATATAAAAATATAAATCCTTGATTTTTTATTTAACATAAAAAAGGAAAATTTTTAATTATATAAATTATATATCATATATTATATGCAAAGTATATGCATAAATTTGTATACTATATAATACGTACGCAAATGCACAGCTATTATAATATTTAATATAAAATCAAATTTAAATTTAAAAGAAAACGATGCTTCATTTTTCCTATTATCACAAGTGTAGTATGATTTATTATAATAATGTTCTTTAATGTTTATAGCATATGCATTTTTTTAGTATTTAATATTAAATAATTGTGCAGATAGTGTAACTAATATGTGATGTGAAAATAAAATATTTGCGATATAAACATAATTATATTTTATTAATTTGGATACATTATTTTATCATGACTTTTCAAATCTTACTTACACTAATTTATGTACTTCTGAACGAGATAGAGTATGTCAGAATAATATTGGACAAATATAATTGCACCGATATATTAGCTTTTTCTATATATTTTCAAAATTAAGTATATAAAATATTTTTCCTTTAAATTATTTTTTGGTTAACAAACTGTTAATTTATGTGAACATATTACATAAAAACTAAAATATTGAGTTGAATTTATAAAAAATGGCAAAAAAACCTACACCATTAATTTGAATTCTTTCCATATTTTCATCAGTTTTAGATGTTAATGGACGCGAAACGGTTTTTAATACAACATTTTATGCTAACTCTTTGTTGAATAATTTTTTTGGTATTAAAAATGAAATATTTATACTGTCATATCAAACTGAAATTGGGTGCGTAATGGAAATCACTTATATTTACCAATAACTCTGTTTATCTTGTCCATTGTTAACTAATTGCTTATATAAAAATAATGAAATTAATGAATTATATTACGATAAGTGAAGATCGGTGAATTGTTAATGTACAAACTTGAAATAAAAATCTCAAATTACTTATTAAAGAAAATGAAATTTTAATTCGAAAAACTAAATTTATTTTTTAATATTATAATATTTGTTATAAAAATATTTTAATCTTACGTAAGTTTTCAATTTAAATTTATTGTGTACATAAAATTATTTCCAGTAATTTAATTATTTCCTGAGTGATTAAAAATTATTAATTCATAAATCTTACATCGTACATATACTACATATCGTTTATATATTATGCATATGTACATAACTTTGTTATCAGTTTTTCAGTATATCATTTATTTATATTATAATATTATACACATAACAGTATACTGTTATTTGATTATGGAATGAAACCGTATATGCCAACAATTTATACATTTATTTTAACTATACAGTATAACAAATACAAATATATATAGGAACAAAAACCATTAAATCATTTTGAAAAGAAAAAATATAAAATAATATTTAACCAACCAAGTGTTAACATAACAAAAAGAATCTATTTCCTTTTTGTAGTTCACAATTACAACGATAACAATAATACATTAGATGAAGTTGACTACGTGACTACAAAACCCCAAATAGACCAGCAAAGAAAACAACAATACCAAATAGAAAATTCACCATGCAATAATAGTAATAATAATAATAATGGGAATAATAATAATAATAATAATAATAATAATAATAATAATAATACAAATAATAGCGAAAAAGAATCTACTTCGTCTTCTACTAATTTGGGAAACACGTTCAAAACCAATCATGGTAAGTTTTATATATATATAGAACGTATATACATAATACATATTATATAATTATATACACATATATATACATATACTCCTACACCTATATATATTATATATAAGATTTTTCGTATGTTTTCATTTAATGCATACAATACTTTCTTCATATACATTTGTGATTTTCGTTATTTTTGTAATTTAATTAATTTTATAATAACTTTATTTGAATTTATTTTCTATACACCTTATTTAAAGTGATAAAATAGAATATATATTGTATATAAATTAAATAAAATATGTCAAATAAATGTGTGTATGTATATGTAAATAAAAGATTAATTGATAATTTGCCTTCTTGCAATCAATGTATATATATATATATATGTATGTTAACAGATAATAGACCAGATATTCAACTTAAATTGCCAATAAATCGAACAAATTTCGATGTAGGTTGTGATCAGGGTTATGGTTCAGAACGTTCACCAGAAGATGAACATCCACCATCTTTTCCGGTTTTACAATCAACAAATCAGGCATATCAAACGGTATCACATGAAAATCCCCAATGGGAATATGACAAACAAAATGAATATGATTATAGTTTTATTACCCAAGGTAAGAGAAATCTAATATCAAAAAGATTTTTTTTTTCCTATATTTATAACCTTGTTGTATTTATGTGTTATATATATATATACCCTCCCTAACCCATCATATATATTGATATTTATATATATATGTATATAAAATAATAAATGCTATGTAATATACGCGTCGGTCGTAAAATAATGAATATATGATTTTAAGAATTCAAAAAACGTATAATCTTATATTGGTGTCAAATAATCCATTACTCAAAAATATATAAAAAATTAAACTTATATTTAGAAAATATTGTGCAAATATGCACTATATAAACAGTATTATATATATATGTTCCCATTGGAGCTAAAATATGTTGGTGACTTGTGTGCGATGGGGATGGTGGTATATGATGTTATTTTAAAAACCATATATATATACATATAATTAATGTAATGGTAAAAAGCTTTTCTTTACCATATGTTCTTGAGTTGAATGTTTTATGAGAAAACTTTGATGAAGGAAAAAAATATATATTTATATATTATTTATTATATATAAATAAACTATATACTTATAAAACATGAAGAAGAAAAACAAAAACACAAAAAAAAAATTCGATTTGTCTTAACTGCGTTTTCGTTTGTGATAATGGTGTGTCCGAACAACAACAAATTTTCACTATTTGTATATATATAACCACACATTATGGGAACAAACCGAATGGCATAAGAATATGGTCTGGTGTATCTCTATATGTATTAAACTTTATGTATTGTATATATATAGTTGTGTATATGTGTGTTGTATGATATCATTTAGTATATTTTATATATACAGATACTCTAAGACGAAATCAAACACTTAAAGTAATAAGAAAAAAATTTAAATTTTCATTGGTTAAATTGAGAAAAAATAAGTTGTTGTTTTCTATTAAGATTTCACTGTGTATATCTATACTTTAATTATTAAATAAAATTCCAAAATCTAATAAATAATATAGTAAAAACATAAAAGTAAAAGTGAATCTTTTCAATCTTATTACGGTTATGCCAATAAACGAAAAAAAAGATAATTGTAACTAATAGATAAATATTAATTTGTTGCATTATTCAGAAATAGATGATTTTCTCTGAAGGTGCTTTGTGTATATTTTCTGACAAAAACACGCACATTAAATACAAAATTAAAGTGTTTCTTTAAAAAATTAAAACTTTAGTTATTGTTCCATTTCCATTTCGGCTATCTGCATTTGTAATAAATATAGTTCCATAAAATATTCTTTCTATGAGAAAAGCTCTTATATAATGAGTAAAATATATATATTAAATAAGAAAATCATATTTAGAAGAAATAAAAGAAGAAAGATTATTTCAAATTGTATGTGTGTGTATATACAATAATATATTATTTAGTGATTTATCTTTAAATTGTATTTAATTTAGTTTTTTTTTTTTTTTTTATTTATATTGTTTGTTTCTTTTGTCGTTGCTTTAGTTATCAAAAAATAAATAAGATTACTTTTTTTGTGTTTTTAAAAAAATAATAATACAATTCTTAAATTTGATGTATATTTAATTAAAATTTCAGATTGTTGCTTTTCTGTACAAGTTTCAAAAGGACCACGTGGCTTAGGATTATCTGTATCGGGTGGAATTGATTCAAATGCTGTGTTTCCAGGATTAATACGTATCAAACGTTTATTTTCACATCAGGCCGCTTGGTCAACGGGAATGTTACAACCCGGTGACATATTACTAGAAGCAAATGGAATTTGTTTAACTGGTTTAACAAATAATGTAAATATATAAATTAATTAAATAATAATTCTATTGAAAAATACAACTATATAGATTTTATAGAACAAACAATAATATTTTAAAATTCAAATATATGTACGAGTATATAATATAAATAAAACAAAAATATAATTATAGGAAGCACTGGAAGTACTTCGTACAACACCAAATTTAGTTAATTTATTAATATGTCGACCACATGATGAACAATATAGAAAATTATCGCCACCAACAGAACCACCAAAACCTCCACAAAGAACGCATCCAAATTATTTACCATTAGAACCATTATCACCGATTCATACAAATTTTACTGGGGTGAGTTTACCATTATTTTATTTGTATTGTATTTTTCTTTTATGCATATTATATATTTGTATTATTATTTAATATGTAATCCATATAATAATGGAATATAAAACAACAACAGCAAAAAAAAAAATAAAAACCATAATGAACAATAATTTCTCGTTAATGTTTTTGTTTATGTTTTGGTTAATTTAAAATTCCAAGTACACATTTACAAAAAGTCTTATTATCTGTTACATTTTGTGTATTTATATTTTTTTATAATCAAATAAATGTGTATGAATAAATTTTTGTTTTCTTCATAGGAATTTGAAATAATTTTGGTAAAACAACAAGGCTCATTAGGTTTTACATTACGTAAAGAAGATGAATCAGTTTTAGGGCATTATGTTAGAGCTTTAGTTAGAGTACCAGCAACAACTGATGGACGAATAAAACCAGGCGATAAAATTGTTGCGGTATGTTTATTTTAATTATTTGTATAAGTAAAGTATGAGGTTAATTTGAAAATTCACGTGTAATTTAATGAAAAAACCTTTTTTTTTGCTTTAAATTATCGCATATAGGCATTTGTTTTAGTCACCGATTGTTTCTTTTATATAATATAATGATTAATTTATTCACTTTACTTATAACGCGACAACACGTCTGAATATGTTTTAAAATAATCGAAAATTTCACAACATTCTGATGCTTTGTACGACACCAAGTATGACTCATACCATGGTAGTGCAATCTCATATAAAGAAATATTGCATGTTTAAATTTTATAAAATAAAATTTTAAACCAGCACAGAACGAGAGGTACTGATAATATGAATAATATTGCTCTTCCGCTTGTTTATATTTAGTTTGATTATATATATGCAACATATATGTTATATTTGCCGTCATATTACACATATGTTAGCACATACATATATTTTCTATATTGCTAATATATTTTTATTCACAAATACATGCGTTTCTTATTTAACACGTTGAATGTGTGTTTGTAGTAATTTATTTTATAGTTCATTTATATTTTATTTTATTTTCGTTCATATTTTTGTTTTTAAATTTTTATTCATATGTAACAAATAATCATTGATATGCAGCAAACAGCAGAATTTGAAAAATTTTGAGATTTAATTTAAAAATTTTCTTATCTTATTTGAGAATTAAATATTTTTTTGTTAATTATTTGAATAACTTTAATAGAAATTTATCATTGTTTAGATAGATAGTTTATTAAACTATTAAACAAAATTTTTGGCTAGGATTTTTAATATTTTATTTCAATTTGAGTATTTATAATATGGAAAATAATTCTTTTAGAAAGCGTCGGTCTAGCGCGTATTGCGTAGTGAAATCATGTAAACGATCAAGCTTTTCGGGTCAGCCTATTATATTATTTTCATTTCCTAATGATTATAGAAGGATAATATGGGCATCGAAGTGCTAAATATCTACGAGCGACGTTTCTAAATATACTCGAATCTGTGACAAACATTTTGAGAGAAGGTTCTATGGTCAAAAGTACGCATTGAAAACAGCAATTCCGACATTGTTTTAACAATGATTCAGATATTTATAATTTTGTAGATGATCCACCGGATGTTGGTTGTTTTAGAAGTATTTGTGAAAAGTATGTTCAAACAATAGGATCTGTTGTTAATAATGAACCTGATAAAATAATATTTTGTGATAATTGTATCAAAAAAGAACAAAATGAATTGTACTACAGACGGCAACATAGTGCAGTTTATAATGAAAACATTAAATTAAAAAAGCAATTATTATCAAGCTAAACAATCGTACGTAATTTGAAACTTAAATTAAAAACGGATCGAAATAAAAAAATTATATTAAAATGAAAAAAAAACAGAATCAACGCCGAACTAATCAAAATTCACAAAACATTTCGCAACTCGCTAAAGTGTTAGGATTAAGAGAAAACAAACTTGGTTTAAAGAAGAAAAATTGCTTGCGCAAAGTATTTTTTTGAGTTCCCCGCGTAGTTACAGCTTACTTCGAGAAAAAATGCAATTAAATTTACCTTCCGTGTGTAGTAGCTATTTTGTATTGATAATTTAAATTGTATTAATCGCTAATCTAGTGGCTATTTTAAAGACAAAAATATAAAATAACTTTTTTATAAAACGGTATCAAATAGGGTAACGTTTAATCATTAGTTATATATTTCGAAAAATTAAAGTAGATGGTATCGTGCACTTGACGAGATAATACAAAACGTATAATTATTGAAAATATATTTTGTAATACGTACTGAATATAGTTGTTATATAAATTTAAGTGATAATAAAAATCATACGAATAATTTAAGAATTTTAGTTAAGAAAATACCATACGTGAGATCTTTACAAAACTAGTCACCAATCAAAAATGGCATAAATCTGCAGAACATTTCACAATTAACTGATATTTTCAAAGATGATAATACTTTAAATAAAGAAACCGTATTAGTTTTTGATGAAATAGCAATTAGACGTGATTTACAATATAATGTTAATTTAGACGACATTATTGGTTTTTCTGATGATGGGGTTCACAGAAAAAAAAGATTTACCTAAACATGTTTGCTTTTTCATGGTCCGTGGTTTACACAAAAAATGGAAATATATTATATCATATTTTGAAGACAGAAATATCAATGGCGAAAAATTGAAAGAATTATTGTTCCAAAATATTGAAATTGTTACTAAAATTGGTTTGAACATTCGTACGGTTACATGCGATCAAGGTTCAAATAATAGAAATTTGTTTCAAGATTAGGTATATCAGCTGATAAACCATACTTCCTGTATGAAGAAAAAAACATATATTGCGGGTATGATGTACCACACTTGATTAAATCTTTTAGAAACCAACTTATAAAGCACGATTTCAATACTGAACACGGTACAGTATCTTGGAATATAATTACAAAAATGTATTCGTTAGATCTACAAGGACCAACTCGAATGTGCTCTAAGCTCAATCAGAAGCATATTTACCCTAATTCATTTGAAAAAATGAAAGTTACTTTGGCTGTTCAAATTCTCAGTAATACATGCTCTGCAGTTATTAAAACATATGGAATGTGGGCACTTTACTCATTGTAAGGATGAGCTGTTGGCACAAGCTTATTTTTACAAAAAATTAATAATCTCTTCGATAGCTTGAATAGCAATGTTATTACTGCGATAATCCAATTATAAATAAATACTCAAATTGAAATAAAATATTAAAAATCCTAGCCAAAAATATTGTTTAATAGTTTAATCAACTATCTATCTAAACAATGATAAATTTCTATTAAAGTTATTCAAATAATTAACAAAAAAATATTTAATTCTCAAATAAGATAAGAAAATTTTTAAATTAAATCTCAAAATTTTTCAAATTCTGCTGTTTGCTGCATATCAATGATTATTTGTTACATATGAATAAAAATTTAAAAACAAAAATATGAACGAAAATAAAATAAAATATAAATGAACTATAAAATAAATTACTACAAACACACATTCAACGTGTTAAATAAGAAACGCATGTATTTGTGAATAAAAATATATTAGCAATATAGAAAATATATGTATGTGCTAACATATGTGTAATATGACGGCAAATATAACATATATGTTGCATATATATAATCAAACTAAATATAAACAAGCGGAAGAGCAATATTATTCATATTATCAGTACCTCTCGTTCTGTGCTGGTTTAAAATTTTATTTTATAAAATTTAAACATGCAATATTTCTTTATATGAGATTGCGTTACCCTGCTCATACTCAACTTAATCATGTACCAAAGCATTCACATTTTCTTCACATTTAATGATTTTGGTAGTTCATTATAACCACATATCTTCACGAATATTATTCAATTGTAATTAATTTGTTGTAAGATTTATACACATAATTCTTAGCATAACATTTTTTTATCATTAAGGCAAGACATGCGGTGCATGATAACTTAATTTAATATTGGCTCAAATTGATCATGAAATGTTGATACAATCTTAGTTCAATATATATCTCCGTCATGCCTATATATATAGATGCCAGTAGAATTTTGATATAGAGAAATTGAAAAAGTACGGAAATTCTGGGCCACAGTATGTTCCTAATATATTTGTTTTTAAATCGAAAATTTTAACAAAACAAATTTTAATTACTCTGTTTTAACAAATAAATAAGCAATTTAAAAAGTATATAACATTTTATATTATATATTACAATTAATTAAAAATAAGAGATAAATAATTTGTAATGTAAAAATATATACGAACGTTGAAAATAAAAACACTAAATTTATATAATTATCGCACATAAATTTTCAAATATGTATTATTTTTGTAGTTCCACAAAAGTGTATTACGTCTTACCAGTTACCAACAATATACAAACAACATGGCCATATATATATACTTACATTTATAAAGAATATTAATGAATTCTCATTAAATAACTAAAAATAAAGAAAATCTTTTACTTAACGAAATTCTATAATAATACGAGTATAAATATAAAAGTAATACATCCCTATATAATAGTTATTTATTGTTTGTAATTGTAACAATATATATTATATAAGTCCCTCATTTTTTGTAATTTGGTAGTAGTTAATTTTCATTTTAATAATTTGGATTTCCTCTTTATATAAACTTTTATTGTATAATACGTATATACTATATAGTCATATGTTCTGGAATATACACAAATTCCTGGTAAAGTTTTTTAATACCCTTTTATCACATGCATTCATAAGCCGTATTATTTTTTCTTCAACGATATATACTATCTCTTTATATATATATAATACTTTATGAATTGTACAGTAATATTATATTTCATTCATCGTATTTCCCAGATATATACCTTTCAGATGATGAAACGAAATTACTCTATAAAGATATTAAAATTATTTCTATTTTTTATCACATACTTATTTTTAAATTAATCTTAAATTATACGGCGCTACTTATGAACTATTTTATATATTTTGTACAATAAAAGTTATAATACATACAGTTAATATTGTAATTGATGTCATTTTAAATTATATATACACTATAATAAAGACTGTAGCTCTGTATTACACGTTATAACATGTATATAAATGATATATATATATATATATATATAGTATATGAGAATTGTTCAGTTTTCAATTACATTTTTAATGAATGTTAAAGTATTAATTTAAATATACTCTGCTTGCACGTTCTGTGCCATTTTTATTTTAAATTATAAACATTTTAAAATTTTATAGTAAACGTATTTGCTGTCCTTTCTTTAGTTACACTAATATATAATGCATACAATAAATGCTGTGTGCTTTAATTTTCTAATTGGAATTCTTATAATGAAAGTCAACAAATTAATTAATCAAATTGTTTATATATATTTTACTATAATTTGCTAATGTTGTCCAAAATAAACAAACATATATATATATATATTAATAATAATACCATCACCATCCATATATAGGTAAACGATATTCCATTGTGTCCAATGACACATGAAGAGGCTGTGATATTTTTAAGACAAGCTGCTGATACCGTAAAATTACGTTTATATCGTGATGAATCACAAACACCAATCCAATCGATGTCACCGATAAATTGTGAAAATAAAACAATTTGTAGTTCAATTAAACCAAAGATGTGTTTACGGTAAAATTTATTATATAAATATATAATTGTATTATTTCCTTTTACTATACACTTTAATTTATATCTTTTTTTGATATTTATTTGGTTTCACATTTGTTTTTGTTTGCTGTATATTCTATATAAAAAAAACAGACCTGAAGCAATAAATCTATTAAGTGATTTAGCTTATAGACAAAAGAAACAAAGTAATAATATATCTGATTCAACTTGTTCTTCATTAAGGTCATCAATAAATAATAATAATAATAGTAATACATCACCGCGTCGTTTAAAACGTGGCAATAAAACGAACTCAGGCAATACATCATCATATAGTGATACTGATAAGACTGATTCAAAAAGTATAGATACACATAAAATACAATTTTTATATTATTGAATAAGTACTAAAATTTCTAAATAATAAAATAATATAATTTATTTAATAAAAAGGTTTCAATTATCCACAATATATTGTAACAAGTCAACCAACATCGGTTTGTTCCGATTCGGAAACATCAACAATTAGTCAAAATTCATTTATGATGATTCAACCAATTCCATCATCTAATTTAAATGACACATATACGTGTAATATAACAGAAGACTGTAGTAATAATACAGATTGTAAATACTTTTTAGAAGATAATTTATGGAAAATGCCATGTAATAATGATGATTGTAATTGTGATGATAAATTAAACCGTCCAAGTTTTCTAGATTTAGCTGGTACTGTTGGAAATACACCAATTATATCTAGAAAACCAAGATTTCAATTTTCTGGTACAGTAAATTTGGAAATTACAAAGTTTATATCTTTAATTATTCATAATTTTCTTTTTTTCTTTCAGTTGCAGCACATTCATATGAGTTAAATAATTTAGATAACGAAGCATTAGATGCTCCAATTTATACAATATCACAAACAGGAAATAATCCAAACACATCGAATAATTCAAATACTAATAATAAAAATAATAATAATCTTGATGATTTTACAAGTTTACCGTGCGAAACATTTTTGGTTGCATGTAAAACTGAAAAAGAACTTATTAGTTCAGGTGATGATACATTTTGTCATAAAAATCCAATTTATCAATCGGCACATGTACAATCAGATGGAACGAATGTTGAATGTTTACAAGGTGTTAAAAAAGTTGAAGGTAAGTTCATTTAAATTAATTATTTTTCTGTTCTCGTAGGAACGCGTAGGGATTTTAACATTAAAAGTTGAAATCAACTAAAATTAAAAGGAAACAAAAAAAAAAACAGAATATTAAAGCACTTGTTCTTTTATGTGATTAAATTTATAACAGAAAATAAAAAATTATTTATTATCGCATGCAAAAATTATTTTGTTAAGTGTATTAATGCGAGATAATAAAATATTTTCTAAATAATAAGAGAACATTGTTAAATATAACACAAGAATCATGACATGAATTTAAATATTTTACTTATTTTATGTGTGGCTTAGTGGTGTATACATATAAGTATTCATACATAACTTACTCTTTTGCCTATATATATATATTAAATTATTTCTTCTTAATACGGATAGAAAGTCGCAAAATTTTCACATATAAATTCATTAATTTTCCTTTACATTATTATTTTTAATTCTACTTTTTAATGAATATATTAACTAATTATATTCTTCTTTTTGCATTTTAAATTTAAATTATTCATTTTTTGTTGGTGTTGTTTATACGCACCAAAGCGTTTGATCTTTTTATGTATAAATGTGAAATTTTATACACATTGTGTCACAAAATTAAAGAAACTGTACAGCGAGTCTAATTTGTTTGCGAAATTGTCATTAAAAATTAATATTGTATGATTTCTGTTTTTGAAAATGAAGTTTAGTCTGTTTAAAATAGAGCTTTCTATATGTAATACATGTAATAGGGAATTCAGAACAAATGCTCAAAAATGTGACAAAAAATTGAAGGTACAAATATTAATAATTCCATTAATTGTAAATAATACTTCATTGTAGATGTAATAATCGATTGAGTTCAGATATGGTGTCTATGCGCTAAAGTATGTAATAATTCTAATATAATAATTGTGTATCTTCAATTTTGTGACTATGTGTTGTAAAATTTATATTTTCTTTTATCCGTTTATAATAAATATATAAACCAATTTCTTGATTGATTAACTGACAAATAATCATCATCATCATGTCATGTTATTCCAAGTAGAGCGTATGGCAAATTATTTCGCATGAGAGTATGTAACAATTCACCAATTGATTTGCAATTATCTAAATATAGATGCTCCCTTAATTCCATTATTTTTATATCAGTGCACATAATAGTGTGCACAGAACTTGACAATTTTCGAATAGCGTTCAACACTATATTTGTAGACATTCATTTTTTACAATTATATAAACGAACAAATGGTAACTTACTTTTTGGTTTAAAAATTTCTTGATTATCATGAACGTTATAACCTTTGATTGATTGATTTAACTGACAAGTAATTGCATAAAAATAGGAATTAATCATTTAGTAAAATTAAATATTATAATGTTATATATATGAATTAGGTATTAGTTTGTGTCTACAATATAACTTCTGTAAAACTTGAAATTATTGATATTATTTATTTCAATGCACGTAACTAAATACTATTTTTAGTATCCAATTAATTTCATCTCTTGAATAATATAAGATGGAAGTTTATCCATTTGTAATAGGCCTTTTTGAATGTATTATTTATTTTGTTGTACACATATTTGTTTACAATACATACCCTTTTAGGATTTTTTCCTTTTTTTTTTTTTTTTGCTATTTATTTACTAAATATTGTCTTTCATGGTTTCCTATTTTTTTTCCGAAAAGGTTTTTGTTTCATCTTATTTTATCCCTTTGTTTTAAATTTTTTTCTATTGTTATTTACTTTTT
Organism: Bibio marci; assembly: GCA_910594885.2. Taxonomy (NCBI): domain Eukaryota; kingdom Metazoa; phylum Arthropoda; class Insecta; order Diptera; family Bibionidae; genus Bibio; species Bibio marci. Next base: position 22,334,285 of record OU343114.1, on the reverse strand, counting down.
TTTTCTGTTCTTTTAAAAGCAAATAGTATTAGAGGAAAAGGCAATGTTAATGAACTTAATTTATAGATAATCCATTATATGATGGGCTAGGTGAATACACATGCTCTTTGTGATCTGTTTTTGTATACGATTATATAATTATATATTATTTTGTATGCTAATTAATTTTGCTTTGTCCTTCATGTATATAATGTACATTATGAAAAATGTCATTGTCACTATATATGTGATGATATTATTAGGTGATACTATTAAATATGTTTTTGTTTTAAATATAATCAATCAAAATATTTGGCGTAACTTTTCTATGCAACAGTTTCCCATCTTTACGTCAATGTAGTAATACCGCATTTTGATAAATCAAAACACTTCTTTTCATTCCATTCATTTTATGTCTTCAATGGTTTTTCAGAATGCTGCTCTGTTAGTCCATGGATGAAATGTAGTCTAATCGTTGTAAGAGCATTGTCAAAGTATACTAAAAATAAATGTGAAGCAAAAAATTAAGTATATGACTTGAGAAACAACATTTGTCACTTTTGATATGTGTGTCACTCGTAATAAAATACCCTATATGTACAACACATATAGCATATATGTACCTACATATTCACATATACTGCAACAAATATATGTATATATTATATTACATTGATTAAATGCACATTATGTTGGTAAATAGATATACAATATTTGAACATTTCAATTTGAATGAAGGTAAATTGTTTGTAATCGATTGACTAAAATATTTCAAATGGTAGAATATATATTGACAAGTATACTATCATAAACGAATTATGCATAGACGAATATTCCTTTGATAAGACAGGAGAAACCAAATATATTTAAAAATGCAAAAGATAATATAGCCCCCAAATAATAAAATATATTGTAAGTCATAAATAAATAACACCTTACACCTATACAACAACAAGAAACCACCATGTGATGAGAGTAGAAAGATAATTGCAAATGGCTAAGCCTTCGGAAATTTGTTATCTATGTGCTCATTTATGCCACAATGCATAACCACATTCCTGAATGGCTATAGATTCCGACATTTTATACCATTTCAAGATAATTAATTTTTCAGCACATTTTATAAATTATAAATTACCTTACAATTATTTTCTGCATTATTGCTATTATTTTATCACAAAAGTTAAAATAAAAGTACAAAAATTAAGGTTATAGGAGATTATAATTTAGAAAATGGTGTTTATGTCGTGACAAAGTTTACCATTCCAATTTGGTTATGCACCTTTTAAAATTTCTTTTTGGCATTGACTAAACCATTCCGGGAGGGATATGGCATACGGTATACATGAGCACTATGTCTTTTTAGAAAATATTCGTCTATTTAAATGTCGTTTATGATACTTTATTTTCCATTTAAATACATACTGTTTAATATAATAGATATATCTATATTGTATATTACACACATTAGTATAAAAAACCGAACAATTTATATGAGAAATTCTAAATGCAAATAAAAGTTTTAGCATTATTTTATAATTAAATTTACAATATACGATTATTTATGGCAAATAGCACAATAACATAAACTTTAAAAATTTTTTAACTACACTTATGTTTGAAATCAAAGAGTGAAATATATATAGCCAAATATTTGTATTTTAATTTATACATCCATTCAGTTACAGTTCACAAAATACGTAAAATTCTCTTAGAAGTAATACTTATGTAATATATAATACTACCGACTACATACATATGCGACTTATTTTCGTTTCATTATTTTTTGTTTTGAAATTGGTGCATTTTGTATTTTACAGAGATTTGTGTACCAACATTTTTCATTTTTTCATTTTTCTGATTTTTCCAACGGAAGAAATTATTGAGCAAAGAAGTTTTCAATTAATTCATGATGATCCAAGAAAAAAAGTCAAATGAATAGCGATGTAAAATCCTTACCAATTAACAATTAAATAATTTATGACATTTGAATATCTAATAGGAAGAGATTTGTGAAAAAATAACTTATTTTGTTTCATGGTATAAAACACACTGCACTGTTTTTTTTTTATGAAGTTTTTGCAAAAATTTCAATAAATAACATTCACCACAACCTCCTCACACCGTTTTACTAAATAATATATAAATTTAATATTTATAATAAATACAAAACTCGCAACACTGCATAATAAGATTATTTTTTAAGATCATTGTTTGTTGTTGTTAGTTTTTTATTTAAATATTTTTTGTGCTGTGATTTGTAAATTAAAACCACAATTTAAAAAAAGACTGATTTTTATTCTACAAAGAATTTGTATTTATCTCTTTGGTTCTGATGTGCATAGTATATAAATGTTTACATTAACGTATTTCTGCATTGTTTTGTTCACGTTTGCAAGAGTAACTATATCCATTATTATACAATACATTAAACTTATACTATTGTTGTATGATTTTGTATATTATAATTATAAGTATATTTAACCATTTCTTTCTTTTGAAGAATTTAATAACATATTTATATGTATAGCATTAAGAGCTATTGTCTTCCTTTCACAAATTGTAACTAATTTGTGAATTGTTATTTATCTCTCATGCCGAGCTATTTATCAAACTTTACTGTAATGAATGGTACATGCCATAAGTTCCACTTGGAGTAAAATGACTTAAAGATAATATTGAAAAACCTATAGTTTACGTTCCTTTCGTATCACTGCTTATATATATATTTAATAATAATAATCTACTAATTGTGTTCATTTTCATATAATATATATAGAGTATTCTATAAGATTACAATTTTAATGCTATAATAATGCGAAACAAAGTATTGAATAAAATGAATATTTATTTGATTTTTATGTTTAATGTTAAATTGTATTAAAATTAAGGTTTTTTGTTTGTAATATGTAAATTTACATTTTTACAAATGTATAATTTAATAAAGGCAATTATGATTTATTAATGACATATGCACAAAGGAAACCCATTGAAGTGACACAATTTTTTAATCTGGACAGATAATTTTTATTTTTTCAAAATATGTAGATGCAAACAAAAATTTAACTTAACATTAAATTAAAAATTCTTCGTTTGAAAACCGCTCACGTATCACATATAAAATCAAATAAAAATCAAAAAAATATTATAAACTTTTTCCAATCTATTGAAATTGTGTGTTAAAAAAAATCGTGTTTATTTGTGAGGTTTATACTTTTTAATAAAAACTTTTTTAATTCAATATCATAAACTTATATTGTATATAAACACAATATATGATACACTGCGACGAGTTATAACTAAAATGTGGCACAAACAGTACATGAAATCGATATAAAATCAGTTAAATTTTATATCGTTCGTATAGAGATATTGTAATATATTAGTTAATGGGCATCTATTGATGGATGAAAAATATTAAATCTGTGAACTTTTGCGCGTAAGAAAAGTATTTGCGAGCATGTTATTTGTTAATTAAAAACGGCATTGTTCTTTTTCTTAGAATCAATCTGCTATTGATATACAAGTATTATACGAGCACATTTATAGTGTGAAAGTAGTTAAATTTCTTTTGAAACTAATTAGTAAAATGATATATTGTGTTATATATAGGGCGCATAAGGTTCACGTTATAATTTTTAATGAATGAAATTTATTAGATCAAAGTTGGTTGCAATTACAAATCTCATGAATAATACAATACGAATTAATTGCAGTGGCCAAACATGAAAAAATGTTTTCAGACCACAATATCACTATGTACATTTTTCTGATAGCCTAGTTGAAAGTAGACTACATAATGGAAAAAAATTGCATGTTAACTTACTAAATTTTCCCGAAAAATTAGTAGGTATTAGTTATTATTGTATTGTTTTTATTATACGGGCTATATTTCTAACGGATTTCCAATTTTGTATATACAAAATTTGCAAATTGTACTCAAATTTCCAATCTTTCATAGAATTTAAAAAAATTAAAAATCGCTAACCCACGTCGAACTTTTAATTTTCCGTTTAATGTAAGCGAAATTTTGTATTTTGGAATAGAATTGATTTTTCGGAAAATTTTCTAATGCCTTCTTCATATGATAGAGAGGCAATAAATCTCACATTGTGTTGTCTCGAATTAATTTGTACAAATAATGTATAACCACAAAATAATAAACGTAATGAACTAAACAATAACATTAATTTAAAATAGATTTACATTTTTCCCAAATGAAAGCGTTATTTCATCTTACCCTGTATGTTATGTAATATATGTATCATTCATTCGGTCTATTATTTCCATAATTTATTTATCAAATTTTATGATTTCATTTTTTTTTTTTTTTATTTTATGTTAGTTTTGCGCTTTAATATAAAATTTATCATTTTACCTTATCCCAAACACAACACATTGCTCTAGGAGGCGGAGAAATAAAAGTCATCATCTCGTGCAGTATACGCGCGATGGTAATAACCTTCTTACATTTAGAAACAAATAAGTAAATCTTTTCGTCTACAATGTATTTTCTTTTCCTTTTGGTTTTGTTATTCTTTTTGTACATGTTAAAAATGAAAAAAAAACGGAAAAAAAAGTTATAATAATAATAATAATAAAATAAATATAACATAAACGCAGTCAAATAAAAAGAAAATGTATACGAGGAAAAAAGTAAAAATGTACCCTACATATTTTATGTATGTGCTTTTGACAAGAATGATGTTTAATATATAAACACTATATTATTATGTAATGAAAAAGTTTGTTAATGTTTTTCTAATTTTTTGGATATTGTTTTTCTTTCAATAAAGTTTGTTTATTTTTTCTGTTTGTAATTATTGTTAATTATTTTAATTTATTTTTTTTTGCATATACATACAAATTTAAATTAAATTTATTGTAACATTTTGCTGGAAATTATGATTTTTTAATATTTTTTTTTTATATATAGGTAACCAAATATTACTACTACTATATTACCATTACTTAAATATTAACCTTGTTTTAATATCATTTTCCTATCCTATACAAATATTGTACAATACATAAGAAAGGTATATATGTATTTATATACCAACTGAAACTCTTATTTTTATAAAAAAACTTCTATTTTTCCACACAAAATATATTGTTTTTTTTATCATTTCTTAAATATATGTGTATATAAACCATATTTTCGTAAAAAATTCTATTATTATGTAATTTTATGATCATTTTGTTAACCAAAGTCATAATGGTTTTGCAATATCTGCAAACTTTTAAAACAAATATACACGATGAATGTTTATAATTTAGTTATACGAAACATATTTATGAGACTATGAGAATATTATATTAATTCTGCTTCTGTAAGAGTATATAGTGTAAGTATATATAGTACACATGTATACTCTATATATATATACTCGTAACATAACATCTGCATATTACTTATATTTATGACTATTTCATTGCTTTTGTTTATATCTCTATGATTGTGAATATATGTACCATGTAACTTTCTACATAGCAATAAGAAAGTTTACATATGTTGTATATTGTATAGGTTTATATAGAATTTTAATTATTCAGTTTGTATATGTGGTTAAATAATTATAAAATATATATAATTTCATATTTAGTATATAAAGAGTATAAATATAAAGTATTTCTATCTTGTAATTATTGTTTAGCAATATTTATATATCGTATATAGATTCTAATTTAATATAGAATATAAAAATATACGATAAATTTAACGATAATATAATGAGAGATCATTTTAAGTTGAAGTTTTCATGTATGATTTTTTTTTTAATTATTATACCTTTCATGCGATACTGATTTTTTAAAATCCTTTAAACATCGCATAAATAAAATCAATAAAAAGAGTACGAGTAAAGTTGAGTTTTATCTATAGAACATCAATTTGTCGATTAGTTTTTGTTAATTATATTTTTTTTTAACGATTCTGATTAAAAGTAAATTATTAATGATATTCATAAGGCAAAATTTTATAACATTAACATTATTTCGAATCATGACGAAATCTATATTGAGTATGCAATATTGCAATTGACCGATATATTGACAATATAATTCATGCATATAGTCGCAGGAATTTTCCTTCAGATCACTAATCAAAAATTATTCAATTTTAGAATAGCAATAATTACTTGCAAACTTGATACCTGTAATTAAAGAATATTTTGGTCAATATATAGGTCACTTTTACTCCACACTTTTTTCTTCCCTTTTCTTTGCTTATTTCTTGATACTATACTAGTTTTTACATAATTTGTATACGTGATCGAATAGAACATCCTGCGTATACTTTTTTTTATATATATAATCACTATGTGATTATATGTGCGTGGAAATCAGAATCAATTCAAATAATTTATTATAAGAAATTCTCTGTATGATATAAGATATATATAAGATTGTATTTTGTCTGTGGGCCAATTTAAATCGGCATTAATCTATTTCGTATATATGGATATAGTTTGTGTGTCTGTGTTGTTTATATTCATATATATGATTATATATGCTGTGAGTTTATAAGGAATAATAGATGTGAGTTTATGTGAATATATATGCAATAAAATTTTAATTATTATAGCGTTTTATATCTATATGTACCTTGCCTATCAATATTTATTTTCAATCCTTTCCAGCGACGACGAAATCCAATATTTTGTATATGTGAAAAACTTTCTATAGCAATTTAACTTTGTTTTTAATTAAATTTATTGAGAATGAAATATATTTTTGCGTTAATTATTTGTTATATAAATATTTTATTTTATTATTGCTCTTACAATTTATATAAAATATATATTAATTGTGTCTACAAAATAATGCTGTCGTCGAATATACCTATTACTAGATATAACAAGTTTTTGGATTTAAATACTCGGGCTCAGATTGATACACATTTAAAACTTTGAACATTACGTAATATTAAATTGAATACTATACAGATATTAAATTATGTTTTAAATTTTCCTGAAATTTCTGTGTCAAAGATAAATTTTAAATTATTAATTTAATTTTTTTTTAACCAAATAAAAGAGATGTGAAAGAAAGTAATAAATGTAAATACTCTTATATTATTTATTGTTATTTCAATTTTATCGCCTACTTCCACTCCACTCGTACATATAACTTTATATTGAATTTCATGTTTTATTTATTGGTAGACACATAAAAATATATACACAATAGGAAAATAAAAGGAAAAATATTGATGGAAAATTATTTGTTGATTTTACAATAACATCCGCATATAAGTAGAAATGATTTCTATATGTTTTACGTTTACCCCCCATTATTGAAAAAAAACCAATTTCATATTTGTTTATTCTTATAGAATCGTACATATACACGTACATTTATTATGTTTATTGTTTAGTCCTTTTTTTTTTGTATTTGCTTACATGTAATTATAAAATAAAATAAATTGTATTTTTACGTGCCACTCTCTGTATTTATTATGTGGGTGCTGATTAAAGTAATGAATATATAAAATTTATAAAAATATTTTTATAATCAGTTAATCATAAGATATGGTAATGTGTGTGGTTAAATTTTTTAAATACCTAATTCAATTCAATTAACCTCTTCGTATTTCATATACGGTAATCAAATATTTGCTTTTTCCACATATGCCATACATATGCAATTATACACGCGTATATGAATAATAGGGTAAGGTGCGATACAAAACGATACAAAAATATAAGTAAATGAAATTAAATTTGGATTAACAAACACTTTTTATTATTTCGCTAGCATTCATTGAGCTAATATATTATAATATTATGTCATATTTAGCCAAACCAACTTCTTAAGGGATTTATTAAAATACGATATGCTGTACATTGTAAAATCTTATACCAATCATGATCATAATCAAATTTCATCTTACACATTATTCTATTGTAATATAGATCTGTGTGTATAAATGTCCTAGAAAAATGTCTTTAACTCTTTATATTCCCATTGAAAAGAAAAGAAAGAATATAATCTAATTACGAGATTGTATATAGAAATTAATTTTAATTTCAAAACATTGTACAGTTCATATATTTTCTTTTCATAAATACGCATAACAAACTTTATGCATAGTAGCTCAATATAGTAAGTAGCAAATATATGTGTATATTAAAGTTGCTGCGACAATTATTATGTGATATTCAAAACTTTTCTCTCCATTGGTATATCGTTTTACCCCCATCTTACCCTAATCAAAATACATCACCCCAATTTTAATAATAAATATTTTCATATCAAATTTAAACACATATAAAATTAATAAAATTATACCTCAATTTATTTATTTCAATCCTAATATGAATAAATTATAAGTGGTAGTAAAAATTGTATCTATATAAATAATAACAATGGCGAAGCGTGAAAAAATATTTTCAAATTATAATATAATAATATGTTTTCCATAATATATATAACCGGGTTGAAAGACATTAAGTGTTGTTCTACAATTTTCGGAAAATCTATTAATTTTTTTTGAGTATAGATTCTCAAAATTCAAAAAAACTTCTAATCTTTCATGTAGAATAAATTTTAAAAATCTCTACATTTTATAATGTATATGCTCAATTTTATGTTCGAAGTCAGTTAAAATTTTATATGGAATATCAGTGTATTTTATAATTTTTTTTTATTGCATATGGTACAGTATCACAAATTACTGTAAATATTCATGACATGACATCGAATGGAAAATTAGCTTACGCTGTAATAACATTAAAAAAATGTTATCCGTATACCTTTATTAAAAAAATTCATTATATTATATTCATTAAAGTCCTGAAAAATATAATAAATGAGAAAACATTAACATTATCTTTTTATGATGTATATTCTACTTTCAAGCCATTTATAAAAATATGTATTGACACAGTAATCTGAATAGTATTTCTCACGCTTCGCCAATAATATATTTATTATATATAATACATATATCCTTTTTGTATATATATATACAATATATAATATATAGATTAAATATACAAGAAATAAATGTATATTTTATTTACACGTTATGGAAATTTTTTTGTACAATTATATATAATGAACATTGATTACATAAATAAATTCGGGTAATTTCAATTTTATTTTTTAAATTCTAATTTATTTATAATAACCAAATAACATTAATATTCATTATATATTAAAATATAATAATATTTTATATATATTTTATATAGGCTCTGTCTATATATTATATGAGAAAAAATTTCATAATAATTTATGAAATAAATAAATTACATTTATTAATAAAAATTTAAAAATATATAACTCACACAAAAATTATTATATAAATTAATACATAATTTATTATCATTTATTCATATAATTTAACATTTCTTTGCTATATATATTTGCATTGTTTACGTATACATAAACATAAATAAATATGAATAAATTTATTTGGTATATATCGCTTAATAATAAATCAAAGTCATTCGATTTATGACATTTTGTATATATGGTATATATATTTACGAGTATATATCTTCATGCGTAATTAATCTTTAAAATCAATGTCATTTTTTTAACAAAAAGGATATTCTCTTTCTCTATTTTGTTATATTCTATATATTTATTTATATACATAATAATATATACATATTCAATATATACATAATATCTATATATATAAAAGAATTTATAATTTAGGTGTATATTATTTTACCTATAGAAATAGTAATATCGATAAAAATATTTTCAATTTTCCTATTCAAACAAATCATATATAAGTTGAACCGTCCGTATATAGATACAATATGTCTATATAGACGAAAATAAATCTTTAATGAAATTTTTGAAATTTATACTATACCTACATCCGTTTGCAATTTATTAAAATATAGCATACAATAATTAATTATTTTTCTTTCTACATACTTTTCTGATATTTATTCATAAATATATTTGAATTTATTATTAAAAATGTGTCACACTACGCATCGTCTACTTAACGTTATATAAATTTTAATAGGTGCTTTTTTTGTAATTTTAAATGCTATATTATTTACACATACACAATATTAAATTATATGCTGACTTATAAATATAAAGTGTATATATTTAGATAATTATTTAGTGTATTGTAAATAATAGAATATTATCATGCGGATTTATTTGATTATATAAAAAGTTATTTAATCTATTTCTATATATATAACACAAGAAGTTTTTTTTTTTTAAACAATATTATAAACCAATTTTTGTCTTAAAATCTTCTAAAGAAAATATAAAAAAAAATAAAAAATAAAACAAATACAAAACACTTATAAATAAATCACGAATCATGTACTGTCTGCGTGTAACAGCCATTAAATTTTAAAACTTTTAAATGTCTATTATTTATTTTTTCTATTCACCACACCACACACACCCACACACACACACATTTATATATATACTTTATTTTTCTCAATTCATATATGTATACGCAGGACCTAAAAGTTTGTTGAAGTGGAAAGGCGTTAAATTTTCACCGGATGAAGAAAAGGATGTATGCCAACTACTAGATACAAATTATAAGAAATCAGAAATGCCGACAATGGGAACAGCCGTAAATTCAACAACAACAGCAATAACTAGTGAAAATAATACATGTTCAGAAGATATAGAAAAAGATATTGATATGAATGGTTTAAGCACAGATGCAGAGGGACAAAAGGTAAATACATAATATAAAATATTAAAGTGTAATGCAATTTTTATTATTTTATATTATTTATATTTCACTTTAAATTATATTTATTTTATAACTGTTATTTATTTTTATTGGTCCTATATATTGAACTTCGTAAAAAATGAAAAAAAAAACGAATCAATATCTTCTTTTGGGTAACATTTTTTTCGTATATATGTACGTGAACTTTTCTTTCGCATTTATGTATAAAACTTTTTGCGTTTTCACGTCCCTATAATCAAGTCTAAACGAAACAAAATGTAAAAATAAAAAAAAAAAACCATATATATAAGAAATAATATCGAAATAAAAATAAAATAAGATAAACAGTTTTCTGTCAGTATTTATTTTATATTTATATATATCTTAATACAAGGTTATCCAAAAGTAATTTCATCTATAGAAATTATATTTATCGTTTGCAAGTGTCGAACGGGAATGGTAATTTTTAATAAAGTTTTCATACATTATAATTCATATTATTCATTTAGTTTTTACTCGAATCCTTTTTTTAATAGTTCAATTGTTATTTATTTGTAGTTATAAACATTAGATTTCAAAAAACCACACACAACCACACAAAATTTCAAAATCCAAATTCAGATTAACCAAATTCCAACTATAGAAAATTTGCTTACCATAGCTGAAAATTATGTTTTTGTGAAAATATTGTCTCGCCGATCATGTTCGTTTCTCTAACATTTAATCAATGAAATGTTTGCACTACAAATTAGCTCTTACTTCCAATTTCGGTGTTATTTGAATTTTGTATCCCATTTGAGTGTGATTCACTTGGTCGACTATTTAATCTACAATAAATTAACACCTAATTTCCGATTAAGTATTTTTTGTAGAACGCTTAGCATTTACTTTATAAGTTTTAATAATTACAATGATGCGATTTGTCAAACTTAATGCAACTTAACAAAAGTGGTAAAAATGGTAGTAAAAAATCTTGTTTAAGGTGTTGTCATATATAAGCGTTTCCTTTGGATAACCTTGTATATATATATTGTGTGAATAAAAAAACTAACCATTGAGGAAAAAAATATATTATGAAATATACAATAGAAAATTATTCTCTATGATGATACTATTTATCAAAATAATAGAAAATATATTTATATGTTTGAAAATCTAAATTTTAGATTATCACTGTGGAATTAAATAGGGGTTGGAATAGTCGATTAGGTTTCAGCCTACAAAATGATACAAACACAAAACATACTTTTATCAGTGCTATTTATAATGATAGTGTAGCCGCTAAGAATGGACGACTGAACATTGGCGATCGAATTCTTATGGTAAGTTTTATTTTCAATGTTTATTTTATTTTTTCTTACATAATATACAAATAAATACATGATATGCATATCAATTGTTTCCTATTTGTCCTATATACATATATTTATGTACTTATATATAATTATACAATTGAATTTGTATATGTCTGAATAATACGCTACATTTTACAAAATTAAAACTCTATACTGACGTAATAATAGTTTTTTATATAGTTTATTTTATCGTTAGTTATAATGAGAAAAATTATTTTGTATTTAAAATATACAAATTTACTGTTGTTGTATATATGTACGTGTGCAATTGTATACATAATTTATAAACCGATAAATTTTGTTGAAATTCTTTCACAAATTGAAATAGTTTTTATAAACATTCTAATTCAAATAAACTTTTAATGAACAGACAGTTTTAAGGGCATGTTAGTTTATGTTTTTTAAGTTAAATAAATAGATTTATCGAGTGTGTGTGTATGTATTCAAATTTATATATAATTATATATTCATAAATAAAAATATAAAATTTATAATATAGCATCAATTATATAATTTTTAATATCAAAACGTATTTAATATAGGTTACTCGTATATTAATGTTTATATAATAATTATATGTTGCTGTATTATTATATGAAAATAATTTAAACAATAATATTCTGTAGAAACTTCTTGTTTTATATGTCGTATATTAATTATGTATGTACGCAAACATTCAGAAAATTGATTGTATATTAAATTAAATTTTTTAATTGATACTTCAATTTTATTATTTTAATTTAATTAAATTGTTTTTGAATAACATGTAGTTCTCTTATTAAATCATTATATTGAAAGTATATATAACTTACCTCAACATATATTGTATTCAATCTTTGTAATCTGATAATCCGTATAATATAATAATAGCAAAATTGTATAATGGTAACAAGAATCTATAACAACATTTTACTATTTTGTTTTAATATTCATTGAAATTGTATAATTATATTATTATATTCTGCTTTGCGTAATTTGAAAAATTAATTAATAAATATGTAAATATAATAGAATACAATACAATACAATAAAACGATTTAATTTACTATTTAAAAATTCATTAAAATATTTTCATTTGAAGTCCTAGATACTCCTGGCGTAGTATATATACGCCATAATATATAATTAATATGTGTAGGTGTTGTTTTTTGATACACATTATTGAATTTTAAATTTGAATAATATAAAACACATTAACTGTTTAATATAATCATTGTATTTATATATTTTTCTTGTTAGTATAATAATGCGTAAGCAAGTTACCAAACAGAAAAAAATATACTTTTTGAAATTTACACTAATTGAAAATATTTTGTTACCAAATAATGACTAAAAAGCATAAGGAAATTTTTTGTTTTTAGTAACTATTTAAATTAAAAAATGACAAAAAGAATTATATTAAATTTAGAAATTTTATTATTTTGATATAATCCTACGAATACGAAGATAATCTGCTGAATGTGTTAGAATAAAATTAAATTTAAAAATGTATAAATTATTTGTTTGTGTTTTCATTTTAAATTAAATGTTTTCAAGAAGCTGTATTATCAATTCGTGGTATTTTAAAAAATTTAATTAATTCTAATCAGGTACTTGTTTTTGATGTTATTCAAATTTAAAATTCCATATCACCCAGCTGTTTTGTAATTTAGTATTTTCATATAGAAGAAATGTTTAAAATCATGATTACAAAAATGTTTTAGTAGATGCCTTAAAAACGTGTCGTGCTATATTGGAAAGTTGATTTGGTGTAAACCTGAACAATCCATCAATTCAAGTAGTACACAAAGAATTATTATGGGGATGTGATGGCCGATGGGTTCAGAACCAGTACCATAAAATGTTCTATATTAGCAGTTATAATATAGGTGAATTTTTTTTGGAAAAGTTATACTATATGTGTTCAGTTGTGAATGATGTTGAAAATATCTAAACGAAGACATAAGGCAACTCAATTTTTTTTACTGCGAATATAATTAATGTAAGTAATGCTTTACTGCAGTGTATATAAATAAGTATAACGATCATATTTTAAAATAATAAGAATGATGATGATCAAAAACAATTCTTATAACAAAATTAATTTTAGATAAAATTATCAAATCCATTATTATTAGAGTAATAATAGTATTTGAAAAAAAATCTCTTTGACCCTTTTTTTTATGTATTTAAATTTGTAAATACATACATCAATCTCGGAGACTATCAAGGATATATAATATGTGCGATGTGTAGTTAGTTCGGAATTTATATGAATATTTATATACCTATAAATATGTTTGCATTATACATAAACATATATAAAACGATGTTGCATACTTCGTACACATAATAAAGTACTCTTTGTGTGTTAAATGTTGATGGATATAACTTCCGTAAATTTTTTTTTTCAACATCTATCTGTCAAAAACATATGTTTAACTTTTGTTCTTTATATATATTTTGTATATTATTGTTTTTATTCTATTTTATATTTCTCTTTTGTTTTTATTATGTTTTTCCATTTTCTTTTCATGTACGAGTGGCACATACAAACACACAAACTCTATTCAGCTTTTAAATTCCACACTAAACATTCTTTCACGTATATATAATATTTTTTTATATTTTTAATATCTTTAATAATTTTTATGGAGTAGAAATCAATATATAAAGTATCTTATATACACTCGACTCGTATTATATTATAAATCTTTATTTTATTTATGTATAATACGACATAATGATAAACTGTTTACAATAAGTTACTTTTTGTATATTGTGGTTATATATACATAGCAATATATAACAACTATATTATTTATATAGAATTCTATAGGTATTTTCCAACTTATTTTGAATGTAATCACAAAGGAATTGTAAGCATATTAAAGGTTTCCTTTGAAAATATATTTATTTTATTTTTATGCATTTTCGAATATAAAAAAGCCATAGATTATTGGTTATGATCTTATATGATATTATGTATAATGCGTTATATATAGGTTATATATGACATATATAAGAATTATGTTCCTATATATTTTAATATAACTATTATATATAAATATATAAAATGTAATACTATTTCGTTATTACGTTATTTGAGTGAAAAATTATATTAAATATGATGGTATTCAACACAATATAATAATGAAAATTTATATTATATTATTATATTTCTATTATTATTATTATTATTATTATTATTATTACTTACTTACTTAACGTAGGTGCGATTTTAGCCTTCTCCAATACGCTTCTCCAACCTGACCTATCTGCAGCTAACGTCTTCCAATTTCGAAATTTAAAGATCTTAATAATATCATAGTTGTTCACTACATCTATTCACCTAGCCTTACTTCTTCCGGCTCTCTTCTTCTACCTTCTGGATTACCATTCAACAGTTTTTTCGGCACACGTTCCCCGTCAATGCATAATACGTGTCCAATTTTCATTATTATTATTATAATTCTTATTAATACTATTTATATTCTTATTATTGTGATAGAATTTTAACCGATTTACTATTCTCAAACTTTATTATTATATGTACATATACGAGTGCGTATATACTAAAACTATCCGATCGCTTTCATTTAATGTTAAGTTTAAAAATATACAATATGTAAATTTTTTCTTAAGTTGTCACATATGTTATTAAAACTCTTTCGAAATTTCAGCTTGATTGTCACACTCAGAAGACTTCATAATATTTTGTTGTTTACATAAACTTTTTGAACTCATTTTTTGTTCAATAATTTCTTCCATATTAAATAGTCAAAGAAAAAAATTTAATTTATTGTAACTTAACCAAACTGCCAGCCAAATTTTTGTAACGTATATACTTGACCGATTTTTCAACATATGGTTTATTGTTGCAATGCTGCGCAAAATAATCGTGATATGTCATTTAACATATTTTGGATGTTTTTCGTTTCGTGCTTGATTCAAATTGTTTAATTTTTGTTTGTAACGGTCACATCTATAGTGATGATCCCATTCGCTTTCAGTTACCGCACTTAAATGTTAACACCCAATATTCATATATTCATATATATATATATGAGTTTGTATAAATATTACGTATGATTCATAACGTACATGGATATATTGTTGTAATAGTACATAAATATCAATAAAATCACCATAAATATATAAATAATATTTCAGTCCACACATTCACAATTTATGAGGTTTATACATTATATATGTTCATAAATAAATGCCACTTTTCAAAGTTAACCCATAAAATCTTATTGTAATGAATATCAAATAGCAAATTTTATTATATACTATATTTTTAGAAATACATGGACTATATACGTAACAGTATATATATAGGGTGTATTAAAAGCCACCAATCAATGATACTCTCAGTGTTAATTCAATAAAGCATCAAAAAACCGAAATTACCTGACGAAATTGGTTTTTTATAGTGGAGGATCTATATAATTTCAGTAAATGTGCCATTAAAACGCGCTGTCTTCTGAGAAAACATTACCTTACTTCGAAAGAACTGCTCGTGGAGATTTTAAATATTTCTTAAAGTGATTTGGATACCATATCCATACAACATACAATGCCGCGACGATGTCGCATGCCATACCGATATATATTCTGAAAAGAATCAATCATTTTTGTGTTGGCATGAACAATTTTTATTTTTATTTTTATAATATAAATTTTAACCACGTCGCTGTAATGCATTGCGACGTCGATATAACGTCGGTTCGTCAATAATTTACCTAAATGTGTAAGAATGTGGTTTTGTATAAATTAGTTAATTGTTTCTTTCATCAGTTTGGTTCCGGCAAAAAAGTTTTAATAGTTTTTTTAGTCGAACCAATTGCATTGTTTTAAAGCCAACAATATGGTTCATATCACATGCATCAGGGTTAGTTGTATATACAATTTTATATTAATTTATCATAAATTCATTGTATTTTGTTAATATTTTGTTTTTACATTGTAGACCTGATAATGATGGTATAAATAATTTTCTCCAAACGATGGCTATTTGTTAAATTGTTCAATTTTGTATATTTGTATTTGAACGATTGGCTTAATTAATTGTCATCACTGTATCGATTAAAGCAGAACAAACCATCAAAATCAATACAATGTATGTGATTAATTATGAATTTATTATGGTATTATATACAAAATAAATGTTCTAATAACGTAAATCAAATATAAATTTTTCTGAAAATCATAACTCGACTCAATGACTGATACCTTTCCAAACAGTCTGTGTCTATAAGTAAACGAACTGAATAAATATTATCGTATATCAGTAATATAAATTGCAAAAGAAATAAATAAAATGAATATAACTTTGAAAATATACATTTGTATAGGTGTATGGATAGGTGTATATACATAAATAAATTTATTCCTTCATATATATAATACTATAATAATAAAAATATTTTGATTTAAGACGCGGATATTATATCTATTCTATTTTTCTATATATATGGTACATGTGTTATATATTTGTGCAATGAAATATACACACTACACAAACACATTTTTATATGAATTCAAAAGAAAAGTAAAAAGAAAATCTTTATAATATATTTATTTGTATATCCGTAAAATATCGTATTTTATATATACATAAAATAAAGTTTATTTTATGATTCTTTTTATGCTTATAGAATTCTGTTATATTTTCGGTATAACATTAACATTTTTTCATTGTATATCTTTTATACGTTACCTATATATATATATATATTGTATTGTATATAAAACATTGGTGGTATATATACATTAATTACGAATCCTTTATTTTCATATATTTTTTTTTGGGATATATAACTATATATAGTTTTAGCACCACAAAGAATATTTTCGTGAAAGGAAAAGGATACTATGTATATGTGTGTGTATTCATATTATTAATATATATATATTCTATTATATATATTTATACATACAATATATATATGATAAAGGAAAATAACTTTGACCTTTTTTCCTCAAAATTTAAATACAAATGAAATCAACATAACTGTATAAGAATTATGACCTTTTATTTTTAACCATTTTTAACTAAATATACATAATGGATTCAAAGAATAAAAATGTATTAAGTAAGACTTAATAGTGTATATGATCTATATATGTATACATGCATATATCATATTTTAGACCCGATATTAGATATATATATATATATATATACGAGAATATTATGTTTTTTTTAGAGATTCTTCATTTAAAAATAAATTAGCAATTAAACGACAGTCGCGCACTTTTCTATATAAGAAATCTAATTTTTTATGTTAGTGAAATACTTATTAGAAACAATTGACCTAATAAAGTCATTCAGAAACTTTTGAACAGAATATATGGGTCGACCAAATCAACGCAATTCTAATAAGTCTTTTTTAAGTCAATCGTACATACTCTTATAACTAATAATTTTTTATGTAAATTCTTGGCTAGCTAATCATAATGTGATTGATTGTAAAAATAAAACATATATGTGCTGCAACAACTTATATGCCTGTCTTGTTGAAAAATCTCACAGTGACTATGTTGTATATAAATACAATAAATATACTGTCATGTGTGGCCAATATAACATAATACACGCACATATATATACAATGGATGGTTCACCACACTAAATTATTTACGAAGGTATTTAACTTTTAAATTAATGCAGGTTGAAAATTCAAGCATTAGTTTAAAACTCTATGTAAATTTAGTACAAGTATCCATCAAATATATGTGCATATATATTATATGATGTAAAGTTTATATGTATGCCTATAAAATTTATGTGGTTTTTTGTTTCTATACCTAATTCTATGCAACAGTTCGTATTTTTTATGTTTTATACCATATTCAATTTCAATGTCAACCATATGAAAAGCACATTTTTAGGATTATATATAACAATATTTTTTTATATACATATGTAGGCGGATGTAATAAAATGAATGTATTGTATAAATGATTGACTGAGTAGCAACATTTTAATAGTTAAAATATATTGCCTTTTTCATTATAATTATTAACATACTATGTACATACAATTAAACGTAACCTGACATTTCTGAATCAATTTTTACTTTAAAAGCCATATTTTCCAAAATATACATAATTGATTATGACTCTTTGGAAAGGAAATTTTCTTAGTTTAAATTCGTGCATATAGATGATGTTCAACAGGACGATGTTAAGTGATACATGTAGTCCCTAATGATCGCGATGAGATTATATATAAATCATGGTCAAAATAAACAATGCGTTATAAAAATTCACTTCAATTCAAATTCACAGAATAACATAAAAAAAAAGGAACTTTTTAAGTGCTGAAAAATATATTTTCAAATATAATATAAAAAAAAAATTGAATTTAAAAAATACAGCCATTGACATTTCGTCCACAAATGACATTCTTTTATATTATAATGATAATGACACTTGAATATGGCGAACCTCAGCTTTTGTCTTAAGCCGAAATTAAAAATTTGTTCATATAACTCCTAGTTTATATAACTTCGGTTAGCCCTATACTATGTTTTCCATGTATATTAGTACATCAAAAGATAACAAATTTTGTTCAGCTAATATACGACTCTATCATCGTGGATGGAAAATATTCAGAAAAACATGTAGGGAAATAAACATTCAGATGGGTTACGTTTGGGATTTGCAGAGTAAAATATATAGAACTGTTTTATCATATATATATTGTATAATTGGTAATTAGAAGTATGGATTCGGCACTAACTGATACATCTCTAACTTTGCAATATGTCCATAGATTTAATAGGATTAAACCCATACAATACATGCATAAAGAACTGTAGAAATTATAAATTAGCAGTCAGGTGTCTATCTAGCTATCAAAGTTAGGGGGATTCTATGCATAGAGTGAGGAGGTCAAGAGGTTAAATTTGATGTATCAGGTTAATAAACTTACGGGACTACAAATTTCAGAAAATAATATTTATAAAGATGCACTTGCATAATCCTTCTTATATACACTTTTATTGATCCTTCATTTACGGATGGGTAATTTAATAATAAATATATAATGTATATATATATTTATATATTTATATATATGTATTCAATGCAGCAATATAATTTCATTAATAATCGTCTTTATGTACAAATATATATAAGTTCTGAGTACATTATCCTTATATAAAATCCTTTGTTATATTATTCCTTCCTATATTTATATGCATAAATAACTAATAATACAACAAATACAATTAATTTCCATCTCGATATATACATATTCACATCTATACAGGTAAACTATGAAAATGTAGAAAATAAGCCAACTACAGAAATAATTGAACTTCTTAGGATGATAAGAGGATCTATTTGTCTAACAATTTTAAGACCTGAAACAAAATGAAGATAATTATATAGAATTTTATAAGAATAATAACAACAACAGACAACGATAAGAATATACATGTATAACTTCAACAATATAGCATCGTGTACATAATTTTAAATAGTAACATAACAACATAAACTTTATATTTAATATTATCTTATATATTTATGACAAATAAAATGAATAAATATCGATAACATTGTAAAAATGTATAAATAAAATCAATCATAATTATAAAATAATAAATCTCTTAACGCTAATTTTTGTGATAAAAATCGAGTCTTAGTAAATTATAATTATTATGTAAAAATGAAAAAAAAATAAAAAAACCAACAAATAATATTTATTGAAACATAAATTTTGAAACAAAAAAATATATCATAAAAATTAATTTATTTGTTATAAAGACATTTTTATTTCATTAATATAAAAAATAATCAAAATTTAGAACTTAAAAAAATTCAAAAACCAAATTTCAAAAAGTAATAACAAATTTTAAACAAATATAATATTTAAATTTTATCATTCATAAACGTATTTTTTTTTTATATTTTTTTTTATTTTATTCATTTTATTTATTATCTTTATTAAATTATAATATTATTGATTTGCATATAATTATATTAATTATTGTATTTTTATTAATTTCACAATTAATAAAAATTAAAATTACTAAAAAGAAAAAAAAAAAAAGGAAAAATGAATTTATTGTATATTTTGAAAAGAAAATTTAAAAACAAAACTGTAAATAATTATATGTTTAAAAAATTTTTAAATTATAAACTATAAATTTTAAATAATATGTAAATTAACTTAAAAACATTTTTATGGAGGAACGATCACAATTCTTTATAAAAATTTTTGAATAATTTGTATAAATTTGTGCGTGTGAAAAACATATGAAATTATTTAAGAAATTATTTATTTATTAATTAATTTTTTATAATACTATACCGAATAAATTATAAAAACAAAAATATATAATAACATTTAATTGTAAAAAATATGAATATTAAATATATATAGAGAGAGATTTAAATTAAATGAAAAAAGAAATTAATAAAATGTTAAACATAAACAAGATTATGATTTATATTGAGTGTAAATTATAAAATAAAAAATAAATAAATTTAAAATAAAAATGTATTTTTATTTTATATTTTTCAGATAGCTTGTGAGCATTTAAATAATATTGGTGAATAGTGTATTTAAAGATATTATTTAAATAGGTTTAGTCACCAATGAAAAGTACATTATACTAGACTGCGGTTATATTAGATTGCATTGGTGAACAAAGCTAATTTTATAATATCTTTTTACTCAATTAAATCCTCACAAAAAGAACTATTATGATGATTTAATTAACATAGGATATTCAAGGCGAATACTTTATATATTGTATATGTATTAGTACTTTAAAAAGCCAACTATCAAATTACATATATCTACTGCATCTTTGTACTGTATATAAACTTCACTAAGGTAAAGACATTTTAAGGTGTTAATTATTCAATTTACATATATGTTTTTAATATATAAAAATATGAAAAAAAAATCACAGGACATCTTCTCATGACTGTGGAGCACTTATATGTAATTCAAGTAATAACCTGGGATTATACTGATTGAGTGTCTTAAAAATTAATGGTGAAATTGTGGATAGCAGAGGTAGCTTATGTCTAGACAATTAAGCCTCATCGTTCACTCGGAAATATCTTCTACCATTTCATACTTTAGTACAATTATAGCTTCAAAATATCTACTAATGCAAGATAACTCGTCATGAAAAAGCTATAATTTCAGTATAGTCTTCATTTAGCAACATTTTTTACAATTTTTACTTGCATAATAGACATATGGGGTTTATTTAAACCATCTATATATATATATTTATATATAGACATGGATATGGATATATATCATTTAATATTTATAAAAGTAATTGAATTTGAAGTTTTCCGAATCAGTAAACAGCAAGATTAAATATTTAAATTATATTTTATATTAAAATATATGTATTAACAAATTTATTTTAAAAAACTTTTCCTAAATCTTCAATGTAACAATGAAGTTACGTACGTATGTATATAAATTATATTATTTATATGTATTAAAAATTCTTGCTACACCTACAGGTGTAAATTACCATCATATAGAATACTATGAGAGTATATATAGCTGTTTGAATGAATTTTTTATATAATTTTCAAATGGGACCGCTGAGAATTTATCTTAGAGAAAAGTTTAGTTCACATACACATTCATGTATGTAATTGTATACATAGATATGGATATGTATGTGACATCATTTTAACAAAAACAAATTACTTAAAATTATACATTGTTCTTTTTAAATATGTATATGACACAGAATAATGTAAATGAAAAGAAAAAACAAAAAATTAATGCCTTTAAGGTTTTAATAAATTTGTTTGTATAGATTAATAAATTGAACATAAATTTAAATGAACATAAAAGTTACAGGTACATAAATCAATTATAAATTCATTTTGTCTGTCTATATAATACTATATATATGTAATATATATATAGTAAATATATTTTATAATCATATACTCTGACTCACGCAACAAATTTATAAACAATATAACCTTTAACTTGATTTATTATGTATGTATCACTTTCAAATTATAACATTTAATTTTGAACACTTTAAACCCATGTAAAATTTAAATAATATAATACATAAGGCAGTTGGCATATATATCTTTAATAATATGTATAAACTTCATTGCATGAATGTACTGCGTACATATAGAAATTGTAATTTATTATTTATTTTAATGTGTCACACTGTTTATTTCACGGATTTTCCCAGATGATGAATTTATAGAAACTAATTTCAAAAAAAAATATTAAAATTTTACCATATACATATCAGTTTTTTAAATGTATGTCTACGTGCGTATGTAGATGTGTATGTTATGTAATAAATGTCATATAATGGTTTATACAAAGTTTTAATTCTCAATAGAATAATGTGTTCACATGTTTTTACAAAAAATTTGTATAATAAATATATTTACCATATACGTATAAGTAATTTGTAAAAGTTTATGTGCAATTCTATATTATTATAACACAAAAATCCACTTAGCTAATTAAGAAGTTTTCAGTGAGAAAATTTACGGAAAATTTACTATTGTTTGTGTTCACCACTTAATATATTTATAAGGTAATATAAAACCGTTTTTTTTTCTCTCATAATTAAATTATAATGTAAAAAGAAATTGTCCGCACACAATTTTCATTAGCCGCATTCATTCTTTTAAATTATACATATTCAACAGTTATTGAGTATATATCTTTTTTATATATTTGGGTTATATTATTATCATTATTATATAATAGTGTAATTCAAATGAATTTTCATACAATAATATATCGATACTATAGATTCGTTTCTAAATATTATTCGAAACCATTGAAAATTTATTAAGTTTTCCTATAATTTGTTGTCAATATTTATTCATAGAATTTAATAGTAACATAAATTTAGTTATTATTCTTAATCTAGTTGTATATATTTCATAATTCATCAGCACAGACACCATCAACTTGTGTTACTCCAACAGATTAAATAATAACATTTCACAAATTGATTTGAAATAATCGAAAGATAGTTGCTTCCCTAATTCTTGTATAGGATAACCAAGAACAAAGTCCATAATGTATTAATTAATTAATTATATCTAATTCGTTTTATTAATATACATATAATATTTTTAATAATTATCGTTAAAATACAATAAAACTTTTAACTCATACACAGTATTATATGAATTGATTTTTAAAATATAGTATGTCACTGGTCAATGTATTTTTTTAATTAATAATTCCCATAAAAATAATAATAAACTTAATGATAAACCACCAAATAAAATAAAAAATGCAATTTGTAAATGTTTTAAATTTAATGAAATTTTATCACTAAATATATATTCACGATTTTTAAAACTGTTCTGTAATTCAAATGTAAACATTGTATCTTTATACCATTTTGGAAATAGTCCGGCCGCAAAAAATCTACCAATATAATAATTTGCTGTTTCCAGAAATACCGATGACTTGGGAAATAAAAATGCTACTGTATATGATCTGCGAGTATATAAACAAAAAAAAAAAAAAAAAATATGCATAAATAGAAAGAAAAATATTTATAAAAATTGAAAAAATTACCATATTTTCTAATACTCGAGCGTGCCTTTATATATATTGTATATTGTTTTAATATATAATATATAATAACAAATATAATATAAATATAATATATGTGTGTTATGTATTACATAAAATTGATATGTAAATAGCTATCATTTTATTGATATTGATAAAAAATATTATACAATGTTTTTTATATCCAGATATGAGAAATAAATTTTATGTATTCATTTTTGCATACATATTTTCAAATCATTATATATTATTACAATATATTGTACGTGTATATATTTAACAAATTTATATATACAATATGCTCATATTTTATATATACACTAGACACACATGATTAGGATTACGTTGTACTTTGTACTTATATTTATATATAAACGTAATTTTATTTTATTTATTTACCTTGGACATTCATGTACTTGGTGTAACAATGAAACACCATCTCTGCGAACAAATTCAAGGGCTACTTTAGGATAATCAATTTGTCTTTCTAGACCAGCAATATTACCTTTTTGAGAGATTTCTTCAACTAAATTTACACTCAAATCTAATAACACTAAAGTTTTTCGTAAATTTCCTAATTGAATTATAAATTGGGGAGAAGAAAAGATATAGACAAAAAATTAATGTTTTAATTATATCATAAAATATATAAAATATAAAATATATTTTTTTTTTATAATTTATTTCAATTTAATATATAATAACGCAGAAAAAAAAAATTATTTTTAAATAGGTTTCATTTAGATTTTATCATAATTAAATACGTATAATATATACGTACGAATTTTATTAAAATATGAATGCATATTAATATCGTTAATATCGTTATGTATATCCAAAATATAATTTTATATATACCTAATGGTTTTCCAGGTTCTTCATCACCAAATAAATCAACAATTAATCCATGATGTTGTATTCCTATGGGTATTTTTCTATTATCTAATTCTGCTAATGTTTCAATATTTGAATATGATAATGGTCTTGTATAAACATGAATTAATGAACTCTGTGTGTATATAAATGAATTCAAGATAAAGTAAATAAATATAAATTTACGTGATACATTTATTATTATATATAGGTGTGTTATATAATCGTGCGTATATATTCGTATACTATTAGCAAAATAATCGTATGTTTTATATAGAAAATATAAGGCAATTAATTTTTCTCATTTTGTAATGACCATAATTATACACGCTTTTCAAAGAAACATAATTAAATGAAATAATAAAATTAATTGAAAATAAGTTATTGAAGCGAATGTATGTACTTAATTTTTAATTATAATCTATATTGAATTTTAATTTTTACTATTTTATAATTTCAAATTGAGTATCTTATTTAATACCTCTATTAAAGTTATAGCCAGTTGACCTAAACAATTATAGCTGCAAAGTTTAAACTATTGAATTTAGGATAAATTTCGTCCAATAACAAAAGTGTATAAAATAAGGATAAAATTCGTAATGTTTTGTTCATCAAAGTTACACTTTGCAATATATCAGTTTGGTTTATTTGGCTAATAATACGTTTCCAAAAATAAACATAATTCGATAAATAATGAATAAATACAAAAGACCATTAATATACTTAATTTTGGCAATAAAAACTGACTAATCAATGTTCTGTACATTTACCATAACGGTAATTCTTTTATTTCTACGAAAAAAATTCCAACCGATGAAGCGCGTAATTCCGTGTATGATACTTTAGTTTTTGTTGATTTAATTGAATCTTCATTAATTGTATGATGTCTATTTGCCATCCGAATATGGAAATTTCGCTTATTGATTTTGAATGAATGGAGAAGCAACAGTGATCACTATTGAAAAGTATATCAATCTTAAAAAAAACTACCCTTATCATATCTTTTTCGATTTTGTAAGTAATTTATTGAATGTAGGTTAAATAATTTAATATATAAATATAAAATGTTTCCCTTAGGAAAATCCGTATTAAATTAAATAAATATTTTATATAATACTGAATTGAAATATTTTATATTTTCATCATATACACACGATATAGACTTTCACATATAATTCAATTTCATATAAATATTTATTTAACAATATTTTATTGAGGCCATCGATGGTATGTATATAATAATATAATAATAATAAGAATTTTATATACTAAAAAAAATAAATAATTTGAAATAAAAATAAAAACCCTTATTCAAACATTTAAACGAACCGCAATCAAATTCAATTCATTTTGATATTTTTGACAATTACATCAATATAATGTGTATAATGAAAATGGAATACCTTCTTCAAATATTACACATTACATGCATACTAATTAATAGATAAAATAATCGTGCGGCACATTCACATATAGATAGAGATAATAAAATGTCCTATAAATGTTAATACAGTTAGATGTATATGTATTTATAATCTTTCTGTCACAATATTATACATTTGTCACATATTATTATTTTAAAACACATTAAGATATCATTATAAAAAAGGGTTTTTTGCCATTATAATATTGACAAAATTTATTTATTCATATTTTTTTATACAATATCATTTCGTCTATTCCCAAATGTTCGAAAATTCTAATACTAAGCAAACACCATTATATTACAGATATGTGTATATACACAGTATTTGGAATAAGAATTATATTTGTGAAATTAAAATTTTGACATACATTCTAAACCTTTTTTTTTTTTTTTGCTGCTGCTTATCGTAATAAAAACGGTTTTCTTTTATATTTTTATTCATGAAAATATATCCATTTCATAAAATTTACAATTTATGATGAAAATAAAATATAAAATAATAAAATATATGGTTGTGGTCAAAATTTTAAATAAATTATTCTAGTTTTTTATTACATCTATGAGAAATATTTTTCTTTATATGTAATGTAGTATCTATTTAAATAAAAATTTATGATATACGAATAATATTGACATGAAACAATTTTTTGCGAATATATTTAAATAAAGAAATGTGGTTCAGTGGAGCATAGTTGTGGTATTGATATGAAAAAATTTTTCTGTGTTTTTCATACTAAAAATTGAAATCAATAAGCGAATATTTTTTAACGAAATATGGTGTTGGATGCTATTCAGAGATTAACAATGTCGCCACATACACTCACAGTGGTATGGGCGAATTCACTCATAAGTATAATTGAATTAATAAAGCGTCTATCGAAACATAAATGCAAATCAATTTATTGAATTGTTATATACTTACATATGAAGTAATTTACCGACTTGACACACAATGTTAGATAGCTATGTCTTAGAACAAGGGAAACTATTGCGGTGGGATGGCTTGGCGTAATAAGTAATTAATCCATACTGTACATTCGATTGAGAAACGAAAAGTGACCCAAAGTGGTCTGATTCAAAATCCACGAAATGATTATTTATACATAAATATATACATATAGTGTATGTATAAAATATATAGTTTATGTGACACGTTGGTTAATGTTACCCATATTGAATACAACAGACAGTATAATGTAAATACATATATATTATACTGACTGCCAAATAACGATAAGAGAAAATAAATACTGGCATTAACCACACTCATACATTATATACAATGCATGTATTCGCTTTCGTTTCATATTTTCGTCTGTTCTAAATATATTATTTCATATTGGAATATGTAAATAAATAAGCTTACCTGAAAAGTTCCATTTATCGTTAATGCCCATAACATACACACTGTTAGAAATAGACGTTCCCATGGGTATTTACCAATTCCAGGTATTGGTGCAGTAAAAAGTGTACCAATCATTTTTCCAAAATTATTGATGTTATCAAATATTAAACGTAAATTTTTTGCTGTCGGTGTTTTTGGTGTGCCATGTTCATCTACTGTATATATATTTTAAAATATATATCGATATTATTATAATTATATATTAAATTTTCATAAAAGAATTTTGCATATAAAATTTGAAAAAAAAGGATAAAACCATAATTTACAACAATTTTTTAATGTTATTATTATGAAACAGTAAAACAATTTTTTGGTTTGAAAAACAAATTTGTACATATTTTATAATATAAAAATTTCAATTATAATATAATATACACGTAGATCTACAAACAAATAATTTGAAAAAAATATACATTCGATTTATACAGTACGCTCAAAAAGTTAATTTACATCATCATAAATAACACAATAATTTATATAACAATTAAATTCCTATTTTAATAATTATACACAGAAAATAATTTGACCAGCAAAATATGGTTCTGGTAACTAATGTCGGATTATTCGAATAATTATTATTTGAAATGAAAATTGAAATTTAATTTAAAGTTTATATTGCACATTATAAGACAACATATTTGCCGATAGTTTGTTTTTTTCGCAATAATCAATGACTAATCATTTGTAATGTTGTGCTTGTCTACTATATATTAACTTTTTGCTAGTAATGTATTTAATACTAAAAATATGTTAACTATGTTGTTTTATGTTGATTTATAATATTAAATGCAGTTTATGGATATAATGGCTGATGTTGGTGTGTAATATAATATAATATACAATACCATATAATTACATGTTATGTTAATTATGTACAAATAATTAAATTATTTTTTAATTTGTTTTTTATTTACAACATGTTTTCTTTTCAATTTAATGGTATTACAAAACATTTCAATTATGAATATTAATAAAGCTGTAATTAAACCAAATGTTAAAAATATAAATGGATATTGTAAATGATATAATGTCAATGTAACATGTTTTTTATATGCTATAATTTCGCGGTTTTCCAAATTTCGTGACAATACAAATGTATGATGTGTGTCTTTTGTCCATTTTGATATTAGACCAGCCGATGCAAAATTAGCAATATAATTATTAATTGTATTCAAATAAATTGATGATTTTCTTATGAGAAATCCTAATGTATAAGATCTGTAAAATGTACCATATATTGGTAAACTTACGCACATCATATAATTAGTTATATTTTTATTAAAATTTTAATTGCATATGTAAATACCTTACGCATTCCTTAACAAAATACAGTTTACATAAACCATCTTCACGTAAATAGTCTACAGATAATTTTGGAAAATCCATAAGTCTTTCTAATGCAGAAACATTACCAAATTTTATTATTTTATCATATAATTCATAGTTTATTTCAGCTGTTGAAATTTGTGATCGTAGATTTCCTGTATATAAAATATATTAAAATAAATATAGTATGGTATGTATCAGGAATTTCGAATTTCATAATTGAGCGTCGCAATAACGTGTCACTATCATAACACTATCAAAATTTGACATAATGAAATAACTTATAGATATCATTATATTACTTGTAATTAGTAATGGAAAGATAACCTCACAAAATAAGTCATTTATATATAATTACTTTAAACGGAACCGTTAACATTATGGTGTTTGATTCGGTTTGATGTTTTACAATTATCTATGCGGTACATTGTAGTTAGTAATATATTTATGTCCTATTCAATTACTTTACTACGGTCTAATTATTATGATTGTGTTATATATGATCACAAATGACATATGATATCCATAATGGAATATCATATATGGTATAATAATGTTCGAAAATCATTTGATGAATATTTTGTTTCACAAACAAGAATTTTCTATTGAATATTTTGAAAATGATCCTTTGTTTATGATATAAGTATGCATGTAGTGTAACAGTGTGATCGCTATAGAAAAAAAAACACATAAATACTATTTATAATCTGTTAAATAAGTAAATATCTATTTTAAAATACATTACATTTATTATAACTTTGACATGCGACGGCAATCAGTGAGCATTATTTAATAATAATACAATATTATACACAATAATAAAAAATGAATCGAGGAAAACTTTTAATTTTACAAATATGTGTAATAATAATTAGTGAAAACAAAATTCAATTCATTAAATTTAACATTCGAGTATTTGGAAGGTGTACAATACATGTACTTAATACACCTATACTAAATATAAATACATTAAAAAGCAATAAATAATTAGAAAAAGAATATGTATTCATTAAGTTTTTGCACGAACATTTTCTTCACAAATAAAAAATATAAAATAAAACATGGCCAAAGTTTTCTTTTAAAATGCTCCTCTAATTTTGCTTTTCAATGATTTTATATGAATGTGAGAAATCTAAATAGAATATGAAAATTACTATACAGAATATATAAAAACAGGTAAAATTTTAGCTTTTTATACAATATGTACAATATAACAATTTTATTATAAAAATCTTACAACTTTGTTACAATCTGAATTAATTATTTTCTTATAAACTTTCTTATATACTATTCTGTCCAAAAAATACTTTTCAATTTAAACTTTGGCGGGCATTATAAAATCAAATAAAATTTTTTTGATAGGTTATTACGTATTGTAGGACGAAAATACTTCAATTTTCGATTTTTATAATATGTGAATTTCTTGAGCAAAGAATTTGCATTAACGTTTGTTTGCCGAATCTTTTTCTGCTGCAGATTCGTTAAAAACGGTGCAGAAGAACTATGGCGAACAAGGTATGTCAAAGAAATGTTTACAAGTGGTATAAATTGTTCTAAGATAAACTTTTACATATTGATAAAATTTAAAATAAATGAAAAGAAAATAATAAAATTAAATTAATTAATTTGTTTGATAAATTAAATATTACCTAAAATTGTGCCTTTTTTTTCAACACCAAATGCATCTACAATAAGTCCTTGATGTCTAACTGAAATTGGGATTTCTCTTTCATCTAATTCCACTAATTTATTAATCGGCTTGTAATATAGCTTTTTTGTATAGATAGTTATTAGTGAACCCTGTATCAGTGTGGGAGAAAAGTTTAATTTTATGTACATTATTTTATATATAGCCAAAGAGAGTTATTTAAAATAATGATATTAAAATAAATATATATAAATACTTGTAACGCTCCAGATATATTTAAAGCCCATAATAAACAAAATAATATAAATAAACGTTGTGTAAGATTATTTTTAATATTTGCAACATTTGTTGAAGTTGATAAAAGTATAGCAATAATGGCAATTGAATTTTTTATATACGAATTTAAATAATTATTTATTCTAAATTTAACTAAAAGTATATATAAAAGATAAAATGTAATAGGAAAGAAATTCTTTATAATATATTGAATGTAATAATATAGTTATATTATTAGGGTAAGGTTGGGTGTTATGACAAGAAATCGATAAACATTTTGCTTTCTTTTTTTTTTTTAAATTTTTGGGTGAACCTTTAAATGTTATCAATTTCTGTTTTAATTTTATTTTCTCAATTGCCATTTTATTTTGATTTCAGCACTTTTTTCGTTTGTTCGAGAATGCGACTTCGAGATGAAGAAGTTGACACAACATTTCCGTCAGTGAAATTAAAGGTTTGTCATAACACCCAACTGGCACTTTTTTAAAAAAACTATATGTTGTAGCCCAGCAACAACAAAATTTTAAAATTTAATAATTCGATTTTAATTGTCCAATAAACAAACAAAAATAATTCGACAATTAAAATCACACACACACATTTTTACTAATTTATAAAAAAAACACGTAAACGCAAAAAGTAACTTGATATAATGAAAAACATAACATAATACAAAAAAAATAGTATATGGCCATTTGCCGAAGTGTGTTTATCGCAAAATAATTATCTATTTCTCAAAACACCCTATCAATCATAACATCCAACCTTACCCTATATTATAATAATAATTAATATTTCTCACCAATGTTACAGTATGGTTTTATATATTGTCTTCAATAACTTTATTATAACAAATACTAATTTTATTAACTATTATTTATATCAATTAATTGTTAAAAAACACATGCGTAAAACAATTAAGCATACATGAATTATATATACAATAAAAAAATAAAAATTAAAACTTAACCAACATTTATTATTAATATTGTGCTAAACTTTTCACTTACAAATTCTAAATAAATTAATTGATAACTGTAATGTATTAACATTTTATACAAATTTCTATATATCATATCCAGAGCACTTGTTTGCTCTGGTTCATCTTCCAAGCGACACAATATTTTCCCATTTACATTATTATTCGACGCCAGGTATTTAATCTCTTCAAAAATATATCATTTCGATTACGTTTCATAAGCATGTCGCAGTGTCGCAGACGGTAATGTGTTGTCTTAAACTCAGTCGATATGTCAAGTTTCTCTGTAATGTCACGTGTTAGGACAATCCGTCAACTCCAACTGGACGACCTGAATGTAGACGAAGTCTGTGAGTGAAAAATTACCACAACGAAATTTAGCCAACAAAGACTCTATGGCTGTTCTTTTAAGACTTTGTCACCAAACACAGCACATAGCTTTTTGTGAGTTTGAGATGCGTTTTCTCATTTTTGGAAATAAATAAGAAAATTTCACTAGAAAATGTTCATTTTCCATTTTCCATTTTTCATAGAAACAAAAAAAAATATACAACCAATCTATACAATTTTTTTTAGATACGAGTGAGTGCAATAACAAATAGTACATATAAAAAAAAAAGTTATTTACAGCACTTGGCAGTACGCACTTTTTGTCGTCGTTATAAATATTGATTGAATTAAATAACAAAGTACGTGATTTGCATAAAAATAAAATTATGTATAAATACAAAGTCTCTATATATACATAGCGATATGTTCTAAAAAACGTAACAAACATGTAACATACTATATGCATGTACAAAATACATATATATTTATATATGTATCCAAATTTTATACTTATTTAATACATTCGAGTATGCATATATGGTATAAGCACTCATAATAAAATATCATGTATATTAAAAATAACTTTCCAACATTTATTTACAATTTTCTGTATTTTAACAATTATTTGGCAAATGTTAACGTCTATTTTTCGCATATTTATTATTTATATGCATCATTATAATAATTTAAAATTTACATATAGTTGGATGTATGTGTTTATAATGTGTGTACATGAATTTATTTATAATGTTACTATCGTATCTATATGATACAATATACAAACACTCGCTATATCTAATAACAATAACATAATTCGAAAATTTTATTTCTTCAATTTTAAAAGTTAAATTTAAAAATATTTCAAATATGTATTCATAAATGTAATTTAATATATTAGTGTATTATTATTTTAATTATATAATAATTTTAGGATTATATCCCTTTATGACCCATTTTTTTTTTCTCCCAGAAAATATATGAAATTTTATTCACTGACTCTTTTTGATACACAAAAACACATTTTTTTTCTCGTCCCACTGAACAAAAAGAGTCTACACAATTGTTCAACTTATGTCATAATTAATTTAAAAAATTGTTTATTGAAAGTGAGTCGTTAAAAAAGTATACCTACACAATCGGTTAAATTGAGTTGTATAAAGGCATATAATTATTTTTTTATAATTACTGAATTTATTTTCAGTGTACCTGTATGTGAAAACTCGATTTTATCATTTGCCATTTAAATACGTAAATTATAAATTATTTACAATGTTCAGAATTAATTTTATTGTATTTCATTTATAATTTATATAATTTGTAAAGAATTTGTAAAAGCGCTTATGAAATCATTATGTATTATATAAGTATACAATATAATATATATTGTACTTTGATTTCAGTTCAAATTTTATTGTACAACAAAAAAATATACATTGAAACATAAATCTTTTGTTTAATAACTAAATTACCTATATATATAAATAAATACCAAATAATAAAATAATTAATTTACCTTGTTTTATTCTAAAATCATTCGATATATACATTAAATTCAATGTTTTTGTCATTTGTAATAAAATGGAATATATAATGCTTACACCAATAGCTGTTAAAAAAACTGACACCCATACTTCTAATGAAAATATTCGTGATAATAATAATGAATCAGGAACCTGCATGTATACAAAAATAAATCGTATGCAAAAAAATACAAACAAACAATAATGGCACAATAATATACATAAATTTTATATTAATGTATCAACTATATTATACAATACATAATTTTAGTGTAATTAATCATAAATTGAAAAGAAAAAACACCTAAATATTTACTCATTATCTCTAAATAATGAAAATCTAAATCCCATATATCTTCTTTAAATTATCTTTGTGTATAAATATATAATATTATATTACAATATATACAATTACAGATGTTTCGGTTAGTTATTGATAATATTTTTTTTTACACTAGCCGTGGATTCTTCAATGAAGTAAATATAAAGTAATTAATATTCTTTATATGTATTAATAATTACCATTGGCATTTAGACGCGATAAATATGCAAAATATTTGTCATATGTTCACAAGCAAAATATAAATTATATATTTAGCATACAATGATAATTTCTACTCTTATTATCACCATTACCAGACTTTATTCTAAATGTATCATTTGTTTAAAAATTATTACAAATAAAAAAAAAAAAAATAACGAAATCTACTTATTTTTGCCAAAACGATGCGGTAACAATGAAAAATTTTTTGAATAAAATAAATTAAATACCATGAATGTTTTTTATTGTCAACACGAAAAACGTCAATAACTAATCGAAAGTATACTATAATATCACATATAAATATATATATTGAGATATTGTAAAAAAAAGGATGAATGATAAACAAATTGAATTAAATGTCCTTTCTATTAGTTTTATATAGTTTGTATTTTAACAAGTACATTCTATATACGTACATAAAAATGAAAAAGGAACAATTTATGTAAGAAAAGGTTTATTGATTTTCGCTTATAGAAAATATAAATTTCATGAATTGATTTTACTTTTTTTTTTTTCCAATTTACAATTTTTTACATAAGATTATTCCCATTGTTAATGTATTACAGAAAAATTCAATTTATTTAATAAAATATGTTTCACACTAAAATATAAAGTCGTATATATAATTTATTTCTATACATACCAAATCAGCAGATCGTACTACGACACATAATTTATCATCATTGACAGCTGTTGAAAATTCTAAATCTCTAGTTTCATAATCTTTAACAAAAAATGCATTCATTGTAAATTCTGTTCGTCTATAAATTACATCACCAAGTGCACCATTAAATCGACCATTTCCTTCCTGGAACATAAATTTTACAAAAAATGCAATCTATTTTTTATAGTAGCTATATACACTCTGAGTTCGTACATAACGATATATAAATCAATCTCAAATAAAATCAAAATTTATAAAGTGTATATGCGATAAGTTTTACCTTAAAACCATAATATTTCCTATCGGCTGGATTAACAACTTGTGCAAAAAAATGCATGCGTCTGGTTAATTCTCTTAAAATTTCAATATCAACACCAAAATAAGATTCTATTGAATTGAATGGATTTTCTAATAATTCTTTTGTTAATGTTTTTAAATAAATACTTGATTCTGATTTTAAAAATGCCATTGTTGTTGGAAACAATGAAATGTTAAATTTTTTATTATTCAAATTTAATAATTTTCTTTTCGATAGGAAATTTCTCAATTCACTATGTGTAAAACATAAATTATTATTATAATTATTATAATAAAATGTTATTGTTTCATTATTGCATAAATTATCTAAATAATTATTATTTACAATAAAATTTTCCATTGTTGAATTTAAATTGACGTTACTACGATGATTACCATTTTCATTATTTTTAATTATATCTTTTTCGTCAACAACACTTTCTTCTTCTGCTTCATCTTCATTATCTTCTAATGTATTATAATAAAAAATTTCATTACCGAGACAAATTCTATTATCCATTTGTTTTATTTTAACATTAGTAACATTATTATTTGTATTTTGATAATTATTAACATTATTATTATTATTATTATTATTATTATTATTATTATTATTATTATTATTATTATTTATATTATTATTATCACTATCATTATAGTCATCGCCAGTATCAACAATATTTTTATTGACACAAAGTGGTATAAAATAAATATATAAAACTCTATATTCATTCCAAAGTATTCTTGAAAATTCTTTAATTTTATTTTCATATAATAATATTTTACTTATATTGCTTGCACTATTTATATTATTATTATTATTATTATTAACACTATTATTATTATTAGTTTTGTGTATACATTCGTTATAATTTATAATAATTTTCACAAAGCTAGGATATTTCTTAATAATATGAAAGATTTCATTTAAATTATCAGCACTATTTAAAAATATTACCACTGAAAAACTTTTTGTCAATATTAATTTTTGCCTAAAAAATTTTATATTATATAATAGTTATTAATTAACTTTAAAAATTAAATAACTTATATGTGAGTGTGTTTATAAAATTGTAAATTAATTAAGAGTAATAAATGGTATGAACTCGGGATATGAAATTATAAAGATGCTAATAATAAATACATTTGTCTCTATTATATTGTATACCGAATTCGTAGTTACATATAATAAATTGAATTCGAATTTACTGGAAATTACAGTTCTGTACCATTCACCTCTTGTTCGAATCAAAGTCTTCCTATCCTATGTGCATGCCAATTCAATGACTGTTATGTTCTCCACATTTCTTGTCAAAACGTTATATGATATGATATCATAATTTTCGTTGTTTGATTTGAGAATATTAATTTTTATTTTCTTATATGTATCGTCCAAAAATCTTTTTTACCAATCGCTTGCTTCCGACGGCATTTATTTATAAATTTTTAACTCAAAATTTAGCAATTTGATATACTAAATAGTAGGCTATATATAAAGGTTGATTACCACTTATAGGTATTTAAGCAACATTTCAGTCAAGCTCACCTTTTTATCTGCAATTATGTTTCAATAAATGCTAATAGTTCTTTAATTATTCTTATGGGTTAATAATCGATAACATTGAATATGGATACATTGTTCATCTCTGGATAACATCCAACATCATATAGTTCACTTTTGTATAGAGAATTCCATATAAATTTTATTAATAAATAATTTCACAAAAATATTAATTAAATTAACAATATTATTTAAAATTTAGTCATAACTTATCAAAGTAACATTTTATGTATCCGTATATCGGTAAAGAATAATGGAATAATTCTATTTAGGATACATTTTTCATTAAACAGGATTTCCAATTAAAAGAAATTTAAAATTCACAGAGAAAACTATAAACACATACACATAATGTATCGTATATAGTTACATAGATATAATTGTATTTAAAATTTATATGTGCATACAAATATTTAATGTGAAAATTGAAAATTATTTTGTTTTCAAAGAAATATTCAAACCTATTTCGTTTCAGAGGATTTTCAATTTTTATGCAATATATAGATTTTAACATATTATAGTAAGTTGCGTCTGCCGAAAGTTGATATTACACATATTTACATCTTTTGTAAATAAATAATTCATTCATGATAGAGTATTTATAAGTTTATATATAATATACATAGTAAAAATTATACTAATTGTAAGCGAATCTGTAAAATTTCGACCAAAATTAATTATACATATATAATAATAATTATTTTATATTTCTCATTTTACATGTATCCGTGATTTATGTCATGCACGCATAGAAATTATTTACATTTCGGCATAGTAAAACTTTTATGAAATTTATATGCAAAGATTAAATAATATTTATGTATATTTCTTATATTTATTGTATATATTTTCTCGTTAATTATTGAAAAATTTTTTTGTCATATTATTAATAAGTATTAATTTTCGTATTTATTTTTTATAAAAATAATCAAATATAAATAATATAAAATCCGATAAGAAGTTTAGAAGTTTTGGAATTATAGGAATATATATTATATATATTATATTTTAGTATATGTGCTTATATATTTTTCAATTTACTCGTGTATGACATAAAAACTTTTAGAGAAATTATATACTTAATCTATTTGTAATGTATTACAAGTGGTATACATTTAAATATTAAGAAGAAAATTTAAATTAACTATATTTTATACAGTTTAATATATATAGTTTTTTATAAAACGCTTGACGTTAACTTAAGTATGTATAATATGCAGTGGTATAATTTTGTAGGGGCAGTAGGTACGACATCATTTGCATGTTGTTCAGTATGGAAACATTACTATAAATAGACAAAATATTTTATAATATATTTATGACACTTTTTCACTTAAGTTAGAATACAGAATAATTATAAGATGCCCTTTTTTTTGCCTTGATAAACTTTAAATTTAAATAAAAAATATAATCTATTTAATATAATTAAATATATTGTACTTTTTTTTATTTCAACATTAATAGATTACGCACGATTTTTTTTGGAAATACTATCTGGTAATTGCACAACTCCGTTATCTATTATACCATTGTTCTTTTCATCTAGATTCAATTATTTGAGATGATCATCTAGATGAAAATAATTGCAGTCATTATTGTTTTCAAAAACCGGAAAAAATTATGGTTATCTTTAATTGTATCTAGATAAATTACACGTTATCTTTATCTATGATAATATTTTCAAATATATGGTTATCTTTATCTTATCTTATTGTTAGATAAACAAATTTAAAATCAATTTTATGTTATTTATGAAAAATCAATGCATTATTTAATCCGAACATAAACCTAATACTTTCGATCTAATATTTTTTCATAACACTGGATGTTTAATAAAATAATATCTATATATTTGCGATAGTTCATACATTTTCTTTTGTAGTAAATTTTTAATTTTATAATAGTTCGTATATAAGCAAACTGGTACATATATACATAATTTTTATACAGATTTATACAAGACAGATTTAAAACGCTTATTATAGCTGCAATGTTTATATAGTTTTTGTAAAACTGAGAGCGAAATTATAAAAAATATAATCAATAATTCATATAATAGTTTTAAAATCCGTGAATGCATTACAATTATGTGTAATTATCACTATACATATATATATATATAATATAAATTATATGCCTATTTCTAATTTTTATTGTATTAAATTTTAAATTAAAATAAATTACTTTGACCTTTCCCAAACACTATTATTACTATTAGTCTGATTTAATGATTGTATAATAAAAACTTTATTATTTATAACTATTTGTAACATATCATTTGCACTATCCACTGAATTAAATTCATCATCAATAAATATTGCAACATTTGTTGTTAGAACTTGGCTTGTTTGTATTATATTAATTATTTCCGTGGAATTTCTTGAACATAAATTTTTATTTGGTTCATTTTCAATCGAAATTATGTTATCATCTAACAATTGAACACAATTTATTTTAATATAATATAATAACATTTGTATTAGAATATTAATATACATATTTGTAGAATTAATAACATTAATAAAAATAATAAATTAAATTAATGTTATAAAAATGTTCTTTCACTTTGATTTCAAATTTAATCATATATTAATGTATCGTACACGACCGATCAAATACTGCGTTTAGTTTTACAGCAGCTCAGCAATAATATAAAAATATAATTTATTAATTTTATTATTATAGTTATTTTGGTTTTATTATTATTATTGTAGATTTTTGTTTGAAGAACGCAATATACGCTGCTACGCCAACAAATTGATTATATAAAATGAAAATATTTTTTTATTATATAAACACACACACACACACACAATTATGTATATTTATTAAATATAAAAGAGATAATATCGAATATATAATACATATTCATATACATAACATGCACATAGACTATATTTTCTTTTTAATAACATTTATTTGGTTATATTGTTGCCCAAGTGTCAATAGTAAAAAAATAACTGGAAATATATAATTGTAGTTTTATTTACATTTGGCATACGGGAATTGTGTATGTACTATAAATAGTAAACATTTGACAGAAATATTCATTTATTATACATATTAATGTATGTATAACATATTTATAATTTATTTAAAAATATATGGATAACATGCTCTTATTAACACTAAAAGGCGTAGGTCACATGCTATCCGAGTATCCGATACGAGTAAAAATATATTTATTATAATTTTTTAAATTAAATAATTTTATTGTACCATATTAAATATTAAATAGCTTCAGAAAAAAGTTTGTGAAAAATTTTAATTTTAACAATATTATATTATTACATTTAATGTTATGTGTAAATCATAAACAAGTAACTGATATTTTGTTATGAAACAGCCAATACCAAAATATAAAGAGTATTTCCAGCAAATGTGAACAAATTATCATCATGGATTCTTCGGATTTAATTCTGTTCGGTTAGTCGTTTTCGATAGGTTGGTATGATTATATTTAGAGAAATTAATTTATTCGTACCGATTCAAAATACTAGTTTGATAAATGTCAAATATTATGTCTGTAGGAACAAAATTACAAATAATATTCATAAAAAAATATAATTTTCTAATTAAAATATTTCACAAAGTTGTTTCAGAAGCTATATTTTGCACTAAAATTATTTAATTTAAACAATATTAATAAATATATTTTTAAACGAAGAATATATTTGATTGGAAATGAGAAACCAAATATATAAAATTTAAAATTTGCTAACTATATAATTTCTCTCGAATAATATAATAACATCTAAAATGGAAATATCAAAATTTATACAAAAAATAATATGTCACAGCGAAAGTAAATAAATTTTAAGAATCATTGCTGCTGCGTATAGATTTTAAAAATGTTGTGAAAGCTCTGTGGCTTTCTTTCATTTTATTGTCAATTATATGTATGTTTGTAACAATATATTCGTCTATGTGTATACTTCATTTATGGTAATACACCAGTTCACACGAAAATTAAATATGTACTTATTTAATTACGGCGACTTATGTGAGCCAATACACAAGTATTAATTTTATAGAAAATATTATTGAATTTAAACACACGTGTATAGTATAGAATATTATTTATATATGCATAAACTAATATATATTTTCCATTTGTTTTCCAATTAATAATAAAAAAAAGGTAGTCCTTAAAATATTATAAATTCTATGCTAAAATAATATAATTTTTATAACAAGTGTTTTTAACTGGTTTCAGATTAATGTACGAGATTTATTATTATAGTAATATACACTACTATTGCCTGCAATCAGAGAAAATAGTTAGCAAATATCATTTAATTCAGAGGACGTTATCGGTATTCAAAATAAATTAACATCATAAATTTAATCACTTTTACATATTTATTAATTATAATTATCAAATGGGTATCCCTGTAGAATTAATAATTATAAATTTATAACCAAAGTTTAAGTATTGTTATTTAATTATGACGTTTATAGGAATTATATGTAAATGCTTATCTTCATGTAATACAAATATAAAATATGTTTCTATAAATATATACTTCATAAGTTATTTTACACCTAATATTTAAGCATACTTATATATTCACGTAAAACTATTATTTAGTTAGAAATGTATATCATTACTTTGCTATATATAGTTTCATTCACATTGTAAAAACACTTTTACAATTATGGCAATTACAATTTGAAATTTACAGTGCTTTGTATGTCGGTCACGTAATTTTACATATACATAGTAAAAGAGATCAATGGGATACGAAACTATATTTATTATTATGTATATTTAATTCCACAGAGTAATTTGAATTTATTTCTCATCAATTACACTTGAAAAATATACGTACTTAGGAAATGCAGTGAAATTATCCTTGATATGAGATGAATACAAATAATAGTATTATAAAATACTTATAATTAGTATTACAATACGGTATAAAAATACCAAAATGTATATGTTAAATTTATTTGTACAAATATTTTACATATACAACCATAGATAGAAGTACAAGGTTATTCAAAACAAACGGCGATAGATGTTTCTTAGAAATAAAACTCAAACTATAATCGACTAATCTATTATTGTTGCACGGCTAATACCTTAGATTATAAATAATCTTATCCTGACTTTCATAAATGATAAACAGAAACACTTTCTACAAATTTTTTCACTTCAATCTTTGAATTGACGTTTCTTTTGGTTGGACGATTATGTTATTCAAAATCATCAAAAAAATTCTCATAATAAATTTTAATAATTCTTTAAGATTGACTTTAAATTATTATTATTAAATTTAATTTTCCAATTAAACAATCCCGAAAATATAAAAAAAAAATGGAAAATTTGTTTAGTGTTGACTTCTATGCGTATAGTTTATATTTATAAAAATCATTGGCATATCAGTGACTCATTAAATTATCATATAATCTATAACTATATTCATTTTTTTGTGTTTTGTCTCTGGTCCGCTCCTCTATATAACTTACAAACAAAGGCGCACTAAATGATGTATCACAATCTATAAAATATGCAATAACTCATAAATAATCTAATTTATCAAAAATCAATCAATAGAGTTAATAAATAAATTTCTATATCATATTTATTCGCTTAATTCAATGGGTTATTGAGTTTTCAACTTTGTTATATAACAAAAAATCAATGTAATATATATAATACGTAATATATATATATATATGTATTTATAAGTATAATATATATTACAATATTTTATTGAATTGTAAGCAGGGATGTTAAACACTAGCAAAAATTTGCGAAAACTACATAATTTATACACACTTCCAAAAATGAAGCATTCAATGTGTAGTAAATTTAATTTTTATAATAATATGGTTAATAAAATTGATTAATATTTACTATTTACATAATTACTTTTATTATAAAATTTAATAATTTACAATTTAAAATTCACTATTTAATTCAAATAATATAAGTATACTATTACAATTAGTAATAGGATATTATCACATTTCCTAGCACATACTGCATACTACTACTTAACATCCCTGATTGTAAGGCTTATAAATTAATAGCAAAAAGGTAAAATACAAATTACCTGAATACGCGGATGAATTTTAAATATACTATATTATATTAAAAATATAATCCCAGTCCCACACAATTGTATTATGTGATTTTAATATATACACTATTGTTAAAGTATATATTGTTATGTATCAGGCAGGATCAACTCTTATTCTAATAATTTTCAACTATGAAAATTGTTTATTATTACTTTTATGTAATATGTAATAATGTTATTGTAAATACAAATAATACAAAAATAAATACTATACATTTATTTTAAATATATATATGGAGTGTTCAACTTCATTCCTATATTACTTACTATAGACAATTGGTACACAATTTTTCAAAGTAAACATTTATTATAGAATATGCTGACATTACTTAATCAATGTTTATATGCATAGCTAAAGCTTTTATATAGTATTAAATTTACTAAATATACTGCTACTATATATTATTATATATAAATGTGTACAATGGAATTAATCGACAAATTCACAATCATAGAAAATGAAATGCTATATATATTTATATTGAAATAAAATTATTCATGATATTTTATTGTTATGTACAATATACACACCATAAGAAAATATATCTTTATAGTTATAAAAACAGATGTATGTAAATCTAACTAAAGTTATATACCGAATTTTAAGTAAATACAAGTTAAATAATTTTATTTTAAGACATTTTTATTGTGGCAAAGGGTTTCTTATGCATATTTAATAATATTTAACAAAAGTGTATTATATACGAAATATATGAAAAGGGTGAATTTAAAATTTTGTAAATAAATTTAATAAATATATGTACAGAACTTTATATAAATTTAAAATACATATTTCAAATAGGTATAAAAAAATATTGTATGAAATAACATAGAAAAATTTGTTGTTATATAAAATAAAGTTTTGATTTTAAAAGTCAATTTAAAATTGTT
This sequence comes from Bibio marci, assembly GCA_910594885.2. Lineage (NCBI taxonomy): Eukaryota > Metazoa > Arthropoda > Insecta > Diptera > Bibionidae > Bibio > Bibio marci. The sequence goes on along the minus strand of OU343114.1, from coordinate 22,289,894 downwards.
CATGTTTTTCTTATAAAATTCATAAAATTGGTTTATGGTTTTAAATGCAGTGAAACGAATTCTTATTAAAATTATAAACGTTTATTTATATACATGATGAATTAAAAACAAACATTATATTGTACTCATATATAACGTATTTACTGATATACTTAATCTTAATATGCATATATATATATATGTGTAAGTGTATGTATATGTTTTAATATATATATTATTTTAATATAAACATAAGCTTAAAAAAAGTTGAGTTATTTTGTAAATAATTAATATTTATTTAAATATATAGAAAAAAAGATAAAACTTTTTTAATTATTGCGTAGACATCAACTTTATAATGGTATTTTTACACGATAAAAATTTACTTTCACACACAACCATCACATAAAATGAAACTAACGATGGTCAGATTTTACGTTAAAGTATCTATATCGAATTTTTATCTTTATACGAAAGATTTATTAACAGCGTCTAACTATTCATTTGTGAAGTTGTGTGTGAAAACTTATCGTGTGCCTGATTACACTTGTAAAATGAGAAATGAAGAATCTGACAGCTTATATAGTTGTAGCAAGAAAGGAATCAGCAACACCGGTCATTGGGCTGTAGAGAAATAAAATGCATTTTCGTGTCAAAATAAAAACATATTCTCATGTAATATTAACTTTATCTTATATAGGGCACACTATAAATTTGTAAATTAGGATTTTTTTTTGTAATGGAGCATACACACTTAAAATTAATCATATAATTAATCTTGCAAGTTCTTTAATCTATATAATGATATGAATTGGAGCTGCATTTAAAACAAATATGTTCTTTTTATATTCAATACATTCGCATTTATTTAACATTAATTGCTAACTAATAAGTATTGGAATTAATTACAAAGACACTTTTATAGCTACAGTTTTGAATTAAAATTATATTTTATATAAATATATACAATTTAAACAATTCTGAAAAATGAGGCAATGTATTTTAATTCTATTTAATTAAATTTTAAGCATTTCATATTTGTAAATAAAAAAAAGTACAATATATATAGAAATTTATATAGCGATACTTTAAAAACACGCACTGAAAATCAATTGATTTTATGTGATATTAATTCAATCTATTTTATATGGAAACCTGATAAAAATTTTAAATTACTGTTGTTATGTGTAATAATATATAATAATAATATAATAGATATATACTCTTTTAATTACATTTACAAATTTAATAAAATGTTTTTTAATTAAGTTTATATACACCTATTTGTATTTTTTAGATTGCAATAATACATATATAAATAAATAAATAAATATATAAATATATAATATATGATTCGCATTAAAATCTTCTGGTGTCCCATCGAAATCAATAATAATAAACCAAATAATTTATATATTGTAGTAAATCAAACAGGCACATACGGTAAAATAATAATTTATAGATAAATCTTGAATTTTCCAATCACATATATGATTTAAAATTTAAAAAATTATATAATGAAGATAGTTTGCTTAGGTTTTTATACATTTAATACACCACTTGTATACCTTTACCTTGCAGAATAATTTTTCTTTATATTTATTATAAAAACTTAAACTTAACTATGTTCTAATAAATTTTCTTTATACAACTATATATATTTGACATTATTGGGATTTATAGATTAATTTTGTGAATAATAAAATTCTATAACAATAAAAATAAATTTCTATAATTTATAACTTATCTGTATGAATTATTTAGTTCATAGACTAATCTGCGTCCATTTATTTTTTATCAACAGAATTATTTTCTTATATAATTACCTATGCATATATTCGTATATAGTAATATCTATTATTAAGATATAGGTTTGTGTAAAACAGCAAGAAAAGTGTACCAGATAATTATATCTTATTTTATTGTATATATTATATATATATATTACATATATTAGGTTGTCAAATATCTCCCTTCCGCCTTTTTGTCTTTTTAATTTCGCGGCTATGTACAAAGCGCTACAGAGCTCGTATCTGGCAACACTGTACATAATTTGAAAGCTCTTGACATAACAAACAAAACGACGCTATGTATGATTAGTTTGGATATTGCGTTCAACAGTTATAGACGTGTAAACATGGAGTTCACTAACGCCGAAATTCGCGCTATTTTAAAGTTTTCCTTCGTTAAAGGCAAATCCGCTAGAGAAACGTTCCGTGAGATTAATGGTGTTTTGGGGGATGGTACTCTATCACTTCGAACCGCGGAGGAATGGTTTCGACGATTCAAAGCCGGTGAAAACGACACCATGGATAAGCCAGCCGGCGGAAGACCTGTGACGACAAATACCGATCAAATCATGGAATACATCGAGTTAGACCGGCATGTGGCATCTCGTGACATCGCCCAGGAGATGGGAGTTAGTCACCAAACCATTTTAAACCATCTGCAGAAGGCTGGATACAAAAAAAAGCTTGATGTTTGGGTGCCACATAAATTAACAGTGAAAAATCTAATGGACCGAATTTCCATTTGCGAAATGCTGCTGAAACGGAACGAACTCGACCCATTCTTGAAGCGGATGGTGACTGGCGACGAAAAATGGATCACATACGACAATATCAAGCGAAAACGGTCGTGGTCGCAGGCCGGTGAATCGTCCCAAACAGTGGCCAAGCCGGGATTGACGGCCAGGAAGGTTTTGCTGTGTGTTTGGTGGGATTGGAAGGGAATCATCCACTATGAGCTGCTCCCATATGGCCAGACGCTTAATTCTACCATCTACTGCGAACAACTGGACCGCTTGAAGCAGGCGATCGACCAGAAGCGTCCAGAATTGGCCAAAAGGAAGGGTGTAGTGTTCCACCAGGACAACGCCAGACCACACACTTCGTTGATGACTCGTCAGAAGCTACGGGAGCTCGGATGGGAGGTTTTATCGCATCCACCATATAGCCCGGACATAGCGCCAAGTGATTACCACCTGTTCCTGTCCATGGCGAACGCCCTTGGTGGTGTAAAGTTGATCTCAAAAGAGGCTTGTGAAAAGTGGCTGTCCGAGTTCTTCGCAAATAAGGAGGGGGGCTTCTACGAGGGAGGTATTATGAAGTTGCAGTCTAGATGGAAACAGATTATCGAACAAAACGGCGCATATTTGAACTAAATCCGATTACTGTAACACTTTTTATAAAGCATTGAATAAAGAGCAAAAAGGCGGAAGGGAGATAGTTGACAACCTTATATTATCTACTGGGACGTATACGGGAAAATAAAACTTATATATATATATACCCTTTTTAAATATTTAACATCGGTACAATATTATAAAATATTCATTGCCTTATTTATATAACAACCTACATTTTTTATATTATCCTTATATATTTCTTATATACATATAATAAATATAAATATATATAAATATATATATATATATATTCAATGTCTTTATTAATTTTTCTTTGCATTTTAGCCTATTTTTTGTATGTATAAAGTCACACACACACACAGACCACATCATCATTTAAAATGAATATAGATGGCTACAAATATCATATGCATATAACATACAGATAGAACAACTTAGTACATAATATATATAGAATTTAAACGTGTTTAGAATTTCAATATTGACCGTAAAATGTTTGCATATTTTTAACCTGTTTGTTTCCATTATGAGACCACTGTAAAAGTTTTGCTATGTTAAATAATTGTGAGCTAAAATTGTTGATATACATATGTATAATTACTTAATTTATTTTTAAAATATCTAATTATAATTTTTATTTCGAATTCATATTTTTGGTAGGTGTTAAATTTTATATTAATCTCATATTATTATTATCATTATTGGGATCGAAACTTTAAAATGTAATATGTGTCTAAGTTCATCACCAAAACAAATAATCTGTAAAATATGTATTAAATTTTTGATGATGTTATACAGTGTAAAAATTTTTGTCATATCCCCTTAAATTTTGCGGTACATAAATAAAATATTATATATACGAGTAAAAGTATATATTTTTGAAATATTATTTACATATGAAGTAAAAATACTAATATAATAATAAAAAGATATAATGTTGAGAGGTTGAGAGATACGCTTGTATAAGATACATACCCAAATATACACATTTACAATTTATTATATATTTATACAAATTATATGTTTTATTATATGTGATACAATTAGAATGGTGATTGAAATCATTGCATAGAAGTTAAATTAATTAATTTTTATTTATATGTGAAATATAGAATTTTAATATTTATTGTTAAATTGTGAAAATTGAAATACATATAACAGAATGCAATATGCTGCTATATATTATATAAAACATCAAACAAATGGATTTAAATAAAAGGAAAAATAAACTTTAGGGGCCCATTAACAAACCACAAAATAATATGAACTTTCATAAGTAGTAAAAAAAAAAAAAAAATAAGGGAAAAAAAAGCTTTCTCTCTTTGAATATTATATGCCTTTTGAAATAAACACTTTTTATTGTTCTCTAGTGTCAAATTTTACCTTTTTTTTTTTTGTTATGCGCTATATATATACTATTCCGTTTCGAAAATGTATACCTACGTGGAATATCTTTTAAACAACAAAATTATGTATATGTTTGTTTATTTTGTTAGAAAATATGGTTTCCTCTTATTTGTTTTTCTATTTCCTTTTTCTTTTTTTTTAGTGATGTTGTTTATTTTAAATTCTTTAACTAATAAATGAAACATATTATATACAATACGGCTGAATAAATAAAACAAATAAGAAAACATGGAAAATTAGAATATATATATAAATACAAATTACATAAATTATATAAAATAAATAGAATAAATGAATATTTTAATAATATTTTTAATTTTATTATTATACTAAAATATAATGTAAATTTATATTTGAAAATAGTAATATTATACATAAAATCGGTTCCATATATAATACAAATGGTTCATCATCAACTATCATATTCTTATATACTCATAATTCTGTTTGGATATTTTGAATGAATTGATAACATATTCTTAATTTAAGTTAGTTGAAACTAAAAAATAAAATTAGTGGAAAACGCCTAAATCCTTTGTTTATATGAGGAAGGAATGTGGATAATATATTACAAGGGATTTATTAGAGTGGAATTCATAGGGTAAAAAGAAGGTGGGGTACATGGCACAGAAGACAGAACTATATAATCGCGGAAATTAAATTATAGAATTCAATGAGAGATGAAAACTTTGACTCTGAAGAACAAGTTGGCGTTTTTTTTTTATTGATGCTCTGTGCAAATCAGCAGAAGCAACTGCGATGATCATGATGCCTAACAAACCATTTAATAAGAAATTTTACTATATTTTTCATAAAAAATTCATCTACGTAACTTATCGAATAAGAATTACTATTATATTATATTATATAAATAAATAAGGTATTTTACAGTATTCGGAGATATTGAACCACTCATAAAAATTTTAAATATGAAAATCTTTGAATTTAAAAAAAGTCTAGATGGTAAAATTGAAAAATTGTTATTAATATAAATATATAATCAAATATAAATATATTATCAAGTAATTAACAATAAAATTAAATGCGATACGCGTATCGTATTGCAACAGCCTGAATAATACAGACAGAAAAAATAATTTTAAAGTCAAAAATCTTCAACGGTTCAATTTTCGGCATTTTTAAATAAAAGTACTTATTATTTTGTTTCAAGAAATTGTAATACTTTAAAATTCCTTTTATTTTACTAGATTCTATTATTTTTGAATTAAACGGCAAATCACATTAGATGAAAACGATTTTCTTTTATGTGTGTATAAATTATTGATGATGATATATATATATATATATTTAATATTTACATATAACCACGCAGATATTATATAATATTGGTACATAAAATAAGGGATTTGTAAATTAATCAAACCTATTTCAAATTTCTTCAATATTTACAAACATACATGTATGTTTGTGTATATAAGTACGCATATATATATGGAAATTCAATGCTTATACACGTATATTTATGTTTAGTTGTTGATGCTATATCGTTTTGACTTTAGTTTTATATGAAATATTATTTTGTTTGAATACTTTTTTCTAATCTTACCAAAATCTCGGTATACTAAATGTACATATATTTCGTGTATGGTATATAGGTAGAGAGTAGAAAATGATTATGCCAATAAATGTGAAAAATGATCACGCAATGCAAGAATTATGTTATTTTTGTGGTATGAAAAACATAAATAAATAAATAAACGTATAAGAAAAATAATAAACATTATTTTTTAAACAATAAATAATTTATTTTATGTAGATAATTTCGCTATGTTTTTTTTTCGCCGGCTATAAATATAAATCTATAATTTATATATATTCAACATTACAGATACTTTATGTATAATAAGAAGAATGCTTTAAAATTATATTACTTTACTATAAATATATATATTTATATATATACTCGTATATGGATGGTTATAAAATGTCTCTTGTGGTTTTAACAATCTTGTCGTTGTCCTATGGATTTTTTTCCCTTTTTATATTCACTTCTTCGTTTTTTTTTTTTTTAAATTTATATCACAAAATTTAATTTGATGGAAAAAGTTTTGTCGGGCTATAAACTTAATTTTACAAGTAATTTTCTATTGCTTTTGTTATAATATTATTACGTTAATTTTTCCTATAATATAGTAATATAATTACCATATATATATAATTTATATATAATATATGTATGTTATCTTAATCCGATGATTAATATCATAAATGGAGACTTGTTATTATCACATTTTAATATTTATAAATTATAAATCAGAGTAATTTATGTTAATATATATAATATTTAGATAAAATCATATAAATAGTTGTATTATTATGTATGAGTAGGTAAAAGAACTTAAATTGAATGTAGTAAATTGAATAATCTTCTTATCGAAAGACTATACCTGCTGATACCGCATATAATTTGATTTTTTAAACAGAAAACGTTTCCTGCTCATACAATTTTTATTCAAACTCATATAGCCCATTGTAGTTCATATTTATATATAATAATTCAAATTATAATTCGCAAACAATTAGGTTTTAGTGTCAAAACTACAATGTATAAAATATGATATAATAATTATTATCTTACATTATTTCATTACATTGTCTACAGTACCCATTTACATTAATTGCGATATAAGCTGTTCATTTCACACTTCACTTTAAATTATAAATTCGAAAATGGGTTAACCATATACGGTCAACGCATTTCTTTCTGCAAATCAGAAGAGATACAAGAAAAAGTTATGCAAATAAATAAAATAATGATTTTAGATTGTATTAAATTTTCTATTATATAGAAATTAAATTTTCCACAAAGAAAAATTATAAATATTTGCACATTCACTATTATACGTAAGTATGTAGCCACAATATTCATAGTAACACTATAAAATGATTTTTAAAGAAATAAATTCCACGAATATATTTAATACGAGTATATGATACAGAATTACAATATTGGTATATATATGTTCAATATAAAATCACGCACGAAATGTAACTATAAAATATATACAATATATTATTATTAACGTTAACATGAAAGAAATCAATTTATTTTATAGACAATCACAAAATAAATCTAAAGATATGCCTTAGTAGATAAATTTTATATAAAATATATGTATGTATTGTATTATAAAGAAGTAATGTATATACCTATAACTTCATACATTTTCATAAGAACATATACATAATATATTATATGAACCGAATAGATAGAAAATTAATCCTTAATACCTTTTTTTTTCCGCAGTAAAAATATATATTTTCACAATTTTCTTTAATTCTTTTTTTTTTTTTTTTCTTTTTATTATCGTCTTTTGTATACGCAATATCTAACAACAACAAATATTAGAAAAAATATACAGAATAAAAAGATTTTAGCACGACTTATAAATCACTTTGTGTGTTTATATATATATATAGAAAAAAAACTAAAGGTTATCGCCATCGTCAATGGGTATACAAATTTATATCTGTATAATATACATTGAAATATAATATAATACTTGAATGTGTTCTAAAAACATTTACAATATAAGACGTAGAAAAGAAGAGTATAAATAATGTAAAATAAATTGTCGATATATGACAAGACATTTTTAAAAGCTCTAATACTTATAGCTTTAAGCGTTCACTGGATATATTGGTATTTTATTTATTTATTTATTTTTTTCAATTATTTTATTTTACACACATATTTCACCACCACGTAATATTTGAGGTACAGTTTCTATAACTGATTTTTTATTATATTGAAAAATTGCAAAGAAAATTAAAAACACTTTTTCATTGTTATAACTTATATACCCTCTCATATATATTATATTTCAAAAACAAATTAGTCTTTTTGATATGGTATGTGTATATACTTATTTTTGGATAATATATTGTATGCATTAAATAAAAATATACGGTAGATCCATGTTATTATTACAGTGAATATTGTATGTACGAACATTTAGCTCTACAAATACCGAAAAAAAAGAACCAATTCCTACTATAACCACTTAATTGGTCATTAAAAATATACGCCAATAATATAGAATGTTTTTACTCTTACGGAATAAATTCTATGCTATACAGTACATTTTTATTTTTCTACTCCTATTCCCTATGAAGAAAAACCATAAATTTAATTTGTTTCTTTATTTTTTATTTTCTTTGCTTTTGCTTATTTTGTAGTCTTTATTATATTTTGAAAATATACTTGAATCATTCTGATAATACGGTAAATTAAATCATAACGAATGATTTCAGCATTTCAAAAATTCTGCGAAATGGTGTGACACGGGAAAATATGTTAGTTTATTTTCAATGAGAACCAGTATTTTGATTGGTGTTTGGGATAGAAGTTGTCAAGACACAATATCATTTGGATTTGAAAAAAAAAAATAAACTACGTAATGTTATTATTTCGGAAATAAGTATGTTTTAAGAAGTAGTAAATTTAAAGTAAAGGTGTTAAGATTATAATTTGCGTTTAGATTTTGATTTTTTTTTTTGTTAATTCAATCAAAAATTGAACAAATGTAGAATATTTGTAAACGAATAAAAGTAAATTCAATTTTAACATAACGTTAAAATAACATAATTATAACATTATGACAGTTCATTTGTACAAATGGTTTTTAATCAATTAATAAATATATATTTAAATGGATGTGTCAACTATCCATAACAACAAGATCATCGCAGACTTCACTACTCTAATATTCCGCCGGAAGAAATTGTTTTGAAAATAATATCGGCACAGAAAACATATAAGACAACGCATATAAATTAAGTTTTCACAAAAGTAATTTACATGTATAATTTCATAAACCTAAATTACATTAAGTACAGTAAGTACATTAAGTCTACGTTATTGTATAAACTTATATCTCCATTTCATTTTGATACAATATTGTTGGTATGAAATGAAAACTTATAATTTTAACATAATAATAATCATTCTGTTCTGCTACACATTTGTAGTACACCTACTCACCTATACATATACGAGTATATAAAGTATATAACAAATACATTAAAAATAATACACATTAAATATAATATCACTGATATTATCAATATAATTTATGAAAATCTTTCACACTTTCATTTCATAAATGTCTATGTTATAAATTATTTATTTATAGTTTATATTAGCTAAAATAAATTTTTGTTTGTTTATTGTTTATTTATTATATCAGATACTAAATACAAATACACATATAGTAAATGTACAGTGTAAATGTGTACGACAATGGTATATGGACGAAAGTATATGGTATTTATATATAAGCAATATTAAAGATCTACAATATATTAATGACAAAATCTAGCACAAAAAAAAATAGTGTGATATCATACACGCGTCAGTGAACTTAGTATACGTTGAGTATAATTTTCATTTCTCAATAATATAATTTCCATAAATTTATATTTTTTTTTATTTTTAAGCGTGTCAGAACTTTAAATTTGAATAAAATACTAAATTTCTATCTATCGCTTAAACTTTGACAAATCATCATTTAACACTTCAAACACGTTTATAAATTGTGCATATTTATTTTAAGAATCACTGTTTATATATAGTTAGCCATACTTATAGATAACAATTGGTTTCAGCGACGAGGCTCAGCTTTGTTTAAACTGCATCGTCAATAAACAAAATTCCCGTGGACGAAATAGTCCTCATGCAATTCATGAAATTCAATTACATCCCCAAAAATTAGTTGTATTTAAAGTTCTATATCACGCTAGAAAAACACCCCATATAATAATATACTTCAAATGGAAATGAAATATATAATCAATGCATGGTATATCATATATAGTATATGATGAAAAGTGTATTTAAATAATTTTTGATGTTGATATAGTGTATGGGGTCTTATTGAATATTTGTACAATACATTTACTATATAAACAAAAATAAATGTGTCATTTAAATTATTAAATTCTGTATGTGAAAAACAGTAGTGGACAATATTTTTATTTTTATCAATAAAAGATAAATTAATAATATTGATAATATTTAATAAGGCTTGATTGATGGAAAATATTCGATTTAATAGATACCCATATATCACAACATCATATTCTAAGTTTATATATATATAGTAATTCATATCAGTGCAAATTGTTGCTATAACAACGTACATCGCTAATGCATTTCATTAACTTAGAAGATTGTGCTATATTGGGTGTCTAACGCACACAAAGTCAACAAAATTGAATATTTTTCATCAATTAAAAGTTAACCGCGATTATATAATTAAGTCGATTTAATAAATATAACTATAAAAGCATAACTACATCATATAAATAATCTAAACCTTTCCAGCTTAACAAAGAAATGTGTTCGTGTGGACGCATTCCACTAAATAAATAATAACATTTCTATTTTTATTCCTGTATTATTTACATATGTTGTTTTTTTTACAACTAAATAATGACATTTTGCTATTATTCAAATGGTCGTGTGGTTCGGTCTTAACATTAAATAATAATTAAATTGCGAAAGATTGTTAATACAAATTTTATTGCCTTTTTATATTTTATTAATTAATATTAATATAAAATTTGTAGTTCCATTGATGGTATATCGATAATTTAATACGTTACCGTATCTATACATAATAGTATACTTACAGTTATAGACCATGTTGTGACTTGGGTGTAACATTTTGTAATATTTTTTGTATATTGTTATTGTGTGTATTTGTATATTATATAAAATGAATCAATATTATATACAAAAATTTCAATTTATTTAATTTATGTACCTATAACATTTCTCGTTATTTTGATATCGATACTTTAAGCATTACAAGTATAAACTTAACAGTTCATTAAATAATATTCTATATTATATAATATAATTAAAATGGAGTGCGTTGAAATATATAATACATAAATATCTCATATGTATGAAATGAAATCTAATTGTCATATTTTTCTAATATATATATATATTCTTATATAACATAGTGTGATATTCATTTTTTTAATTCTTATATAAAGCCGAGATTAATTGTATATAAATTTGTAAAATTTCAATATCATTTGACATTTTCATGTACTTCTTAAATGACTCGGGTTCATCTTACAATTCATTAGTCACGGCTTATTAATTTAATTTACTTAATCTTTAATGTTATTATAATTCATAATTTTCTTCTTCCGATTTGAAATTAACTGTTATATAACTATTAGAATAAGATCATAAAAAACATAGAACAATAATATAATAATTTCTTTAGTTTTAAAGTGTATAATTGAACAAAAGTATGTATGCGGTTTGTTGCATGGGAAATGTTAATTTTTTCTAATATATGTATTTGTTAATTCACTAAGCATTTATGTTGTGTATCCTTTATATCTATCTATATACTTGCAATATACAGCGTACTAATCAGTAAATGAACCGAATAAAACAAGACTTTAAAATATACTCCTTTAAAGTTAACAAATTAATTGCTATATACAAATAGGAAATTATATTATGAATTTAAAAAGATATATTACCTAGACTAAAGTAACTTTATTTGCAGTATGTATTGCGGCAATATTGCAGCGTCAATAGAAGCTAAATTGTAAAAATAATTTTAGATTTATAGACAGACTTTATCTTTGTTCAGTAAAGATATGTTTTAAATGCCTGAACCGAACATATAGTTCTACATAGACTATACTACTATTATACAAATTTCATTCTGTATCGCTGTTGTATATATACACTATACAGATATTTTATGATTTTACATAGCTACTAATATACACTGTATGAAGAAATGTCAAAATTTAATTAATAAATTTCACATTGTTTGACTTTTAACATTTAAATTGTGTTAGTAACATTTTGTAAACTAATCCGTACTTATTTTCTATAAAATAAAACACATAGTACACCCATATAACTAATCTGGTTCAAGTATATACATGAGTAATAGTGCAAGTGTTAAATATCCAAACTTTATAAAATACACTTCAACTTTTAACTTAATTTATTGTCTATGAATGCTATGTGTTTAAGTTTAAATTAACGTATATATTATACATAAATACTACCATATATTATGTATTTCTATATACAATAGTAGAGTACAATCTGTACATAAGTATAAATATGTATAATTTATTATATATATAATATAATATGTCGTAAATTATATAGTTAAGAATATTGTATTGTAAATATGTAAATGAATGCCGGATTTACTTTAAGAATTGTAGTATGCATAAAATCAAAATCTATACATTAATTACATTTGTATTTGATATTTACTTATTTGCGATTACGTAAACAAATTATTAAAAGCTGAAAAATCTTTATAAATATTGTGTGTAAGGAAAATTATCTATCATTATATGTATTATGGATACTTATATTTAATCATAGTAACTATAAATAGTATGTTATTATGTAACCACTCATACATCATTAAATTTATGTGTAACGCTAATTTAAACGTCAATATAGAAATATATTCCAGATAGAGTCTAAATATAGTCTAGACTTTAGAGAGTATAATTATATATTATTTTATTTTTCTTATACTAATATAAATTATTTATAATTAGCATTTATTTGTGTCCTTGCGCATCCGTGAGAATTCATCGTTTAACATCGTTTAATTTTCGCTTGGTCACTATATTGAATTTAATATGAAATTTTTATAAAAATAATGCATAAAGAAAAGTTCTTATATAGTTATTGTCCAAATAATATTAATTAAAATATGGATTTTTTTACATAATATTGTAATTACATATGTATGTAATTATTTGTAAAAATATTGACTTGGATAGTTGAATACGATTAACAGCATTTTATGAAAAGGAAAATTTTTGGTTTTAAATTTTATTAGTTGTTTAATAATAATATATTTATAATAATTTATTTATTTATTTATAAAATAACATAATTCCTTGCTAAATAGTGACAATATTTACCAAATAATTTTTGTTGTCATTTGAACAATTTGTTTTTGTATTTTTGTGTTCATTTTGTCGTATTGTAATATTTGCATTTGTTGCTGTTACTGAATTTTTCATAAATTTATTATTATTATTATAAATATTATTATTATTATTATTAATATTATTATTATTATTATTATTATTATTATTATTATTATTATTATTATTATTATTATTATTATTATTATTATTATTATTATTATTATTATTATTATTATTATTATTATTATTATTATTATTATTATTATTATTATTATTAGTTGTATTTTCAAACTTTTTTAAATTACTTTTCAATAAAGTATTACTTACTGTATTAATTTTTGTACATGGTAAATTACAATTATTATTTTTATTACTATAATTATTAATATTATTATAATTAGATTTTAAATTTTCATTAGTAATATGATTTATTATATTATTTTTATAATCATTTATAGAATTAATCGAATATCTCAATACGTTATCATCGTCATCATCATCATTATCATCATTTTCATCATCTACAGCATCTTCAAAAATTTCATTACGATTATGTTCATTATCTGATGTTACGCTACTATTTGATGATGTTTCTAAATACGATAAATTCGAAGCTGATGTACCAATATTATTATTATTGCTATTGTAGCTGATATTGTTTGTAAATGTATTATTATTTTTAAATCTATTATTAACCGGTATTTTAGGTTCATATGATAAAATTGTATCAAAATCATCAAATACATTTTCTTTATTTTTAAATATATTTATACTTTCTTTTTTTGTTAATTTTCTGGTTGTAGTTGATGTTGATAAATTTTGTTGTGATTTAAATTTTGATTGATTTAATTTTAAAAATTCATCATTAATAATATCTTCATCTTCATCATCATCTAAAGCATTATTATTATTATTATTATAAATATTATTATTATTATTTGAATTTAATTTAGTATTTTGAAAATGATAATTATTTAAAATTTTATTTCTGTCACCACTTAATGATGATGTTATATTATTTCGATTATAATTAATTATTGGTATATTTTTGTTCAAATTTACACATTCAGTTTTTATTAATATCGGTGGATGTTGTGATGATGACGATAATTTTAAAGTAGGCGGTGGTTTTAGTGGTAATGGAGGTGGTGGTGGAGGTGCAAAAGATTTCGTTGATGGTAAACATTTTGATGAGGATGATGATGACGATAATAATGTTTGTGATGAATTTTTTATGGATTTATTATTTATTATTTCATTAGGTTTTTTAAGTGATAGTTTTTTCGTTCGTTTTGGTGGTACAGGAATGGGTCTAACAATTTCATTACTGTTATTATTATTATTTTCAACATCAATATTTTTCCTTACAACAATTTTCTTGTTATTATTATTATTATTATTTCTATTATTATCATAACAATTTTCGGATGTTTCTGTTAAACCTTTTTCTCCTGTAAATTCAATTTTATAATATTCCTGATGATTATGTTTATGTGGTTGATGACGATTATAATTGTGGTAATTGTCATCATAATCTGAATCTATTGAATTTTCACTTATATTATCATCGTCTATTGATTGCTCTAATTGCTGTTGATAATAATTACGATTAGAGGCTTGTCGTTCACATTGCCTGTGTTGCTGTTGCTGTTGTTGATGATGACATGGTAAAAATTTTTCATGATTCATTTCACCACCTGAAAAATGTGAATTATGTTTTTCGTTTTGTTTTTGTGATATATTCATAATGATACCACATTTAATAGCATTACGATTTTTTTTTAAAGCATACAAACCATAATTTTCACGTTTTGTATCATATGAATATGTACCGATTCTTGTTTTATCAACAAGTGATGAAATGGTTGATATTTGTTTAGATTGTATTGTAAAACGTTTTAGTGGTTCCATATATTGTGGTTGTTGTTGTTGTTGTTGTTGCTGTTGTTTATGATTTTGTTTCTTTGATAGTATTCCTATTGGTCCGCCAACCGATGAGAATGATGCTGCTGTTGAAGTTGTTTTATTTATTGCATCAATGTTATTTGATTGGTTTGCTTGTTGTTGTCTACCAAATAGATTACATGATACAAAACGATTTAATAAATTTGTTGGTATTTGAAATGAATTCGATAATGATTTTCGTGTTGGATATTTTTTTAATTTGGGAATTTTCATTGGTGGTAGGATATCTGAAAATTTTCAAATAATTAAAATTACTGTAAATTTATTTAATAACTTTAATATTATATTTCTATAAATTTTATATGTATAATATAATTAAGTAATTAAAATTTATACCACTTCTATGGTTTTTATACGATATACAATGATATATAAGTGTTTTTTAAAATGTTAGAAAATATTATGGTGAAACTACAGTCTTAACAAAACACTAACATACACATTTTTTTGTCGTTACAGGAGTAAGAAAATTTTTATGTTGAAGAATAAAAATTTGGTCACTCCCTTATCTCATTTAGTGATGAATTGGTCGACCTTCCGACATCGAAAACACCTGAAAAGATTGATACTGTGTATGCATATGTGAACATATCGTGCTATTCAGGTTACTATGTGCATTGCATTTACAAATTTTATCATTTGAATGTTAGTAATCTATATATGTCTGCGATAGATTATGCACAATTTAACAGAAGATCAAAAGCCAATGCCAAGTATTGTATATATATAGCAAATACCATTATGTGCATTATTCAAGTAGTTTTACAAATTTAAAATTTTAATAATGTATAATTTTAGTTTTATTTTTAAATATTGTTAAATTCATTTATTTATAGTGCTTATTCGTTTCAGGTACTAAATAAAATTTCAAGTATCGATAACAATATGCAGGAGTAAGATATTCAAGAATATATTTATTTATTATTATGTTAAGAAAATTGATAAAATTCATTGCCAAGCCAATAATTGAATATCCTTGAACTGAAAAGCATAGCAAAAAATTATATTTACCAAACCAATGGAATCTGACTAGATTAAATTCTGCACAGTCAACAATTACACAAATATCAATCAAAAAATCGTATATAGTTATGGATTAAAAACTTAAAACGGATAAGTATCTATATAATATAATTTGAATAAAAATCAATTTTTTACAAAATTTAAACATTGAACTTACTTGTAACTTTGGATATGTATTGTATTTTTTATTTATATATATAATAGAGAATAATGTCAATAAATTACAATATACATAAATAAGATTATATAATAACTATTATTAATCATAATAATAGTATTATAGTAGAATATTATCAATATATATATGAATATATAATATAAACATTATATAGAAAACAAGCCAATTTATTTGTAGGGTATCTTTTTCTGTAATTATGTTTGTGATAATAAATTAATATGGGTCTAGGTAGAGTATGCACAATGTATATATATTTATATGTATAATCATTCAATATGTATAATATATTCTGTGCAAGGATACAAGACAAGTCTTATAGAATATGGCAAAATACTAATAAAATATAATGTATTATATATAGATATCATAATTAATACATGTATCGATACATTGTTACTCTGCAGGTATCATTTTAATGAATTTTATCAAAAAACACACAGAGAAGAGGATACAATTTATTAAACACCTTTACAGAAAATAAATATGTATATAGCCGTTTAATAATATATGAATATAATAAACATCTAGTATAAGTATTTGTTTTCATTTTATTATTATTTTTGCTTTAAATAAATTTGATAAATTTTATGTAATATGATATAATTATTAATTGAATATTAATTCTGTTATGGGTATATGTAATGTTATAATATACAAAGTCCGTCAATTATCTACCTCTACGCATAAGCTTTGAAAATGAGGCGATACTTCAACTAACATTATATTCAGAAAAATTTAGAAACAGTTATATTTTTTTTTACAAAGTTGCCGAACAATAGAAAGTAAAAGAAAGAAATTTGAAAATAATACTGCTGATGATTATGCTCTCGAATTTCTTGAACTTGGTAAGAAAAACACTGATTTCCAAGTCAAAAATACCAACAAAAAAATTCAGAAAGTACTACTGTCTGATAGTTATACTCTCCTGATACAATTTCTTATAAATGGTCCCAAATACTGATTTCCGAGTACCAAAATGCACAAGAAAAATAATGATTTAGCTTTGCTGAAAAAAATTCTTGAAAATGGTCAGAAATAATGATATCCAAGAATTAAATTCAGCCTGAAAATTATGCTTTCTTATACAAATTCTTAAAATTGTTTTGAAATCTCACTCATGCTATTTAATAGGAAAAACAAATTTTGTTGTTATCTTAATTTTATTACCTTCCCCTGCTTCCTTATTAATAGAAACATGGAAAAATATACCTAATACTTTTATAAATAATAATAGCTTAATAGATTTTACATTAAAATTTTGTATAAATACGAAAAGTTTTTACATTATGGTAATGGCAGGTGCAATAAACAGGTACTTATTATTCATTTTATTATTGTATAAGCTTTCAGTAATATCACTAAAAAAAAAGGAATATACAAATAAAACTTCATAATCACTAATTTTTTATAAAAATATAATAAATCCACAGGCAAGTAAAAGAACCCCATATAATTGAAATGAATTTTGGGTATTTTTCAATTAATTTAATTACACATTTTCTTTATAGCTATACTTACTTTTTATATAGTCCATTCAAAAATATTATTTGTTGCTATATACGTTATAGAATAAATCTAATTTCAAAATATTATTATAAACTTTTTAATATAATATATTTTAATTTTAAACTTTCACATTTGATAGTCAAAGAAAAACTAACTATACGTTTTTTTTTTTAAATAGAAAATAAAATCATATTGTAAAATTCTTCATTTTTATGTGTTTTTATGTACTTATTTATTGTATATTATATATTATCTATTATATATTATATGTATACAAAAATATAATTAAATTATAAGTGTATGCGGCGGGGTTAGTTATATAATTTGTTCAATACAATATGAATTTAAATATTGAGTACATAGAGAAGCTATATAATATTGTTTGTAATTTGTGATTATGATGGTATATATTATGTATTGGTTTGGCAAATATGTGATTGCGTATTATTTTGTGAAAACAAAACGTTATTATTGTTCGAAATAACTTTATTAAGCAATGTATTGTGCATTTAGTTCAATGATCTTTTGCTTTTCAAGCTCGCATAGAACTTACGGTAGTTATACACCTTACTATATATTATTTACGATACAAAGAATTTCTCTCTACAATCTTACGTGTTATGCTTTATGAAGAACCGAATCGAATATTGCCTTGTGTTTGTTGTAATGAAATTCAACTGAACAACCTAAACGTTATTGATCTTTGAGTGAAAAATCACAAGAAACAAAATTTAGCAAATCAATTTTGTTGCTAACGATTTGTAATGCTTTGTCACCAAACAGTAAACAGTTTTTTTTTTTATATAATGACAATTGAAGAACCTACAATCAAACAACGGTATGGCATTCCGAATACGTAAATATAGATAAAAATTCAACTGAATCTTTCTATCTGTATCTATTTGCCAACTCAATGTTATAATATTGTAGTATTGCACATATATTGTTATTGAAAGATATACACATTTACCTCTACTATAAAATAATAATAACAATAATAAAATTGCAAATATAAATCAATCAATATATTCATTCACCTACTTTTCTATCTTTTATACCTATATGTGTACAATTGTGTATATTTTAATAATTTAACCACCTTTAGCATTATTTGTAAAATATAGGTTTTTTTTTTGTTATTTTAAAATCACATATTCATATTCTATTGCGCGTATTATAAACGACAGGTTGTATTGATTAGTAATTTATTGAGAATAAAAATGCATATATTCCACCTAGATTATAAAATATTAAATAAACATTCATAAAAGAAGACAAAAATCGATATTTTATAAAAAGTAGATAATTTTTGCTTGTTTGATCAATGTTAATATTTTAATGAGATTATATAATAAAAGTAGGTGTAGGATAAAAAAAATAAATAAATAATGAGAGCACACAAAATTCAGTACATATTCTAAATAATTTCTTTTTAATAATTCAAATATCATTTAAAAATTAACAAAATATTTTATCATAAAAAATAATATTAATAAAATTAATAATAATAATATTAATTATAATTATCATAATCATAATAATAATAATATATGTAATAAAAATTGCCTAATACTTACTATTTATACAAATACATAAAGAAGAATCTTATTTATGTTAAATATAAGTAACTATTATAAAATTGTCTCATTTTTAGTCTGACAAATATAAATATGTAAATAAAACAAGCTGATTACTATATATATATGAGTGTATGTATATATAATATAATATATATATATAAATAATTAAATAAACACTTGTTCATCATCATCGTCAGCCAATAAAGATAAACGATGTTTTTCAATGGCACGTATTGGTGTTACCGGATACTTTATTGGTCCAATATATTTTCGGGATAATGTTGATTTACGTGGTGGAAGTGACGATTTAGTTATTTGTTTTGGTATTATTGCAACAACCTAATTAAAAGAAAATAATAAATAAAAGTTATCCTAGTATTAAAAATTGGTGGCGATTCGAACGTTTAAAATTTTGTCGAAAGTCAAATCATAATTCATAGATTTATATTATAATTTAATTTTAAATTTTAGAAACAAATACTATCGAATTTTACATTATTACTTATTTATTAATTTAATGTATGTAATCCAAGTGATAAATAAAAGTTGATGGTTCTTGAAACAAGACATATGCTGAATCTAAAGAATATATTTCAATTACATCAAAGAAGATATCACCTAAGTTATGAACTGTTTTTTTTATATGCTTTGCATAATATAAATAGAATATCTTGCAAAAGGAAAGCTCATCACTTTATGGTAAAATAATAAAATTAAAGAAAAGCAGAAAAAAGTTATATTTTTTATATATTTTCTAAGTAAAAAGTGACATTAATAATTGGTTAGGTGTGTACAATAATATATAAAATATCATATCAAGTATCGAACCATTGCAAAAAAAAAGTGTTTGCCTTTACAGACAAATTAATGTAACTTTAAATTCCAAAAAAATATTGTAAACATTACGATATTGTATAATATTAAAATATACAATCAAATTAAAAGTACCTTTGGTAAATCCGGCATACTTCTTGTTGTTATCAAATTATTGATATTATCAATATTATTATGCTGGTCATCATAAACATCATCCTCAATTAATCCATCATTATCATTCTTTTGATTATTAAAATTATTTATTACTAAATATTTTTCTTCAATTTTATTTGAATGTTGTTCCGTTTGATAACGTATATGTTTTAAATAATCAACATTTTGTAATTGAAAATTATTTAAATTATTTCTATATAAATTTTCTTTATTTAAAATATTATTGTTCGTATTAATTTTATTATTACATTTAAAATTTTGTAAATCCACTTCACTAATATATTTTTCACCGTATACTATTCGATTAGTTTTATTATCGTTACCATATTCATTGATATACTTTTCGTTATTATTTCTGTTATCAACATCATCAGTATCATCAATATCATCATCATCATCATCATCATCATCATCATCACCGCCATCAACACAATCATGAAGAACATCATCAGCATTTTTACCACAAATAATAGCACCTGTATTTGTATTATTTTTTTCCATTGAACATTTATATAAATCTGAATTGAATATTTGTGATACTATCAATTCAACAAAATTGTTTGTATTTTGTAATATTTTTAGCGAATCGTTATATGAAAGATTTAACAATGATATTCCATTTACTGCTAATATCTATATTTGTGTGTATAGGAAAAAATAAAAAATTGAAAGTTTTATAAAAACATTTATATGAATTGATATTATTGCAACTGTTTATTTCTACATTTTATTAAATTGTTTTAGTAAATTTCTAGAGTTTATGTATAATTAAATACGTAAAATTTTATAAAATGTGAAAATTACGTTAACAAACACTACATATAATAAAAAGTTGACAATACGAAAAAATTAGAAATATTCCGTATGGCAGTATATATTACGATCCAATAAATGATCTACAATTATCGAAAGACTGCGTTCAACAGCATATTTTCAAAGATCAAGATTCAATTCTTTATTCCATAAATAAAAAAATAGTAACCCAAATAAAATATTTCAGTATTACAATAAATAGCACCGAATATCACATTATGAGAAATAAAAATCAAGAAAAAGTGCACCCATATAAAGAATTGATGCTGATTCTTATGAGATTTTAACTTTTATGGTAGAATTATATATAATATAAAAAACAAAATACACAGTATTCTAAGAATACAATATTAGTGGCAAACTAATTTGGAATGAAATTAAGATATATATATATAGGCTAATTCGCCCTTTTATACCATCGAATCTATTAATTTATGATGTCTAATTTATTTCTTAGCACGAATCAATTCATAAGATAGTCGTTGCAAATTTCCTTAAATTTATGCAAATTATGTATATATTTTATTTGATAATGAAATTCATATAAATTATACCTGATCTCCAATTTGTATACCACATTTTGCACCTGGTCCATTTTTAACTAAATCTTTAACATAAACATTATTATCGGTACCTTCAATAATGCTAATACCTAATGTTAGTCCACCACTTTCACCATTACCATTTTTCGGGACTTCTCCAATTGTATCCTTTCGTTTAATAAATATTGATTCTTGACTTCGTGAACGACTACATTTATTTTGTTTTAAAATGTTTGATAATTCTTTATCAATTCTATTTATATTTACGGTAGCAAATTTATTAGTTTCATTATGATATTTTGATAATGATTTAATATTATTATTACTGCTATTTCCATTATTATTATTATTATTATTATTATTATTATTATTATTATTATTATTATTATTATTATTATTATTATTATTATTATTATTGTTATTGTTATTGTTATTATTATTATTGTTATTATTATTATTATTATTATTATTATTATTATTATTATTATTTTTATTATTATTATTACTATCATTCAAAATACAGTCTTTTTTTATTACAATTTTTTTAATAATTCTATCATTATTTTGTGTAACATTTGATAAATTATTAAATTTATCAAATAATGAATCGGATATAGTTTCGTTTGGTAAACAAAAATAATTTATACCATTAATACTTTTTATACTGGAATCTAAAATTTAAAAATAATTCCAAATTATTATTTTATTTTAATTATGGTGCAATAATTAATAATTTTACTTACGCATAACATATGCATCACCACTACCAGAATTTGGTGAGTCTAATAATTTCTCTGTATAAAATACTGAACTTAAACTTTTCAATGAGAGATCATCATCTAATATAATTTTATTATTATTATCCATATTATAATGATTATTATAATTACTAATATTATTATTATTGTTATTATTATTATTATTATTATTATTATTGTAATTATTATTATTATCATTATTATTATTATTATTACATCTTAACAGATCAATTGAATCCTCTTCCAAACGACAAATATCCAAAGAATTTTCAAATAAATTATCAAATGATTTATTTAAATATTGTGCCGATGAAAATACTCTTGTTCCCATTTTTACGCGATTACGATTTGGACTTATTAATTTTGGTATATTTTCAATCACAACAACTGTTGATCTTGGACATTCATTTTCTTTATTTTGATTTTCCTCTATATTAATATTATTATTATTATTATTATTGTTATTATTATTATTATTATTATTATTATTATGAATATTTTCTTGATTATTATTGTGGTTAATATTACTATTATAATTATTCTGATTATTACTATTAATAATATTACTATTAACATTACTAATATTTACATTATTATTGTCTTGTTGATTTTCACATACACCAACTGTTGATTTTGATCGTTTTAAAAATTTATTTCTTAATCTAATTAATTTATTGTCATTTAACATTGATTTTTTTAAATTTCTAACAATTCCTTTTGATTGTTTATCATTTTTTGTTGATTTTTTATTCGTATCAATTTCAATGGCATTATCATCAATATTATTATTATTATTATTATTATTATTATTATTATTATTATTATTATTATTATTATTATTATTATTATTATAATTATTTTGATGATTAATATTATTATTATTATTGTAATAATTATTATTATTATAATTATTATGATGATTATTAATATTATCAATTTTTCGATTTTCTAATTGTATTGCTGTTGCTGTTGCCGCTAATTGTTTTGTTGTAACAACTGGTATATTTAATTCATCTGATATTGTTTTTAATGATATAAAAGAATTTCTTAATTTCATATAAAATTTATGATGTTCAGATGCTAATGTAAATGCAAAATAACTTCTAAAAGAAATTTATATAAATTATGTTATCATCTATATCACCAACCATAATAATTAAAAAGAACAACTAAAAATTAATATATAAAACTTACTTTCGTCCATCCATTTTAAATTTATATTTAATGCGATTATTTTCTTTAGCCTTTAAACTTTCATTTTTTCGTATAACAACACATAAAATATGTTTTGAAAAACATAAATTTTCAATTTCTAACCAATCAAAATGGATATAGAGTTTTCTTTGGTATGCAGTTTTTGAATTGTGTCCATTATCAAAATGTTTGGCATTTAAACAAAATACATTTTGATTTGATGTTCTTTGAAATATATTTATGCCAATTAATGATATTGCAATATAAACATCATAATTTTGATTATCATCAGTTGTCTATGCGAATAAAGTATTTTTTAGTATTTTATATTTTTAAAAGGCAATATTTTAAAAATTATTTTATAATGTAGTTACCCAAATAGCACTATACAAATGTAAACCATATTCTTTCATTTCTTGTACATAACGTATAAAATTTTGTTCAGCATCTTTTGGATGTAATCCACGTTTTGAATAATGTGAATTTCTTAAATAAATTGCCATTTCTTTATTACGTTGATAAACACCTTCAGGTAAATAATGTGATATTGTAAAATAATCACTAATTTTCATCTGAAATATTAGAAATATAATATATTTTTTTTATACATAATTAATATTATTTATAAGAATTATTATCCCTAATCTCATAGCAGTTCGATTAAAAAATCGTTTTCGTTTAAATATATGCTCCAGTAAATCCATTTATATAGATAGATGTTGAAATGGAAACTATGCTACCAGCAGCTTTCGCATAATGATATGGAAAAGCATAGTTGTAAAGTAGACATTATTAATATATATGATATACCTTAATTAGAAAATGTAAATAAAAATAGGACAAAAACCGTTTTAATTGTAAACATGTATAGTTACAACCATTTTAAGTAAATTTAATATGTAACTAAACATGTTACTATTTCATCATCAACAATCGACTGGAAATATATATATAACCTATAATCTGATATACAGATGGATCCGGCCACACAGAAGCGGGAACGGAGGCTGGATTTATAAGTCGAAACTTATTCCAAGAAATTTATTCTACCATAAAAAAATCAGTTAAGTATTAAATTGTTAAAGCTTAGCTGACGGAAATCATAACATCCACGGGACATTTAACAGTCATGTTTCATTTATATAAAATGGAACTAGCTGAAAATGGCATTGGTCAGTTATGTCTAAATAAAAAAGACACAGCAGATTATATACTCTGCCACTGCGAATCGGATGTGATAATCAGAATAAGTTTTCTGGTAAAAGCATTTCTTACTCAGGAAGAACATGCAAATGCTGCGCCTGGCGAGATCTTGATTTTACAAATTTCTCAACATGAATAAGGTAAATACATAAAAATTCGAATATCTGTGTAAATAATTCTTGGATTTCTTTCCTTAACGCGAAAAAAAATAAACAGTAGCTTATTATAAATTAAAGTGTGAACAAGTGAAAAGTAAAATCGTTAAAATAATGAAGATATAATAGTGAAATTATAAACCGATACAATAAAAGATTACCAGGGCAAAAAATACTACTCCAACAGATGATTGATATATTTATGGTTCTATAGTATTTGGGATCATTACAAAACTGTAGTGTAACATCGATTGGACTTAGAAAATATCATTGGTTGTGATTTTTTTTTATTCCGACAAGATTCCGCAGCGGTGGTTCGTATATTACTTACAATAAAAAAAAATGTATTGATCTATTTTATGTAATAAAATTACCAGTGGATACAAAAACAAAAAATTAACGAGCCATTTTTTAATACATTCATTTTGAATTGTGATTTTAAGATTTTTGGAAATGCAATAAATTTCAATAACATGCAAACTGAAAATTGGATGTCGACTTGGCCTTTTCATTGTTATAATTTAAATTATCATATTTTTATTTCGTGCAAATTGTGATTATTTGACACATTTTACTAGCCACATAATTACAGAACTACAGAATGTATGAAAAAGATATGTCTCTACTCTATATATAATCAACACATGAAAACAACATAAAATAAATATATGTGCGTATACTTACATATGGTTTAAAATCACCAATTTCTGCTTGCATTGCTAAACCACCAAGTGATATTAAATCATCATCAGTACAAAGAATTTGACTTTCAAGTATACTTTTACGTAATTGTAAATATAATAAGTGACGTGATTCAAGAGAACTATAGTATATATACAAAGAAAAATAGAAATAAGATAAAATATGTATTTAAAAAAAAGCTCTGCAATCGTTAAAAGTTTTACCTAATTCCTCGTAATGTTGGTAAAAAAAATTTTATACGTAAAAATAATGTAAACACAACATTTTCAGCATAATTAATTTTCTTTGATGTACTAAACCAAATTTGAGGTGCTACCTGCAAACAATTGAATACAAACTATAGGTACATATTTCAATTATATTATTTTCTGTTTAATATTACCTTATAAATTTTTATATCCTGTGGTAAGAAAACAAAATCACCACCGATTAAAGCACATAAACCAAGAAAAAAGTTTTCTACAAAATTTTCTGATTTTATCACAGTTTCAAATATTTCGCGAGCAGTTGTTGTTAATGAATTACAGGTAATTCGTATACTTTGTCCATTTAATAATAATACACTAACAATGCGTCGATGTTGACACTATTTATAAATTACATAAATTAAAATTATTCTAATTTCAATTCAAAATTAATAATAATAAATAAATAATAAATTACTTTTATATCAGTTAAATCAATTAATTGTGATGGTAAACTTGAATTAATTATAAATTCTGGTGATTTTGCTTTTATATTATTAATATCTAAACTTTCATTACTACTATCTAATTTTTCTGTACTAATAACCCTTCGTTTTCGTCTAACTTTCAAATTCGGAAATGTTGCAAATTTTGATGTAAGATCTGTATCAATATATAATAATAAAAAATTATGATTTTTAAAAACTATCTATTTTTTGATGTTTAAAAATATCATTATTAAATATATTTTACCTGGCATTGAATTTCCATTTAAATTAAATTGATCAAATTCTACTTTGAAATCATCATTATCACATAAATTACCATTTAATTTATCAATATAATTTGTTGATTTTGATGAATTAATTAATTTGAATTCTTGTGGTTTTTTTTGTGTTCGTTGTCCGTCGCCCATAGATTTATCTTTGCCATTATTATTTGTTACATCAATTAAATGGACAGCAATTGTATTTCGTCGTATATTATTACGTTTCTTTAAAATTTCATCTTTTCTACGAATTACATGAAGGCCATTAATTGGTTGAGTTTTAATATTATTCTTATTAATATTTTCATTATTATTATTATTATTATTATTATTATCATAAACATGATTATTATAAACAATATTATTATCATCTAAAGATGCTGTTAATAAACCACCAATTGTATCACATTTTTCATGTGTTAATTTTAATTCAGTTAATTGTTTAAGTTTTTCATCGGAACAACGCATAACTTTTAGTTGACGATTGATAGCAGGTTTTTCAAAATAATTAACTTTATCAGGAACATCACTATTTGAAATGAACTTAAAATTATCATTATAATTTATTTGCTGTAGTTGTTGTTCTTTTTCTGGATCATAAGATGAACTACGACCTGAATCTGTATCACTTCTATAGATATAATAAAAAGACATTAAAATATTAAATTTGATATTGTAAATATTAAAATTTAGATAATTGTTTACTTACTTTTGATCATCATAGTTTTTTATTTTCAAATTATTATTATTATTACCAATATTTTCAGAATTATATTTAGACGATTGTAATTGTTGTGGTTTTTGTTTAGATAATTCAAAGTCCATTGAAACTTCTTGGAAAATATTCAATACAATATGTGAAAATGGTTTAATTTGATGATAACATCGACAATATTCGGATATAACCTGTGAAAGGAAAAAATGATGTAAATTATAAATTTTAATAAATTAATTTAGATGAAAAATTTTCTAAAACAAAATATTTATGTAAATAAGCAATTCATATTTTAAACTAATCTAAAAAATAAAGTTATAAGCTATATTAAAAGTACTGCTATAAAGATAACAAAAATTTATCTATGACAAAAACCATGCTAGGGAAATATATAGCACCCACCGTAAGAGGGAAGATCAATCAAATAAAAAAAGTATGAAAATTCACCAATTGAAATACCAAATGACTTATTTTCTTCTCTTTCATGCTCATTCGCATTATTATGCAATGAAATATTTACACTCTTCACATTCACAATCACATTACTGTACTCCCTCAGTTCAGTCCTCAATCTACACTCTACAGCTGCTTGTACAATGTCAATGACATAAATAATAAAAATAAAAATAAACATAAAATTTTAACCAGAAAATAAATAAAATTAAACAAAATCATATTGAAGAAAAAAAAATTATAATAAAATTTAAATAAATAATGAATGAAATAATTCAATATAATTTAAATGATATAAATAAAATTAAAAGTACAATTGCTGAGAAATGGCAAATATTAGAAAGTACAGAAAATACATTTCGTTATAAGCTAAATATTAAAGAGAAAAAAATTGTTCCAGGTAATTTTAATTTTTTCTGTGAGGTCAGTAAAATAAATAGATAACATAATTAAATCATTATAATAATAAATAAATTATTTAATATTTATAATATAAATAAAATATTTTAAATTCAATTGCATATAAATTATTTTTAGTTAAATAAAGAACGAATAACATTAAGACGACCACCACAAATTATACATTCAATACAACCAAAATTTAATGAAAATGAATTTAATTTTTGTAAAATTAATGAAAAAGAAATTTTATTTAATATTAAATTTAATGATGATAATGATGATGCTGATAAGGATGATAATTGTATAACAATTTTAATAAATAATTCACCATTAACAAAACATCATTTATTAATTGTACCAAATTTAAACAATCATTTACCACAAGTTTTAACAAAAGATGCAATTAAATTTTCTATACAAATTTTACATCAATTAAATGAACATGCGTATCGTATTGGTTATAATAGCCCTGGTGCTTTAGCATCTGTTAATCATTTACATTTACATTTAATGTATATTGAAGAAAAATTATATGTTGAAAATGCCGTGAGTATTATTATTAAAATTTAATGTTTTTCATTTTAATGATTATGGTAAAGAATGTTGTCTCTATAATAATTATGTTTAATAATTTGAAGAAGGAACATATTTTTATGGATAATAAAGTAAAATTTTCAAATATTTTCTCAATTAAGCATATATATAGAAATTTAAAATTGATTGTATTTGAAATCAAATCTGTTATATTTACTGACTTAAGAGAATAGAGACTAATTTGTTCGTATGTATAGAATCAAAAATCATATATCTTTGTAAATAAGATAATCAAAAATTTACTAATCAATAATTTACTAACATGGTTTGATGGTGAATCATGCCTAAATAAGCAAAGTGAAAGAATTATGGCTTGATTCAAACAATTCAAACATTTATTGTGATACGATTAGTTGTAATTTGTTGTACAAACTTAGTAATTCTGTATTTAACATACGTAAAAGTTTATGTAAAATATACTATATAAATTTCATAAAAAACATAACAATATTTCATACAGTGAATTCTTACCAATTTAACTTTCAAATTCTTTCAAAAGTAAATAACATTATAAGTTCAATATGAATTTAGATGTGAAATTGGTAAGAATTCCCATAGCAGATTTAAAATATTAGATTCTAATTTTTGCTGACGACATTGCCTTTTAGTCACAATTTGAGTTATGCCAATGTAGTTTTTTTTTTCGTTCAGATTCCAAACATTTTGAAACTACCTCATGATAATTTATTAGACAATTTTGATTAAATATCTGTATACTTTGGTTGAAATTCTATCTATGCAGTTACCGGGTTGGAACTTAATCAGTGTGCTATTGTTTCATAATAAATACAAAGTCTATTTTGAAACTTTCAAAATGTATTAGGAATTCAATTATATAAATTTAAAACTTTATAAAATTGTTATAAAATGTACGTGTGGTGTCCGGTACGTCTTTATATAACTACGAATAATATTGAAGATTAGCACATATTACACATCATTTATGCCAATTTTTCCGATATTAATGATTCATGCAACGTTAACCATTTTGTACTTCCATTACAAAATGTTGTACTTTTTTATCAAAGGTATTTTAAAATATGTCGCTCTGATACCAACAAAATTAGCCAATGAGTTTGGAATATACAACACACTTAGTGTATTTCTTCCACTTTGAAATTATTTACCTAACAGGGCGTTTAGTACAGATTTGTTTAACAGAGCATAGAAGAAGTTTTTTTATTGAAAGAACGAACTCATTGACATCGACACTGAATCACATTTACATATTATTTTTTTTTTTATAAACTAGCAACTTTATTTTCAAACTTTTAATATGTATGTATCCGTATCATAATCATAACTGTGTTAAAAGTTTTATTTTTTAATATATGCACGTAAAAGAACTAGTATAACAAATGTTTCTTTAAACATACTATTTTATGATATAACATTTGAATATCATTTGTTTCGCTTCTATATATTCTGCGATGTAAAAAATTTACATATTGCATATATTTTTGCCTGAAGAGAGAAAGTAAAAATAAAAAAAAACGTTTTTACTTCCGATATAGGAAAATTAAACAAAAATAGCATTTCCGCAATTCGAATCCACCTTACAAAAACAGAAAAATAAATTTATTGCATACTTTGAATGAGAATATAAAAAATTTGAACTCAATTCAGCTTTTGAAAATAATATTTAGTTTTTCTATATCTATAGGTAATGTAATATATTTGTTTATCATGAAAATGGAGTGACGATGAATCAATAAATAACATTTATATATAAAATCGCAACCATCATCACTATAATATCATGGTATATTTTGCACGCAAATACATATAAAAAAAAAATGGTGGAAAAAAATAAGAAAAAATAAAAGAGAAACAATAATTTTCGCTGATTCATTCTAATGTTTTTTTTTCTTGCATGCCGATTTCTATATTCACTAACACCACACCATTCACAATATATTTCCTATATTTTTACGGCCTTAACTTTTACCCACATTGTATAGTTTTATATTATTTTTTCATATTATATTGTCTCATGTGACAATCAACCCCATCATTATTTATATTACACAACATATAAATAATATTATTAATGATAAAATAAAGTAATTACATTAACCTTTCGTATGAAATCTTCCTACTTTCTTTGATTGTATAGAGGTATATATATATACTATAAAATAAATATAAATAATAAATACTCGTATACAAAATTATTAGTATTTATATGAAGAGAACTTGGTTTTATCATAGGCACATAGAATCTTAATTTTTATTTGTTATTTATTGTAAGACTCTTACAAAATCAATCAATAAAATAATATAATATAAATAAATCAATTAAATTAATTTGTCATAAATTCTATTATTTGCTATCCAAATAATGTACATTAAAAGTTCCAAAATATATTCTACGAGTACACAGGATAATAAATAGCAGACTGAATATAAATGCTATCAAATAAAACCTTAATATATTTGTATCAATTTATCGTATTGGTTTCTAAATTTGATAATTAATTTATTTGGTGTGGTCGTGTATTATATATTATTATAATTAATATTGATGTAAAAATGTTTTCTTTTGTATTATTTATTAAACACATTTTTTCAATTGACTTATAAACGCTTGCTTGTAGGTTTACATACACACGATATATTAAACCTTATATGTATATTTCATACTACTGTTGCCTTATAACCGTTTCTTTGCATTTAAAATTTTCAATTGCTAACCGTTAGCTTATAGTCATGTTGATTAAGGTTTTAATAGGAGTTATTGGAATCAAGCTTTTGGACATAAACTTATGTAGCCGAGGAACCATACAAGTTTAAGTGTTTTACTTATATGAATCATACTTGTTTTTATACAATAATAGAAAAGTTAAGATGATGCAACAATCATTTATATACGAAGTGTAACATTCTCTATAATATACACTATAAATGCTAATATATATAGTCATAGTCACATAAACACACAGATCATAAAATGACGTAATATACGTGCAACAGAATAAATTGAATCAATTTTTCAATTTATAAATTTTTGCAATCAATATCTACGAGTAGTAGTCACTCATATATAGAAAAAAAGCATTCATTTCAATTTTATTAATAATTAAACATTTGAATATTGTTATATAAAGAGAAAAAAAAATCAAAGTAATTATTTTCTATTTATTTGTTTTATTTTTTTTATTTTAGCCATTAAAATTGTTGATTAAAAATCTATTTCAAATTGATGAACTTTATCCAGCCATTGGTTTCTGTTTTCCATTAACTAATATAAATGAATTAAATGAAATTTCAGATGATATATTTAAACTTATACAATTTTTATGTAATAATAACATTCCACATAATTTATTTATTACGTATGGAAAACAAACTGTAAATAGTAGAGGTGGTGGTAGTGGTGATGGTGGTACAGATACAATCGGAAATGATGACAACAACAGAAATAATGAAATTATAAAAATATTTATTTATCCAAGAGAAAATGCATGTAAAGTTAAAACATTTCATTCATTTAATATTGCATTTTGTGAATTAAGTGGATACATTCCAGTCGGAAGTAAGTAGATTTCTGTTTTAAATAAAAGCAAGTGATGTGTTTATTTTTTCTTTATCTCATCGCCATAATAGAAATATATATGAATGTTAAATTTTAATAGAGAAATGTTAGTAACACATCTTTATATCGCATATGATAGGAGTATGTAAATTTATTTAAATGTATAATATAGCCATTTTAAATTACATCTACTCGTATATAAATGTTGAAGTATTTGAAAGATGACATTTTAAATTATATACGTGAATATAAATGTATAAAATGTGTAATATATTTTTTAACTGAATTTATTTTATGTTTAATGTTTTTTTGTAGGTCAAGAAGACTATGATATTTTAACAGAAGAGTTAATAGTGGAGAAAATTCACATAACAACCGGAAATATATTAGATAAAATTCGAGATGACGTTATAAAATTATATTTATAATATTAATTTATTATATAAATGTTATTGATATGTTGGCTAGTTATGATTTATCAACGGACCACATTTTTAATTGAAAATTTGATAAATATTTCATTCGATGTCACCTCAATTTTGAATGAAATAAAGATGCTGTTACTCAAAATATTTACAAAAATGGTACAATAAAATAATATTTCGTATATAAAATTTATATGATCGAAAATTGTATCCTTTGAAAAATAGTTTATTATTGGGCGAAAAATAAAAATCAATTTTAAACCCTTATAAAATATAAGATATTTAAATTATATTCTAGAAATCTTTCATTACACTGAAGTTGATAAAATTACTTTACTTACGCTAGATAGCATACGATAATCGAAAGATAGGTGTTTCCTAAATTCCATTGTTTTTATATGAGTAATCAGCCGATAATGGTGTTTGAAGAAATTGTTAATCTATGAGAGTAGCGTCCATCATCATATTTTGAAAAGGTATCCGTTTTTGTATACAATAAACGAACAAATATGTTAAACCAGTTAAAAAGTTTCAGTATTATTATAAATACAGACAAATACATAAATGTCGGTAATTGAACCCGGTCGGATCAAATTCATTAGGTGTTTTACATGTGCAAATAGTATACCATATATTCAATACAAGATCTTATTACTGTTATTCAAATGTGAATCGAAAAATGTACTGTTTTCGTTTAGTATGCAAATTTTTATTTTTCTGCGTCAGCAGGAATAATATAATTATGTGAAAAACATATAACAAAAAGTTAGTATTAAATAAATAAGTAGATGTCATTAGTGTAATGACATAAAATTTATTGTATACATAATATAGTATATATGTAAAATAAAATCCTTATTTACTATATTATATCACTATATTATGTATATAAATTATGTTTCAATTATACATAATATGTATTTTACGCAAATATATGAATATGTACGCCTATTAATTTGTAAGTCGTTACTTATATAATTTTATATAATTATTATACATATTCTATATATTAAAAAAATGAATAAAATATAAAATTCTTTCAGTAGAAATAAAGGACTACAAAAATATAACAGTAAATTAAAGTAAAATATTATACCATAAACATTATAATGATAGGAATATGAATAAGTTTCTATTATAATTTATGTTTTACTAAATTATAAGTTTTATTATTTAGTTGAATATACTCTTCATTTAACTAAAAATCACTGAAAACTGATTTTAATCAGGCAATATATCAACAAGTATAACTTACAATCTGATTTTGGCATTTAATGAATCTACCATAAGTGATAATTTTAAATAATGTCTATGTTCATAAGGAAGCCGTATTCGATCAGTGCAAAGAGGAAGTCATACAGAGTATATTTTTTTTTTTTGTGCATCGAATATCTAGAAATATGTATACCATAATGCAAAGAACAAACCTCAGACACGCTTATAAGATATCATCGATTTGTCTATAAATGTTAAAATTTCGTGTGCGTTGGTCCGGTAAATACAAAATTAAAAAAAAAATTAAAGTTCACTTCTCGCTCTTAATGTAATAACGGAAGCACAAAAACTTGATCTTCTTTTCTGTACTAATTTTACGAATGGTTGTATTACATTTTGTTCATAAAAATGTGTATATGAAAATTTTTATCTAAATATTTATTATTTTTGAAGAAGCTTTAACCGAAAATGTGAACGTATAATGTATAAATAAAGTAATGTTTTTGTATACTTATGTGTATAATAAGTAAGTGTAGATGTAGATGATGTGGGGTAGTTTCTTATATATGTATATATAAGAACAATTCCAATTCCAGATATAAAAAAACATTTAATAATTTTAATTAATTATCTAATTCGTTTTCCTTTTTCTTTTCTTTCTAACAACTTCAATGTTTTCGCCTT
Source organism: Bibio marci (assembly GCA_910594885.2). NCBI lineage: Eukaryota > Metazoa > Arthropoda > Insecta > Diptera > Bibionidae > Bibio > Bibio marci. The sequence goes on along the minus strand of OU343114.1, from coordinate 22,254,807 downwards.
AAAGTTAACTAGATATCATATAACAAAAAAAAAAAAAAACAACAAAAATAAATAAAAAAAAAATAACACAATAAAAAAAGCACGTTATTTTAAATGTAATTAAGTCAGAATTTCTTTTGTATTATTAATAATTTATTTAAATAGATTTTCTTTTAACTTTTCATGTTATTTTATACCTGTTTTTCATGGTAGTTATACATATGTTATACTTGGCCATTACTGTTCCTGCAAATATATACGCACACACACAACACATAGCCATAGGTGTATGTATTTCGTTATTATTTCAATGCAAAGGTAATCTAATTTGAGATGTAGGATTTGAATTCTCCATATTTATTGTTTTGTATCAAATTTAGAAAGTTTAATTACATATATATATTTGCGCTTTATAAATTTTGTATCTATTATTGAATAAATATCGAACTGTTAAGCGATGAAATTCAATTAAACATTCATGAATATGTGATAGAAAACAATAAGTGTACTGAATTTATTACCTGATTCGGTATATTATATATCTCATTTAGAAAAGACTGAATTTACATGATTTAGACTTTCTGCATTAACGTATGTGAAATAAAAACTCTATTGCAACGAAAGGTAAAGAGTGCTAAGTTTAAATATTTGAAACGTTAATGTAATATATTAATAATTAATTCACATTTGTATGAAAATATCATGAAAAGTTTCATGATGTATGAGTTTACATATTGCTATTTCATGAAAAAACTTTATTTATAATTGTTCACAGTTTTAATAACAAAAAAAAAACACAAAAATCCTACACTACAAATTAGATCATCCTATGCGTATAAGTATTAAAATATGGAGAGGAACACATCCCTTTATATTCATTATAGTATTTTACTGTGTTGGCGTCGTGTTGGTATATAAATACACGAATATATGAAAAAATGGAGAATTTGGAAAATGAAAAATATTTCAATATTTCTTTTTATATTCTCGACAGTTGTTTTTTTTTTTTTTTTATTCAACAAGAACAATGAAATGTCTAACGGAATGGGTATTTTCTACTTTCTTTACAATTTGATGAATTGCAGTGGTTAAGTGAATGTTTCCTATATGTATAATTGTATATATGTTTGGGTAAGTGTATATTTGAAACATATAATATATACCTTATACAACCTAAATCATATGAGATTTATAAAAGTATAAAATGTACATATATTGTAAGTAAAAATGTATGACGCTCATACTATATTATATTATATACATAATTTATTTTAAGTGGATGGTACTTGTTTGTGTTTATATACTTGTAATGAATAACAGGGTTCCAAACGCACACATTTGTATCAAATTTCTTCTTTTTGATATTAGACGCAATGCTATAGTTTAAAATATAATTTGAACCATAACATAACATTTACTATCTTTTATAATTTGGAGTTATTGGTATATAGTACTTTAGCAGGATCTAGCCATACGTTTATTATTTGTATACTTTTAAATATCTTCTATATATATTGTCTTATGCTAAGATTCGTACTAATATATATTCTAATATTGTAACTTTGTACTGTCTGTTATAGAGTGTACTCATTTCTAATAAATTGCATATTATTAATTTTTAAAGAATGTATGTATGTAATACATAATACTGACATAATAAATTTGTTGACAATCCACCCTGTACGTAAAATAATTATGCATTATTTATATGTAAGAGGAAAATCCCCAACGATAAATGTGGTTTAACAAACAATATAAATTGGAAGGTAGATTTTTCTTTTATTTTTAACTTTTCGTCGGTTCTTATTACCAACACTAATAATATGTACTACAATTGTAATTATATTATATTAAATGTATGTATATAATATAGTAATAATTGTACGAAATACAAAATGAAATAATAAGATTTTATTTTCTAACCAAAATGCGGGTGTAATATTATTTTGTGGATATTATTGTGAATATTATAAGACAAAATTTACCAAAACAAAATGAATTAAATATAAAACATTACCTCAAAATATGTAAGTCCAATATTATAAGAAAAAAAATTAATTATTTCATATGAACTTAATTTGCAAATATGTGTAGATAGAATAAAAAATATACACCACATAAATGGAAATTAGAATAAAACACATTGTCATCAGTAAGTGCTGAATATTATATTGTATATATATGTATAACGAATATATATTTAAGTCAGTTTATGTAATAACGAACGTTATTATTATTGTGTAGAGATTACTTACATGTCATATTGTCATAAATACATTAAACATACATAATTATATAATAATCACATAATTATATAATAACCTCATAATTATATAAAACACATATATTTATTGTACAATATTATAAATATTACATAAGTTGGTACATATGTTTAGTTGGAAAACTCATTCAAGTTATAAAGTTTATTTCCATTAGATGGAAATCTTGTAATTTTACGATAATTTCCGTTTATAAGTTTGTATTTTATATATAATACGTGTTTATGTATATATTTTTATATTCATAAAATATATAATGTGAATGGTAATATATATAAAATATAAAATTATATAATATATTGTATAATAATAATAATAATAACAATAATAATAATAATAATAATAATAATAATAATAATAATAATAACATCTATAAAACAATCGAGGATCACCAATATTTTTGTATACATATTCTCATCAACAGCAATCATCGAGGAATGCAAGAATATACGTTTTACTTCTTACTAACCCATTATTGATATAAAATATTTATATTAGCTATAGTTAAAATATAAGTAAATGTGTCCTTGGCAAGATAATATATTTAGAAGATTCACGAAATTGTATGAATATTGCTTGGAAAATGTTTTCTAAATATAAATCTGATGCTAATTTAGGTTATGAATTTAATGACAACTATTTTATATTTGTTATACTCCTTATCTATCGCTACATTGGAATCCAATTTTATATATATTTTAAACAATTTAACAATAAAAATCGTTCATATCAATCTCGCTCGAAATACGGTGATAAACGTCCTCCTGTTAATTCAAACTTGTGTAACTACTTAATTGTCCAGTATTTTCCTGTGGCATTTGATATTGCTTGGATCTTAATTTTGGATTATATAAACTCAATTTATGACGAATTTCGTTAATTTTGCTCCAACTAAACAATTTTCATATCTTAACGAATTAATTTCTTTATTTTAATATTTAACAATTCTTGGATTTGACAAAATATTTAGTAAAACAAAACTCAATTTCTGTATTAACTTATAATAAAATTATTTTGCTGGATGAAATTTTTCATTAATCTAAGAAAATCCTTGTGATAGTGATAGTGATAATGTAGTTGATTTCTTTCAAAAGTGGAAAAATATTTACTCCTGAAGAATTGTTACATACAAACCGGAATAAATTAGCAATTTGACCTCAATATGAATATTTGGTATATGTCATATGTAGTAACTAAACTTAACAATTTTAATGTTGTGAATTGAATACGTTTTAAATAATTTCCATTCATACAAAATCTCATTAAGTTTTCATTTGGTGAATCTTTAAAGTTTGTTTTTTTCTATTTTTCTTGATCATACGTGAGTATACAAATCTAAACCGAAATTATATTAATTCCTTCGTCAAAGAGTCACACAAATATAAATTTATAATTAAAATTGTGAAAGTGGTAACTGGTTTTATAGTTCGGTCAACAAATAAAGAATAAATTAAATAATTCAATTTTTTTTATTTCTAATTTCATTTCTTATAAGTGTATAGAACTATATATAGAAGATATAATTTAACATTAGTCAGATCAACCCTTTATTCATATATACACTATAAATTGTACATTATTTTCAGTAAAATAAATTATTTTGTTTAAACACGTATTTATAATCAAGCCCAGTGAATGTGATTTGAAAATGTTTTAATATGTATAAACGTGTAGAATCACAAAAATGAAAACACATAACACAAAATTTCTAACAAATCAACATTAGAATTAATTTTCGTATATATACATAAAAACTGTAAAATTTATATGTATTTATTATATAATATGCAAAAGCTTTTTCAAAATATTTGTTGTTGTTATTTGTATTGTATATGAAATGCAAATATCTACTGTATTATATTCATAAATTTTAAAATATTAAAAATACCCATTATTATATGATTTTTTGTTACTAGTGTATATAAGAAAAGTCTGCTGAAACTCTACCGCGTCTATTCTATAGGGAGAAATATTTTCCCACTTATCAGAAATTATCATATTTTTCAAATAAATAATAAATACATATATAAATATAATATATACAACAAAGAGATATAATAATTTCCAATGAAACAAAAAAAAAGTATTTTTTACCAACACGACCAACGTCACACAGACGATTTATTCATTTACATTGAAATTTTCGTATTTCTTATTGCTCATTTTATGATAGTTGTAAATTTTTCGGTCGATTAGCTCATTTACAATCTATATATATTTATTTTATTTGTTGAATTGAATGTAATATAATCTTTGATATTAACAAAATAACTTATATACGTTTTGTTTAATCAACGGTAAAACTTTTATAAAGAATGATGGATATTATTGAGCTTATTTAATTATTATGTTAAATCAAATGTATACTGTATATGAATGAATGTACACAAATGTATCACAAATTATATTCATAAAAGTATTTAATTACAGTATATATTTTTAATGTTTGTATTGTATATTTAGATTTTACTGTTTGTCATCAGTTTTACTTTAAACTTTTTGTTTAAATAAAATATAAATCCTTTAGGTGTATATTTATATACGAAACAGTACACGTATATATTCTGTGTATACACTGAACATATAAATGAAAAATAAATTATATTAGTCACATTAGAATTTTCTTCTTTAATATACTCTAAAAATACATTAACTTACGAAAGCAAAAATTCTATGTGCATATACACCATACATACATAGATATATATATATATATTATCCACTTCATAGTCTTATTATTTATACAGGTAAAATATTCAATACACAGAATATAATTTGAAAAAGACATGAGAATAATTATCTGCCATGAAAATCAATTGGGATAAATAATTGAACAAAATTCAGTAGTAAATTTTATTTTAATTAATTACACTTTTGAAACTTTAATGTTATATTGAGCAATAGACAATGTTTTGAAGATTCTTATTTATTATTTATTAAAACATATTTTATATATTTTTTTGCTTTTTTTATATTTGTATTTTTATACTATGATTTTATGATTTTATGATAAAATTAATGATTTAATTATACCATTGAATAATTTAATTGTATCGTATATATAAATAAATGTTTTATTGATTATAATTATATACAATATATGTAGTGTGTCCGCTTAATTAAAGTGGAATCACAATAAAAGTAAAATTAGAATAGAATTCATTTAATATTATATAAATAAAAATGCTATATATAGATTATATTGAACATGTAAGTGCATGTCAAACAGCATTTCCACTTTCAATCTAAACAAACGTATATATATATAAGTTATTTTCCATATCAAAGTAATTTTGATACAAATACTACATTTCGGACGGAAAATTTATAATTGCATTTTGTATAACCAGTAGAGTAAGTAAGTACTCATATAATGTGATAATAGAAAATTAATGAATTTGTTAATTTATAAATGTCAATATTTGATTGATTTCAAGTGATTACAAAAAATAATAATTAATATTACTTATGTAACTATATAGTATATTTCCAAAAATTGGTGCATGCCAATAAAGATTTTATTATATAAATTAAATAAAATAAATAAAATATTGATGAAATAATGCTTTTCTATATAGGGTTGAACCAAAAGAATATATGCAAAATAATAACATAAATTCTTAAATTAATGTTTTAAAAGAGCAATAATATATATTTTTTAATTTCTCGAACTATATATGTTTATAGATTATATTGTATATGTTTAATAAAATGTTAAATATTAATTTATAAAATTTTCATATTTCGTTTCATTTCATTTCATTTTACGCAAATCAAATAAATTATGTAATAAATAATACAATTAAAATAGAATTAATTCTAAATTCGAAACAATTCATATAACATCATAAAATTATTATTATGAAACATAATTTATATACATATTTATATAAACATAACATTAAACAGAGTATAATATAAATGCATTAATTAAAATGAAAATGTATTTAAAATCGAATAGATGATGCATTATAAATCTATAACTAATAATGACTTAATCACATAAAATTGCGTATAATTAAATTGAAAATGATTGAAATATATTAAATGTTAATGTAAATGTTTTATACATACATAAATAAATCCATATATATTTAAGTTATAGAAATATATGAATTTCTGAATAATATAATATGCATTTACTTTATATATAATGGGAAAGCGCATATACGTATACACAAAATGTACATCATACTCAGAAATATTAATTGATTGTATATTATAAATATAATGAAATATTAATACAGAATGTCTTTAAACGAACTAATTTGAGAGGATATCATTTTTGTGCAATAACTTTTGTGTTTCCATTTAAAACATATAGAAAATATAGAAAATCCAATATGAAGCTCTATAATTACAGTAACATTGGGAAAATATTATTTATATTAGTTCGACATATATTTTGCCTATACATACGAGATACTGTTTACCGTTCCGTTCATAATTTGCAAAATTAATATTCACAGTTGAATATACCGCAACAATTTGTCTTTCATGAACACACACAGTTGAATCAGAATATATATGAAGTACGTTACTGTGTAACCGCAAGAACCTTCACAAGGCGTAAATGTTTTCGGCAGATTTATGTACTTGTATCAGTTAAATTTTGTACGAATGTAGATGCAAATCTTTATGCAGTAGATTTCAGACAATCCTTGACGGAAACATATTTTTAATTCTTGTTTGTACGCAATATCTTATGCTGCGACGTAATATGTCCGTTTTTAGTAAATATTAACTGATAAGAAAGAAATAATAGAAGCAAAATATTTTCCATTCGAAATAGCATAATTCGTTTTAAGTCACCCTGTTTTAATATACAATATTTACAATTTAAATATGAACATGCAATTTAATAACACAAACTGAACTGAAATAAACACCATATGCAAATAATATCAAATAATAATAATTTCATATACTTACATCCAATAAATACATAAGGCTAGCTCTATAATATATGTTTGTTTCACACATTGTTGCTATAACATATTCAAGTGATGTTGATGGTCCAGAATTTAAATGATGATAATAAAAATGATTATTATTTGTATTATTATTATTATTATTTATATTGAATGAAGAGGATGTGAACACAGATGGTTTTCCATTATATGTTGTTGCTGCTGTTGACATAATATTATCACTACTTGTTGTTATGTGTTTATTATGTACATCACTAATAATAAATGGCATTGTCCTTTTCAATGTTACGCCTAACGAATATATCCACATCTATATAAAATAAATAATACATACACAAACGCATATGTAAGTATATATATATATATATAATTTAGTATCCATCCATTTATAAATAAATAAATTTAATTATATTATATAATCTTATTATTTTATATAAATTATTGAATTTAATTATGTATTATTTATGTCAAATCTATTAATAGATTATAATTAATTGTAATATATGACATTTTTCCCTATATATATTGTATATTTGGTATATATATGCTATATATATATAGAAATAATATTATAATAGGGATATATAACAAATACAAATATAATCTCAATTTCTCATATTTAGCACACATTTCTGTGTAGAGCATCACATAAGATAGATGTATATAATACGTATATACAAAATAAAAACCCACAAGAAACCATAAACACGACAAAGACTATATATATAATATATATACATAAGCATTATATATTTTATGATTAATTGCTATTCCAAAATTATTTATATATATACATATATATATATAGTATTATATATAAGTTAAAGTTTTGATTAATTATATAATCCTACATCTTATATATGTACATAAATAAAGAGTTATATATTATATTGTAATAATCTACGGATTAATAAATATAAGAAAAAAAAAATCAATTATTTATTTAATTCTTATTACACATATACAAACATTTTTTATAATTTTACTGATTTCTGTTTTTATATTCTAACTGGAACATGTTTTCTAGCATAAATTAAAAGACATCGCCCCATTTATATAATCATAAAAATATTCGCTTCTATGCGGTTATAATGATGATGCTAACATAATATGACATTTAATCAAGTAAAATAAATATATCCATGACGGTGTTGTACAAAATATACGTGCCTATATATAATTTCTATCAAATATATACTCACTTTATATATGTGAAACAAGCTGCTATTTGATTATTTTGATTGGTATAGTACCACAACGATTAAATTCAGCAATCGGTTTTTTTATTATGGTGAAAATAAATGAGTAAAGACTTCATGTACTTTTTTATCAATAAGAGATAAACCTTCAGTTATCAGTACAAAGTCGTTTAATTTTAATAACTAAATACGTAAAACTCGGCTACTTTTTAAAACGTTAATAAGATACATATAGGCGTATGACAAAAATTGGCAGAACACATAAACAAAAATTCTTTTATTCAGCTTTGATTCTAGGTCATACACTATTACATGTAAAATTAACTATAATTAATATATAATATATAGGCGAAATCATTGATAATTGCAATCTTGCAGAAAATGCAACCCTCAGAAGCATACCACAACTACCGACTAATTATCATCAAATTATATTAAACACTTATTACATTCTTAATTATTCCGAACGGAACAATTGTATATAACAATTCACCAATTGAACTGCAATAATCGAAAAATTATTATGATTATTTTTATATTACTGATTACTCGATATTTGAAAAATTAATTAATAATAATTGAGAAAATTGTATCGATATATTTGTGATATAACTATACTTTTTAATTTCATATATTATAATAAAGTTTTTCAAAATTTTAAGAAAATTAATTAACACTAAATTAAAAAAAACTGGTGGCGGCTTGATTATGAAACGTGTAACACTTCAACAATGCTTACAAATTGGCGAATTTTATTTTAAAAAATAGTGCTCAGTTCACCTTCATTATAGATAATTTCGTGATTTTTATGGTCTACATACTCGATCAACTCTTCTTCTTCTTCTTCATCAACCAAATGATCATCGTTTGTGTCGCATATCTTTGCGGAATGATCCCGTGAAATGAACAATTGCATAAGGACCGCTTTTTTATCGAAAAATTTTATAGGAAATGTGCAACGCACATCATAAATCTTATGAATCCATTATTTTATTAATTAGCTATATACGTCAAACCACTAGACAATAAACCACAACAACACTTGACGATTTGCAAAACCGCCTTAAATCGTATCATTAATAGCGCTTGAATTGGTCAAAAAGTGGAACTAATCGAATACGCAATGTAACATAGAAAAAGTTTTGCATTTCATTAATTATTCTTTATTTCTATTTAACCGCAAAGTTGAGTATCTCTCTTAACAAAAAAACCACCTCTATATAATTGTAATATAATAAATTTATAATAAATTATTAAAGAATCAAACATTAAATATTATTATTAGCAAACATATATACCAACCGTATAATGCGATTATAAAACATTATTAATTAGATAATTGTGAAAAAATGATATAACACAATATAAAAAAAAAATACTCCAACGGAAAAAAATACACAATTATATACGTGAAGATAATAAATAAAAAAAAATTTTCCGTGCCGGAATGAATAAAAACAAAATATAAAATAAAATGAAGTTGAAGTGTTACAGATTCTGTGCGTGTTTTCTTTGACACATAACATATAAAATCGCATATACAATATATTTTTGTAGATTTTATGTGACAGAAAAATATTATCCATTCTAATCTGTGGTGATATTTGTAAAAATAAATATTTATACACATAGACGCAAATAAACATAAATTTATTTACCATTTACGTGTGTATATTTTTATTTTGATATATGAATATCGTATTATATATATTACATATCGTACTATTTATATACATGGATTACATTCTTTCAATTATAAATGCATTTAAAATACATCACTCATCCATGATACAAAGCATATGGTGCATGCAAAAGGTAATGGTCCATTAAATATATTCATATTATTTATATATATATATCAATAATATTCTGTTAAACTAAATGTAATTTGATTTTTGTAAAATAATAGTTAGTATATATGCGTTGATAAAAAAACGTAAATATTATATATCCATATATAACATCATATACATATACTTTTACTACATATACTTATCTAGCAAAATACATTCTATTTTAAAAATGATGAATGTTTAACTTTAACAATAAACTCGTGTATACATATAATAATAACATAAATAATATTTTCAACCGCCAACATTTACACATCATTGGATTTTCAATATTTTGATTTCATTCATTCAATCATATTATTATTTTCTTCTGATACACATAATGCATATACATAACATATACCATATATATATAATACACATACACAAACATATATGTTTACATACCATAAATATAATAAAAGGCTAGGCCTTATTTATTTATATACATACCTTTTCAATATCCGATTCAGTAAATGTGATTTTTTTTTTAATACTATTTAGGTATTCGGGAGATATAAAATTCAACAATGTTGATGTTGTTGTTATGTTACTAAAAGTGTTCATTTGGCCGTAGATAGGTATTAATTCAAATGCTACACGTCCTAGGGATGTAATTTGTAAGCTTGATGGATTTACAACTGGTATTATTCGTGATGTTAATGGTGTATCTGCATATGTTAGAATAGAAAGAAAAATAAAAAAAAAAGTAAGAAAAATTTATGTGTTTTTTTTTTTTTATTTGTCTAAACATAAATTTATATTTTCGTATAAATAAAATATGGTTTTAACAACACACAACATAATATTTATATAAATTATCATATATACAATTTATATAAAGGACAATAATTCGTTTTATTTTCTCATCTTATTTGTCATCTGTTTTATGTATATATGGGAAATACCTTTTATATTATATACTATATTCATATATTGATACAAACAAAAGTACATATTATTTGATTTATAAAAACATTCTTAAGCAATAATTTCAGAAATAATGGTTTATTTGTTCTTCAATATATCTAAACACTAATTGAAATTAATAATATACACATTTATATAAAAGGAAAATATTTAATGTGTAAAACTTTTTTAATTAATTAAATTGTTACAGTGCGAATATATTAAATTTAGTACTTTTCCTAATTGTATATAAAGCGAGTCGATATCAATTTAACTTTATAGACACTATATAATCGTATTTTCACATTTTAATTTATACTTATATATTACATAATCTTACAATAGCACGTTTACAGCACATTTGATTATTTTTTTGTCCCAATATAAGCACAAATATATTGTATTATAACATCGTATACTTTTATTTATCTTAATATACATATAGGTAATGTATATATATTGTATACGACGAGTATATATGCCACATTAAATGTCATACAGTTTAAATTTAAATTATAATGGGTTGAATTATGTATAAGTGTTTTTATTTTATTTTAAAATACTTTATAAATTTGAAATGTATATTGTATATTTGTAAACACATCTGTGATCATATATACAATACGTGGGCGGTTTTCATAAGGAACGTAAATATAATATAAGGTCTTAATTTTTTGAATGAAAATCAATTTTTCAACATAATTTCGTTTTATCTTATTTTTTTACAACAATATTTTAATCTTTTAATACCTTCGGAATAATAGGATTTGTTGAGGTCTGCAAAATATGCGATTGTTACGTTGAGGATTATCGAATTTGATCCAAATCTTTTACCAATTAGTTACATGTTCATATTCGATAAGACGAAAAAGCCACTTGTTGCAAAATCTGAAGAATATGCGATCGATAATTCCTTAATAATTCCTACTCTGCGAAAAATTACGCTACACAAAATTTCATTGTATGATTTTTGCAATAGATTATATATATTTAAATCATACATAATTTCTTTAGTGCAGCGTTAGTGTTAATACAAAATAGCCATAATCAAATTCACTATTAGATTTTTACCGTTCTTATGAAACCGCTCACGTAATATACACAACTGAAACATTTTATTGTATATACAAACATATAATATTACAAGTATATCAAAATAATGGGATAATGTATTCAATTTTAACAAATTACTTAATTAAGTTAGAATAATAATTGAACAATTCACATAATACTGTCAGAGAAGTCTTAAGTTCCATATAAATGGAATAATTTTTGTTCTTAAAATAAAGTTTATTTTACGTATCTTTTTATATATTAAATCAAAAATTTAGGATAAACGGATGATATCGAGATTGTTTGGAAAATGTCTGAGGATTTTATCAAATTATTAACACAGACATTAACTATTTGTAAATTACTAGTTAACAATAGGTTTCCAAATAAACTAGAATGACTGCACAGCATCAAGGACTATCGTTAAAAAATTTCGTCAACAGATTAATTTCAACATAAAGAAATCTGAAAATGTTTAGTAAAAAACTATTTATAACAAGCAACGCAATACAGAACTGTAACACATACATTGAATTAAAGTTGATATGGAAGCTATTTTGAGTGAGAAGAGTTGTAAGTAAGTAAGTATGATAGGAAAAATTATACTTTGCTTTCGGAACATGTAGTTTTTCTGACAGTTTATTCTATTATACTGGCAGATCCATGAAATAAATTTTAAATGAATTTATCAGATTTTTTTTTTGAATTAAATACTTTATGAGCAGGTGGCGAGTGATTTAGAAATTTTTTGAGTGAATTTACGTGAAATTATGTTTGGGCATAAAATTATCAGTCACAAAAGTCTAAAATCAAACCAACCTAAAATATACAAATTGATTTCTATCTCTGATACATATAATAATAAAAGGAATACCTAGACAATTCAATAACTTATGTCATTACCTACTTTCATTTTTTATTGAATATTATCATCAAATTTGTAAATTAATTTTAACCAAACTTTTTATCCCCTAATATATAGCTATATTTAATTACTGTATAGATAATATCTCCATTATATGTATATATTTATGTATATAATAAGCATATGTATATTATATATATTATATATAGAGGAGGATACATATAAGAGTTAGTTGAGTATATAATATAACAATACAAATTTTTAAACTATACAAATACAATTTGAATTTGTGAATAGCACAAAAATTAAGCAATATTTTTTATTACTCTTTTTAAAATTAAGGAGTTTTGCAATATGTTAATTTCCTTTTTCTTTCCATTTTATGTGGCTATACGAGTATATTGTACATACACAATATTATAACATAGAATATGAAAAGTTTAAACTTGAACAAAAGTTTTAAAACAATTAAAACAATTTTAATGTGCGTATAATGTGTATTATAATAGAGACCATCGCATATTATAGGCATATTGTATGAACAAAGAGGGTGCTGATTGTGTTATAAAAGTGAATAGAACTTTCTTGTTTTTTTGCATAATTCGTATTATTTTTTATCGAAGATTGACCGATATTCTCGTGATTTTCGGAGATTGTTGTTATTTTGTCATTTGAATAAAACTGATGCTGAAAGTAATCGAATTCTTGCCGAAGCTAATGATGAACGTAATTCATTCAAAAAAAAATTGTGAATTATAAATTGCGTCTATTTAAAAGTAGTGGATTGAATATCTCAATTGTTGTATTCTTAAATTGTCAAAAACATTGGGAAAGCGTAATTATATTGAATCAAAAATTATTTACTGTAAAACTAAACGTGTTATTCTTTCAAAAAAAAAAAAACGATTATTTCGTACTAATATACCTATTTTATAACACATAAATATATGTATTCATATTTATCTAGTCACGAGAGATATTCACGTACTGATACATCTAGAGCTATAGAGACACAAAAGGTCGACCATTAATTTTATTACATATCATACCATATATCCGAAAATTTTATAAGTTTGAAAATAGTTCATTCTGAATGTACTCGAATATGTGTTGATATTCAATGTATAATGTGTGTACTAGTATAATATAGACAGATGAATGACAACTAATTTATTTTAAAAACTAAATAAAATTTTTAAATGTCGTAAATGACGAAAAAATATTTATTTCTTGATTTAATTAATGAAGCGAAATTTACTATAAATGCTAATCAGAATTTTATAATAAATTCACTGGTAATTTATTGAATTTTTCTGTTTTCAATAACAGAGAACGGTTATACATATACTGAAATATATGGTATTACATAATAAATTTAAGAAAATTTATTATTTTCGTTATACATATAATATTAAAAGTTAAAAGAAAAAATCAATTTTTCTATAATCATCATCATTTATATTAATCGTATATGATAAGATATTTTCACAAAATATAATTTGTCAAAATAAAAAAGTTTTATCGTTTAATGCCGGAAAATGTTGAGACAAATTATTATTATTATCATTATTGTTATTGTTATTAGTATAATTTATGTTATATATATATATATATATATATATATATATAATAGAATATATACGCATAAATACGGGTGTCGCGTGTATGTGTGTACGAATATTGCTATATATAATATATATATATTTCATTATACTATTGTATACATGTTGATACACATATACATATAAACGATATAAGATTCAACAAACACAGTAATTTATTCAAAGTTTTATCATCTCTTAAATTACATATAATGACACCATTAAAACGTTTGTGTATACATTCATATTCATATATATACAAAATGTTTTCTATATATGTTTATTTTAATATGAATATTTATATAGTACATTTTATTTTCTTCATTTTCTTAAATTTTTCGAAAGATTTTGTCATTTAACGCTTAATATTTTCTTGATTTAGGGTAAAATGAAAATTCATTTCAAAACACTATATATTAATAAAAAAAAATTTCTTTATTACTAAATATCATTATTTAAATTTTGTAATCCGATTATATTTACAAAAAAAAAAAAAACAATGCATTGTTTATATACAATATATTTTAAAAAATATTATTTTATCATTAAACACCATATATACCATCCTTTCAAAAACATCATCACTATATAGAATATAATCTTCATTTAGAAAAGTACTTTACAAAATACAATATATATACGGGCCTCTTAAAAACACTCTTATATTATTATTATTATTTTCTTTCAATATATACTTAAATTTTTCCTTTCTTTCGAAAACAGTTCATTTTTATAGCATAATAATATTTTTCTCTTAAATATACTTATATATTACATGTACATACCATCCATCGCAGCTACACCACTAACATATACTGTATATGAAAAGGACGAACAAAAAAAAAATCGAAGCTATCAATAATAAAAGGACACAAAATATTTTATATTGACCATTTTCTATCAATATACATATATACCTATACGGCATATATACACATTCATGTGTATATCGATGTTGATGCCGTTGTTATAAAACGATATATGTTATTATAGAGTGATGTTTGGAAAAAAATATTATATAGTTGCAATATACGTCTAATAAAATTTTTAACAGCTTTCGTTTTAATAAACATATAACACAAGCTTATAAAAGGTTATAAAATGAGAATGATATATATCTTAATTATACGCATATATATTTTATTGTAAAATGTTTTTCTTTTTTTATTACATTGGAAAAACCAGGAGCGAAATTATAAAAATAATGAAAGTTATAAGAGAATGGAAAACACAAATATATATAAATATACTAAAAATTATTTCAAACAATCATTGGTCCGAAATATTCAATAAAAATAACGCTCCGTATCACATTTTTACAGCAAAGAACTTCTGGTTGGTTGTCTTCTTTAAAATAACACATATAATAATAAAATGGTCAAAAAAATAATCTCAACTTTTATATCCATTGAAACATTGTAACATATAAGATGGGATTCTATTGTATATGGGCTAACAAAAGCTCATATATAGATAAGTAGCGGTCGCATATTTTGATTGTAATACACAAAAAGATTGTATAAGTATAACTATATACACAAATAATTTATATTATTATTTTTTATTGTTAAATTTAATAAGAAAATATTCTATAAATATTTTTCCTTTAAAATGCCTTTATTTTATTTTGCGATCCTTGTATTAATGGAATCAAAAACAATAAGTAAATATTATATAATTATTCTTATATTATTATTATAATAACATTATTATCATGGTATTGTGTTTGAAAATGCACCGGTTGGCATTTGGATGATTTTTATTTTGAACATTTAAATTCGTTTGATAATTTAACTAATATTAATCGTTGCGAGACTTCTGATGAAGTACATTATTGGTTTCAAGAATGATTATTTTTGTGAACCGTATGAAATTATATCTGCGTTGCTTATTATTATGCTTTATCTATATATTCTTTATAATATGTCGCTTTTTAACAAAATATTTCCAGAAATTTGAAAGACATTTATAATTATTCCATTTTATATGGGTGCGGCAATGGATGATGTTTCTAATTATCATTCTATTGATAACCTTCCTGCGATTCCTATGTAATTTGAACTTATATGATTACTAAATCTGTTTTATTTAATATTAACTGTATTATTTAACCACAGCAACATGGTTTTATGGGTGGTTGTTCAACAACTACTATAATTTGTTGGAATTTATTACTTTTGTGATGTGAATAACATCGATCGGTGTCAGGTGGATTGCATTATCACTAATTTTGGCAATGGTTTCGACAAATTGTGTCGCAATAATAATGTAATATTGCTTCTTAAATTATCAAGATTTTAACGATAATTTTGTAGCTTGGATAGAAACATATTTACAATATCCTCCATGTAGAAGTGGATTGTTTGTAATGGTTATTTGTCTAAAATTGTTGTTGCTATGTTGGTTCAGGTGTTCTTCATTCCTACTTTGTGACTTTACCCGTAAAAACACTACTTTTCTTATTCTTATCATTTTCATGGTAATAATTTACTATTGTCCCGTTTAATGTGGAACCATATCGACTCTGCAACAACATAGAAATTATTTAAGACTGGCATTTTTGGTGAATTTATTAAATTGTAATTTACCATTGGCAAAATAGATTGTCGTGATTTGAATTGATTTTTTTTTTTTACTAAAATTGTTAGCGTTTTAGCTACTATTAATTCCATGCTAATAATTTATAATGAATTTAGTGATTAATTAATTTTTGTTGATGTAAAAATTCTAATCTTTATAAATTGAATATTTTATTTTTATTTTAATCAATTTTTCAATGTTTATGTGTAATTATTGTAATATCAGACATTATTACTTAATAGATCTTGAAATAAATGAACTAAAAATTAAAAATCAAAAATGAAGACACTAATTATATTTGAATAATAATATTTTGGTTTTTTAATTTACAATTTTGTTATTCTTTTTATTTACTTATACATTTTATGAAAGAAGAACGCATATTTATAAGCATAATAATGTACAATAATAATAATAATAATAAAAAAGAAATAGTATATAACTTATTCTATATATATATAATATATAAGCAGAGCTTTTGATGCTTCCGCATTCAAAGTTCTTATAAGAAATACCTTTTGCATATGCTAATAGTTCTATATATATAATGCAAATGTTATATACATAATATTGTATATTATTTAAAAGTCGAACATTTTACAATCAATTTATTTTCAAAATAAATATAGGAAATAATGTATAGAGTTAAATTTACCATGAAAATAATCATCGTATTCTTCGATGTGCTTTACCATAAACAAAAAAATAAAATAAAATAAAATACTATAGGAAATTACTATATGATGAAATAATTTCTTGTATATAAATTAAATTTTTGTATATTTATTTATAAATCAGTGCAGTCGTCGTCGTGCTCAAAAAAATATATGTTGACATACAATTTATTTCAACATCTATCAAGTTATATACGGATATTCATATATATATATATATATATTGATGCCGGATGTGATTTGAAAAGCTCAAAATTTAATAATATAAATGAGGTTTTTTTTTTTATGTATTATTTTAATAAATGAAATAAAAAATAATTCTCTATAATGTTATTATTATGTTGGTGCGTAATTTCGGATCTTTCGACTGATTATATAGATGATATAGATACTGATATAACGTGACCGCATATAATGCCACTTGTATTTTGGAAACTATTAATTAATTTTTAAAAAATTCACATATTATTATATTTGTGCTATATGGTAGAAAACTTGGAATTTTGTTTCTTAAAATATAGAAATAATGTAAATTTTTATATTATATCGACATCAATGTTTTGTATAGAATATTTATACGTTCATCGCTTCGTTATATATATATATGATGATAAATGGTATAGTAATTGTACAATCCTAAGTAAATATTTTCTATTATTTCTTTATTCAAGTCAAGAAAAAACACGCATATAAGCTTCTTATAACTTGTTGAACATTTGTAACCAAGTTCTCGGAACTAATATTAGTAATATACGAGAATAGACATTTATTTATACATATATATATATATATATATATGGTAGAAACAAATTTCCTACTAGAATAAACATTTTCCATCTACTACATATTATGTTATAGGAGCGTATACAATACACTCACACATCATATATTCTATATTATTATAGGTACTGTATATAGTAATGTATACAATGTATATGTAATACAAAACCAGAATCTAATCTAGTATACATACAATAAATATACATTATATTTAATTTTATTTGTACTCCTTTATTGCATATATTTTAATACAAAAAGATAAAATAAATTTTGCGTATAATATTCTAACGAATTTTTTTTTTTTTTTTAGACATAAAAGCATATAAATATTAATATATATCAGTTAGCATATAGAATATATATATATATATATATAACAATATACATATATATTTTTAATATATATATAAAATTCTAAAAATAGTATCATGAAAAAAGAGAAAAAAATTCAAATAAAAAATGTTATAAATGTAAATATTAAAAATATTTTACATGTGCACATATAAAAATATTAGGTGTGGGAATTAATTTTCAATTATTAATAGATTAACGCTATTATATCTATAAGCAACAGATGAAAGTATTCACAATTATTATATTTTAAAGGGCTGTAAAAAATGTGACTACTAAATCTAATATAAATAATAAATAATTGATTAGGTATACAATGTTATAATGGTGAGTTTCCTAAGCGATGTGGAATACAAAGAAAAAGTAATCCTCAGATCAACCATAAATAAAATAGGTATTGCTGAAAAATTACACAATGAAAAAACACTCAAATGATTTCAAAAACTTGTTGAGAGAAAAACGATTTGAAAATATTTGCAATATAAATAAATATAGGAAAGTTTAGAAAACAAATAGAACAATATCAACATATATGTAATTTCTATATGCTGTCTAGATAATTATGAATAATATCCATTTACTGTACATTAATATTACACGTAAAATAGTGCGATCCTGATGCTTCCACTTCGTAAAAGTATATGGTTATATTTTGCATTTGGTGAAATATTTGAGTGAATTGCTAAATTAAAATTAAACTGCAACTAAAGAATTTAGAACGAATATTCAATGAAAAACAATCACATGTAGCGAACTATGAACGTTAAATCATACCTTTGATTACGATTTATATGTAGCTACTATAGAAATAGTAAGTTAGATGTTCAAAAATTATTCAATAAATGTATAGCGCTTTAAGAAGACAGACGAGAAATATTAACTTTAAAATAAAACAAATACAATTTTTTCATAATAAATAAAATAAATTTTTTTGTTCCTATATTGAAAACTAATACCCAGCCATAATATAAACATGAATGAATTTATTTTTAGCACATATATAGTAGTACCATATTCAAGAAGGATGCATATAATATTCAAATTTTATGAAAATTTATATAAAGGATATTATGTTGTTTCTATAACAACAACACAATTACTACTACTCCATATTCTACGATAATATATTATATAATAAATTGCATGTATTTAATATATTGATTTTGATAACGTTTTGATTGATTTTTCTAGCAATTTATCGGTAACATCAATTCTCAAATAGTATATTATATAACTCACATAAAATAAAAAGAATTCTATGTAAAAGAAATGATAATATTATCCTTTTGTACATATAGTTACAAAAAAAGAAAAAAAAGAAACAAATTTAATTTAATTTTTCACTAACAAAGAATAATTTTTTCTATAGACGTCAATTTTTGTTTCATTCTATTTTGTTTCATATAATTTATTGTTTGTGTTTGAAACCCTTTTTTCATCGTTTTTACCACAAAAAAACAAAAAAAAAAAAACAAAAATTATATACTTTATGTGTATTTATAACACAACACAATTTATTAGACTAAAAACCCATAACCTTTAAAAAAATTTTTAAATTTTACATTATACATTATTATATTCGCATCTAAATTCATACAATACATTATAAAATGTATTCAGGTGGTAAACGTTGATATATAGAGACAGGTGAATTTAACTGTTGATTTCTTCCTTTTCATATAATATTATTTGAAAAAAATTATAAAGTAAAGTATTATATAATAGATTAAAATTTTACACATAAACATATACGCGTATATTTTTATATATGATATAGTTCATAGTATGTTATGAATTGCAAAGGATGTTATTGAATAAATTTGTGTTTAATATAATTAAAAACATGGATGGATTATATTTATTTTTTTTTAAATATTTGACAAATGTGCACCACGACTAGCTTATACACATAGCGAATTCAATCGGTTTAATATATAATAAAAACTAATAACCAAAGTATAAATCTATAAGTTTAGTGAACTGAATATGAAGTTTTAAAATGAAATTTAACAATTTGAAAGCGTTGTTGAAAAGTTAAACGTTCCACTAAAAACAAATCAAAAAAATTAAATAATTATATAAAACATGCTGTTAGTGTTTTATTCAAATTTAAAGTTCTATTAAGTTTAAAAGAACATCCATTATTTAACATTTGCCAAAATAAGGATTAAATATTAGTTTTAATCTGTTATTATTATGTACTGTATACACACGTATATGCGAACTTACATATATACATATGTATGATAAAATAAGCTTAAATTTACAATACATATAATCTTATAAATGTATCTAACTGATGTGAATGCAAAAACAATTTATTCAGTAAACTAACCACACATGAATGTCCACAAATGTTTCTTAATCTATATTATGATTCATTTATATGAAAATTTACTAGTAAAATATATAAAATAATAAAATTCAGATATTGACCATTTGTGGCGTATATTTATCATTCTTTTAATATAATTATATAGTAGATAGATTATTATGTTAAAGAATAATGATAAAATTATTCAATGCCTCAGCCAACGCTTCTATATATAAGTTAAAATATATTTATACCTACTTACTTTTTAAAGCCTATGGAATGTTAAAAGGGGTGCGAATTTAATTTTTGATTATATAGGCCACAAGATGGTCAATACCCGATTTTAAAAGGATTAATTTTAACAAATTTAAGGTCGACTCAATATTATTATTATTAACAAATTATTCAGATGGTAAACTCTGATATAGAATATATATTCTTATTTATAATTAATTTAACATAAAGAATACGGTGGCCCCAATATCGACTAATTTGTTGGTAAAACCTAACGAAAACTAGGTAACAACTTTGACTCAAAACAGAACAAGGTTGACGCTGATGCACAATGCATACACACAACAGGCCTGAGAAAAAATAAACATTTTTTCTAAAAATTGTTTGAATATATCGAACAAAGTTAGCTACTAGTAGTTTACAATTATATAATGTTTATATTCTAACATAAAGGTAATCTATAAAAGTTATAAATGCACGCATGTGTAAATGATTGTTATAATCTCATTGAATATTAATATATAATGTGATGTGTTTTGATTGATTTTGTAAAAAGAATATATAAGTTATCAAAACAAAAAAAAAACATTGAATTTTCTTCTATCAGTGATGACGTATATATATAAATATATAAAGATATAATATGTAATCTTAACCTTTATCGATCCAAATTATTTTATTTGATATATCACGCATTATAAATATTATATATATACACGAATATTATATATGTATATTAATAAAGGTGTTAAATAATAGTTCAGCACATCAAACCCTTATATCGTTATATCAGTCAGTAATGCATTTAACTCATGATAATACAATCCTATACAAATATTTGGTCATTCGGAAAAAATGTGTTGCCACATCCACCCACAGGATTTTCACAAATATTGACTCAATAATATGAAAATTTCGTGAAGTGATCGTTTGCCATCCACGAGCTAACTAATGCACCACTGAACATTTTATTTTGTGTGTTCGGAACAAATATGTTCACAAATAAATTATATGATTTTTATTTTTCAAGAATTTTATATTTGTAAGAAGCTGAAAGGAATTCAATTCATTCCTTATTTTATGAAACTATAAAAGTATGATATAACCAATATTTAATGCGGAGATTGTACATTATAAACATATATGTATTTTATTGAATAAATATATGTACTTAATAAATAAATACGTATAAAAGAAGTCCATAAAACTTAATGTTTAATAAAGAATAATCGCTATACTGCTGATATACTGCATAGTGCATTTATTATATAATATACCAATTCCATTCAATGGATTCCTTTAATATCGCACAATATTATTGTTTTCATTATCATTACTCATTGAATATAATATTTTTTTATAACTTTTATAAGTATTTTATTTCATAATACTCTTATATAATATTAAATTAATTCAATTTTTTAGTTATGAACTGTTAAATATTATTTGGCACATACATTTTTATGTATACGAATTATAATTAATTAATATCATAATTGTTTTAAAATTAATATAATATAAAGATCATATAGTATATTGACGTAAAAATAATGTCAACAGCTATTATATATATAAATGATATTATATATATACGTTATAACACATATCGAATAACCCTTCTCTATACGATTAATTAACCTCAATGTTGTAAAACATGCTTTTGGCTTTACTTTACATTAAACATATAATAACATATAATATTATAATGAATTTGCATAAAGTTTATTTTCGTACTGTAACATAATATTGAATATATACTACGTAAATGTGTACAATATAAGCATATTTATTTATATATATTCTATATAATATATGTGCTACGATTATATTTAATTATATGAATACTATTTTATTATCTATAATACATATAACAACAATGTTTATAAGATATATACGAACATATGCACTGAATAGAAATAATTTACAAATATATTATATATTGTACATTGAACTTTTAAACCTATACTGTAATATATGTAATATTAAATTAAAAGTTTTCAATTAAAGGAATTATTTTAATTAGGTCTTCATATTATAGTAGTGTACATATATGATGGGTACTATAATAAAGACATACATTTAATATTAAAGTCATCATTAGCTGTCCATAAATCGATGCGAAATTCGATAATAAGGACACATAGCATTTAAAACTACAACATATGAACTGGCTGACGATCCATAGTCAGTATAGACTGAATGTGAAAAAATTAATATACAATAAGTGCCAATCAGAAAAAATAATTCTCTTAATAACCTCCGTCGTGAAATTATATGTCGACAATAATAAGTATATGTGGAACAGATAATAGATAAATTATCATACTCCGTCTTATAATTTTTTCTAAATTTTTATATACCTATAATATTTATGCATTTTTTTTAAATGTAATTGTAATAAATTCCAAATTTTTTATATATAACAATTTGTCAGTAACTATATATACGTTCTCGTATACATAATATGTATATGGTATATTCTTTCCCTTAACCCAAAAACATTATTTATTTCATATAATATTTTATTTTCACATGTAGCTATATTATTTGCTACATACATATATTTACACACAGTATACTAGTATTTTAATATCTACATATACTTTTACAAATAATATAACAACCTTAAGTGGTACAACCTTTATCCTGTCTAAAATATCTATAAAATGGCATCACATAACACATTACATATAATGACAGTGTACTTAAAGAAAGATAATTTAAGAGGAAATCAATATCATATATCAATTCAAAACGAACAGAAATAAAAGCTCTATTTATAGATTATATATATATATATATTGTATTAAATATATAGTAATATAAATACACAGAAACATATATAGATATATATATATACATAATTGAGTTATTTACAGGAAATTATTACGCTCATATATAATAAGTAGCACATTCAAAATAACATAATTAATACATAAAATTAAAAGATATATAGACGTTAAAAATAAATTCACAATTCATGTTACAACAATGACAGTATATATATATATCTATAACATTAAATCATTTGATCTGCAACTATCGAAAGATAATTGTTTCCTTAATTCCATTATTTTAATATAATTGATTATTCTATAACGGTGTTAATTTTTGCGTAGAGTTCAACACTACATTTTGTAACATATTCATTTTTGTATTCCATAAACAAACAAATGGTAACCCAATATTAAAATTAATACCGAAAAATTTTAAAAGTAAATTACGATTATTAAACCCGATATTTCACGAATAATTAACATGAAAGCTATCCACTTCACCGCTGATTGTGATAAATATGAATTTATTATAAAAACCGATATTCAACATGTAATTTGAGCACACATAAACATATATACAAAAAATATAATGCATAAATAATAAATATAGGCGCATACAAAATTCGATTTCCGTTTTATTTATATATTTACAGACACTTTATGTAAATCTAAAGATGTAATATATGAAAACATATATGAAAACATATATGAAATTTAAAGCATATATTATATGTTTAAAAAACATAATATATGTATACATTGTAAATGTAATAGTAAAGAAAAGAACATGGAACATATATATTATTATATTTGTACACATAGAAAGAAAATCTAAAAAAAAATCTTAAAAATTCAAAATGTATAAGATTTTATTTGTATATAAATAAGGAAAAATATGTTATTTATAGGATAATAAAAGCTTTTATCACATACTCACATAATATATATGTCTTACATACAGTATAATCACGATGCAATTAATCCAACGGAAATTTATTAATTTGGTTATTGTTTTTTTATATATATAATAAACGAAATCCCACTAGTAATATTTATAAAGGTTAAATTCAAAATGTGGGTACAGCTACAGATAAATTCTATATGTTCAATAAATCTAAATTTTTTGAAAACAATTTTTGGAAACTAGTGGGAAATTTTCCGGAAAAGTACATTTTCTTTAAAATCAAATTTTCCACCAGTTTCCAAAAATTTGTTTATTTTATACGGAAAAATGTATTTAAATGAAACTTTTCTTGAAATGTTTTCTATAGCTTTGTGCCTAACATATTCTTGTAAAAATACATTATGCGTATTAGTAGTCTATACATTTTTGAGAAATGTTATTTCGTTTTTTACACATTAAAATCTTGTAAATTTGATTGATTTATGTCTATATTTATTTATTAAAGATAAATAATTCTTGAATTGCTATTTTGTATTGCATTTATTTACACTTATTATTATAATATAGATATGCTTATATGCGTATGCGTGTGGGTATGATAAAAAAGGAACTTATATTATACATTTGTTCAATAATATGATATATTGTATATAGAGATAGATATATAAAAGAAATTTATTAAAAAAATTTCTAAACATGAATGTATCTGTTCTCTCACTATCTATACACATAATACATATAAACACATTTCACAATATTTTAATAAAACTGAATTACAAGTATTAAATATTGAATTTTTCTTAAAGTTTAATCCATTAATATAACATTTACAATTTTTTTAATTTGGGTTATTGTTGTTACGTAAGGTAAGAAAACAAAATGGAAACATACTTTTCCGTTAAAGTTTTTATCCAAAAAAAAAAAAATAACAGGCATAATATGTTAAATATTTCTAACGCATAGTCTGATCTGTTTTCATTTTATTTATATTATAAGGTTGTCAAATATCTCCCTTCCGCCTTTTTGTCTTTTTAATTTCGCGGCTATGTACAAAGCGCTACAGAGCTCGTATCTGGCAACACTGTACATAATTTGAAAGCTCTTGACATAACAAACAAAACGACGCTATGTATGATTAGTTTGGATATTGCGTTCAACAGTTATAGACGTGTAAACATGGAGTTCACTAACGCCGAAATTCGCGCTATTTTAAAGTTTTCCTTCGTTAAAGGCAAATCCGCTAGAGAAACGTTCCGTGAGATTAATGGTGTTTTGGGGGATGGTACTCTATCACTTCGAACCGCGGAGGAATGGTTTCGATGATTCAGAGCCGGTGAAAACGACACCATGGATAAGCCAGCCGGCGGAAGACCTGTGACGACAAATACCGATCAAATCATGGAATACATCGAGTTAGACCGGCATGTGGCATCTCGTGACATCGCCCAGGAGATGGGAGTTAGTCACCAAACCATTTTAAACCATCTGCAGAAGGCTGGATACAAAAAAAAGCTTGATGTTTGGGTGCCACATGAATTAACAGTGAAAAATCTAATGGACCGAATTTCCATTTGCGAAATGCTGCTGAAACGGAACGAACTCGACCCATTCTTGAAGCGGATGGTGACTGGCGACGAAAAATGGATCACATACGACAATATCAAGCGAAAACGGTCGTGGTCGCAGGCCGGTGAATCGTCCCAAACAGTGGCCAAGCCGGGATTGACGGCCAGGAAGGTTTTGCTGTGTGTTTGGTGGGATTGGAAGGAAATCATCCACTATGAGCTGCTCCCATATGGCCAGACGCTTAATTCTACCATCTACTGCGAACAACTGGACCGCTTGAAGCAGGCGATCGACCAGAAGCGTCCAGAATTGGCCAAAAGGAAGGGTGTAGTGTTCCACCAGGACAACGCCAGACCACACACTTCGTTGATGACTCGTCAGAAGCTACGGGAGCTCGGATGGGAGGTTTTATCGCATCCACCATATAGCCCGGACATAGCGCCAAGTGATTACCACCTGTTCCTGTCCATGGCGAACGCCCTTGGTGGTGTAAAGTTGATCTCAAAAGAGGCTTGTGAAAAGTGGCTGTCCGAGTTCTTCGCAAATAAGGAGGGGAGCTTCTACGAGGGAGGTATTATGAAGTTGCAGTCTAGATGGAAACAGATTATCGAACAAAACGGCGCATATTTGAACTAAATCCGATTACTGTAACACTTTTTATAAAGCATTGAATAAAGAGCAAAAAGGCGGAAGGGAGATAGTTGACAACCTAATATTATAATATTTTATATATTCACAATAATATTGTATACACCTAATAAAAAAACATACATACCTGCCAAAAATATGTCCTGTAAAGCTTGAACAGATTGGCATAATAATGCCCAAACTTCTGTTTCATTTAGTCCATATTTTTTAACTTGCATAATTTCGGCTAATGTAACAAAATGTTTTGTTGATGAAATTGGTTTTCTTGCATTATGTGCAATTTGTGAATGGATTTCCGTTTGTGTATGATGTCTACGTAAAATTTCTACATTAACTAATTGATTTCGATAATTTTCTATAGTTGGAGATGACGATGAACATGTTGATGATGCTGATGATACAGATGAAGATGATGATTTAGGTATTATTTTATTTGATAGATTTTCTTTTATATTATAAACTTTTGATATGGTATTATATTTTACATTACCATTTATTTTCACATTTTTATTAATATCACTATTATTATTTTTATTATTATTATTATTATTATTATTATTATTATTATTATTATTATTATTATTATTATTATTATTATTATTATTATTGCATGGTTTTGATATTATAAAAATTTCACCATTATTTTTTGTGGGTTTAAAATTGTTTTCATAATTTGTATTGTTATTATTTATATAATAAACCTTATTATTAGATAAACCCTGATTATTAAAATTAGTATTCATTTGTTTATTATTAATTTGCTCTACCAAAGTCTGTTTCCTCTCTGCTGATAACAATTTGTTATTATTATTATTATTTATTAATATTTTTTGATTTAATTCATATTCATTTTTATTCATAAATGTATTATTGATTGGATGAGATTTTATTTTTGGTAAATGTAAAAATTCTTTTTTTAATAATTCGATTTTATGATTACGTTGTTTATTGTCAATTGTATGTAATAAATTTTGATTTCCTATTGTAGATGTTATTACTGATGTTGGTCGTCTTGATGTTACTGTTGGTAATGTTGTTGTTACTGATGTCGTTGTAGTTGTTGTTATGGTGGTGGTGAGTGCGATTTCTGATGTAGATGATATAATAATTTTATCATTAAATTTATATTGCAAATAAGGCCCCCTAGGTAATGTATTATTTGTATATGCACCATAGGTGGGCTGATGTTTTTCATTAGTGTTTCTATACGATGTTGTAGCATAAGCATTTATTCCAGTTGTACAAATTGTACTAGGTCGAATTAAATTATATAATTGTTGTTGTTCGTTACTGATATATTTGTTATTAACATTAGTAAATGTTGAATTAGTTGATGCAATAGCAATAGAATTGCCAACAGTTGTAGAATTAATATCAGTAATAATATTATCAGTAATAGTAGTAGGAATAATAGGTAAATCGGCCCCATTTCTTTGATTCAAATTAAACATTCTGAAAGATAAATAAAATAAAATAAAATATATTGTTATTAAAATATTCATAATTTTTAATTCTAAAATATGCTAAAAATAATAACAAATTATAGTTAATCTTAATAACATAAATATTAGCCAAATAAAACACAATAACAATAACTAATTTTATTTAAAATATTATGGTACTGGATATTTTTTATTATTTATCGAAAGTAATATTAGAAAACCTCTTTTAAAAACAATAATCATTTCAAACATAAATATACATTTATATTTTATATACAAAAATGCGAGTCTATATGTATTTCCAATTTTTCCAATATAAATCAATTTATATTTAGACCAATATTGTCAGAGAAAAATAACAATGACATTGAAGTGATTTTTTATCAGTGGGAATAGAAAAAGGAATGAAAATATAAGGGTGCGAAACCATAAACGAATTATACGTAATATACGAATATTTGTTTGAGTGATAAATCAAATGTATATAGAAATGTAAAAGATAATTCTGCCAATATACAAAAGAAATTTATATAAAATTGTGTAAAACTCGGTGGCCAAGTTGTCTTTCATATTCATACAAAATATATTTGTCTATACATATATTTCGTTTATGGTGACACTGTTGAGACAAATGATTATGAAAAAAAAGAAACATGCATTTTTATAGAAGAATTGATTCATCAATTTTCCAAAATTACACACACATTAAATTAATAACAAATTTAAGCATCACTTGCGGATTCTCTGTCGTTATCCGCATTTCTCAGAATTATATTTTTTTCAATAACAGCACTCATCTTAAAAATTTTCGATTTAAAATAACAAAAAGCCAAATAAAATTTAGTGTTAATCCTCTTGTTACATGTACTGTACTATACCCAGCGAAATGTTGGCTCTTTTTAATTTAACTTAATTTTTTTATATAGTAAATAGAAAAGGTTTTTCTTAATTTAAAATTTAGAATATATTTGCAAAAATGTTATGAAATATAGTTTTTAAAAGAAATTGTGATTATTTTCTGTATATGAAGTGTTATGTAAATTATAGATCATTGATCACCGTCGAAGAAATATTTAGTTTATAAAAAATATAATAACAATTACGAATTAGATTTTGGTTTTTATTAAATTCTGTCTGAGGCATTCTACAAAATGATGTCATTAGTTGTATAAATATTTCTTGCCAAGAATCAAACTAAACATAACAAATTATAAACAATAATTTGCATCGTAATTAATATTTATTAATATATCAATGTAATAATGTAATATACACGTATTTTTTTTGTTTAAGTCATATTTTGCTCCAATTGGAGCTTTTATGTCACCTAATAAACCTTTCATTACAACCAAGTTGGTAAATTACTCCGCATGGTAGTATATAACAATTTAAAAATTGTGTACTGTATACTGTACTGTAATTAACGAAAGATAGATGTTTTCAAAATACTATTATTTTTATTTGGGTGATTAGCCCATAGTGATTTGTGTGTGTGTGTGTGTGTGTGTGGACATTGTTAATCTTTTAATAGCGTCCAACACCATTAATGTCAAAGATATTCGTTTTTCTTTTTATTCCATAAACGAACAAATGGTCACCCAGCAGAAAAATTTCAGTATAAAAATAAATACCGAAAAATTTCCTATGAAAAATAGCGAGAATTGAACTCGCTATATTTCATGATTAATAATAAATATTTCGGCGATATGCAACTGCGCTACTGAGTGTTTTTTAATAATATTTAATACCTGTTCTTATATATCTATATAAATTTAAATTAAAATATAATATTCAACTTAGCACATGTACACGTATTTAAATATTGTATATATCAACAAAAATCCGAACTGATGGATTGCTAAATTTTTGTGTGGTGAGTTAGAAAAGTGTATACGTTGGTGTGATAGTGGTTATTGCTTTCGATGCAAAATTGATTGATTAAAGCAATTCAGATAAAATGTTTTCGGACGTATATCTATATATATAAATAACAGCATATAGATTCGCACAAAAAGTGTAATATAAAAATAGTGCTATATATAACAATCTTTTATAAATAGATTTTATAAAAATAGAACTGGAAAAATAAATAAACAAATACCGTATATCTACATGTAAACATAGTTCCTGTTCCTATATTTCTACATAAACATATTTATATATACACCTACGCTATATAGGTTATGTATACAATGTACAATATACATTATTATATATATATAGGTATATATGCCACACAATCAATATGATTTCTTTATTTAACCAAAAGAATAAAATTAATGGTACATATCTTTCTATTTTACCCTTTTAGTTTTGTTGATTTCTTTCTTCTTTTTCAACGCTGACATAAATAATATAAAAAGACAATTTTGCAAACAGGATATTATTATTGTATAAATGTATGTATATATATCTAAAAGTGTATATATGACCTTTTAGAAAAATCGAAATACAATATCAACTCAAATATATAGTAATCAATATATGTACGTTACGTACGTACATAATACCTTTATTTCTATGGCTATATCATTGATGGTATTGGTATATATACGAACCACTACAAATTATTACAAACAACAAATTTACAATATTACAAAAAAAAAAGAAAAAAAAAGAAAATATAAAAGAAAAATGGATGATTATTTTCTTTTCAAATAACATAAAATGTGTATTTTTAAATTAATATTTTAATCAACTATCAAATACAAATGTTTCTTTATATACACATTTTTATTTAATGTACGCATAACATATACATTTACATCATACATATTCATCTACATATATATATATTATATTCATATAGACATTTATAATAAATGATTAATATTTTTATTCCATATTATAACAAAAACATAAGCACCATTTTATTTTAATGATATTGCAAAATTCAATGATGGATCATAATTTTAATATTTTATACTACTTTATCAAAATAATATATGGAAAAAATAACAATGAAAACTGATGTACAATATATACATGCCATGGGATATTAAATTTTAAATGGTTACATTGCTATGAGGGAATTTTAAATTCCTAAGTGAAGAATAAATAGGCAAAGTAACAGAAACATTTATAATTTTACTAAAAATAGTATCAGACCAATGAGAAAGAATCGAGAAAGTATCGTAGGGAAAATAATAATTTACATGGATTTATTTTTTAGCCATTAAATAACATTTTTAAAATCTAACAAACCGATGTATTTTTCAGCCATATACAGTTTAATAAAAACACAATAAAAACCAATTTTTTTTATGTATACAAACTGAAAATTGTTATATTGATAAAATTCGTTTGAACCTAGACCGTAGACTCAACGATTTTTAAAAAAAAATTATTGGTTTATGTCACCCCGGTGGTTTGAAACGAAATTCATCGATTTATCAATTTTCATTGGGTACCTCCACATAAAAATAAAATTACTTTCATAGTTTGTATATGTGCTGAAACAAGACAATGGTCAAGAAATTGATAGTATTTTCATTAAGTAATTATAGCATATGTTTGTGATAGTTTTTAATGCGTTTTGTTGCTCCTATATATACCAAAATAGTACCCGTAGACAAATTCTGTTCACCTGAGGTTCTTACGATCATTAAACTGCTAAAATATAACTTCTAATATAATCAACTTGATGGTAAGAAAAACCTTATCATATACTAACTGATTGAAACTTATGATATAGTAATTGTATTTGCATATATACAAAGATTGACTATAGTCAAGGGATCCTTACAACTTAATATAAATTTTGTGGAAACTATTCTTTTTGTTATAAGAACCAACACAATATTTTATGTTTCGCAAAAACAAAGTATAAAAATGATGAAAAGAGGCGTCATGCACATTAAAATATATGTATATATATACGAAAAACTATTGAAAATGTAATATATATATATTATTTGTATATGATTCCCATATTAATCCAACGAAGAAAATGGCTTATCAGAAAATAAAAAAATATAACAAATTATTATTTTGATGGATTTTTCGATGAAAATATATGGTATTCGCATATTCTATTAATATATTTTCACTGTTACATATATGCTGCAAATAATAATATATATATATGATATTATATGTAATATACTCTCGTTCGCATCACATATATAACCACCACCACAAGTAAAATATACATATTGTAAAAAATTAGGCCATGTTGATATAAATTAAATTAAAACATACACATATATCAAATTTATAAATTAAATAATATAAATATAATTGAAATGTTCCACATATAAATATATATAATTCCCATTTCTTTTAATGAGCATATTATATTGTACAAATTCTTATATTTATTTATATATGAAATAAATATTGTTTTGATGAAAATATAATAATTTTCCACTTATCGTCGGAGTAAACATTTCAGATTGTAAGTTTTTGTGCGAATCCAAATGTTTTCAAATTTAAAATCATAAATTTTAATTGATGAAATATTTTGAAATTATATTCTATACAAATATTTATGAACCGGTTTGAGACAGTGATTGAGACAACAAAATTTTATCGTCACTTTCAGAATTCGGAATTCTTGGAAATAATATTACCAAATATTTAATTTCTAATTTTTAAAGTAATAAGAGTGTAAAAAAATATGTGGCAAGAGGTGATCGATAGTAATTGTGAATGTTCTCTTGTAAAAATAAAGAATTGTACCAGGTTTTAAAATAGACTGATCGAAAAAACGAACCACCACACAGCGATTGACATAAATACAGACAAACCGATAGACATACTAAAAGACAACATATTATATAAAAAATGTAAAAACAACAAATAAATAATATCTGTACAATGTGATTATAAACATTAACAATTCACAATTAATAAGGAAGGACAATATGTAAACATACATGTGTGTGCGCACCGATAAAGTATACAAATTATACGAAACGTATGCATAAATTTAAATAAAGTATAGATATATACCATAGTAACAATTTGTCCGTACTTTGAAAAATGAAGAAAATTTCCATGGGAAAAATTCACATATTTTTTTTTCATGGAAAAGATATATTGGAATTTGTCCAAAAAATGTCCATAGATTTTCCACTTATTGTAATATACTAGTATTTCATTTAGATCAATTGAAATATTTAGATTGTCAGGGTAATATGTCCAACAAATATCCGCGGTATTGTATTCATAATTTATTTCACCAATTACCCAAGACAGTGGTTCAAATTTTGTATATTTCGCTTATCTAGATATAATGCTCACTCTATTTAATTTATTTTTATAATTTTTAAAACAACCAGCCACTCAAATCGATATATTTCCGAGGAATTTTGTAAGAGTTTTCATGGATTTTATCCGCGGTATTTTTTTTCTTGTTTATTACAAAAAAAATGAACAATCGATAAATTTTTGCCATCGTTCGGGCAGCATATTCATTCCTTGCTCTATCGGTAATAAACTGAATCAAACCGCGATTTGACATCATCATCATAAGAAATTTATTCTGCTAATACGGACAATTCACGGGTATTACTTGCCAAAATACATGTACAATCCAAAGATATTTTGTCGAAATCCGTGGATCTGATCACAAAAAATCTGAATATAAATTCTATGGTATTCTGATG
Organism: Bibio marci; assembly: GCA_910594885.2. Classification (NCBI taxonomy): domain Eukaryota; kingdom Metazoa; phylum Arthropoda; class Insecta; order Diptera; family Bibionidae; genus Bibio; species Bibio marci. The sequence continues at coordinate 22,220,280 of OU343114.1, read as the reverse complement.
TTCTGTGGAATCATAGCAACGAGAAATACTTTAAAGGAGAATCCGTAGAAATTACCACAACGTTGTTTAGAAAAACATATAGCAAATTGTAAAGTTCAATCAAATATCGTGGCCCCATTCAACATTTTCTTTTCGTATCTCCATGTGAAAATAACACAATAATTCAAATATGATTAATTAAAAATTATTTGTGATACTATAAATTTTCGAAATAAATACCATTTTTATTATTATATTATTTTTTTAAAAATTTAATTTAGTTGTTACACAAACCAAGGAAATGTAAAAAAAAAAGAAAAACAAAATAGAGAGAAACGAAAACAAATTGATTAACTTAAATAGCTTCAATCAAAAAGGTGTATATACAAAAAATCTGAGAACAACAAAAATGAAATTTAAAATAAAAATTGAAAAAAATTCTATTTAAATTATTTACATATTTATTATAACATAAACCGAATATAGGGTTGTAGTTGAATTTTTATGTCAAATATATATTGTTCTTGAAGTTAAAGTTCTTTTCTCAAATATACTTAGAAAATATGTATATAAGTAAAATGGAATTGGTTATTGGGTATATATTTTTTTTCATGATTATATATGTAATTTCTTGTGCACATATTTTTTTCAGAATATTTAAATGAAACAATTGTGTCGACGTATAAAATATTGTTGTGTTTATTATGTATAACATCGGTTATTATGTTGTCGAAGTTATTTAAAGTTGGTCTAATTAGAATATATATATATATCGAAATTATTGATTGTCAAAGTTATTATGTGGTGTTGCATTTATTCTCTTAAACCCTATATTATTTATACATTAATGTTGATATATTTAACTCGATGTGTTGGTATTATTACTTCCGACATTATTGTTTATACGAACAATGGATCCAATTTGTTTTATTAATATTCTGCATGCCAATATTTACTTAAATAGTGGAACAGCCCTATGAATTATATTTCTATTTGTGTTGACTGTACGTGCATACATATAGTTATAAATATATATAGTATGAATGAATATAAGTATTAAATACAGACAATTTAATTTTACCTTTTTAAACATTATATGGATAGCGGGTGTTCGACAAGTTATCGTTATAGTGGATTGAAAATATGAAAGTGCTATTTATATTTATGTATACTACTTCGTGCGCGATAAAACTTTAAATTTGTATAAAACACAAACTGTTTAATATAATTAAATAATTTTTTCTATATTTTTACCATTATATGCAATATTTTTTGAGTAAAATAATTTTAGGTAAATATGCACTATCAATATAGCTGTCACACAGTGCATTCGGTCTGTACAAATCATTGATACCATGATACATGAGCTATGTTGGCCTACAATGTCGTAACGCAAGTGTAGTTCGTTTAACGGCATATATCAGTGATTTAACGTAAATTGAAAGAAAATAATCTAAAGGCGTCAGATTGCAAGTTATTGCGGATACCTTATTGAAATGATTGAATAGTTGAATAATAAATTATTTGTTGTTGTAGTCATGCAATTACATATGTAACGTCGTCTTATTGAAATTACTAATTAAAATTACAATTTGAACTTTTCAACCTTAAAATACCTCATATTCTATCATGATATTGAACATACCCTGTATATTAAATACTACACTTATATATAGTTACTTTTATAGAAAATGTGTACATGTAATATACGTTTATATCCATAGGAAAAACTCATTTAATTCAAACAAAATGAATTGATATTTTTATTTTTCTCCTATAAAATTCACACTCATATCTAATTGTATGTGTATACATTTAAATACAAACTACTGTATTCATTCTGGACCCACTATATATTAAAACACCATATTAATATTATCAGAATTTTTAAATGATACTTATTTAGTTGTGTAGTCTGAGTTTTGTTTATGCTAACAATAGATAAACATTCATTTTGCCTAAAGAATACCTAATTTATTAAAATGTTGTTATGAATTTTCAAATACCATTTTATATTGTGATGTATTTCTATCATATAGAGTAAGTGTTTTATACAATATATATTAATATAGACATTTTCAAAATTAAATTTTAGTAAAGTTATGCAAAATGCATTCAGTAAGAATAATATATTATAAATGTTGATAAAATAAAATGTCATTCACAATATATTATATTCATATTTAAATAAAAAAAAAATCAGAAAAATTAAAAGTTCTCGGCAAATTTTAACAAAAAAACCTGCATTACATAGTTATTTACACAAAATATACATATTTAAGTTATGAAAAAGTTTTACATTGTTTTAAAACATTTAATAATTGAAACATATTTTAATGTTCGTTATGTGAAAAAACATATTATCATATAAAATAAATGCATGCATTAGTGCTTGAAGGTTTGAACTATATGTATATATACGTGTAATACAAATATATTTAACATGTTTAGTTAGATACTTTTCCGTATGTATATTATAGAGAATACAGGAAAATAATATAAAAAGTATTATTACTATATTTTGACAGTATAATTATACTATACGGTAGCGTCTATGCTAATCGAACGTAAAGTAACATACATTTTTCTACTAATTTGCCAATTTAATAATGGAGCTATCTCATAAATAATTATTTGGGTAAATGTTTTCAAATTAGAATATCACTATAATATTTTTCTAGTAGCCGAGGGGAAAGTATATACTTACTAAATTTTCCGGAAAATTCACTTTTATGAATTATCATCTATTTCAATTACGTTCGATAGTTTTAATGCATTTTCATTTTGGTATATAGAATTGTGAATTATATAATAAATTATTTCCAATCTTTCATAGAAGTGATTTTCAAAATCACTTTACGCGTCTAAAATATAAGATCGATTTTCCATTTGATGTCAATGATACTTTAAAAATTAATTGAATGATAAAGATATGAACAATTTTTCTGATTGTTTCAAATATCAATATTCAATTGAATAGAAGATATAGGAAATAGTTTCGAACAATATAACGTAACCCTGTTCATATAGTGTAGCACTATATCAATTGTATTGTATAAATAGTATAGTAAAGTCAGTATTAAATAAAACTACACAATCCTTCATACAATGTTTTATTAGTCTTAAATATGAAGTTTTAATAATATTTCAAAATATACCAGAAGTGCTCCAGTCAAAATTTTGTGCCAGTGTGCAAGGAATATATAATAAATATATAAATATTAAATTTTTTGTTATTGTGTAAATATTTTTATTTGAAAAGTTCTATGCCGTAAGTTTTCTTCTTTTTTTTCCTTTTTTTTTTTTTTTCTAATGTTCTTTTATCTATTTAAGACAAAAGTTTTATGAAGAAAAAATATGATTGATATAATATTGATTTAATAAAAATATAATATAAGTACACTGAAGAACATTTAAAAGAGTGTTTTTGTTGAATATAACATATATTTCATTTTATAAAACCAATCAAATAATTTCAAAATTTTAATCAATTGAAATTTGTAAAATGATGTATGTATTTTGCATGGATTTATAGCTTAATTAATAGTTGCAAAAAAGTAAAAACTGTTGTACAATGAAACGATTACGAATTTATTAATCTGTTAATAAATTCGTAAATAAAAATTTTTTCACCGGCAAACAGCAATTATTTTAAAATATATTAATACTCTGTGTGATGTCAAGAAAAATATTGCGGATAAGTGTTACCCCCGATAAGTAAGTGTCGCTTTTGTATATATTTAAAAAAATTAATGTTATTTACCAAAAATATGAATTATCTTTTGAAAACGGATAATTTTTGATGGTAATGCGGATAAAGGTATTTTAATGAAACTGGTTGTGAGTGGAATTGATGATTCAAGGACTAAGGAAATTTCAAGGACCTTATAAGAATATTTTTTGAAATTGCGTATGCGGAATCTTATATGAAAGTGGATTAAACAAGAAATTGTGTATGTTTTAAGAATCAAGAACATTTTTTATAAAGATAATTTTTTAATGTTTACCTGCCACAAATTTTTATTATAAGGAACATAAAATTACATAGAAACACAATTTCTTTTCGAATTCTTGTTTGAAATAAAATAACATCTCAGTATATTTATATAAAATTTGTCCGAAATTATCTGATCAATGCTGTATTAATATTACCATATATTATTAATAATAATCTGTGATCTATATAAAATCCAATACTATGATTTGTATTTTAACAAATATTTTGTTTACAGTTAAAATAATGTGTTTAAATTTTAGCATATTCTTTTTATAAACCAAACCTTATATTAACATACATATTATCATCACGATTAGAAATTATGATAAAATCAATTTTAAAGGTTATGAGTACTTATAACATCAAGTTTCAATATTATTATAACATGATACATTTATAGTAATTTAATCATGTTTATATATCCTCATCATATACCGTAATAATTCATATATTCATTATTGAACAAGGATTCATATAACAAGAAAAATAGTTTATTTATACGCATAAAAGATAATTAAAACAATACATTATATTATTATAAATATATTATAAGTATAATTATATAAATTATCTTAAACTTTTGATTATTGATTATTCTTTTATTTATATATTGTATATATATACCATTGAACAACATTAAAAGAGCAGAAAAAGTTGACAAAAAATAAGTTAACCCATTTTCATATTGACTTTTTACTATATATATGAGATTTGAAGATATTTATATATTAATATTATATATATATATATATAAGTATATATGCATGCACATATAGAAACGTGTGTATGCGACACATTGATGTAATAACCTAATATCTATATATTTATTATAATATTGCGAACAAAAGTTTTCGATTATATTTACAGAAACTTTTATAGGATAATATATTGATTATGGAAATGTATGTGTCATCATAAATAATAATAAATATGAACTATATTTTTTTTTTCTTTCAACCCTACATATATATACGCAATTTAGGTATATATATGTATAGAAGTATACATAAACATACATATTTATATACAATAATAAAAGACAATATATCGAAATACTCAATACTTTATTTTATTTTTTTGTAAATTTCTTGAAATGTAAATAATAATATATAAATATACTTATTATTATTATTATTATGGAAAATAAATCAACAACCAATTCGATTGAAACTTTTTATATTATTATGATATTATATGAATATTACTACTCTATACATAATAACATTAAATTATTATATATATTTATATATATACATAAACATACCAATAAACATAAAAAATTATTTTATATATACAATTCTATACATCCTGTATTGGTCCTGTACATTCTTTAACATCACATAATTTTGCTTTTACGTAACAACATTGTGGTGTTGCACTATCACTTTCAATATCTATATGTTTTGAATTAAATAATTCTATACTTTTACCACTTTTTTCCGATAATTTTTTGAAATTATTACATTCACGATAGGATCGATACGGTAAATTATATTGTTGTTGATTATGTAATAAATGATGTTGATTTTGTTGTTGATGATGATTTTGATGATGATGTTGATGATGTAAATGATGTTGATGTTGCTGATGTTGTAATTGTTGATGATATTGATAACAATAATGTTGATGATGATGGTACCGACAATAATTAGTATTATTGTTATTACTAATATTTGTATTATTATTATTATTATTATTTATATTACTACTGCTGCTATTATTATGATTATTATTATTTGATGAATTACGAGATGGTGGTAAATAATATACTAAACACGTAACACCAACAAGAAATAGAAAAAATATAAACACTATGTCAAACATTAGAAGTGAATTAAATGTCATAAGCTGCATATTATAATAATAAAAGAAATTTATTATGAATAATTATTATATTCATTTATAATTTGATATATAACTTTATACACATCGGTGGTATCGGTGTCAGTTTTATGTTTAATAATTATTATTTTTATTATTAAAAAAAAAATAATACTATCCTATAATGTTGTATACAAGAAAACCATCATTTTTAATTATTTTTATCATAGCACATTTATTATTTCGAAGCATAAAATACTATGTATTTTGTAATAATAATAATAATAATAATAATAATAATAATATATAAATTATATGTTTACAGTGTCACTTTTAATTTAAAATAAATTTTTTTACTTTATTTATATATAAAGCTTTTGAAGCTAATTTTTTGTTGTAATTTTATTTTATGTTAACTTTCTGTAATATATTAGGTTGTCAACTATCTCCCTTCCGCCTTTTTGCTCTTTATTCAATGCTTTATAAAAAGTGTTACAGTAATCGGATTTAGTTCAAATATGCGCCGTTTTGTTCGATAATCTGTTTCCATCTAGACTGCAACTTCATAATACCTCCCTCGTAGAAGCCCCCCTCCTTATTTGCGAAGAACTCGGACAGCCACTTTTCACAAGCCTCTTTTGAGATCAACTTTACACCACCAAGGGCGTTCGCCATGGACAGGAACAGGTGGTAATCACTTGGCGCTATGTCCGGGCTATATGGTGGATGCGATAAAACCTCCCATCCGAGCTCCCGTAGCTTCTGACGAGTCATCAACGAAGTGTGTGGTCTGGCGTTGTCCTGGTGGAACACTACACCCTTCCTTTTGGCCAATTCTGGACGCTTCTGGTCGATCGCCTGCTTCAAGCGGTCCAGTTGTTCGCAGTAGATGGTAGAATTAAGCGTCTGGCCATATGGGAGCAGCTCATAGTGGATGATTCCCTTCCAATCCCACCAAACACACAGCAAAACCTTCCTGGCCGTCAATCCCGGCTTGGCCACTGTTTGGGACGATTCACCGGCCTGCGACCACGACCGTTTTCGCTTGATATTGTCGTATGTGATCCATTTTTCGTCGCCAGTCACCATCCGCTTCAAGAATGGGTCGAGTTCGTTCCGTTTCAGCAGCATTTCGCAAATGGAAATTCGGTCCATTAGATTTTTCACTGTTAATTCATGTGGCACCCAAACATCAAGCTTTTTTTTGTATCAAGCCTTCTGCAGATGGTTTAAAATGGTTTGGTGACTAACTCCCATCTCCTGGGCGATGTCACGAGATGCCACATGCCGGTCTAACTCGATGTATTCCATGATTTGATCGGTATTTGTCGTCACAGGTCTTCCGCCGGCTGGCTTATCCATGGTGTCGTTTTCACCGGCTCTGAATCGTCGAAACCATTCCTCCGCGGTTCGAAGTGATAGAGTACCATCCCCCAAAACACCATTAATCTCACGGAACGTTTCTCTAGCGGATTTGCCTTTAACGAAGGAAAACTTTAAAATAGCGCGAATTTCGGCGTTAGTGAACTCCATGTTTACACGTCTATAACTGTTGAACGCAATATCCAAACTAATCATACATAGCGTCGTTTTGTTTGTTATGTCATGAGCTTTCAAATTATGTACAGTGTTGCCAGATACGAGCTCTGTAGCGCTTTGTACATAGCCGCGAAATTAAAAAGACAAAAAGGCGGAAGGGAGATATTTGACAACCTTATATTTGTATTTACACATACCATAAATAAATAAAAGAAAATTTATATTTCATGGTTTTTTTTTTTTTTTTTAAATGTATGTGTATAAAATAAAACATTAGAAAATTGAAAATTTTGTATAATTAAATTAAAATTCAACAATATTTGTTTTTAGTTATGAGAAAATTTGAAAATAATATTTTATATTATATTTTTTTACAATACATAACAATTACTTATCAGTTTTATAGCAATAGGTCGGGGTATACCGCACCTGCAAACATTGAGATTTCAGATAATTATTTATATCGTATACGATAAAGCATTAGTTGATGAACACTTCAAAATATATGAACAAGTAACAAAAAAATTAATTATAAATTAATGGATTGTATCAAAACCGTTTAGAATCAACAATAAAGATTGGAAAAAAAAGTAATAGTAAATGACACATTATACACAGTGTCATGGAGAGTCATCAGCGACATCATAAATTCTTTCGGTAGCTGTGAGAATAATGATTAAAAACTAGCATCAAGAATTAGAGTTGTCGCATTACACTGAATAATCGCATTATTAGATTATATGGAGTTATATTATAGTACATTATGTACGGAAACGACGGTTTTGCATATTAAAGCACAAACATAATTTCAATTACTATATTAAAGATGTATCTAATAATCTTGGTCGTATTTTTAATATAGCACTGTAATAGTGATGTAAATAAAAAAATGAAACTATACTATATGAAATTAATTTGATATATAATTTGTATTTGAAAATGAAAATGTATAGATAATAGATAATAGATAATAGATAATAGATAATAATATTTTTGTATGAATTTTATGGTCATTTCTATTTAGAACCAAAATTTAACTTTTTTACGAAAAATTCAATTCTACATATAGAGCGAAGAAAGTCTGTCAAAATTATTTTATATTGCAGTAGAAAAAAGAATTATTAGGGCATTAATTTTAATAAATAAATAAAATAAATACTATTAAAATAATCTATATATACTGAAAACGTATAAATTAGATTAAGATTATCGCATTTAATTAAATTATAGGATTTACTTTAAAAAAACAATGAAATTTTTCATCTTCATAATTGTTTTTTTTTATATATAACATAACACGAATATAATACGATTATTACTGATAAACTTTTATATCTAACACATTTATACATATTTAGTTTTTCTCTATTATAATATGTCGTCCGCATTATGTATAATAAAAAGATAATAATAACACAAAAATAAAATAGAAATGAAAAAAAAATAAGAAAAACTGAAGAAATTACATTACATTAATATCATTCTTTTGATAGTCTCCATGATCTATGATATGAAAATAAGAAAATACATTGCGGGTATACCATTGTATGGTGTACCATATATATATGCCGCACATATATATAGAGAAAAAACAAATCTCTTTGAATATCATTTTCTTTTGAATAAACATTTTTTAATAATACTTATAGGATATTTTTTAAATTAAAAAAGAAGTAAAAATACACAAGAAAAATTAATGATAAAATAATATTTCATTAAATTAATGGTTAAAGGATATTTCACATAAACCACAAAATTATAAATTTAATATATATTTGTAATATTTAATAATTCTAAGAATATTCTTTATTTATTATATTGTTATATTATACAAACCTATAATACCAAAAGTTATATATTGCAAATAGACATATAGAACTATAATACTTTCAATACATATGTATATATAGGATTTCATCTGCTTGCGGTTATATCTTTTAATGATATGAAATTTATCATATACACATTATATTTGGTTGCGTGTCACATTTACATATATATTTGTGGTAAAAGTACTATTAGTTATATTTTTAACAAATAGATATATTGTCTTTTAAAACTGAACTCATTATATTATTGATAAATTTACAATAAATTAACTTTAATGTTTCAGAGGGCGGAGTGATAAGTACACATTTTTTGACAAGAAAAACAATTTTGGCACGCAGATGATTTTCGAATGTGTTGCAAATCTTATATACTTCAAGTTTAGAAAGTTAAAATAGTAACTATATGGAATATGAAGATAATAATAAGTGGATAGTGGGGTGTAAATACGTATTTATTAAACTATATATCATTGATTTTCCCAATAATTTCTAATTTCTAAGTAATTTCTGTACAATCAAAGGGATTTTCTTTATAACGCGAATATATTTTTGTTTGAATAATTGTCGAATGAGCATAATTTCCTCTATGACTTTTTAGTTTTAATATTAAACAATTGTTTTTATAAATATTTTTTACCATACACAAAACGGCAATAACTTTAATTTTACTATTGTTATGGTGAGAGGCTATATATGCGTAATTGCAAGTCAGTTGATAACATAACAATTGCAATTTTATTATTTAAAATTGTTTTAAAATATAATTTTATATTGTAAAATATATAAATAAAAAGCATTTCGTTTGTTTGATGGCACTTCTTTGGAATATCTCTAAAAAATACAAAAAAACAATGCGTATTTAAATGAAATTGGCCTATTTGTCGGTTGAAAAAAAAATAGAGACAACCCTAAATTAATTTCTTTATGTACCTGAAAACACAATATTCAAAAACATACGCATGTTCTATATAATATACAACATAGATTTTATGAATATATATATATATAGATGACTTTTAATATAAACCATAATACGTGTATGGATCCACGAATTTCTATTGAAAATACTGGGACATAAATTATTCCACCACTTATAAAACGTGTGAATTTGCTGTTGATAGTTTTATGTGCTATATTAAAGCCATATACCATCATATACAGGTATATATTTATAAAATAAAATATGAACGTACATTACGTACACAGGTTTTCCATTTAGAGAGCTTGAACTTCAAATTGAAATAAAACAAAAGTTATACACGTATACAATTGGAATGATTTTTTTTTCATTCAATGTAAGGTATATGCTTGATACCATTAAATATGGAAAACATTATTATTCAGATGACCAAGACGGACGCTTTGGATCCAATCCTCGATGACCGTATTTCAACGATAACACGTTAAATTTTGTCTTGCATTACATTTAGTGTTTGTAGACATAACAGTAACACAATAGCTTTACATAACGCCAATAGAAACAAATCCAGTGCTCTTAAGTTGCATGATCTAGAGGGCCATGTCTCGAAATAATGGATACAACCAAACTTTTCCTTCACCAAATTGATTGTTTCATTAGGTGTATGGCATTTGGCACCGTCTTGTTGAAAATAATATATATAATTTTCTTTTTCAACCACAAGAAATGTTCTTCGAGACTATAGATGACTTTGCCAAAAACGATTCTCCCACAGATTCATTTATTTATAATAAATTTTAATAATTTGCATGCATTGTTTAATTGCGTATCTATTCATGATGAAATGGTATATGTAATGTAATAACAATAAGTGTCACAACAAATTTTGATGATGTGTCCATATTGGAAAACACTGTATAACGTGTGATGACGATATAAAATAGAAGAATGAATTTTTGGAAAGGTTATATGCGATTTCATATAAATATTTTAAATTTTGCAGGCATATATTACATTCATATATGGTAGATAACTATATGTATGTTCCATCTTTCTAACCTTATACATATATAATATATATAATAGAAAAGAACAATATGTAGTATGTTGATAATGGTATAAGCTGTATATAGTGTATGGTATAACTTTATAATAGTATATAGTATATTATTCATACATAGACTATTTTATATAAAAGCAGATGCGATTATTATTATAATATTATTATTATTATTATTATTATTATTATTCTGAAAACTACCATCGTCGTGTTGGTATATATTGTATGTAAAAGGAAATTGATGATAATAAGTAAATACGTAAAAGTAGTACTTATGTATATATACGTATATAATTTATACAAAGCATTTTTTAAACGTTTCCTACATACAAGACTAGGCTTATATAATATAGCTCCACATATTTATATATATTATATATAGTATGTTATATATGAATATTTGTGATATATATATATATATATATGACATTATATGTTTGGTTATACCCAGAAATATGCCAGATTTAAAATAAAAGCAATATAAATACCAAAATATATCATATTTATTCAGTAAACGTATCACCCATACACATTCGATCGTAAAAACATTCAACTTACTTTAACATTTTAACCATAAGTAATATATAAATATACAATATATAACCACTAAACTCTAATGCATTATATATATAACAGGTAATGTGTATAACAAAATTATATCTACATTGAATTGAATATATAATATAATATTTGGAAAGCTTTTTTTTGTCGATAAAATATAGGATGTAAATGTATAAAATTGTGTATACGTAAATTATATACATACATTTAATATTTCTGTACACTTTATAGACTTTAGTATATAATGCATACATACAATTGGTAAAAAATTGAATAAATTTTTAATAATATTGAACCATAAATTTTCTTACATATACTCGTATATCTTTTTTTTTTTTAAATTGCTCGTGAAGATTATCAGATTGATTCTCTATATAATCATTTTATTTTTATAAAGTATGCGTATAAATATAGGTATATATAATAACATAAATTAATTCCAATATTTTCAATATATAATAATTATGGGGGTCTATATAATATAGGGAATATATGTATGAGGTGTGACGAAAAAGTTAGTTAGCTTTTGAATTTAAACAGCCATTCATGTTCTTCAAGATTAGTTGCAAAGCAGTGAAACTATTGTAGTGAATAGAGGTTTCTATGAGAAAATTTGTATTGTCATTGTTTCCACAGATGATAAAATGTTTTATAAATTTGCTTAATCTTGAAGCTAAAACTGTATCAACGGAATAACATTTATACTTGTAAAGATTGAAAAAAAATATATGAAAGTGTGATATTTATACTTGATGTGAATTATTAATAGCAAATGGTTTCACCCAAACAAAAAAATTATATTACAAATTTTTTTTGAACAAATCTCTTAATTATGGGTGTATTCTTACAGGAACAACACATGAATTAATAAATAAATAATTTAGAGATTCAATTTGCATATATGCATAATTAAAAATATTAATCGATATTGTTAGTAAATGTATACATAATATAGAATTTGTACATTAATATGAATGTGTGTATACCGGGAGTAGATTATACTGCTATGTATGTGTCACAAGTACCTGCTGGATAGAATGCAAACTATATGTACTATATATATTAAACCATATATGTGTGTTATAGAAAATTAAAAAAAATATTTTTTATATCAACAAAATACCATATAATCTATATACAAGAATGAAAATTTTAAATACAATGTGGACCATTATCTGCAATTTTCTTAATTTTAATTTTAACATCCGTTGTCACGTCGTTTACATCAATTTTTTAAATGATTATGACTGTTGTTGCCCAACTATATTCATAACATATACCAAATGTGATTTATAAATAATATTTTGATGGATATGGAATCAGAGTGTCAGACCATTATTTGCCAGATGGTGCCAGAAACTACAATCTCGTTATTTTATACACACCACACCTCGTATATCATTAAATAAAAAATGGTTTTAACAAAAATCAACACTTAAATATAAATCAAACCTTAAATAAAAGATAATATACGTACATAAAATACATAAAATATCTATATTCATACTTTTCATATGTTACATAAAAAATACTAAATAAATTTAATGATCATCATATATTTAGTCAAAAGAAAAAAAATTATGCTCATATGTATATTTTTGTCATTCAACATAAAATTAGTTATTTTTATGTCATTTACAATATGAAAAATATTTTTGTGAAGATTTATTTCTTTTGTCAGAATTTTTGATTCACATCGCACATATATACGCAGCTCACATATTATCAAATATGTAAAATGTATATATTATATATATGTATTTATTATAATAAATTGGAATATCAAATTTATTATCTGATAATATATATAAACAGAAAAAATATATGTTTGCATATTTTTCATCTTATATATATTTTGTATATAAATATATAGCCTTTTATTTTTAGATAAGTCGCGACATATAAATTTTATTATTTAAAATATAAGAAATGCGATCGTATTTTATCCATTCCACCTACGACGCATTAATTTTCTTCGTTTAAATTATTTATCAAAGATTATTTATGATTATGTTATTTTTTTATGAGTTTCTTTAAATGTGTGCGTCTGTCGTATGTATATAGGCACTGCTGGTTAAACATACATGCCGGGAGTCATTAATGCATGAGAAAATATAAAATATAAGAAAAATACAGGAATTCCAATGTATTCCGGAATTAACTTAATTTTACCATCGTGGATTATCCATATGATGACTATATCAGTATTTAAGCTGTAGAACAAATTCAATTTATATTTCTGATAGACACAAAATATGGTGTTGGAAAATAAAATGAAATTTTTACCTATGCGATCCAAGCTCGGCTTAATAGTGTACGTAAACGTTAAATTTGACAGAAAGTACATCATGTGAATTTTAGTTCTATTTAACGGAATAAAAGCTTCAAGCCAACGCAAAGCAAAAGTAGATCTATTTCTACTTCATAATCTTTTATAGTTTTTAAAAACTAAAGAACTTAAATTTAAAACAAATTATTTTAATCATGTTGACTTTAACTTTGGCAGTTTTTGCATTAAAGAGCGTTAACGTGTCAAAGTCAAAGCGATTAGACTATAAATCGGAAACAATATTACCATACCGAATTTCCTATAAATTTAATAAATATATTAAAATTATTCGAGTTTGAATTGCAATTTTCTGGTGAAGTTTTTTAATATCTGATTGAATAAGAAATGTAAAGGAAAAAATACCTTTTAAATTTCTTATAGTATTTTTATACCGTCGCAATATAAATACTTTACATAAACTAAATTTGAAAGAAATCCATACAAGCCTGGTACTGTGCGTTGATGGAATGGAATTCTCAATTAATAATGTAATAGTAAATAATAAATTAATAAATTTTCGTATTACAGGTATAAATAAATTCTATTTCATTAATATATTGTACGAATTTATACAGCCAATTGACTATTTTTACTGACTGAATGGTGCTATTTAAATTCTGAGAGTGCATTAAATTAATACTTTTGATAAATCACATTAAAATCAATGTATAACTATTATAATAGTATTAAATTACCGAGCTTCCTTAAAATTCATATAAATTATATGCATTTATAATATACCAAATCATACAAAATAATATATCTATACATATATACAAAAAAAAAGAATAAATTAAAAATTGCAATGAAAAGGAAGGAAAATCGGAATTTTTAATAAATCAATAAAGTTGATTTATTGCTACTTATCTACTAACTACGGCACATACAAAAATATATACAAATAAAAATATAATAAAAATTGAAAATTCTTCTTCACGATTATAATTGAATTTTTTCTATAAATGAATTGAATGGGATGCACAGACTTATGTTATATATCTATTTATGTATATAGAGATATAAATATACACATAAATTCCTAGCATATATACGTGTATGAATGTATATATTATAAAAAAATTAAATACATAATATACAAAAGGTATGTGTATTAGTATTATGTATATATTATAATAGTATAATATGTTCATAAATATAGAATATTTATAAAAGATAAAAATTTACTTAATTAGTTTTGACAAAATTGATGGAAACTTAATAAAATATTACAAATCTTTTAAAACGGAATTCAATCATAAAAATGTTAATAAATTTTTTTATTTTTTCAATTAATAAAATATTTATTGAAAAGATTAAGATTTTTATTATGTTCAATGTTATTCATATAAATTTAGATAAAGTATTTTTAGAATATATATAATAAGTGATGATAAGTAATTTTATATAAAATATAATTATGCTATATACTCACACAAATTAAATAAAATTTACAATTTATGAAAATATGTACATAAAATATGTCATAATCGTATTTAATCCATTAATATATAATTATGTTATTTTGTTGTAAAATTAAAAGGAAAACCTAAATGGATAGTATCGTAATTAAATAAATAAATATTGTGCTATATACGAGTGTGTATATGCGGAGCAACAAACGACTATTAATGAATATGGAAGATAGGACAACACGATTATCGTTAGAGACCCGGCTCACCACGATCAATATTAATTACAGTCTGGCGTAAGCGAATTCAACGAAAATATATTAATATTATAAAAATGTACTTTTTGGAAATTGGAATTTCTTCGCCAATATGTAATCTATCGTTTATACAATAAATTTAGTTTAAGTCGAGTGCAATGACAATTTAGCAGATTTTTTACAAGAATGTACTCCCAGATTGCCAAATATAAAATACTGTTATACAAATAATAAATTAAATGCAGTTCGTATAAGTAAGAAATATGGATTAATGTTATGAGTTCCTCCTTTCTCGGTTTCAAAGTTCTTTTTTTAATTAAATTTAAATGTGTATTGTTAGCGTATCCATATAATATATTTCTTACAATTATTCAAGAAATTTCAATGCTCTATAATTTATAAAGAAGCTAAAGGAATATAAAATGTAAGCATAATTTCAAACATATATAAGTCATTTCAATAAGGCATAAGTCATATAAATAACTTGAAAGGAAAAAAAAACTATTTAATTACATAATATAAAACACGAAAAAATCAAATTTCCATGTGAAGCAACTATTAGATGTAAACATTAATTTACATTTATTAAAATATAATACAAATATACAAAAAATATGCAAAATATATCCTCGTTCCTTATCTAAATAACATATATATGAATTATGTGAATTTATATGTTTTCCTAATATCATATATAGTTGGATTTTATATCATGTTCACAGACAATTTTCCTTTTTATTTATGCATACTTTTATACATATAAACCGCACATAAGAATATATAATAATGTTAATTATATCGAAATAATCGTTATATTTTCATTTTATTATGTAACGAAACGAAAAAAAAACTTACGTTATGATATTGTAATTTTAAATAATTTTTGATATTAAACTACCTCATCATTATATTCGTAAACGTGATGAAATATATGATAATGTGTTTGAAAATAAAAGTACATAATATTAGGAAGAAAAAAATAATATTATTAACTAAATTTATATTTAAAATTGCAAATGGTTTCTGTGCTGCGCTGATGTTGGTGCCATTAACCTATATTCATTTTAGTATTTTTTATAATAAATTCTATAACTATAATATACACCACTTGATGGAATTTAAATTGTTATAATTTTCTATATTACAGTCCCTAAAGTAAAGAGTAAAGCATTTAACAAAAATTATTAATTATAAAATTGTTTCAAAGATATATACGGGTATAATATTATATAACAAAAGTGTATTATAGAGAATTAAATAATACTAAAACCTTTCTCATGATAATTCTTAATATATATACATATATGAATTATATTGTATTGTAATAGTTCTATAACCATTACACAAATTTTAGGCGAAATAATAGTTTTACATATTTTTCGAATTATTAATTAAATTCGAAATTAAACTGTGTACTCTGTAGATTCATTCAAATTTTCTGGGTATATGTAACTCTGTATAGGCTTCTATATTATTTCATATATATACGAGTATTATATAATGCATTACATTTTACAATGTATTTATATTTGCATTTACTTCAATATTTACATAATGTATAATAAAAGTTGTATAATTGTCTAAAAAATGAACGATGATGGAAATATTGTTGTTATGGAAATGGATGAATAGAGGAAAAAAAAAATTTATTCTTTTTTTTTTATAAATATTGTACATATAGAATAAGGTGACCAAACTTCTCGTTCTTATCGTTCGAACTCTGATGTACCGAGAATTATTTTCATATGAAAAGATTTACAGATCATCACTTTTTTAATTTGTAGACATATTTTCGATTAAATATACAAATTATATTGAACATACATTGATTTGTTAATTTGTAATAATAAATTTAAATTCTAGTCTTAAATATTCGAGACCACAATTTATCGTGAAAACTTTTGGTAAACACTTTAAAATGTTTACTTATTTCTGTTGTCATTATTTTGTACCAGAATATTTAAAATTAGTGTTAATGTGAAACATTTTTATTCTGTTGGGTTACACGGTTCCTGATGTAGTTTATATGCTTTAATATTTTTACTAAAATCGAAAATACATCATTTTTTTGGTTCAGAAAATTAAATATACATGGTCACCTTATATTGATGTACGAAGGGAACATATACTATATACAATATAGCATAAACAATGCACGTTTGTGAACACGTTTGTTCATATTTTAACAATGCACATGTTAAAAAAAAAAGTTATAAAATATGTTTCTTTTAGTTTGTGACAATATAATTTTTGTACATATATACATTTTATAATTTGTAATTCTTTAATAATACAAAAATATGTTTTTTATGGAAGTTTTTGAATATATTTTATTTTTAAACATATAACAATCATCAATATAAAAATGTTTTATTGTTCATTAAAGCAGTCTACTAAAATAATATTTATAATAATAATGAATAATTTGATTGAATTGAATAAAATAACGTTAATAATGCGTTATAACAAAGCGCATATAGCAATATTATTTCAAATACTATATGTTAATTAATTTCCGGTTTGGTAATTGTTTTAAATTATTTAATTATGTTTTTTTACAGATAAATCAAATATTATTATTGGTTCATATTACTCATTTATTCATATAGAAATTAAAGTATAAATTCTTAATGTTGTTCTAACCAAATTTGATTGACTAAAGACATATACCATATATAATAGTTAAAAAGAGAATAAAAATGGCAGAGACTTGATCCATATAAAAACTACCTCATAATAGAATAATCATGCATATATTCATCAGATCACGTATGCCATCAGACTATACATTTGTTTCTGTTTCTATACGAATTCATTTTAATGTCAACGAAATTGGTCTATTGGAATTCTGCAAAAAAAAAGAGATTGTTACATTTTAACACAAAAGCGTAAGTTATTCATATATATGATATGATATGGGTAAAGATATTTAAGGTAAAGAATATTAGATAATATGAACAATTACAAACTTTAAGATATAAAGATCATATAGTTTTGAAAAAAGTTTTGAATACAAAAATATGGAAAATATTAATGTTCATTAAAAAACAGGAATGAAGTTTATACACAACCGAACAAATATAAACAGAATAAATGGTATGTGTTATTATTTTCAATATTGTAACATTGTTTCGTATATATGTGGATGTATAAAAAATTGTATTTATTATAAAAAATAATTCGTTTTGCGTGCTGAGTTTTTCAACTTTGGCATATATAACGAGTGAGTATATATGGATACGTATAATATAATAAAACACATATTCAGAACAATATATAAATATTTATTGTTCGAGCATTTTATAGATGGAAAAAACTCCTAACGTGTCATATTGTTTTTATATGATTATATTGTATATGTATATTTTAGACAGGATGTGAGGTAGTTGAACTTTTTCATTCATTGTGTACACATAAAGGGTATAGCACAAAGTTTTGTGATTATTTAGCTTAGAATATAAAGGATTGTAAGTATACGGTAACACAATATGTATTGTATTTATTAACAGATGAACATATATATAAACAAATGCAGTTATAGAAAGAAAGATCATTTACAATATATTTTAATGTTTTATATATATTCAATATATTATTATATAACGAAAAAGTAAATTGATACTTTATTTTATATCATTTTTAAGTCAAATATAATAGTATATTATTAAATTATAAAGATACAAACATGTATTAGGTACATACATTTTATTATATATAGTATATTAGATGATAAACATGTACAATATGTATTATCTAATATTATTATAATAAAAATGGTAACAATATGTGGCACCCATTACATTTATGATCTATTAAAATTTTATATTTAATTGTCCTATAGGAAATTAAAATTTTTAAAATCTAACGCCCATATATTATTATAAAATTTTAACCATCCAGATTTAAATTCATAAATTTACTATTGTATTAATAAAATTATTTCCCCATAGTAATATACGTGCATGAAAATTCATATTAATTCACTTAAATAAATTTAACTTGAAAATTATTAAACATATGTATGAATGAATATATCCCAGCACGAATTTAATAATAGAATTAAATATGAAATATTTATGTAGGTAATTTTCTTTACAGCAATACCATTTCAATTTTCATCATTATAATGAATGAATAAAATTTCATTTAAACACACATATAATAATTAACTACTTTATCAATATTTTCTGATTAAAAATTTAAATACTATATGTTTAACAACTTATTCTTTATTTACATGCTTAAAATTTTAAACGCAAAATAAGATGGCATTAGTTAAATTTTTAAAATAATATTAAATTTTAATGAAACCAAATATTATAAAATATCTCAGTCAGTATATAATTTGTTATTCAATAATTTTAATAATAATATATTTATTATAATAAATATACGCAGCTGTCGTTTATGGATAGATTACATAATTTCATATTATTCATATTATTCACAAATAATTATTTAATCAAAATATTTGTTATCTATATGTGTATTTTCGACATATTGAATGATTACCATCGCGCACAGAACAATGTTATTTTTTGATCAGAAATTCAAATAATATTTTATAACCATTAAATAAACAATACATTCTACATACACTACTAATATAAAATAAAGTACTTTTTTCTCTGTTTTAAATTTAATTATATATATATATATCTATAGACATATTTGACGTAATTATATATGAATTCAATAAAATATATGTAAGTGTAATAAGATTTCTCCATTGGGACAGAATTCAATCAATAATGTTTCATATATATATAAAAATGAATATTAAATTAGGTGTTGGATTTTATCGTCATAAATGTATTATATATTGTATGTATATATAGCTGTTATATGTTACATGTATATACATTTAAATGAAAAATAACCTATTCTCATTTTGTATAACAATATCAATACGACATATACTTCGCATATAATTGTATTGCAATAACTAAACCTACAGTAACGTAAATAAGCAATGTTGTATTATCACGTTAACTGACGTTACATAAAGCATGTATTTTAGATGGTAACGCCAACCGCTATCATCACATTTTTCATTCTTTATATTGCTATAGTTATATAGAAATAGAATGATCATATCATAATCAAAAATCAAATATTCGTGATTTATACGAAATCCATCCTTTGTATATATTTATTTATTTATTTCATTTATTTTAATTCCTTGAACTTACAATTTTTGTAATTATACCTTAGTTTAAAACTTATAGGTACTTTAACAATAATTGACTACCGAAATAAATTCTCACAGTCGTATTTTGCGAAAAGTTGCATTTAGACTTATACTTATTTTATATCTCCATCGTTCCTCGTTGGAACGTTTGTTCTGGAAACGTGGACACTCTGTATCACATTTTAATTACAAAAAATTCGTTCAATATTTTATACAACTTTAAGAAATAGACATTTGATCGTATGTGTACATCATCTTTAATTTTATACTATATATATATATATATATTATATCGACCCTTACGCATATACAGCGGCATATATACCTAAATATTATACGTACGTAGTTTGTTATTTTATATACAATTTAATACAACACATATTACATTAAGTTTATGAAATAAGATGATAAAGTTTGTTTTTTTTTTTTAATAAAACATGATAAACTCACACATATAGAATTAGAAATAAAAGCATATTTATAAAATACATATAATATATATAAATATAGATAGATAGATATATGTTTATGTATATATATAGGTATACGAAAGAAATTGTTTCATTATCGTACAAATAACCTTTACTTATACATTCAGCCAAATAAGTACCCGGAAATTCTCATTTTTAATTTTCTCTCTGAGAATATTTAAAAAAAATTTTTTTCTCAGGTTGACACAACTGTCAGCCACCATTCTGTGAATTTTTATTGCTATGTGTGATTTAGTTTGCTTACGGCGTCATTAGGAACAAGTCAACCTTTTGTGTGCGTTGCGATTTTTACTATGGATAAAAATATCGATCAAAGAGTTTGTGTGAAATTTTGTGTTTCAAACGAAATTTCTTGTGTCAAAACATTGGAAATGTTGAAAAAAACATTTGGTGATTCAACCATGTCGAAAACTCAAGTTTACGATTGGTATAAATCGTTCAAAGAGGGGCGAGAAGAAGTGAACGATTTGCCACGTTCAGGACGGCCTTCGACCTCTTCAACTGAAGAAAACGTCGACAAAATAAAGGTAATGGTGCTCGAAAATCGTCATAATAGTTTGCGAGAGATAGCCAAAGAAATGAACATGTCTCATGAGACCGCTCGTCATATTTTGGTTGATGTTTTGGGTATGCGGAAAGTCGCAGCGCGATTGGTGCCAAAAGATCTGAATTTTCTTCAAAAAATGAATCGCAGTAAGGTGGCTGAAGACATGCTTGAACGCGTAAATTCAGATCCAACGTTCATCGAACGCATCATAACTGGTGACGAGACATGGGTTTACGAGTACGACATGCAAACAAGTCAACAATCATCGGAATGGCGCGCCAAAAATGAGCCGAAACCGAAAAAACCGCGCCAAAGCAAATCGAAAATCAAGGTGATGCTGACCGTTTTCTTCGATATTCGTGGTGTTGTTCATTCGGAATTCTTACCGGAGGGACAAACCGTCAATAAAGAATATTATCTTGGCGTTATGAAGCGTTTGAGAGAGAATGTTCGTCGCAAAAGACCAGATTTGTGGCGGAACAACAGTTGGATTTTGCACCACGATAATGCACCAGCGCACAAAGCGATCATTGTTAACGAGTTTTTGAACAAAAATTCAACAAATATCATCGAACAACCACCGTACTCTCCAGATATGGCACCATGTGACTTTTTCCTGTTTCCAAAACTCAAATTACCACTTCGTGGAACCCGTTTTGAGAGCATTGAAGACATCAAAACTAATTCGCAACGAGAATTGAAGGCCATCTCGGAATATAGCTTTAAAAAGTGTTTCGATGATTGGATTGTTCGTTGGAAGAAGTGTATTGCCTCAGAAGGGGCCTATTTTGAAGGGGATATAATAAATTTAGATGATTGATAAGTTGTTTGTGTTTTATTTCAAATTTCCGGGTACTTATTTGACTGAATGTACATAACAAAATTAAATGTCGTTTTATTACATCTTAACATTTATTTAGTCTGTTATTAACACATTAGAAAAATATGGTCCAGTTTATTATATTTACTTATACTCTTATTTGTATAGTATATTCCATACACTCAGTATCTATAGAATAGTGTACCTACTAACTACATATATATATATGATGATGAAAAACATTCAGTTATGCCACATGTATATGTATATGCATTTATGTATATAAATAGTAAATATGTAACATATATAATATATAGGATTACATAATATCATATTAGTTTTACATTTACATATACCTATAAATATGAATAAGAATAAATATATGATATGATAATAAATATTTATTTAGTAAAAAATTCCCTTATGTATGTACATAAAAGGAAAGTTATGCACAACGTTTATGAAAATTCCAGAATTCCGAATTCCGAAAAACATCATCATACTATGTGTAAATTTATATATTCATGCTTTATGTTTCTATTACACATACGAAACAACGAATATTTTATAATATTTGATGTTAATAGATTATAAAAGTTATGGTACCTAAAATAATATATTACTGAATACAATATAAAACTATAATATTAAAGTGATATTTTTAATATGTGTACGAGTATGTTAATAAACATATGTGTTTATTTATATGTTTTTGTAAGTACTTTTATACAGTTTATAAATAATGTTAAAATTGATAAACTTGAAAATATTATTGATTTTATTTTATTTGAAAAAACAAGTCAAGTATTATGTGTGAACTTAAATAAAAATTAAAAGTTAATCTTTCAATTTAATTGTAATTTAGTTCCGTATAGATACTGATTGTGTAATAAAATCAATTTGTAAATAAATCTTTCAATATAGTTGAATTTAATTTAATTTTTTTTTTTTTACGAATTCGAGATTAATTTTTAAAAACACATTTGCACAAAAACATCAAATCAAGAATAATTTGTGACACTTGTCAATATTGGATGAAAACAAAACAAAAATTTGATAAAAATAAATCATATTACCGCAAATAACGTCCATTAAAACAAATGGAAATAATGTAAGGTAAATTTTATAAAATTTTTCTTAGAAATTTTATGTGACAATTTATTAATAATCAATTAATTCCATCACATTCCGAATCGGACTAATTTATTGCCATTGAGATGTTCTATATATGAGTTCGATTACTTTACAAATTGGTCCTTAGTTCTTACGGATTTGATAAGAATACATATAGCATTTTTTTTTAAAACTGCCGGAAACTATAACATAATTTTTTCTACAAAAAAAACTTGAACAATTTTAAATTGAAATAAATCAATATTCGTAAACACTAATTTTCGGTAAAATTAAATTATTTTAAACACCATACCAAATAAAGTCCAGTGCAATTTTTTGTATTTATTTATATTCAATATAAACACAAATACTTATTTGTGAGTCATAATAAAGTATACAAAATTCTTAAAAGGGAACATATATTGATTTATTAAAATTACGAAACCGTATTTGAATGTGGTTTGACTATATGTACAAAATGTTCACTATGTTACAAACTATAAATTAACTATATACAAAACTATTTAATGTATTTAATATAATATGTTTTTGTAACTTTTGTATGGATATAATATACATACATGTATCAAAATTAGTTTTATTTAAACTTTAAACTATATAACATATATAACGTAGAGAAAAGACAAAATTGTATGTATATAGGTGTGTGTGTATATGTAAATTAATATATTATATTACATAAGAAATACATACATATATAAAATATAGTATAGTAAATTTTACGATAAATTTACAACAATTGTGACACTTGTAAAATACGTACAATATATAAATTTTGTGAAATTACACTTATATATTGTAGTTTAAAACATTATACAAACAATTCAATTAAAATATATGTATATAATTATTATTAACGACATTTTCGTATTTGAAAATATACGATAAAACTAATCAATACAATTACAAAACACTGTATTAGGTATATATAGTCTATGTTGCAAAATACCTTACAGACATATATAAACAATATTTATATGTCAACAAGTTTATACATCATATGCAATATAAAGTTTTATCGTTTCATAAAATATTTTATTTCTAATAAATTAATGTGAATAATTTAGTTGAAGCGGCTCTTAAAACACTAATGACCGTAAATTTAGTGAGAACTGCATCTTTTTATTTTAAATCTGTATTTTATGGCGTCAATTAATACATCCTTCCTAACAATCTATTTTATAATTTCCAATTTATGCGTAATTAATTATTTTTTTAACTATAATATTGTAAATAAATTAATAAAAATAATATTATATTATTTATATTCATGAAGAAGAATGGGGGTCCGAACTTTCATTTATTTTAGATTATGCAATAGTTTTCTTTCAATTAAACTGTAAATTTCTGCGTGTTATATTACACAATTTTTTTTTAAAAGTTCATATTTGTATATTTTTTTTCCTATTGAATTACAACAAATTATAATTAATACAATTTTCAAGAGATGTATAATACAATAGGGTAAAAACCAAACAAACATATATACGTACACATCCATAAATAAAAATATAAAAATAGATTACCGGCAAAAGCTTTTTAAATTACACAAGTATAAAAATGAAAATTAATGGAATATAAAGAAAGAACCATTTTTAAATATAAAAAAAAGCCACTAACATTAACATTAACGTACATTTGCTTAAATGCACACTAAACTGTATAGGAATCGCATAGCAGTTTTTTTTGCCAATTTATTTTCATGTTAAATCGGTGATTGTTCAGTGACACTTTATGCCAATATTATTTAAAAAAAAAAACAATAAAGTTGTATAAACTAAATTGAATGTAGACTTTTTTATCTATAGTTTCTGTTGGACCGATTACTATAAAATTATAGCCAAAGCTGATGGTTGATATACATATAATGAAATCCACATATTATTAAATATTTTAAGGGTCTTCGGTGATACAAAAATTACTGGTTATCCAGTTTCTATGCAGTTCAGTGTATATTATGTAATTAGTATATACCTATATATAATATATATACGAAAGTAATAATGGGTATAAAGTTTTACATAATCAATAATAACGAAACTGTGAAATAAGAATTTTTTTTCCCTACCATATATTTGTATATAACAAAATAAATTCATTAAAGAGATAATTATCAAAAAATTAAGAACCAAAAAATAACCACATCGAAAATACAAGTATATATAAAAATCTATTAAGAATATTAATGACATTATTATGTGTAACATCATTTTCTTTCTATATAGCAATATATAATTTTTAATTTCTCATTTAAATTATGTATAATAATATCAATGATCATTTATGACCACACACACACACACACACACACACACAACAACATCAAATATCTATATCTATTGTCTATAGAAATATAAATAAAATGTCTTAATTAGGATATAAATATTCTCTAGAAAATTATATGCCAAAATAAATGTTTTTAAAAGAGAACATCATTTATTTTATGGTATTTTATTGGATTAATTTAAAATAGTTAATTATATAAAAGTAAATCTTTTTTGGTTAACATTATATATCCATTTATCATCTATATATATATATATATATATATGATATAACAAGATTATATACATTTTAGACTAGTAAATATTGCTGTATACAATGTACGATAAAAATATAATTATATAACAGAAAAAAAAATTAAATATATACTTTGTAATTTAAAGAATATGTATTCACATTTTGTTTAATTTGATAAGCACCGTATTTTGAAAAAAAATATAATAATAATATTAATAATAAAACAAGTGGTCACGACCGGTGACAACAAAAAAATTGTCACAATTAAATTGTTTTTCATTGAAACATTTTAAAAAAAGAATAATATTTATGAAGGTATATTATTTTATTGTATACCTGAAAGAAACCATATATACAATAAAATATTATTATACTGTAATTGTGTATATAAACAAGAAAATTAAAAAATTAGCGATGGTGTTCTTGAAATTTATTCTTATTTCATTTTGTATATTCTACCTATATTTAATATAACTCTATACGTATACATTGTATACATACAAATAAGATTATAATCTAATTTAAATTTAATAATTTCAACCACAAACGTAATATTTAAATTGGTACAATAAAAGGCAACAAATTTTGGTACCCCATATAATTGGTTAATTTTAAGTAAATTTGCTAACTGCGAAAATAATTTTATATAATATATAGTTTAAATGTGGCCAAACGTTATACAAACGTTGTATATATTATAATGGAATTATAATTGAAAAAATAATATTATTCGATAAATATTTTCATATTATAATTATGTAAATATATAATTTAAAATGGTTCCATCCATGATTATACACGTAATTATTACAATTTATATATATTATTAAATCATATGTATTGCATCAAAAATAATATCATCTCATAATAAAAACAAATATTTTATAATTAAATAATAATTATATAAATTATATGTGTAGAGGAAATTGATTAGGTAATTGTTTATAATTAAGAAAATAAATTTTAATACGACAAAAACTAATCTATATGAACATAAATATATTACATTCAGTCTTATTGCACAAAAATAATTATAATTTTATTAAATAATTTAAAAAACTTTTTATAACAAACAAAATATATACAAAAAAAAAAAAAAATAAAATAAAATAAAAAAACTAAAAACCCAACACACTATAAATTTACATTAATTATAATCAAACACATAATTTATTGTCATTATTTTATTATTAAATATTTTAATTATATTTATATTATTTGTTACGTTGTGATATAGCATTTAATTAATTTTATTAATACAAAATAATTCTTTTTTTATTTTCTAAACTTTCTATATTAATTTGATAAAAAATAATTTTATTTAAATTTTAAACATATAATATACGGATTATTTTTTATTTATTTATAACAAAAATTCCTATTTTTTATATAGAAAAACTTCTTTACATTACGACATCACTCGAGATACTAAAAAAACTATACAATAAAATATTGTACCATTTTCATTATCTCTTAACATTTCCTTTTTTTTCGGATTTTTTTTTTTTTTGCTTTAATAGAGCATCAGCAACAAATTGTATGAATGGTATTGTAATACATGGAAAACTCTATCAATAAAAACGGTATAATGTACTATATACCGCACACGCACACAGTATAAGCTTATGCATATATATGAATGAAAATATATAAATAGAATATAGATAAAGTTTTTACGATTTCGAGTTCAAAATTTTCGTTAGTTTCGTTTATTAATATATATAGTATTTACAGTATATGGCCAATTTATTGTTTTTTTCAGTCATTTAATCAAGTACCGAATTCGTGGAAGTGAAAATCTTATGATATGTTTCCTTTTGTAATTTATTTAATTTTTTAATAATGAAATTTTCGAATAAATTAAAATAAAGAGCACAGGCATAGGCAAATATTTTAATTGCATAGTTGCTATACAGTTGCAGCTAATAAAATTTTCATACAGAATTCAGTAATGATATGATAATAATAATATCATAAACTATTTGTTTAGTAATGTTAATTAATTAAATTTATTAAAATATGTACTTAACAACCACCCAGTAGTATATAACAATCAAAATTCCATGTACTGTTATATATATATATATACCTTTTATATACATGAATTTTACGTGGGTGGAATAAACTTTTGAGTGCACATATAGAGAGAACAAAATATACACATACGGTGTAACTATATATCGGGTTTTTTTTTTCTTTCCAAAATAAAGAGAATATTTTCCGGTATATTCCCAGTTTAACACGAAACATTACGAATACAAATACATACAAAAAATCAAGGAGAATGAAAATATTTTATTCTATATATATAATTATATACCCCTTAAAATGGGACATTTATACAAGAAAATGGTATGTGTGTGTGTGTGTGTATATATAAAATATTTTCACAACAAGAAAAACATAAATTTTCTTATCAGTTTTGTACCATTTTTATATATTTCTTTATTCTCTTTTCTTCATTCAACAGCTCTTTCGTTTTTATTTATAATATAATATCTGTATATTTTCTTTATAGGTTGTATTATATTATAAGATTGTGTCTCTGATTTTAATGTAAATATATATAAATATATATAAATTTGTAACTGAAAAAAAAAGCAAGAAAACATTACATTTTCCTTACCACCCTCTGACAAAAACAGAATTTTCTTGTACAAAATGTAAAATTTATATGAAATAGTATATTAATATATATATATATATATAGATACAAAAATGTATAATGATATACATATCTAATCTATATATATATATATCATACGAGTATATATTTTGTATATATAAATAATAAAGAAGAATCTATTTAACCACATTAAAATAGAGTTGGAAAATTTTGTAACACAAGAAATTTGTAATATAAAGTTTTGCATTTTTCTTTTTATTTTGGTTTTTCAATTTTTGTTGAATGTATATATATTTTTATTTTCATAAAATATTTTTTTTTTCACTCTGTAATATGAAATATTTGTATATATTGTATATGGTATAAGTTTGAGTTTGTATATTGCATATAAATGTACATATAAATGGAAATACTCTTGGTATTATGATACCGATATACTTTATACGCTATATACGTATTCATATACATTAAAAAATATGAAATAACTTATTAAATTTGATTTGCCTTACTCAAATAGTCTAAATGATGTTATATAAAAATAGTACATTTAATCAAATTTTCAATTTTATGAATATATTAAATTGTTATTTATTGAAATTTCTCATTGAATAATTTTTGTTGAACGTATTTTATAATTGCATATTATTTATTAATTAATTATGTTTTAGTGTTTTGGATTTCTTTAAATTTTAACTTATACGAAACAAAAGTTTTTAAAATAAGAAAAAGTTATTTTTTTTTTGTTTATAAGATTATAATTTCTTTTATATGGTGTCTAGTGTGTCTTTTAAGCATGGTAAAACTTTCGATATGCATTACATTTGTAATCATATATGTTTATAAAAATTTTAACAATTACGTTTTTAAAGTCCTTTAGACATTATATGATCTAAAACATTTCATCTATGTATAGTAATAATTCAAAATTTATAATCAAAGTTAGTGTTACTATTAGATTGCTCAAACTAAAATTAGGAAAATATTGTTTAGTTGATGATGTTCATATTCTATTTTTTCGAGTTTGAGTTTGGCAAACCCATAAATTTTGAATTATTTGTAAAAGTTAATTCAATGTTTAACATAAAGTAATTTTATTATTGTATGTAATAATTTATTTAAAAAAAATTTATCTTTCAGAATTTAACCTTTACACACCAAGAATATGCAAAAATCAATCAATAATTCAGTTCAACATAATTATATTTTTATTAAATTTGTTTATATATTTTTATTCATATAATTCCGAAAGTGTTGTGCTTTATTTTCTATATACATTCAGCCAAATAAGTACCCGGAAATTCTCATTTTTAATTTTCTCTCTGAGAATATTTAAAAAAAATTTTTTTCTCAGGTTGACACAACTGTCAGCCACCATTCTGTGAATTTTTATTGCTATGTGTGATTTAGTTTGCTTACGGCGTCATTAGGAACAAGTCAACCTTTTGTGTGCGTTGCGATTTTTACTATGGATAAAAATATCGATCAAAGAGTTTGTGTGAAATTTTGTGTTTCAAACGAAATTTCTTGTGTCAAAACATTGGAAATGTTGAAAAAAACATTTGGTGATTCAACCATGTCGAAAACTCAAGTTTACGATTGGTATAAATCGTTCAAAGAGGGGCGAGAAGAAGTGAACGATTTGCCACGTTCAGGACGGCCTTCGACCTCTTCAACTGAAGAAAACGTCGACAAAATAAAGGTAATGGTGCTCGAAAATCGTCATAATAGTTTGCGAGAGATAGCCAAAGAAATGAACATGTCTCATGAGACCGCTCGTCATATTTTGGTTGATGTTTTGGGTATGCGGAAAGTCGCAGCGCGATTGGTGCCAAAAGATCTGAATTTTCTTCAAAAAATGAATCGCAGTAAGGTGGCTGAAGACATGCTTGAACGCGTAAATTCAGATCCAACGTTCATCGAACGCATCATAACTGGTGACGAGACATGGGTTTACGAGTACGACATGCAAACAAGTCAACAATCATCGGAATGGCGCGCCAAAAATGAGCCGAAACCGAAAAAACCGCGCCAAAGCAAATCGAAAATCAAGGTGATGCTGACCGTTTTCTTCGATATTCGTGGTGTTGTTCATTCGGAATTCTTACCGGAGGGACAAACCGTCAATAAAGAATATTATCTTGGCGTTATGAAGCGTTTGAGAGAGAATGTTCGTCGCAAAAGACCAGATTTGTGGCGGAACAACAGTTGGATTTTGCACCACGATAATGCACCAGCGCACAAAGCGATCATTGTTAACGAGTTTTTGAACAAAAATTCAACAAATATCATCGAACAACCACCGTACTCTCCAGATATGGCACCATGTGACTTTTTCCTGTTTCCAAAACTCAAATTACCACTTCGTGGAACCCGTTTTGAGAGCATTGAAGACATCAAAACTAATTCGCAACGAGAATTGAAGGCCATCTCGGAATATAGCTTTAAAAAGTGTTTCGATGATTGGATTGTTCGTTGGAAGAAGTGTATTGCCTCAGAAGGGGCCTATTTTGAAGGGGATATAATAAATTTAGATGATTGATAAGTTGTTTGTGTTTTATTTCAAATTTCCGGGTACTTATTTGACTGAATGTATATAATAAATATAAAATATGTGTATTAATTTTAATGTGAAGGACACTTTACTTATTCGCATTATACATTATAATTGGCGTACGAAAGAATTCTTATATATACTATGTGTGTGTATGTATTAAATGAAATGATTTCCTCATTCATAATATTGAACTGATTTATTTATCATAACCATATAGCGTATCGTAAATAGACTTAAATTCAATGGTATATATATATAGTATATTGTTAATAATAGATTATTATATTGTAAATAATATATATACAGGGTGTTTTGTTTAACGATAATACAATAGAAATTTAAATTTGAATAGAATATAAACTGTTTAATATGATTAATATGATTTGACAAATAATCATGAAACGTATAACCAAAAACAATATGCATAAACGAATGTTTTCTAATAAATATTTTTACATATAAAAACATACTAAAAGATAATTGCCCAGCAAATCTGAAAAATATTAAATAGTATAATTATTCATTAAAACATAAATTTATTCTACTTTCACTGTTTTCATTGTGACGTGTGTGGTTGTTTGTTTTTGAAAAGGCTTCGTTATTTATGAAATAGTATAACTATATTATTTTATCATGCGGCGGGAATTTTCATTTCTTACCAACGGAATATTTTCGTCTATGGTTTTTGGTTTTAAGTATTTTAATTTAAAGATTAGTGTTCATTTTGCTAAAATTAATTTTTTTCTTATACGGAAAAAATCGACCGAATAGTATAAATTAATTTTTCATATAATTTTTCCTTTACTATAAATACGTTTTATTTTAAGTGATATAAACATTCAAATTTAATTTTTGTGGTAATAACTATATTAAATTTTCATAGAAATTTTTGTATTATAAAAAGTTACAATAATAATATAAGTGTATTTTTTTTTATATTATATTTATGGTGAAGGGTGAACTTTAAATAAAGCAAAAAAAACTTATACAGGCAGCGAATTGTACAATAAAAAGTTACAGTTAAATATTTAATATTTTTAAAAATATCTAATAATAAATAATTCTATTGAATTAAGCTTCACACAACAAATATTTCTTAATGAATTTCACGTATAATCTTCATAAAAAATAGTACTAAATATAATAAATATGGTTTTAAAGAATCTTGAATAACTATTTACAAATATTTGCGAAAATACCTATATAAAATAACAATAATAAATTTACTTGGTGTTTGCAAAATTGTGTACATGGTTGTCAACAGGACATAGTGTCACGCAGACCTCAGAGTTTAGAAAATGCACAACATAAATAGTGTTGAGGCTGTGTTCAAGGTGTTCATTGTTTTATAGAGTTGAATTAAATCGTACTAATCATAGGAAATATGATATTATGATGATTATATAAACTTAAAATATGGATTTTTAACTCTGCCAGTTTTTTTTATAATTCGCAGACTATATACATAGAAATTAATTAAATAATTAAACTCATAAATTTTATTTTTATTTCTTGAAGTTAAATTAGTAATTTCAAATAGTTTCATATATATGTTATATATGATATAATATTACAATGCATTAATTATATGTATGTCTTTTGTGTCGTATATAAATTTTTCAATTTTGACATTTTCTTCATTATTCAATATATGTATGCTCGTATATATGTGACCAGTTTATAATACAAATTTTACTTGTTTTATTAAAAATAGGGTGTACACAAGTGCATTGCATGCATACCTTCTAAGGGCTTGATTTGAGACAAAAATTTAAGTCGAAAATAACAAATTGCCACTTTTTTGATTTAACTATCTCGAAAACAAAGCACTAATAAATTTGGAAAACGGAGTCCTAAATGAAAAAATGTCAATTAGTAATTTCGACTTATTAGAATTATGTCTCCCA
This sequence comes from Bibio marci, assembly GCA_910594885.2. Classification (NCBI taxonomy): domain Eukaryota; kingdom Metazoa; phylum Arthropoda; class Insecta; order Diptera; family Bibionidae; genus Bibio; species Bibio marci. Next base: position 22,186,790 of record OU343114.1, on the reverse strand, counting down.
TCATCACCCCATTGAAGGAATGCTCACCGCTCGTTGACACCCTTTATATTTAGCCCATCTATATATATTCACATATATTTTTAAATGAAATGTTTCGTTCAATAATATTTAGCACACCAAAATTACATATAGTTATATATTAGCAAATATTTCAGTTTTCCCAAATTGGTATTTCAAAACAGATACACACATCTCCATTCAACACTATATACAATGCCTGTATACAATGTACTTAATTTAATATTATATACAATATATATATATATATATTGTGTTGTGATATATAAAAGGAAAAACACAAAATGTTGCTTTCAAATTTGTCAATATAGTATATATAATATGGTGACATCTTGACATGACATATATATAGAAAAAAAAAAAAGAGGAGCGAACAACAAAGGAAATGAAACTGAAAAAAGAAAACTCTTCTTTCTTTTTTTGTGAAGCTGTTATGAAATGCACAAGTTTAAAAAAGAAAAATATATGCATATAATTTATACAAATTATATATGCATGTTAATAATTGTATTTAACCATATACATATAAATATATATACCATATATTGCAATTAGGAAATAATATTCCTGTGCATATGAAAAAAATCGTACAGAAATAATAAAAAAAAATTGTTCTACATTCTTTTTATGTTTTCCACATATTTTTTCTATATCTATATTTGTTTGTACACATTTTTCAAATGTTATATAATAGAAAAAAAAGGGTAAAAAGATTTGTTAAGCAACAAGCTAACATTTTATCAAAGAGATATGTTATGTAATGTAGAAAAACATAAAACATATACCATATATTGTATATATATATATATTAACAAAACATATAAGATTATTTACTTATATATAATTTATATTCGACTATATCTATATTATACAAATTTTATATATTATAATACACAATTTTAAATTATAAATTAAATATATAGATAGTTATATACTGTAGTTCCTTATACATGATGAGATTCTCAAATTTCTTTTCATTTGACTTGAAAAGATATGTATATATTTATATTTCATACCTCACTAATATAATTAAATTTTCATAATAATAATAACATTTATAATAAAGAATAAGTATAAGGATTTATGTTATATGTGTCATATACGTATATATACACATTTACTATACACACAAAAACATATAAAATATACATATAAATTTCAAGAAAATTTGATATAAATTCAACAGAAAACTAAATTTTTGAACTTGATTGAATTTAATGCAGTCTCTCTTTGTAATGTTTATTATATTTATATATGTACATGCACAAAGATATCATCACCTTTAACTTTATCACTTTCAGTACATTAACTTATATGCAAGCAATATCATGTATACAATAAATAGAATTTTAAAAATGAATAAAAACGTTGACATGAATTTCTACAGTCTTTTTATGTAACAATATATTATATATGTTTACGAGATATACGGTACGTTTATATAATGCGTATAAATTGAATACTGGATATGTGTGAAGGAATAAAAAAATTTTATATATGCCATAATGACTACATATTTTTTATATACCATTTATAGATGATGGTATATTTATGGTATTATAAAAACTGATAATGTAAAATTCATAAGATTTTGAATTTCACTTTTTATAATGCTACTGGTATGATTTTGATTATGATAAAATTCGTATTAATTTCCATTCATTACATTTACTATTTTTGACAGTTTTTATTTTTATTTATTAATACAAGGTGTTTGTGTTTGATTTTAATTTTAAATAACCTTTTAAATGAAAACAATGTTAAATTACAATATTAAACATTTAATTACAGAAAAAAAAATGCAAATTATCTGAACTTTATAACACATATAATAAAAAATTAACGATGAATTAATATTATTTAATTGACACTTATGTAAATAAAAATAAAGGCATACTGCACCCGGTTAAAAAAAAAACCCTTTTTTGTATATGTTTAATGTGCCAGGAATAAAATTAAAAACGTTAATATCATGATGACTTTTTTTTTGTAGGACACAAAATATATTATAGTAATATGACAAAGTAAATGTTCTTTTATTTTTTGAAGTGATCGACACAGTGTGTCAAATACTTTTTTTTAAGACTATGGCTCTATAAAATGAAATAGAAATAAAGTTATTATTATTTGCTCTAACCTTTTATTCAAAATTAATACCTCTTGCTGCAATATACACTTGTTAAAGTGATGCGAATTTCGAATGTCGCAGTTCACTTTGAACAATAACATGTAAAATACGCGCCGAAACTACTCTTATTGTAAATCATCAAAAACTCAATTTTAACTTCATTTTAAATTTTGTAATTAAAGAGAAGTTGTGTCAAATTAAGCGAATACGGTGAATCATTTAAGACACATATGTTACATTAACATGCAACAAACACCAACTTTATTCATCCCGATATCTTCATTATGGATGCGGTTCGATTTGCTACTTTTTTGATAATTTAACTTTTCCATCATTCTCAGTGAATCAAACCGATTGTTTGCTGTATGAAATCACACACTTCAGTCTATATGTTTATTAGATTGCGTGATTACATTGATGGCGTCACTGAGGGCTCACATCTAACGCCAGCCTTAAAATATTTTTGATATACTATATATATATGTGAAAAATAGTATTGATCGCAACAGCTATCGGCGTGCTGTGGTGCACATTTACCAGATATTTTTCAAATATAAATTTACAGTATTCCATCAATGTTTCACAATATATTTATAGTTATATTAAAGAGTTTGTGTCAAATTTAAAATTTTATTACCCTAAAAAAACAAAAATAATCCGATTCTTCTATTTTATTAATATATATTAAGTTGTGTATATAGTTATAGATTAATTCTAAATTTAACAAATCATATAGTTACAATATATATCTTATATGTAGTTATATACGAGGAAATTATATATAATTCATTCCATTTTTATATTACAAATATACAATTATTAATGTAATGATGGTAAATGAATTTTATTGTTTATTTTATTTCATTTCTGTTATACCACAAAAATGAAATTTAACTCAACTTTATAAGAATTTTGTATATTTATTATTATTATCCTTTTATGATATATATATATATATATATATATAAGAAGGATGGACTATGTTTTATGTTTGCGTGCTGATGTAAATAAAATATAATATATTTTTTGTGATTATATACCGAGTAAATTTATTTTTATTCTGGTTTTACGGTTTTCAAAATTATATAAACATTCATACAAATACAAATATACAAATATTGTTTTCAGAATAAATAAAACATAATAACAATTGAAAATATTTATTTATATGTAGTTAAAGATACATATTTATGTTGTAGTTATTTATATAATCTTAAGAAAACAATATAAACGCAAAACATTTGTCAACATCTGTCATATATTTAAATGAATATTTTCTTTATTTATATTAAGTTTTAACATTTAGAATATATTTCGATATAGAGATATTTATTAATACAAAAAAAAATATTGTAGAAGTTTTTTAAATTAATGAAAATTAAATCTTAAATTTATAATAAATGTTTGATCAATCAAATTGTATATGTATTAAATATATTATATGTGTATATGTGAATAAAATTGTTCAGTCTTCATAAAGCCGTAAAGAAAGGAATTATGTAAATATAGTGTCTGCTTAAGACACATGTGTAAGTGTATAACAGGAAAAAAAATATTTTAAAAAATGTATTTAAAACATTTTAGGGGTGCAATGCAAACGTTTTAAAATTTGAGCTTTTTATATGTTGTATTATACGTTACATAAACATATATTCTATATAAATATAAATATTTTATTACATAAAAAGGAGTAGTTTGAAAAGTTTCCTGTAATAAAATAACTTTAATTTTTTAATACATAATCTTTTTGATGCATTATCTATACATTATTATAACATATTGATTGACATAAAATACGTTATGTCGAATTGACCATATATGGTTTCGTTTAACACACACCCGAATAAGCGATTCAAAACTTGTTCTCATTTGAAAACAGGAAAAACGTTCCACAATTGGGAAATATGGTGTATTTGAAAAAATATTGGTTAAGTATAATTTTACAAATTTTTCTGCTACAATTGCTGTCATATAATCTGGAGTGTTATCATTCAATTGCGTATATTTGTCGACCAACCAATAATTTGTCAACAATTTCTACAGTGAAATTAATTTTTTTTGTGCATTTTCTATTAAATTCAGACTTCATATTGGATGGTGACTAATTGCGCCTAAATTTGATTCAAGTCAGTATGAAATTAGTGGCTTAATAACACTGCATATAAAAAGGAACAATTTGAAGCACTAATTTTTCATTGAAAAAAAAAATGCAAAACTAAACAAATTTGATTATATGGGAACTTTTCAATTGATCACGCATATATTGTATAAAATACACCAATAACCTCAACCTATACATTATAATAATATATAAATATAATAACGCATAAATTATATATAATATTATATAAAAATATGAATATATAATATTATATAAAATTTATCGTGAAAAAAAAAAAATACAACACATAAAATGTATATCTTAAAAATAACAATATCGCGTATTGTTCGTTCCATATACCATTCATGACAACTTATTATTTGATATAAGTGATTTACTGGTTTTGACGTATACATAAAACATCCCCAGTTATTTTTATTTTCGTATAATGTTGTTTACGTTTATAACTAAAAAATAAAAAAAAACGGAAATAACGAGAAAATCATGAAATAATGAGTATTATTAAATTATGGTATTTATAGCTATACACATATAATATTATATATAGGTGTAAAAGTTATTATTATATTAGATACCTATGTAATATTATTAGAAAACGTATACCTACTTATACATATATAATATATATATAGGAAAAATGTATCATAAATCAAAGAGAAAATTTATTATGGTAATTAAAGTAAAATATATATATAAAATGTAAACTTAATTGATTTACAACAAAATGTTGGTATATAACGCTATTAAAGCTACATTTTGATTTATATTGGATTTTAAAATTACGTTAATTAATTATTCTATATATAATATATATATATATATATATATGTGTAAAAAGTATATTGGTTTATATTATATACGAATACGGCATAGGTGTGATATTCAACAGTACATATTTCGAAAACAATCTCAATATACAAGTGGAACAAACTATAATGAGCATATATTTTATGCAATTTAATTGCACATGCTTAATTTCTAATTAAATGTAAACCAATCTGAATCTATATATTAAATTGAATGTTTTATATAGATTTATTGTTGAAACACATATATAAATACAATTAAGAGTGAATTTGATACCAATGTAATTAAATAATACAAAAAAATATATAAATTCAATTGAATTATTAAACTATTTCATAATTAATATTCAATATACATTATAAGACTATATTATGAAAAAAAATTGAATTTCCTCTTACTAAATTTTGCGGAAAATCGATTTTTATGAATTATCATATGTTTTCAATTACTGACCATAGTTTTAAGTTTTGTTTACAGAATTACAAATTGTAATCAACTTCCAATCTATTGTAAAAACGATTTTTGAAATGGCTTCACGGAATTCAAAAGAAATGATATGAGCGATTTTCCGTTTGGTGTCAGTCAGCCCTATTTTGTATATGAAATAATGATTATATATATAAATGATAATTCATAAAAGTAAATTTTCAGGAAAATTAAGTTTTTTTCATAATTTATTCTACTTTTACTCAGGTGATAAAAAAAATATTGTGATATTGAAAACTGAATGTTATCCCTCTGCGGCTTTTTCAACCACAGCTTACTATATACATACAAAAATGTATATATTATAAATAAAACTGTGATTTAATAAATTAAATAATTGACATTAAATTTAATGTATATATTAAAATTAATTATTAATTAATTAATATTAAAATTTATTGTAATTAAATTATGGTCAATTATTCATTCTGAACATGAATATTTAACATATACTTAATACTTAAAATTAGTCAAAGTTATATATAGATATATATACTAAAAGAAAATTGTTTTCAACACAACATAAATAATGGAATATTATAATAAACAAATAAAAAAATGTATAGGTGGACTGTTAGAAATACAGAAATGTTTTATATTGAAATGAATTGTATAAAAGTCGTTTAAACTGATTGTAAGTTGTGAATTATATATACATAAATAGTGTGTACTATTATTAACAATAATTCTATATAGTTTTATATTGATAATTCGTTCTACTTTAAATTCAAATTGATAAACGATAATTTCCAGAAACGTATTTTCTAGTATAATTGTTTAAAAAATGTCGGTTGCAATACTATTAATAAACTGTAAAAATCTATTTGTGTTTAACATTTCAAAATTGTATTGCATATTTGATGTCAATCATTTGACAAAAATCCTTACCTTAAAAAGTGTAAATCTCATACCAATATCTGTTAAATATATCTAATATTTTTTATAAGCAGAAATTATGAGAAGAAATTTAAAGAAAATAAATGTTAAGATCGACTTATATGAAAACATAATTTATAAACCATTTAAATTTATAATAACACTTGATTATGTAAATTATTATAATATTATATATCTATATCTAATATATAAGTATTCTTATAAAAGCTCACATGTTAAGCTTTTTAATGCTTATAAACATATTATGCAAATTCGTATACATCATATATTGTATATATTAGTATATTTATTTATGCATATAATATTATATTAATAATAAATAATTTATTACATTTGAGATTAAAATATTAAATAAAACAACAATTATTATAGCTGTGCATTAAATAACGAAAATAATGTTGCTGATTAAAAGTGTATATACCATAGTTACTTATCATATATATGTATAGTAATTTATTTGCATTAATTGTTAATACAATAATAAATTCTATAATTTCATTTATTTATATTTATTCGTTCATAAAATTGCATGTGATCTATAATTTACAGAATGTTAACAAATTATTTATAATCACTAATTAGCCAAACGAAGTTATATATAGTTAACCCAAACAATATATTTCATTTATTCATTACATTTTTTTATCCTCTCTTTTTCATTGTAGTACATATCCATACAAATTATATAAAATATGTAACATATACAGGATATTTTTCTGCAATTTACGCATTAAATAAAATGTTACATAATAATTACCCAAAATTTATTTATTAGGTGTAGAAGTTGAAAATACCTGTTTTAATTTATTCATTACAACTACATACAATATTAGTATTTCAATCAAAGTATGATCCATTGAAAGCTACCACCTTCGCCCATCTTAAGGTAATTGTTAAGTTCCTTGTTTGAAGAATTTCTGCTAAGTTTGAGGTGATTGAATTCATCGAACCAATTTCGTATATTTTCATAAGAAATGTACGTCTTGAAGCGCTAACTGTATCAACCGGAATAAGTTGTAGTCTGAAGAAATTATGTCTGGTGAATATGGGATAGAACTTCTTAGTTCTCTGTCCTTATACAAAACAGTTTTTAACAACATTTTCAGTATGTGGTTTGGCAACTTCTACATCTAATATAGTAATATATTACCTATATATAGTTTGTTGTATAATAAAAATATTTTATGTCATTTATAGAAATGTAATATTAGAATAATGATTTTTAATATACATTCGATTACATTAAATGGGAGTCACTCAATTGATTTTTATTTTCTCGTTTACATGTGAAAATGTAAAGACACTTTTTAAATGTATATTCCTTTTATTTCTCATATTTCTTTTCTACATAAATGTTCTTCTGATCTTTAGATGGTTCCCCTCACAATGCTAATATATATACCTTTTTAATGTTTTCTTATCTCACAATATATATACAATATAAAATGGTATATATATAAATAAAATGGACTCTATCTATACTATACAGTACAGGATGTGTTAGAGGTTTTTACTATATTTTTATAAATTATATACATATATAAAAGTGTTTACTTTATGTATCGATTTTATTGTTATTATACCAAATTTTTTGTGTAAAAATAGAGTTTTTTTTTCTTCTGTAATATAAAGTATATTTAACAAGGATATATACATATATATTACCACCCTTGCAAACAGTATTGTGCAAAATAATTAGCAACCACCAGTGCAAATGTATGTGCATATATAGTGAGTACTGAAATTTACATTTTAAAAATATTATTAAATGGAATATGACAGTACAATATAGAGACATATCAATTCGTAATAGTAATAGTAGTATAGTTAAATCAGTGAAATATTCCGTAAAAAACTAATTGCAGGTTCTTTTGCTATACATATATTGATTAGGAAAACAAAAATTATTAATCATTTCAATGCCATTCAAATAAAAAAATTTCGCATAGAAAAATAAATACACACTTTTGTTTTGGTTAATTATTTTTGCACAGTTAAATTTATTCAATTGATAGCTCCAGCGTTTATATTAATTTGGCGAAAGACAATTCACAATTTTTTTAAAAATTAAGTAAACCAGTGTTGAGTTATGATTTCGGTCATGCAATTAAACGAACGGATTGTGCTGAACGCAATTCAAAAATTAACAATATCTGCACACATAATTATGGGCAAATCATTCGCATATTAAAATAATAGAATTAACCAACTTCACTATGTATAATGAATGTTTTGATAAATGCCATAAACCCTATTTGGTGTAGTGGGATTTTAGTTTTGATTGAAGTAGTTGGTTGACGATATATTTTATAATTTATATATTGTTTTTGCACCACACTGTACATAGAAAATAGATATATAGGTATAAGGTAAATTGTAGTTAATTTTTTACGATATAAAATTCAATACCTCATCAAATTAATTCTATATAAATATACAAAGAAAATAATTTCAAATTGATATAGTAAATCCATTTTTAATAAATTTTATTTTATTTTCAAGAAGAATAAAAGGGTAAAAAATGTATTTTATTTCAATATAATTCATATAAAAATATTTCTAATTACAATATGATATACAATATATATTTAAAAGATAAAAGGATATATTTATGTATATTGTAAGTTTATTTTATTCATTTAATTGTGTTTCACGTCGTTATAATATTTATTTTAATATAAATAGTATATACGATACGCGAATAGAAAAAGAATTCAATTTCATTTTAGAAAATATTTTTAATTTTAAAAATTGTTGAATATAATTTCATTCGTCTCAACTAAATATATAAAATATATGTACAGTTAAAATTGATTTGAGTGATGTATATTGTTTTTAAGGCTCTAAATGTAAATATATGTATCTATTTAATATAAATATTTAATAATAATATATGTTTCAACATTTCGGAATATTTTATATTAGAGACGGGCTGTTTTATGTATGAGTCAACCGCATCACATTTAGAATTAATTTAAATATCTAAAATTTATAATATAAAAATAAAATAAAATATAAGCAAATATAGTAAAGATTCGTGAGGGTTTAAAAAATGCGATTTTTTTTTACATTGACAGTTCTCTTTTTTTGCAACCCTATACGTGAAACTTTTGTTATAATGATAAAACCGTATAAATATGTATACATAAAATATATGTATGTATAATAATATATGCAATATAATATAATATATAACATATAGTTAGATAAATAAATACAAAAATAATTAAGTTATAGAAATTATGTGAATATTGTATTATATATGAATGAATTTGTGTTGTGCGTATACATATACCATTCCTATACGAATATGTATATGAATATATATATAGGGAAAAATAATGTTAAATATAGGAATGTACTTATATGTAGAAGGATATGTGAAAAAATTTCTAAATTTATTTACAATTACAATGTACAGTGGACTCTGTATGTAATAAAGTCTGTATTCAGTATACTGTGTCTGTATATTAAACAATTTTTTCGATTCCATGAAAATTCCATGTAAAAACCGCTAGCATGTTATAAACCGCATAAAATTCTATTCCTATATAATCTGTCTGCAATAAACAATGATAAAATCACCACAGAAATATTTACATTATATTGATAATCAGAAGCGTTTCTAGAGTTATGTATTAATGAAAATTTTTAACTCTATATATACAATAGTATTTCACACCTAATTTTAATGAAATTTCGTATTATATAACATATGTCAAAATTAAAATTATATGATTTATTTTTATAAATTTCTGGGAAATCAATATACATAGGGTACTGAAAAGATTGCACTGCAACTTCAAATAGACGCATTATATGTTTCTATAACATTCCGTCTCTGTATAAAAATATGTATTAAAGAAATTTTTCGGTCCCATGAGAGTTTAGTTTACAAAATCTACTGTCTACTGTATATAAAATATATTCATATGTTCGTACATTGTACATATGTGTACGCAGTGTATATATGAATATATATATGAGTGCGTAAAAATTATATTATATAATATATAAATAAGAGAGGGTTGAAGAATTTACATCAATAATTATACTATTTCTACATGTACATAAATTTTAACGGAATGTATAACGAGAAAATAGTGTCAGGTGTATCTTTTAATTAATGGAACATGCACGAAATATATAAATAAATGTATTTTGTATATGATAAAATATCTTAAATAAATACACATGACATGAAAATTTTATAATATATATATAAGGTTGTCAAATATCTCCCTTCCGCCTTTTTGTCTTTTTAATTTCGCGGCTATGTACAAAGCGCTACAGAGCTCGTATCTGGCAACACTGTACATAATTTGAAAGCTCTTGACATAACAAACAAAACGACGCTATGTATGATTAGTTTGGATATTGCGTTCAACAGTTATAGACGTGTAAACATGGAGTTCACTAACGCCGAAATTCGCGCTATTTTAAAGTTTTCCTTCGTTAAAGGCAAATCCGCTAGAGAAACGTTCCGTGAGATTAATGGTGTTTTGGGGGATGGTACTCTATCACTTCGAACCGCGGAGGAATGGTTTCGACGATTCAGAGCCGGTGAAAACGACACCATGGATAAGCCAGCCGGCGGAAGACCTGTGACGACAAATACCGATCAAATCATGGAATACATCGAGTTAGACCGGCATGTGGCATCTCGTGACATCGCCCAGGAGATGGGAGTTAGTCACCAAACCATTTTAAACCATCTGCAGAAGGCTGGATACAAAAAAAAGCTTGATGTTTGGGTGCCACATGAATTAACAGTGAAAAATCTAATGGACCGAATTTCCATTTGCGAAATGCTGCTGAAACGGAACGAACTCGACCCATTCTTGAAGCGGATGGTGACTGGCGACGAAAAATGGATCACATACGACAATATCAAGCGAAAACGGTCGTGGTCGCAGGCCGGTGAATCGTCCCAAACAGTGGCCAAGCCGGGATTGACGGCCAGGAAGGTTTTGCTGTGTGTTTGGTGGGATTGGAAGGGAATCATCCACTATGAGCTGCTCCCATATGACCAGACGCTTAATTCTACCATCTACTGCGAACAACTGGACCGCTTGAAGCAGGCGATCGACCAGAAGCGTCCAGAATTGGCCAAAAGGAAGGGTGTAGTGTTCCACCAGGACAACGCCAGACCACACACTTCGTTGATGACTCGTCAGAAGCTACGGGAGCTCGGATGGGAGGTTTTATCGCATCCACCATATAGCCCGGACATAGCGCCAAGTGATTACCACCTGTTCCTGTCCATGGCGAACGCCCTTGGTGGTGTAAAGTTGATCTCAAAAGAGGCTTGTGAAAAGTGGCTGTCCGAGTTCTTCGCAAATAAGGAGGGGGGCTTCTACGAGGGAGGTATTATGAAGTTGCAGTCTAGATGGAAACAGATTATATAACAAAACGGCGCATATTTGAACTAAATCCGATTACTGTAACACTTTTTATAAAGCATTGAATAAAGAGCAAAAAGGCGGAAGGGAGATAGTTGACAACCTAATATATATATAGGAATAAGGAATGCTATATATATTCAATAGCACAATAAAATTTAATACAATATATATAGAGAAAATATAATTACAGCAGAAGTTTTAATTTTAATTTATTGTGATTTATTTATGATATATTTTTTTCTATTGTTTATATGCGAAATATATATTTATTAAGTTGCTAACAAAAATTGTGTAAAATAACACACATGTTTATTTCCGTATATATATATATATATATATATGCAAAAATTATTAAATTATCAATAATTTTATTTAATATATTATAATAATATATATAAATAACATACACAAAACATAATAATATAGAATTAAGACATTTCAGAAAATTATCATATTATATTCATTGTCATATTATTTTATGTATGTTTATTCAGCATTTTCTTTATTTTTCTTGAATCATTCTATTATTCTTTAATAAAATATAATAATATAGATTTTTTTTTCTTGATAATCTCTATACACTTCTATAATGTGTATGAATGAAAAAACACATAGACACAGCCAGACACATATTTATTTATTTATATATATACGATTATAATGCATGCTTGAATATATTGTGTATATATAAATACGTTGGTATATATATATATAATACTTGTTATTTATATAGGAAAATGTTTATTCAACTTTTATATAAATAATACATATATATAAAAAAAGGGTTTGCAGGAAATATTTTACGCATTTTGATTTTTGATATCATTTTTCGATGTATACAAATATATATAAACGAATTTATATATGGATTAAATGGTATATTGTGTAAATATATAATACAATGGTAGTTTTTCAATGCCATATTCCATATATATTATTATTAAAAAAAAAAAAATCCAATTTACTTATACTATTACAACTATTCGCTCTATAGTAATCCGAAATTCTTATATAATTCCAGTATCAGCATTTAGTTTAAGATTGAAAATACGTATACAATAAACGTATTTGTAAATATCGATTTTCATATAATAAAAACTTTTAAAGTGCCACACAAATCCTATACCATTTTAAATGAAAATAAATAAGATAAATAGCAATAATTGTAATATTTATAATAATTAAAATAGAATTATTATTCGTAAATCCTATACATTCTACTCTCTATGGAATTTCTAAAGTGACAAATAATATATATACAATATATTACATGAGTTTGTAAAAAATTATACGCTATTTACGTTTATATTAACCAGTTAAATTTGTGTTTCAGATAATACTGTTAGTTAACAACATTACTTTTTTTAGCATGACTTTTAAAATGAAATAATTATTTTAAAATCAAAGTAACGCAAAAAATATATCTTGATGATTTTAACATAAAATCTCATAATAAGTTATGATGACCACCTTCACAACTTTCGAAGATATTGCCAAATTAATAAAAAATGCCGTCAATTAATTTTACTATGTAGAGAAAATTTTTAAATCCGAGCTCCGTTAAAGTTAGTTCCATTAAATAATATTCTCTTTACAGTTTTTCCATTTGAAATATACAGCAATCATTTTTCTGTAGACATTTGTACCGAAACAATAACCTTCTGCCAAGTTATACATATTTAGCTAAAAGAAATATTTAGAAATAATCATTGAACGTATGAATAACGTATGAAAATTACCACTTTTTTTTAAGTTATTACTATAACTTTATATTACAGATAGTAATTGTATTCTTCCATCTGCTTGTTCAATAAAAGATCTTTTGTAGTAATAATTTGATAAAAATAGGACTTTTAACGATACCATTGATTTTGTTATAATCAGATAACCAACTCCGTCGTGGGTATCGTTAAATGTGAAATGAGTTAAATGTACGAAAACATTATTTATTAGTTCTTGTTAGATCTATAAATAACGGAATATGCTCGCCAGGTGAGGTCTCCGCATTGTAGTATGCTTATTGAAAGAATTGAATCGATTCATAAAATATAGCTTATATAAAAAAGACTTTCTTGGACTAAGTATGACTACTTTTTAGAGTCACGTTTATAACACTCCTATTACATAATGAAATTGGTTGTTCTGATTTAATTCTTAAATTATATTTGAGGATCAACTCAAGAGAATTTGCAATCTATGGATTTTGTTTTAATAAATAATTATCGTACTATAATTATGATGGTTATAGTACACTAAACTAAATACAATACATTAACATAGCAATTTGGTATATTTAAAGAAAACGTCCAAATTGTAATGCCATTCAATATGAAATGAAAAATACTAAAATTTGTCTCATATCAGACATTGCACACAACCTTCGAATTTAATAGACTCTATAGTCACTGCGCGCCATTAATTTACATTATGGAATAGCATATAATAAACTATAAAGGATAATAGTGTTAATATACCACATATAAGTTTAGTATAATAAATAATCGATTTCATACTGTATTAGATGCATGCAAATACGCGCTCATATGCATTTGATCCGTGAATTTTATAAATAAAAAAAAAACAAATTAATAACGTTTTACTGTTTCTTAAGTCATCACAAAAATTCATCGGATAATACTAAAACTTCTTAAAACATGAATAAAAAACTATTGAAAATTAATTAATGCTATGACTCGTCGACCATCAGAATATATAATACAATTAATTCAATTAACAAACAAATAACAAATAACAATAATTAAATACAATAACTCAAAATTCACTACATATTTTAATAAGTAAATAACATTTTTCATTTAATTTTTTCTTATTTATTTTTCTTTTTATAGCATTTTTAAACCACCCCAACCAACTGATGACACTGACGAAAATGGATCGAAAAGTAAATTAAAAGTAAATTACAATTGCGTGTGACATTTTATACGAATTCATCTATATTTTTTTATACGTATAGTATATTTTACAACAAAACTTCATTATAATATATTAAAATTGGTAAAATTTCATTTTAGTTGTAGGCATTTCAATTTACATACACAAATATATAGCAAAAATCGATTAAATATGAAATGAAATATAACATTTTTAAGATTTAAAAAATTAAAATTAAATTACAATTATAAATCATATTGATATATTTATTTTCAGATACAATAATATGTGTAGTAATACAAATAATTATATAAATTTCAATATAATAAATTAGATTTCAATTGAATTTAGATGTACGATGTATACTAACAGGAAATAAATACGAAAATAGACATTTTTCATATATATACATACAATAATATATATTTATACATATTTACAAATTTATTTTCAGAAAATTGCTGTATCTGTATTAAGTGTATTATATGTGTATACAATACAAACAACTTTTCGCTTTTCACATTTTTTTTTTATTGTATAAGTTCACTAAAGGTTGTTATACATATAATTTTATACCAAACACTGTTCCCATATTCACACAATATATTATATGTTATGTATTACATCCACATATATAAGGTATTTCCTTTTTTTTACATATATAATATTCCATATGTACATTACTTTACCGAATACTATTTTTTGCTGTCACAATGTACATATATAATGGGATTTTATATACCCTAAAACTTGACGAAATAAACATACAGAAACGATTTTATTTACAATTTTTTTCTACTGTATCCATATAATTCTCACTTATACACAGTTGTGATATACCCCATATATCTACATTGTATATTGTATATATTGGGTAGTTGGAAAAAGTATTGAGCATTTTTTTTTGTATTTCAAACCAAATATGTGCCATTTCGTTCGACTACCTTCTACCATGGTAACAACATAATCCTATCACTGAAGAACTTCTGGGTTTTCTGTGCAAAAAACTTATCCAAGTTTATTTTGCAGGCGACTACGGAATTCAATGTTAAACCTTTACCGGAGTTCTGCAGAGACAAATGGTATAATTTGAAGTTGCAATGTTCCGACTATATGTGGTGGATGTAGCAACACTTCCCAACCAAGATCCAATAATTTTTGACAACTTGCTGTTATGGAAGATTTCGATTTTCCGATTCTGATCATTTTTTTTTTTTAATTTTATTGTGTCGTTTGGTTAGATTGGTTGAATGTATACCTCTGAATTGATCGTTTGGCTGCGTTGTAAAAGTTCAAAATAAATAATGACTTTTAATTCCACTAAAATATTAACCAGAACGAAACTCAACAAAACAATTATGATACAGTAGTTTTATTAAGACTTTGTCACCAAAAAAACACAGCACATAACTTAATGTAAGCGAAAAACGAAAAAAATTATCAAAAGACATTTATTGGTAAATAGGCTCAATACTTTATCGATTCCCAATATATTTACTACTATATATATATTTTGAATAAAAAATATATTATAAATGTATTTCGTTTTTGACAGTACACATACATTCATACAACAATATATATATTCGGAGAAAACTGTAAAAATGAAAATTTATTCTATTTATATAAAATTTCCATATATTATATGTAATCTTATGAATGAATGGTATATCGATGGGAAAAAAAAAATAAAATAAGTAAAAATTTGGAAAAGTTTCAAAGGTAAAATTTAATGAAATTGTAATTTATTTATTTATTTATACTTTATTTATCTTTTTGATTATGTTATATTGATGAAATTTATAATATGTTGACTTTTAAAAAATTATTATTGTATTATACCACCACCGATATATAAATGAGAAAATTGTTTATACTTTTATTATTATTTATAATAAATGCCGTATCGTAAATATACCATTTTCATTATCACATTGGTAAAAAAATATTTTGTGATGAGGTTTATTATATGTTTTTTGTAATAAAATCTATTATAATTTATAATTTTTAATATTCTTAAAACCATCATTTTTTGGTTTCATTTACAATACATATTTAAATATATAATATGTATAATGAACTTAAAAATGTCTATACTATAAATTACATATAAATGAGGAAATATATACCTCTAAATATATAAATAAATTTACAAAATATTATTTAATCTTTGCACCTGTTAATTTTTATGTTATTTTTTATTTGCCTATTATTATATAACAAACACATATGCGATATATATATGCGTACATTATAAAGTATATAACGCAGCTATGTATATCGGTATATCCTTGTGCGTGTGTGTGTGTGTGTGTGTGTAATCTGTATATCCTTTTTAATATGTAACCGGTGTACTTTATGATTGTTATTTATTTCATTTTAAGCGGCGCAGTAAAAATAATATGTAATATTTGCAAATTATAAACAGAAATAAAATATATTGTATATGTCCAAATTACTCGTATATATAATATTTATAATGTTTCCCACCAATACGAAGTTTTTTTAAAATTTATAAATATATATATATCCCCGATATGGATAATAATATATACCATATATTATATATACGTATAGGAATGTAATTTTTCCAGTCATTGATTTCAATTTTAAATTAAATATTATATATTTGTTATTATGTTGGTCATACTAAATACATATATATTGTGTATATAAACAACAAAAATTATAATAATATTGTTAAAATTAAATATGTTACTTTTTCGTTTAATAAAATGAATGCATGTAAACATGTGTTTTATTTGTATATTTATAATTTAAAATTGAATGATGTTTATAAAAACTATATGCTCAATTCAACATACATTTTATAATTTATAAATTAATAATAATAAAAAAAAAAACCAACAAGTATATAGTCTATTTTTTTTTATATATCAATATTCATTCGAAATAATCATAGTTGAAAAATGAATGGAAAATATTATTGAATTGATATTAAAATATTATCTAAAATATTGTTATATGTTGAATAATTCATTAATTTGAAATTTTATTCTTTCTTTAACACATTCTTTTTGAAAGTATTTAAATAATTATATAATTCTACCGATTATGTACAAGTACATATAAGTACCATGTGTTGATAACTCCATAATATAAATAAAATTGTATGATCTTTTCAGATATAATTGATAGAAAATTAACCTATATGCAGCAAAATATTGTCAATCGCAAGTAATTATAAAATCTTTGAATAATTACTTTGAATCATAATTGCAGATGTATTATATGATTTTAGTTTTTACTTTATTTAATTGCATATGTAAACATGTAAATAATAAATTATATAAAAAACACATCTTTATATAATTTATTGCGAATAAGTTTACTCAGTTAGTGAAGAGAAATTCTATCAAAAATAACTATAATTATATTATCTATATTGCATATTTGTGATACATAAAGTATATTAGAAATTAACATGTGCAGTGAGCATAACATAGAAGACTGTCTTGTAAAAATTTCTATTTAATTCAAACTCAGCGAATTTACTATATTTCTATATATATATTATATATATATGCAATATAATATAATATATAAAACTACTATAGAATGTAAATAACATTATAAAACACTTAAATTTAGAAAACAAATTTTTCTTTTATTAAATATTCTACGCGTAGATATGGAACATACTTTACGTATATTTTTAATAACATATATATAATTATAAATTTCTATATGAATGAAATAATGAATAAGAAAATATATATTTATACTAGGTATTCCATAGATTGCGACGATCTAATACCAATATTTATCGATGTCCCTAATGTTTTTTGGCTTTATTTCGTCTTCGGTTCCAATATCTTAATAACTTAACAACTAATTTTAAAAATTTAATACATACTACATTTCATTGTAATCAATAATATCACGAACATTAATATATTTATACAAATAACAACAAAGATATTATAAACAAGAATGTTATTAATAACCAAGAAAACTGATTGTAGCATATGTCTTATTTTAACAAATATATGAAATTTATATATTATTTTTGTTATTGCTAATATATAAGTTATATGCAACAATCATTTTTCGTTATTATATAGTAATTCTTGATTATATGAAACCTTCTTTATTAACATTAACATTCTTGTTTAACATTTTTGTTGTTCAATACAATAATTTTCGTGGTTATCGCTTTTATAATTATTAATTTATTGGTTAGAACATACACAAATAAATATCAAAGTATAGAAACAGTTTCACTCGTACAGTGTCTACTAAAGTAATTGCTGTAAATTTGCTCCTAATAAACTCAAATACATAAACGACAACCGGGTCTCTTGTAAGAACGTATGACTACATTCTGTTACATGCAAAGAATTACTTATACGCAGTCTTCGCAATTCGTTGAAGTAACTTCATAAGGTGTATTAATGAATCCCAGTTGCATATATAGACTTTTTCTTAAATGTAATTCTATAAATAGATAAATTGAAATCCAACTCATTTAAATCCGGAGAACTTATTCATATCATTTCAGTTTAGTATCTATAAATGAATGAATTTTATTTGTTATCACATTGCTAGTCCTTAGTCTTATTATTATTTACCATCGAGGTTAAATGTTTGTGACTTATATGAATTGTCTGTAAATATAGATAATGTGATAAATTCACTGTTGGAAGCCATCCCATTAAATAAACGACTGCTGTTTCAGATGGATTACCTCAGACGTGGGCCAATAACTACGACGTCACTTTCTCAATACTTAACTCCGTTTGATTTCTATTTATCGTATATTAGCTTAAAAAATTAGTTTAACAATAACTGAGATTCATTCACATATGACGAGTTGATTTGACGAAATAAAGACAGTGTATCCAAAAACTTTGTCATCACAGTAAGCAATTAGTATAATAAGGTGTTTTGCGAGAGGCGTTCGCGTTTATATAATCGAGGTGAAGGAAGAATTGGTGTATACTCTGTATAAAAACATCATTAAATTCATATATGATTCATATAATATATAAAACAATATTACCTATACCATTTATGAAACAAAATATCATCATTAAAATGTGAATATAAATATTGTTTTTATTTATAATAAAAAATAAAGAGTACGTGAATATTTTTAATTAAATTATATCTTATATTTATATAATACATATATGATTTTAATTTAATTTAAATACTCTTTGAAAATACAAAGTTTCTTTATTGTTACACGCAATATATATATACTCTGATGCTGATCCCATTTAAGAAATATTATTTAATACATTTTGTTTTTATAATAAAGGCACAAGAAGGCACACTGCTCTATAGATACATATCAAACCAATGTATATCTATATAATAGTTAAATATTTTAAAGATATAAAATTTGAAATTTGCAAGCTCTATAGATATTATTATTATGTGTATATCATAAAGTATTGTATTTAATATATTGTATTATATGAATGTACATTTTTAAAATATTTAATAAAGAAGTCTTTAACTTCTGTTAAATATTATGAATGCAAACATATATGCAAATATACATACAATTATTTATACATATGCTATAAAACAGAAACAAATGAAGAACGTACATAATTCATTAGTTCATAAATTATTAGTAAGAAAAAATATTTTGAAACTCCTATACTTAATTTAAATATAACTTTTTGTATTAAATATAAAAATTAATATTTATTATATAAATTTTGAATATATACAAAAATATTATAATATGCGTATCTTAGTTCCGAAACAGATAACTAAAAAATGATCATTTTTAGTTTAATCATTTTAGGCATTGATTATGATTAAATTATTTACTATACATATGAACTTAATGATGATCAATTGTTACCTCGACTCTGAGATATATGCGTATAAATGACATTTACAGACTTAATTTTTATTTTGTAATAACTAAACTTTCTTAAAAGTGACAACAATATAATAAATTTTACTATAAAAATACAATTCTTTAATCTTTTTTTCTTATCCTCCATCACAATTTTTATACACTCTATTTTTTCTATATTTATTTATCAATTTTCTTTTCACAATACAAATGAAATAATTAAATAAATAACTACTAATATTTTTAAAAATAATAAAAATGGAATATTTTTGAATTAAACATTAAAAATTAATAAAAAATCAATTTAAAAATTGATTTTAGGAAATACTTTATTTGCATGGATTCGTTGTAGTTAGTTTGTAAAAATAAAAACTGTCACAATTAAATTTTAATATAGTTTTTAAAGAATAATTAACTTAATGTAGATGTTAATAATTATTGGGAAAATTAAATATTGACAAATCGACGAAAAATGATAATGATCAAATTTTGATTTAAATCAACTTGTCTGTCTCTGACCTTATATTGTACATATGATGTATATATAGGCAGACATAATAATTACCTTAATTCTGAATTGAAAATTGTTCTTTTATATTAGTATTTAAATATATAATTATTTAAATGTTTATGCAATTAATCTATATAGTAAATAAACAATTAAAATCTTAATTAAATCATTCAAACAACACTTAATATGGCACACAAAAAAAAAATCGATTACCAGAAGAAGAAACAAAAAAGTGAATTGTATATAGGTACAACAATACAGAATAACAATTTACATTATATTATACCTATTACGATTGAAATAAATAAATAAAAAATGGAACAAATTTATGTTAAGAAACCCTACACCATAAACAAATATACAGAGCCAAATTCATATATAATCTTATTATGAATATATTTATACTCGTAAATGTAGGTACAATACAACGGCATAACGTAAGTATACTCTCATATAATATATAAATATATTCATGTTTTAAATATATAACTTTTAAGTTTTCTTTTATTTTTCACGTCGCCTCTTTTAACTTTTCACTATTCGTTGTTTCTTCAGTCTGCATATAACATTACACAGTAAATTTTATTTTATTGTTTTGTGAAAAAAGAAAGAAAGTTTTCAGAAAAATTTACTTTTATTCAAACACCCGTTGAAATATATCGCCTGTAGCAACACTAATATAAATAATATAAAACATCATATATGTTATATAAACAGCGAAAGAATATATCTATACGTAATATTATATTGTACATTACATAATTTTAGTTATTGAGTTCTTATATTATATTATCTAAATATATATAATAATATTTGATATCATATCCAAAGTACAATTGATTTCAATACAATATTTGGTATTTTCTTATACACAAAAATTCAATTGATTGTATCACTTCATATGTTGTGTGTGTGTGTGTGTGTGTGGTGAATATGTGTGCAATATGTTTATTTACATCATATAATAAAGTGTTATAAAATCATAAAAAAAAATATGTTTTATTGACTCTATACAAAAATTTTATATCTGTTCTGTGTTTTCAGAAAGATATTATTTTAAAATATATATATGCATTTTCATATTTATGTACAATAATAATAAGAACAACGCAGTGAATTGTGTTTATGATGTGTGAGGGAATTTTTCTATTAAAATCACGTTTACAATAAAATATATTGAAAACAAAGAAAATTTTTCAATTTTTATTTTCTTTTGTTTGGTAAGTATTGTAAAAGTTATTATTTTTTTTTGCTATTTTATATATTATATTTTTTATTTTTCTTTTTAAATATGTTGATGATATTTGTTTTGTTGATTGAAATTTATTTATTTATTTACATATAAATATTAAAAAATTAAATTTATATATGCGCGTCGTAGCACACATTATTGTAAATAATTTTACTAATTAAATTAACATATATATTTACAATCTGCAAATTATATATTATGACGTACTTTTTATTTTTCGTAAATTCATTGAATAATAACATATGTAAACAATCGCCGACGACGACACACATACCTAATTATAAAAACAAATTAATACATGTCACCGCATATATGCAAAATAAATTGAAGTGCAACGAACAATAACTAAAGTTCATCGTAACGTATATATATAGACAGATTAATATAGACAGATTAATTTACAAATTCTAAAAATCCACTTAAAATTATAATATTGGACAAATTTACAAGCACTAAAGTTCATCACCTTTTGCATTTGTATATTTAAAATTAACTGGAGTGTGCAGACAATAACTAAACAAATGCTATATCTATATTGTATCTGTAAATAGTGTAGTCTTGTTTTGGTTTTATCAACTTTATATCTATCAAAAACTATAATGGTTACATAGTCATTATTTCGACACATTTCTCACTGGCTTCTAAAAAACAATGGCAATATATCGAAAAAAGAATACTTGGCACATATTATAGAACAGATGTACTACACTCTCATAAAAGTTAAAAAAAGTACAATATTATATAAATTGAAATTAATGTCTATAAGGTTTTTTATGATTTCCGCATAATATAACTTTAAATTTAATTATACATTCATTTATTTATTTCAGATAATATTTTATATAAGAGAAAAAAAAACAAACTATTTTTCACAAAATATATCACATACACACACACACACACACACAACGCTAATGAAAACCATTTATACAATTAATATGAGTTTTAAGTGTTACAATTAATTAAATATGCCAATGCAAAAAACAAAAAAACCACAAAAACAAAGTAAAACAACAACAAAGCCGACAACAAATAATAAACAACCGGAATCAAAAGAAGAAAATAAAGAATCATTAGACGTGGATTTATTATTAGACGAAGATCCAAATTCGGGATTTGCAAATTATTTAAGATCAAATGAAGGTAAATCATCTGTTTTTATTTGCATGATAAATTAATTTTAATGTTCTATTATTATTATTATTTTTATTGTCCAAAAAAAAAAAAAAAGGTCTTGCGAATATGAAATTATTTGTAATTAGTAATACATTAGCAATAATTTTTACAATGTCATGGCCAAATATTAAAGATAATATTTATTTTCTAAGAGATTGTGTTGCTGATCTATTTAATTATTATTTGGTTTAATTCAATTATTTTTATATGTAATACATTCATTCAGATTCATTAAAAAAAAACAAAATCATATAATTATAAATCAATAAAAATGCCTATTGTTATATTAAGAAGTATTTTTATTGTAGTCATAATTGTATGGTACAGTTCAACTGTATTACGTTTTATAAATGATTATTTCCGTAAAGAATTTGAAACTTATATTGAAAAAGATTTAAAAAATGATAGATTTTATAAGAAATCACAAATGCCATCAGAACAATCTGACGTTACGGTCGTCGGTCAACAACCATTACCAAAAATAGATTTAAATTTAAACACTTTTATAGTGAATAAAAACGAACACAATAATCAAAAATATACAAATAATGACGATGCAATTTATGAATTTAAAAGACAAATAACCAAAACAACAAATCCAAAGGAAAACTATAAAGAAACATTACCACATGTTGATGAAAAATTACAAAATTGGCTTAAAAATATGCAATATACAACAACGGATATAGAAATAAATTTATTAAAAATTAATGAAAAATCAATACAAAAAATAAGTCGCAATGATGATGATGATGATGATGATGATGATAGTAAAATGAAAAAAATCAATGAGAAATATACTACGAATGATAATAAAATTATAACAAATTTAAATGGTAAATGTCAACAAAATAATATTGAAAATGTTTATGACGAAAATTATGAACAAATTAATGAATGTTATTTACCGGTAAATAAACACGATAATAATAATAAACATTTTAAGGAAATTAAAGATGATCTTTAATGTAAAATACAGATATTTTTAGTAATCTAAACAAAAAATAAAACATAAAACTGCGACTACATAATAATTATTAAATTATGCATGATAAGTAATAATAAAATATTTTTTAATTCATAAAATTATAACTCATAATAAATCATTTATATATATTTAATATTTAATAAATTTATAATTATTGTCATATATTTCTAATTGTTCTTTTATTAGACATTACCGTCTCTCTACTTGTTAAAAAATTATATTTCATTTTTTTAATTACAGGTACTACTACAGGACCTACTGTTTTATATTATTTCGCGAAAATCGGTTTAGGTAGCAACTTGAACAATAGGTTTGATGGATTAATTTATTAATATATGTACAAAAGAATATCATCTAATACAACATAAAAATATGTAATGGTATATTCTATAACCTTTTTATTTGGTTGTAAAAATTCAAATTCCTCATCCAATCACGTGTATATGAATTGATTAAATTGAAAAACTATACTTATTTATTTTTTTAACTTACTTATGTTTATTCTATATAGTATTTAGAATCTTCTGTTATTCTATTTAAATAATGAATAACTAAAAATTATAAATATTATAAGTGATAAGAATTAATAGTTAAATGTGACGTGTAAATTATTCTATTTATTTAAATTACAAAGGAAAGGAATGTGTGCACTTGAAATATTCGATAATATTTCATGTAAATACATATTACGAGTGATAATAAAGAATTTAAATATTTTAATTTAAAGTTTATCTACTCAATTATTATTACATTTACTAATACGAGCATTCTGTCAGTATACTGATAATACTGCTAAAGTCCAATTGAATGTATATTGTTTTTTTTTTATTTAAATTATTAGAATTGGAGTAGTTGCAACATAAGTAAAAAGTGGAACACGAATGTAATGAAAGGCATTTGATTTATTAATTGTACATTTTTATAACATTATTGTCAAATACGACTTTATTTACTTTTTCGCAATGGCTCAGTTGAAGATGAGTAACTTTTTTCGACTAAGGTTTAGGAAGTGTTCAGATACGCAAATTTGATGTAAGTCACTTCATGTAATTTCAACTAAAACTAAATAAACAATTATAATTATTGGGCGCTTATTGCATCCCACAAGATTGGATTATCTTTACAAAATCTTATTATCAATCAATTTTTTTCTATTAGAGTTTGTGGAAGTTGGTTGGAAAAGCTATGATCTGGGTATAACAACTCTTCTTACAATACCACTGTGGCCGCGTACCCACAAATTGATGATATTCATTTAACAACCCTGATTTTACAGTCGTATTATTGTGTACCATTAATACGGGTCTACTGTTGAAGCACATATTAATAATCATTTGCGAACAGGCCGAATTAAGAACTGCATCCGCACAGTATATTATTGGTGCCATCGCCAATTGGAAAACCGTTCTATAATTATTAAAAAGATACGACTAGTTGAACACACACGTCCGCATTATATCCATACCCGGCATACCATCAGTTTCCCAGTGCGTTGACCATACGCCACTAACTAAACTAAAGTAAATTTACTGAGTCATTTGGAGTGGAAAATGTTATGTGACAGTTATATGCAGAAAAATACGAATGTTTACTAAAGTCCGTGTTTAACACCCTTCTTGCATCTGGGTCCATTATCTTATAACGAATATACTAATAGGGCACACCTATAATTTATTCGAAACCTTTTAATAATTTGTAACCAATCACTAATTCAATTTTTCTATTTTATTAAATGTGTTGCTAAAGAGGTACCATTTCTAAATAACTTTAACTAGATAAATTTAAAAAGTCAATTACCATGTGCATTCCGTTTGAGTCAATGTTTTTAGAAATGTTATTATAAAAGTCATGGAACATAACCAATAATAAAATAATAAATGTAAAACGAAATTGAATGGTAAACAAATTATTAAATAAGGTTTTTTTTAACTTTTATTATTTATATTTATATTATTTTCAAAATATGCGTAATGACATTTTTGCAAACTTTCTTCATAAACAAATATATGCATAGTAGATAATAATGAAATATTTATAATATACAACTTAGGTATATTTTTAATAATAGTTTCATCAAATATTAAATGTCAATCTCAATTCTCAATTTTCACTTTTTTTATTTTTATGAAAGTCCGACGTAGTACAGACATATATTGAAAAGAGATCACTAGAATTGTTTACTTAAATTATTCGTCTTTTGATTATTATTAATTTAAATTTAAATAAAAATGTTATTTAATTTGTTATGATGGTTATATATTTTAATTTAACTTTTAAAATGATGATAATAATTTACATAAAAAATTGTGCCAAAACATTAACGAATAAAGATAAAATGCGCACACACCACAGCACGCAGCACGCTGCGCGTATACATACATTGCATTGCACACAAATCCATAAGAAGTAGGACACCAATAAAACTTAAGAAAAAAAAAAAAATACACCATACACCAAGCGATACCAAAATCAAAGTGATTAACACACACACAAATAAAAAGATATATATAAAGACGCGATCGAGACTGAGCGAAACTATCTATAATAAAATCAATTAAATTTGACCTTTTATTAAAAGTATAATTTTATTAAAAAGGTTTAATAGTTTTATTTATTTTTTTTAAACAATAGACAATCAAATACATATTGCACATACCTTTTTATTGTTGTTGTTGTTGTTGTGTTTGTAATTCAGCTAATAGAATCAAAAAATGTGTATTCAACAGGTTTATCAAACAGATGAACACAAACACAATCACATTACTTTACTACAAAATATGTATGTATTTCCATAAAATTCAATAGAAAAATAAAAAACCATTTAACATCAATTAAAATCATAAATAAAAATTAACTAATTAACAAAATATACAATTATAAGGTGAGAGTTTTTTAATTATATTTATATATTATTAATTTTCAACAAAAGATAAAAATAATATTTAAATAATTCTTTTTTTAAAAAAGCAAAAAACACGCACAAAAATGTTCTGTACTAATGAACAACTTTTGTTAAAACCATTCTAATTTATTTATTTACTATTTTATTAATATATTTAAACTAAAAATATTTAATAAATTTTTTAATAAACTTGATAAATTTATTTAAAACATTAAAACCATAATAATTAGGACAAAACACATTCACTTTTCCACACACAACACAAAAACGTGAGCATTTAACAACCGTTTGAAACAAATGAATTATATTATTAAATGATAATTTTTTGAGTTGATGAATAAATGAACATCATGAATTGACATATGAGTGAAGATTGAAGAAAGAAAATATTTATGGTTTATTTTTATTTGACTATATTTATATTTTATTATACCATAATAAATTTTATATGACATTTAGCATGAGCACACTCTGCCGATGGTAATCGATATTACTATGATGATCTAACAAAAATAAATAATGTGTAGGCGTGCTATATTATGAATATAAACAAATATGGAAAAATATATTATAAATTTTGTTTTTAAATCACCTGTAAATAGGCTGCGTAGCTGATTTTGTATTCCATTCATTTTATTTTTAATTATTTATTTTTATGCGTTTACAGTAGCACAAATAAAATCCGGCTTTATTTATATTTTCGCATAGTAGAAATTTGCTATACATCAGCCGCTTTTAGTTACATATTTAATTCAAAATTATTCAATTAATTTAAATTTACTCAATTTATTGGAACATGCATGCACACCTCAAACTGACTCAACAATTTTGTTTGTTAATTGCCTTCTGGATTTGTGATGAAAACAGAAACATTTTAAATAGAATCATTCCAAAAAGTTATTATAATAACTCTGTGGAAGCAAACCTCACATTGTTTTTTTGAGAGTATGAGCACATTTATGGCAATTTAATATATCTTCGGAGAATCTATGTTTTGGGTAATAATATTGAAAAATCATGTGTTGAAATTAAACTGAACTGAATGATCCAAGAATTCGTATCTAGCAATTCTCCCATCGACAAAAGGCACGCTTGAACGAAAATAATTTTATTCTTTTGTAAAACCTGGGTTTTCCTATCAAGCTATAGCATCAAGTAGTTCCATTGAACAATATTCTCTAGTTACCGTTTAACCTTTTTCAAGATCATCCATCAATAAAATATTAAATATATCTTGTATCCCAGAAAAATTTTGGCCATAATCTTATCCTTTAAATTAACTTTTTTTACCTTTTTTGATACACTCCACCAAATTCTATCTATAGTTGTAATTCCATGTTTCGTCCATATATTTACTGTGTATTGTGTATAAAATATTAAGACCTAATCCTCAACCATATGCCTGTTAAATAAATAAATATAATAATAATAATAATAATAATAATAATATTGGTCGCGCAGTTATATCGATTTTATTGAAATTTGCATTTTTGTTCGGTAAACTTTTTTTTATTCCATCCAACCATTTTACGTCCACAAGTTTTTAATAACAATTCTCATTCATATATTCGCTTGCGTAACAAACTATTAAATTTATGTGTACAGTATATCTTCTTTATATTATTTCGGTTATTGCTACATCACTTTCCATAGATTATATATTGTCAATAATTCAAATAATATATATAGCATTAAATTTTAATATATATATCACACAACGCAAAAGTCTTACGATTGAAAATATAAAATAATTTTTTAAAATAGCTTCTAATTTACAACAACAAATATTATAATTTATTAATAAAAAAAAACCAAATTAATATCTTAATGTAGTTCTATTGTTTTTTTTTCTATAACTATGTCATATATCAATTTATAAAATTGAAATGCTTTAATAATAATATACTCTAATAAAAAAAAAATTACCATATTATGAAATTTATAGTGAATCTGAAAAAAATTTACATATATCGCATTCATTATCAAAACAATTGTCTGTGAAACAAAACTAAAAAATTGCATAATAAAATCATTATTATTATTATTATTATTATTATTTAAATATTTACTATTGTAAATAAATATAGAAATAAATATACGATAGATAAGATTATTATATATATTTTTTAAATGAAATTATATTAAAATTCACGATTGTAAATACAATTATGTGTCTCTTTGTAATTTGTATCATGAGAATTTTCTTAAATACATGTAATTTATTATATACAAATTATATACCACTACTTATGTATATGTTATGTTTTATTATAGTTAGGTGTTGATAAATTTTTATAGTATAAATATGAGAAAATTAAATGAAAATTGAGACAGGTTATAGATCTATTTTAAATTAAATAAATTTGGACAAAGGCCATTTAAAATGTATGAATTTTCTTATATATTAATACCTACTTTATACTTTACCATATGAAATATATATTACATTACGTATATAAAATTCATCTTAACTATACCTACAACAGTTTCATTTTCACCACACAGACGTATATGTGAATACAAATTGTCTCCATATGCAAGAATCTATTATTATATAAAAATACAATCAACATTCAATATGTAGTTATAGTTTTCCTTAATCTATTTTATTTCAAATATATTTATACATATTATTTTATCTGTATTACATTTAACATCTACTTTATATTATATACAATTTCTATATATTTTCTAATATTATTGTACGTACATTCATTTCAATTTTTATGCGGTATTGGCAATATATATATATAATGTTCTATGGTTGACATAAGGCAATACAATAATTCTATAATTACTGTCATTTGTATGCATTACGAAAATAAAGGGGTTATTATTCGTACATCAACATAATTTACAATCAAATGGGTCAATCGTGTTTGGAATTTTGTACGGATACGTAAAACATAAAAATAAATATTTTCTTTTAACCCTTAAATGGGGCGGATTAAAAACAAAATAATATAATAATATTAATTTATTTAGTTTTTTTTTATACATCGTCTCAAACAGCAGTACATTTAAAATCAAATAAAAATGATTAATTTTTGCAAACGAGAACACGGTCGCTTCTAATTTATAAATAATTAAAAACCATTTGGAAAATTTTTAAAAACATTTATAAATTTATATAATAATAACTATTCGTCTATTGGTGTATATATTTAATATATATTAATAACTTAATTAATTTATTCTTCACCTAAAATTTGTACACTTCGAACTGGTTTTTTATATTTTATTGGAGATATTGTTGTTGATGTTGATGATGTTGTTGCATCTAATGGAATACCCTTTGTTGTTGTGCCAGATGGTATATATTCAGGACTATTTGTATCGGATTGTTGATTATTTGATTGGATAGCTAACATTAACATTCGATATAATAATTCTTCACGAACATCGGCCGGTAAATAATCGTTTTGTGATTGAGATTGTTGTTGTGATTCAGAATATGCACCATAATTTTGTGTAGCACCAAAATATTGTGGACCATATTGTTTTCTACGTGAAATTAAACGTTGCCCCGGCGTATATGGCTGCTGTTGATCAACAATGGGATTTTGTGCTTGATACATATTTTCTTGGTTTGAATATTGTCCAAATTGTGGACTAATTCTTGGATCATAATATGGATCAATTGGTGGACGTGGTATTTGTTGTTGAAAACCAAATTGTCCGGGTATGCCATATGGATTAAAACCACCGATACCAGCACCACCACCACCACCACCACCACCACCACCACCCATTAACAGATATGGATTAATTGGTGGAAAATAATTATTATAATTAAATCGTTGTAATTGTTGCTGTCGAATGACTAATACATTTAATATTCTTTCAAAATCTCTTGCAGTTAAAGGTCTATCAGGATTATTATCGTATTGCGGTGAAATCGATAATTGTTGTGGTGACGGTATTGGCGGTCTTGCAAACGGACCATATGGATTGGAATATTGTACAGGATATAATTGTTGTTCACTACGCTGGTGTTGTTGTAGTTGTGATCTTGGCAGATATGGTTGTCCACCTCTTACATACATTGATGTTGGTGTTTGTGAATCTTCACTCATCGGATAAATTTCAGCTGCCGCTCCTTGAACATTACCATTTGATTTTGGTGGTATTGATGTTGTTTCTTTTAAATATTGTTCAGCATCGGGTCGTAATACTTGTGTTAAATGTTCTTGTGCAGGATATGTACCTTGTGGTATCGGAATTCGATATTGTCGCGGTCCGCCGTTATAATCAAATCCTGTGGGTGGTGATTGTCGTAAAAATTCACGTGACCGTTGTTTTAAATGAATTGGTCGACGATAAATTAAACGTCTTTCATCAGCACCAATATTCGCTTGCGATGGTATATTATCGTGATGACGATTAGCCGGTATTTGAACTGGTATTGGATTTTGTGTTAAATATGAATTTTCTGATGTACTTTCTGTAGTCTGTTCATTTGAATTATCGTCTTCTTCGTCATTATTATCTTCAACATTATTTTGACGTCGTACAAAAATTTGTTGTTGCGAAGTACGTGCTCGTTGTTGTGGTGATTTTACATATACTTTATCCGTTGTACTTGTTGTTTGTGTGTTTAATACATTTTGTAATTGAGCAGCACGTGCACGTGCCGCTAACACAATGGATGGTACACGAGGTGAATTTGTAGTTGTAAATAATGGTCTTGCTGTACCACTAAGGCTGCCACCATATATATGCGATGCATCATCACCACCAGACGATTGACTATAAATGATTTGTTGTTGTCTTTCAAATTTTTCATCATCATCGTCATCATTGTTATTATTATTATTATTATTATTATTGTTATTATTATTATTATTATTATTATTATTATTATTGTTTTTATAACTATTACGATTATGATCAATTAATTGTCTTCGTAAATCGTTACCATGTAATGGTCTCTTATCATTTAATAATATATCATCGATTTGTGATGATGATTCATCAACAATTTCAACAACCGGTTTTGTCGTTGACGCCAACAAATTATTATCACGATTATTATTTACAATATGTACTTTAGATGTTTGATCGGTTATTTCTAATTTATCTGGTGGCCTTGAAATTTGTTCTGCTGTTTTATAGTGAAATGTTGGTAATGGCGTTGGACGTATATTTATTAATGGTTTTATTGCAGATGATGGTACGGATGTGGCGTATATTAAAGTTGTAGTTGGTTCAGCCTTATATAATAAAGATGATTGTGTTGTGGTTGAGGTGGACGTCATTCTTTTTGTTGTTGTTGAAGATGACGATGATGTTGGATAAACAATTCTTCGTTTTGGTATTGATTGGATAACAGTTGGTTTTGTTGATGATACCATTGTTTGTGGTTGTGAACTTGTTAAATATGCTAATGAAGATGGTCGCCGTGTAGTTGATGCAGAAAATATAGATCTATTTTGACGTGGTATATAAACGATTTCTTCAATTTGTGGTGGTGATGGCGTTGTTGTCGTTGTTGTTGTTGGAGCCGTAGAAGTTGGCATCAATGTTATTGGTATTGTTATTGGTTCTGAATGCAAAGTTGTTGTTCTCAAACCATTTGTTCTATTATTTGCTGTATATGATATTCGTTTTATTTCACCATTTTCATCTATATAACCGTATGTACCTTTAATATTACCGAGTACATCTCTACTTTCAATTTTAAATGTACCGTCGTCAGCTTCATAACCAATTGTATATGATCCATCATTATTTAATTTACGTATTTGTTTTATAATTTCTAATTTTTGGGGATCTTTGGTTTCAGCATTTTCTAAATCTATATTTTTATTATCTCTATAATTATTTATACTATCAATATTACTAACATCAACACTATCACTATCATCAGAATTACTAAATATAATTGAATCATTATCTGTACTATCTTCTATAATTGAATGTAATGTTGACGTAGATAATGGTGGTGATGGTGATAATAATGAAGATGTAAATGAAGATGACGATGATGATGATGATGACGATGATGTTATTGTTGTTGAATTAACTAGTAATCCAAAAGAAAACATCAGCCAAATTATTAACCATTTTGATATCTATAATAAAATAAAAATATAACATGAAGTCAAATCTGATTTGTTGATATTATTATATACAAAATAAAAAAAAAATAATAAGATTTATAGTTATGTTTGTTTGGTTCTGTGATAAAAATAAAACTAATAGCATTTTCCAAAAAAAACATGTAATACCATTTTTAAAAGTAACATGGTGCTTAAACTGAAAAATAACTATAAATAAAATGATGTTTTATTATTATTATTATTATTATTATTATTATTATTATTATATACTTATATTTTCCATCAGGATTATTTACATATATACTTTTTCTATAGATGTCTACTATATTATATATTGTGTATGCGAATGTATTACGAGTATCTATAGTACGCATAAGTATTTTATATATATTTTAATATTTTTTCTCTATGTTTTTGGTCTGTCTGAATTTTCAAATAATATGTACCATATATAAAGAAATATAAAGAATAAAACCCTCTTAAATCTCTATATAATAAAAGTACATGTAAGAAATTCTATAAAGATATTTGTTTGATAGTATATGTGCATACGTATACGATATATATGCCTGTGGAGAATAAGAAAAAGTCATATTAAGGACATTTCGTTCGATTCATTTACAAAGAATGAATGAATGAATGAATGAATATAAATATAAACACATTCGTATATATACACATAAAATATATAAAAAGAATTGAAATCGTTAATAACAATTTCTCCCTTCCTTATTATATAACAAGTCAAATCTTTACTATACCTCTATACAAAATAGCGTAACAACAGCAACCAACAACACATAATATCACTCAATACATATCCCGTCCGCATTATCGTACGTGTTTATAATATATATATAACATATATATATTATATGTATATTGATCCAAAAACATAATTTAGAATAACAATTTTCATATTACCTTATTTTTCCTAAGAGTATACTTATTATATGAGTATATCCTATGGAATTTAATATAAACATATATTCATATATAATGCTTAACCTTCATATATATAAGGGGAATATATCCTAAATCCATATTGTATATTATTTGTATATATATATATATGTTTATTATAATAAGTGAGTAAAGGTATATATATTGTATATTGCATATAGATAGATGAAAATACATATACGTGAAAACGAACAAATTACATTTTTTTCGCTCTAGAACTCTAATTTAACAAATTGCTATATATATATAAACAAATAATATCAAAAAAATATTTCTTTCAATTAATTATAGTTAGTTAGATATATTATTTTATGTACTTTCGTATTTTTTATATATAAAATAATATTTATATATTTTTACTACGAACCAAATGAAAATTTAATTTTTTTATTTCTATATATTTTTCAAGTGAAATATATATTATTGTATATAATTTATCTACGCGCAATGTTGTACGTATAATAATAGCATGAACACAAAAAATAAATGTCATAATGAATTCTTCTACAGAATGCTATTGAACTCTATCAAATTTAATGAATATTGCATGTATATACTTATTTATATAACAAATTTATTATATTATATTTTATATATAGTACACCTCTATACTATTTTACCTAATATTTATACTATGCTATAGCCATACATATAATTAATATAATTATTTTAATAATATATTGTATAGATATGCGATTGCTAATCTAAGAATTATAATTAAAATATGTGTGTGTGTGTGTGTGTAGTTAATTATTTTGTAAATAAATATAAAAATGACAAAATAATGGTAAAATGTGTAAATATGGTATGAAAATGAAAGTAAGTGTAATAGAATAGAGTAATAAAAGTATATACCTATACTAAAATAATAGATCTATATGGTATTTAAAAAAAATAATTAACGAATTTATAATGTAACACACTTTAAAGTACACATATATTATAAAGAGAAAATTTATGTTTAACCGAATTTTGTAGAGAATAAAATTCTTAATTTGCACAAAAATCTAACAAGCACAACTTCATTATTTTATGTTAAAAAAAAAACTAATTTGTTTCGTTACAAATATGTGAAAATTTTCATGTTGCTAACAACTAACAGTGTAAAAGATGTAAGCTTTTGAAAAAATAGAAATAAAAAAATATTAAAATAAAATTAAATTTCAAATTATTTTAAATAATATATAGTTGGTGTGATACGCATAGAGAAATCGAGTAACTTGGATTTGATACTAATACTTACAATTAATTTAATCTCCATCACTTTCTCGCCTTCGAATTGGTGAATAGACTTTACTTCTAACTATAAGTATATAATTGAAGCTAACAATTAGAAAAAATGATTTATTTATTCACACCACAAATACGTCGTAATTTTAAATTTAGTTTTATTGTACATTTGTTTATTTCTACTTTTGCACGACTTTTTCAAATACTTGTAATTTTTAAACTGTTTGTATTAGTTAATTGAAACACACAAACTGTTTTTAACATAATTTGTTAATTTTTTTAATTTTAAATACTGCTATTACTTTGTTTTTTCAAAATAGTATCTCAAAATAATAAATATGCATTGTCTATCTGTTACATAGTGCATTCATTCTTTTTTTTCAATGTTTCATTATGAAAAATCATACGATTATTGCTAAAAATGCTGATACTAATCACTCTTACATATATATATATATATATATATAGATCATTCTATAAAGGTATTTGTTTGATAAAATTAACGAGAAATTATGAAACAAAAACAATGTGACATTCAAAATGTCATACTTTTTATTTAGAACAACCTATTGATTTAATGGATTGTAAATAATAATAAATAATTAATTTGCAATCCTGAATAGAAGTTTTTTTGTTCAATTTAAAAAACCTTTACAATTAGATGATCACAGTTTTTCAATCCATAGACCAATATCAGTGAAAAATTTTTTATACGATTTTTTTTAAATTTTGCTAATTATTACTACTTTTTTTTTAATAAATTTAGTTCTAATCTAGATAATTTGATACAGTGTTTGAATTTTTTATGCAATTATAGATTATCATTAAGCATTCATTGTATAGTCAAGTCTTATCTTTGGGGGTAGTTATTAAAAGGATTTTCTTTTCCTATAAAACATATTGTGTATAGTTGTTTCCAATAAATTTACTATAAAAAAATTATTAATATTAATTATTAGTTAATAAACAATTATAGATAAAATAAAATTAAAATCTATTTGAAATATAATTTATAAAATGACGATTTTCGTAAACACATATTACGCATGTACCCATAATATCTTAAAAGTATAAAATGTAAATTAATTAATGAAATAATAATAATTATTAAGTTCAACACACTTTTATTATTTAATATTTAACATTAATTAAAAGTCATAAAATAAAATAAATTCGCAAATATATTTATTGGTGAACTTATGAATTTCTTAAATAGATTGTTCTTGTTTCGATGAGTCATCTGATAAATTAGTAAAGTGAAATACCCACATTTGTTGTCTTTGTTCTGATTTTAATTATAAGATTATATTGTATAATAAGTGGTTCACTGGTACAGTGTATTAATCACAATGTCATGTATTCCAAATTTTTCATACAAAAAATATCTCAACTGAATTATCCTTTATTCGTTAATGAAATCAAAAAATGAATTTCAAAGAAATGAAGTATACATTCATTGGTCTATTTATAGTCAATACTGCCAAAACTTT
Organism: Bibio marci; assembly: GCA_910594885.2. Taxonomy (NCBI): domain Eukaryota; kingdom Metazoa; phylum Arthropoda; class Insecta; order Diptera; family Bibionidae; genus Bibio; species Bibio marci. The sequence goes on along the minus strand of OU343114.1, from coordinate 22,149,622 downwards.
TGTTATATATTGTTTTATATAATATATATTATATCGTACTCTTATTTAATTAAAAATTGGACAACAAAACGAGATTCGCACTTTAGAAATTTAAATAAAATTATAGAATTAAATTAATTCATTGAACAAAAAAAAAAAAAAACTCACAACTCACTTGCGGTTGGTCAATATACGTTTTGTTTTTCTAACAACAATAAAATTTTATTTAATTAACTTTTTTTGAAATTTATGAATAAATAATTTAATTAAATATATACACGAGAATATATTAAAATTTAGTAACAAAATATGATTTATAATAATATATAATTTTGTCATAAATGTTGAAATATTGTAATGTATAGTGAATAACCATATTATTATCATCATTTGTACCTATAACATATATATTTATATGTATTATTTAATAAATTAACGAAAAAAAAATAAAGAAAGAAAAATTCATTATTCAACATTTCAATTAATTTTGTAATATATTCGTATACATTTATTATTATAATATTTACTCTTTTATTATAATAATATAAAATGATAGTTTTTAGTCTAAATTAAATTTTCGCTTCGAGGATCACACATCAAATGATAATTATATGTATATACCAGCAAACACGTCACGCAATATTAAATTTATCTAATGTATATCTTTGTTACATATATATATATACATATTAAATTGTATATAAATATATATATATACTCATTTATAATACATATTTATATCTATATATATATATATATACAATAGATATATATATAGAGTTAAAATTATAAAAGCTTAAGCAAAATTTAATAAAACAAAATTTTATTTTTCTATTTTTTTTTTAACACAAAATTTAAATTTATAAAAAAAAATAAGATGATCAAGAAAGCAAAAACTGTTTTCATTTCATCTTAATTTTTGTTATTATATTATTTTAATTTAATTTTAAAACACCTCTTTGCACATTGTATTTTACATATTTTATTTTAATATAAATTATTATTTTGTATATAGGAAAAAAAAAAAAACGGTTCGTACTCGCGTACACTTAACAAATAATAAAATTATGTATATGATTATATTAAATCATTTTTCGAATTTTATATATTTTCATATCGCACACATAAATGTACACACACACACACACACACAAACGTACGGATATAGTAATTTTATTTTTTATATGAGCATAAAATATAGGAAAAATCACAAAACCATAACGAAAACATAAAAAAAAATAAAATAAAATAAAATGTAACACCAGAAAAAATTTGATTTTACTTTTATTATTATTATTATTATTATTATTATTATTATTATTATTATTATTATTATTATTATTATTTGTATATACCTTATGATGAGATTTGGATCCCATCGTCAAGTCTGAACATAACAAAATCACCGGTCAAAATAACTTTTTGTTGTAGGTGTCGGATGACTATATAACTTATACCCCATATTATAAGAGCTTTAATGTTGGGGATATAAATATATACTATGAATTTTATAGTATGACCTTCTAAAAATCTTATAACATAATATATTATATTATATTATTATATAGTTTTATTATGCCCTCCTATATTATATTTAAACAACAATAATATATGGTATATATTTTAAAATACACATAGTTAAATGAAAAAAGAAGAAGAAGAAGTTTAGTTTTTACAAAAAAAATGTCTCCCCCAACTTTACGATCGCAAAATTTAATTTATAGAATGCAGATACAGATACGTAGATATAATATGGAAAAATGAATGTTGGTGTAGATATAGTGAGTACACGATTTGTATATATATATATATCGTGAGAATTATATATACGATGTATAAGTAATCTATTGTTTGTAAATATAAAATTGTATACGACATATTATTATCTATATTTATTTTGTTTATATATAGCCCCGCATTTATCTTATTTATATTTATTATGTTTTTTATTCCATTATTTTATAGTAATAATGTGCGCGCTGCTACTCTATACACAATGACGGATTTTATTTTGCATTGAAAATGAAAATGAGAATGAAAATGAAAATTTTTTCTTCAATTATATTTTATGCAATTGTTTGTAAAATATTATTTTTTCAATGCATATAATTTAATTGTATTTTTTTTATTATTATTATTGAAAAATATACAATATCTTTGGAAAATTTTCAAATACAAAAAATAATAACAATAATAATAATACAGTTAATAAACTCTTCGTTTTAATTGTTATTGTTATTGTTATTATTATTATATATTATAATAATACAATGTATAATATAATATATTGAAGAAGAAAAATAATGAAAATTAAATAATATATAATTCTTATAATTTATAGAAAGTGAAATGAATGGCATTTTTTTTTTTCTTTTTTCATAATTAATACTTTTTCATCCGTATATATGTTTATTTTATATTATAATATGCGATGAACATCAGATACATATATTTCTTTTTAATTTTTAAAATTTTAATTATCATATCTTTGTGCACAAAACTTTATAAGAATTTTTTTTTTTTTTATTAGATATTGTATAATTTGAAAATTCATTTGAACTTTCATGTTTTTTAAAAGTAATTAAATAAATATTATATATATATATATAGGTATTTTGCATATGTTAAATTATTATGTTTAAATTTATTAAATAAATAAAGTTTATATTTTATAGTAGTTTTAAAGTTTTTTAATAAATACTTGGTGAGTACATACTATCTGCACGCATATATAATGTATAATAATATAATATGCATATGCTAACTTAAATAGGTTAACACATTTTGTTTTTAATAAAACCTTAGATGTTGCCACTGGATATGATATGCACATTCCTATATGCGTTTGATTAGTGAAAAATACATATTTTAGATGGAAACATGTAACACACTGTACTCTACACATTTGTCGAATATTACGTTGACTACGTGTTAGATCTAAAATTCGTATTTTAAACTAATCATAAGTGTATGAATGTGCATGTCATATCCAGCGGAAACATAGCCTTAATCTTTATATATTTTCATTGATTTACATACATGGTTTTACTTATATATAACAATATCAATTTATTTTACAAATTATTTATATTTTTAACATACACATCCATTTTGTTAAATATTCAAATTTTTATGTTACAATAATGGGTTAAAACACACAATGGTTAATGTCCACAATAATTTTGTACGTTTACTTTTGACATTTTTCAGAATATTTTATGCCAAAAATTCTTCAATATATTGCTTCAATTTATTTAAATTTGTAGTTTGTTTGCTGCTACCCTCAATTTTAATATTGATCATATGATTCCAATTAGAAATAGGGCTGCGTTCTTTGGGTTGGCCAATCTAACATATTGATTTTCGTTCAGTTTAAATAGTAACAATTTCGGGCCGGTGCATTATATCTTTGGAAACCAATTAATCTTTTACCTTCTGGTATAATTATCTCTTGTAGTAATTTTAAATATACGGTTAAAGTACTTTTTCCTGCCAATGAATTCAGAAATAATTGTCGTCGAACATAGGCAAACAATACAGATTTAACCGATTTTAATGCGATGTCGCAGTTCGTTAAAAATCATATCGTCAATGCACGATATCGCACCTACGTTTTTGTGTTGTCTATGGGACAGATAAATTAAAAACACAAACTATCTATATACCAGTTAAAATAATAACTACAATTATCTATTATTATAACAGATGATCAGCACAGATAATTTAATCTATTTTGTAGATGAATCGCTAATAACATACTGTAATTAATGTTTTAATTATGATATAATTTCTATATAGCATATTTTGAATATTGAAAATTTATATTAATAAAATTAAATAAAAATTGATATATTGTTATACTGATTATTATTATTACTATATAATATTACAAATAATAATAATACAATGATATTTAGTCAATGGGTATATCCCATAATAAATTCCGCAACGCCTATTAAATTTTCAATTTTCCGATTTATAAAATATCATAACAAAAGAAAAGGATTATAATTTAATGGTGTATCTAAAAATTTTATTTATTATATTAATATAACAAAAAGCTTTTCAATTTTCAAATAATATAAATTGAACAATATATTATTTGTATACAAACACTATATATATATACACATACACATAAATAAGTTTAACAATGATATGATTTTTCGTTTATATATACTAAACACTCATGCATATATTTTCCAATCATTTTGGTTTTCTATTAAATTTATAATATAATATACGTAATATAATTTAAATTTATTTATGATATATTTGAACTTTATTAATTATAAATTCTATGTAAGGTAAAACAACAAGTTTATTAACACTACATATGCAAATGGCTTATTAATGGGTAACTGAATATAGTATGTATATATATATTGTATATTGTATACGTAAATTATTAATAATATTTAATGTAAACTTCATCTATGCATTAGTAAAAACTGGAGCCAACTAATTTGTATATATGAATTGGAAATTATCATTCATTTATTAAATTTGTAAAAATATTATACTTTAATAAACATCAAATTAAAATAATAAATTAAATAAATTGTTAAAAATAATTATAAAATAAAATAAATACATTCGATTTAGGTTACTTTGTGTAAAATTACTCTATACAGAATTCCTGTGTAGTGAATTTGTAAATCTAGCTATTAAGCAAACGATGTTATAGTTAACACAGAACAGTCTATAAATTAACTATATATATATATATATGTTTGATTGGAATTAGAGTAAAACATAATAATATAATGTCAATCATAGTGTTGTCTATTAAATTTTGAATTTAAATTAACGAAAAATGCATACATAAAAATTATAATTGGAAAAGTTATGTACATATGCGTTAGTTTACCTTAAACAAGTATATATATAGAAATACCATATACATATTTTGTATATAGATGAAAATTAATATTATAATTTTCTATTAAATTTTAATTTTAAAATACAAAAAAATAAAAATTTTCCAAAATTCCATAATTTTCCCACTTTTCTCTTTATTAATATAATCGTTTTAAAATAGATACGATAGTTTATGCATATGTATATGTGCAAAATAAATACATATTGTTATACAATATTAATTAAAAATATGAATATATTTACTGTTCCAGGATTCAAATACGCAGATCAAAGTTAGATATATCGTTTACGTTCTAATCCAGAGAAATTAAATTGTCTGCAATGTAATGCATATATATGCAAAGTATTTTTACGCTAGGTTTTTCCATTAGCATATATAGTTTTTAATACAAAGCAAAAAAGCGTTTATATAATACGCGATATACTCATTAAAATATATATGTACAACGTACGAATATAATAAAACTGAAAATTATTATATAATATAATATTTATATAATAAGAAAAAGCTTTTAATTATTCATATATATGCAACGCTTTATTATTTAATATTTATATAACAATATATTGAATTTTCCTAAATCATTGTGTTTGTTCATAAAATGTTTATGAATTATTAAGAGTGTATTTATAGGTTTTTGTGTACTACAAAGTGTAATAAATCAATTAATTTCATTTTATCCTTATAATATACTTAAATTGTGAAATCGCTTTTGTGCTTTGATGATAAATGAAGATTTATTATTAATATACGTGCACTAGTATTATGTAAATTTTTTAAACCAAATTTATATACATATACATTTATAAATATATTCTGAATTTGATATTAATCTTAAATCATTATATTTAATGATCCGGAAGTAATTAAATTAATATACGTTGTATAATTAATTTTTAAAAATTCGCACATATATTTCTTATCTCTTTTAAATTGCTACATATACATATACGGAAAAAAAAATCTAATATCTATACAATGTTTGTTTGTGAATTATTTTTATTATTGTTATACATTTTCATTAAGATTTTTATTTATATAGTATTTCATATTTATAAATATTGTATTTCTTAATACAATTTAACAATTCGCATATAATTATTGCATTACAAATATACTATTATATATATTACAAACATATGTAATGCGCTGCAATTGTAAATTGAATGAAACTAAATTAATGTGTGTATGAAATTATATACAACAACAAAATATACAAAAACAAAAAACAAATAATGAATGCATATAAATTATTTGTGAAAATCATTGAATTATTATATTTTCTATATGCGTTTATGAAAATTCGTAATGTTTTTTTATTGCGTAAAATAAAAAAAAAATATATCTATTATTTTAATTATGAAGTTATTCAATTCACTTATATCAAAATAAAAATTTTTTATTTTTTAATAATTCACAAGTTTTCTCATTTATTTAATATGTATGCAATTCAAAAGATAATAACAATTTTATATTATTATCCCTAATTAAATTGTAAAAATATATTCACTCAACTAAACATAATAATGCTTACTTAAATTTTACATATATTAACATATTCAATATATTTCAATCTTATAGAAAAATCATGTTACTTATATTATGTATAAAAGTTAAGTATATATTATTGATATATTTATTACGTATCCATATTTTAACTTGTGACTATATATTATATTTTATCTTATCGTTATCTTGGATTACACATATATATATCTATATTTACATGGATGGTATATTGGTATATACTTTACGTATATAATAAATAGTCTCTGTTCGAAAAATAATCGAAATGACTTTACAATATTTGAAAATTTTGCTGCTGATTGACTTACACGTACTGCGAATTTACAATTTAACAAACTCTTAAAGTTTCAGTGTATGTGTATGCCACCAAACAATAATACATTAAAGTGACAGTAGTTTGTGTGCGTGGGTCGAAAAAAAGGCTAAAGAATAATGAATCATTTTAAAATTAAAATAAAAATGCTACCTAATCGCTTTTGGAATGCATGTTTGTATAAAAATGGATACAATTTTTTGAATAAGCATCGATGATTCAGTGCATTTCCGTTTAGTAAGAATAAACACGCTCGAAAAAACAACCGGAATATCCTTTTTTATATTGTCAAAATATATAAATTATTTGCTTCCTTTCCGATTATTTTTAATAAAAATATATAATAATAATAAATACAAAATTTAATAAATATATAAATAATTTTTTTACTTTTTATACATTTTTTTCCAATTTATCTTATTTGCTAACAAATGACTGAATGCAGGAAAGAAGATGCATTTTTTCTATTTTTATTTAAGATATGTTTTTGTTATATATTCATTCGCCAGTAAATGATTTGGAAACTATATATAAATTTAATATTATTGTATTTCTATATGCTTTGGTCGCTTTACAAATAAAATTGAAATATAATATTTATGATATAATAACATAAAATATTAATACATACTTGTCGTATGCATTCAATTGAAATAAGTTTAAGTAAATACAGGTTGTTATTTTTTCGATTAAATAGATCGCTGCAAGATTAATTGCAACAGATTTGTTGTTTAAATTCCGTGTCAAAATGTTCGTTCGACTGTTAACAATAAACTATTTGAGTTTGATGCATGAAGTCATGAATGTATTCTTAAAATCTCTTTTTTCTCTATATATGCATTTCAATCTGGCGGTGATCATAATAAATCTTCCATTCGACATTTACTTTATATTTAACGATATGGTGTGGTATCATTGGTTAACACAGTTAGTTTACCTTATTCATTCATGTTATTCATAAAATGTTCCTGTAATTTCAAAATTACCCTGTATCATATTATATTACAGATTGACATTTTTTAATTATGTGGTGTACGCATATATAGATGCATTGCATTTTATACATGGTTATTCATATAGAATATAGTGCAAATAGATATATATTTTAGCGGGATCAGTAGCTACTGCATTGCTTATCTTTATAATCCTATAATATTTGAATGTGAAAATTTTATTCTATATTTTCTATATTTTTTTTTTATAAAATCGTTCTCTGTGCTGTTATCCAAATTGTGAAATTTCATTTTATTTATCAAACGAACATACGTCATATATAGTTTTCGTTCATTTTTTTAATATTTTTCTGGAAAATATTATATTTATTATATAAATATATGTTTACATTGAAATATATAATATTGCTTAAAGTTTCAAGTATTTTGTTTTTCCATGAACAAATCTGTTGAGTGGATGACGAAATAAGGAATAGATTACATAATATAGGTATATATGAAAATGAGCGAATAAAGTATCACTTGAATTATTTTCATTTATATTATTATTCGTAAATATTAACTTTTTTCTATCATATTGTACATATATTAAATTTTATAAATATATAAATATACTCTCGTGTACTTGTACATAATATAGAATTATATAATATTTTAATAATTATATGGTTTATCATTTTTGAATCCGTTTTTTTTTTTTTTTAATTTAAGCATACATTTACTGTTTGCATTTCTTTCTTTCTATACTCGTATATTCCATAATAAATATTGTAATATTATGTATATAAAACAATTCATCTTCAACTAATAATAACGTTTGAAATGGATATATGATTTTCAACTATCAACATTCTTACTTATATACAAAAATATTAGTAAGTTTGTTAAAAAAATAGAAATATTACTACAAAAACTATTCAAACACACTACGTACTGAATAAAAATAACCAGAATTCGCTGCTATAGTGAAACAAAAAAAATACGGTACTCAGTTTATTGATCAAATATTTATTTTGTCAATATACTTCAAAATATAATCTCTAATTATAGATTAAATACATTTATGCCAAAGGATAATTTAATCGAATTATGGACTTTTTAAAAGCGTTTTTGGTATAGTCATATCGTTCTGTGAATTTTTCTTTTATCGATTCCATGTCAATATTTAAACTTAGAAGTGGTTTATTAAATTATTACTTTACTATCATTTATTCCAATATTTCGACGAACTCTACCTTGCCTTTTTATTGTACCATCCATCAAATCATGAATAAACATATTGGAATTAAGAGCGCACCTATCATAGGTCAATTCGCTGCTGTAGTTTTAAATTTACATAAACAATAACAGTAGTGGAACTTGTCATGGAATATATATTTTTTGCTGTTAATATATACGGCCGAATTGCATTTTTTATATAAATATTCTACAATAAAACTAAATTGTTTTATCCTATTTCTCGACTGAATGCTATTGGAACACATTAATGCAATGTTTGCCATAATGTATTTTATTTTAAATATTATAAAAAGATAAATTTATTTTTGTAGAAAAATAATAAATAAATAAATAAATAAATAAATAAATAAATAAAACGCATATTTTATATTACATATAAAAATAATATCGTATATATGTGAACACGCGTACTATAATTATTTATATATTATATAATTATTTCATAATTATATCATTAACAATTTTTTTTATGATATAATTATTTATTTATTTCTGTTATGTTATAATATAAATTTATATATATATATATATATATATATATATAAATATATGTAAACGCAATGCACTAATTTACATCATTCAAATTTGAAATGATTGTCTTTTTAAAGTATATAACTTTATATACTAACAATAAATAGTTTTTATTTAAAATTAAAACAACTAAGGCTTAAAAAAAAAAAACTAAATTTATATGTATAAAATACGATAACAATGACTTTATACAAAATCATTATGAGAAATAGGACTGTATTTTATAATATACTCGTATATTATAATATATTTATATGTAATATAAATGTATGTGTCACACATTGCGTATATGGCCACCTATATAAAATATATATATTATTTAGAATTTAAAAATTGCAAAATAAGTTTATTTATTACAACTGTATTTTTATTATTATTATTATTATTATTATTATTATTATTATTATTTACACATTTTCTATTCTGTTAATATTCCAATATATAGTGTATGTGTATATTTAAGAAACTATATATACACTGTATATAAAAGAAAATTCGCATGACCTCACATGTTTATTGCACATTGCACAGAAAATTACTATGGTATATTTATGTACGTATAAACGTGTAGACATACGCCTATATATTTGTTTAAAATTCATACTCACTACACTTATTATATAAATATGAACGATTTTATTATAATTAAGGACACACAATTATATTACATAGAAAATAAAAATTTAAAGCAATTTTCATTTATAAAATACATATATACTTTTGTATCTTTTAAAAGGTAAACATTTCAATGTTTCCTCATACACATATATATATATAGATGGATACATCACAAAAGTCCCTCAGACCATATTATATTTGTATATGAAATATAAACTTTATTTTTATTTATGCGCTTTTGTTTTCTGTGTCTTCTTATTTAATACCTTTATCTATAAAACAGAAATATATACGAGTATAAAGAATAAAAGATGTTTCCATATTTATTGGAAAAGTTATCCTTATATATATAATATATGACAACTTAAGACAAAAATATACTATATATATATATATATATAATATAGATTGTGAAAATATATTGAATTGCCAATATATAAATAATATATTATTGTGTTCCACTCAAAAAAAAATTTATACATTAATAACATTGGCATTTATTAAACTTTATTTTCTTCAATATTTATGAACAATTATTGGATAAACTTTTTGCTTTTTATTTTTATAAGTAAATGTGAAACTTTTAAGAAAAAACTATTTTTATTATACATTTTATTTTGTGTTTTTGTACTTTATTTGAGAAATAAATAAACTGCGATATGATTTATACTATAAGAGTATATATACAAATCTTTTCTTGTAATTTATAATGACAATTTTCTCGTAAAATTGCATTGATTTTTTTATTAATTAAATATTTTATTTTAACCACACTCAAACTACGTATATTCTAAATTTATAAATAAAATACTTAAAATTCAAAAACAATAAAAATTATATGGTTTTTTTTTAAACAATGGGCGACGGACGAATAAATAATATTACATATGAGTATTTTTTTTCGAAAAATTATAATTTATATTTCAAAAAATTAAATATATTTTAGATATAATTACTATAATGGCTCTAAAGAAAAAAATGTTTAAATTATTATTATTAGTTTGACAATGAGCTACTAAAATAAAAAAGTAAAAAAAGGAACATAATATATTTCACATTTTATTTTTTAACTTTATGGTCAAAAATAAAAAGTAATATTTTCAAATATATTGTATTTTTATTTTTATGATATGATTAATTTACATATAAACTTTTTGACATTGCCATCATATTTATTTATATAAACAATGATGTGAAAATACATTTAATATTCAATTTTTTTTTTGGGGAGATATTGTAATGCCAATTATTTAGTGTAAATTGTACTCCATCAAAATGGTAAATTGTTTATTATCTCAAAGATACATCATTTTTAAATATATTTATATGGATGTATTATTTTTTTTTTTTAAATGATTTACTATTGCAATACAATAATATATAAAAATGTTATAGTATACATAACCATATTTAGTTTAATTTATATATTCATGTGAAATTTTAGAATAATATTTGAAACGTTATTGCATTTTGTTATACGAGACATTTAAGATTTATATGTATTTTATTTTATGGTTTATTATATGTTAGCAATTCTCATATAACTGCATAAAAAATACATTATAAATATAAAAATAAGTTAAATATATTGACAAATATGATTTTAAATCACTTCATAGATTTTATATGAAGTTTTTTTTAATACAATACATATATGTGTATTTATAACCTTGAAAATTTTGTAATTTTTAAAAATTCACATATTCGCAGCAATAATCTAATAATAATTATACTGTATGAAATTCAAAATTATAATTATTCGTTTTTGGTAATGAACTATATTTATTATACTAAATTGATAAATAAATTAACAGACGATGTATTTGAATTGTTTGTGCTTAGTGCTTCAGACACTGTAATTAGTAAAAATTTCAAATTGAAACAAGACATTTGATTTTATTATTTGCTTTATGCTGTTTGTTAATCAAAAACTATACCAGTAAAATTAAACCGCTTTGATATAGCGCATAAATATTTTAAAAATAATCTAAAAAAAAGTAAATAATTAGATTTTATTTTCACAAAAATACAATGGATCATAATTAATGAATTGATTATGTATATAAACTGCATCTCAAGATTTATAAAATTAACACGCATCAAATTTACTATAACCTTTGAAGTTAATTTAATATGGATTTATTTCATCTTAAGGAATTAATTTTATTTGTATTAGCATAATCACTTAAGTGGCATTCTAGTTATGATAATAATATTATTGCATTTTAAGCTATACCAACTTAATGAATGAGCGATTTCATTCAAGGTACAATATCGAATGAAAATACGTTGTAATTATTAGCTATTTTTTTAGTAAAATTAACCAAACCCATTTTTATCGTTTGTTGTATTTGTTGGAACAATGTCAGAGATCTTTCAAACTATTATGGTGTCACCATAAAACAAAGTATACGTTATTTATATTTAATATTTTTACAAAAAAATTCTCACATAGCACAATGAAAGAGTACACAAAATTATTCTTATAATAAGAATATAAGAATATATTAAAATCTTAATAGAAAACATAATTGCTCATTAAATGTTATATGTAATTAATTTTAAGTACATATAATATATACTGATGACAACAATAATGTGATCCCTTTTTTAATGGTAAAATATAATTTCTGTATATATACGTTATTCAGTTAAACTTTCGGAACAGCTCTGTTCTATATATTAATATATATACACAATATTGGTTTCTTTAGAAAACGGAATATTTTTGTATAGTGGGTGGACGTCAATTACAGTGGTGTCAATATAAAACATTTAAGCATAAAATTGAATATATGTTTTTTTTTTTTTTTATTAATAATTATTCTATATTTCACTTCATCTCTGATTGACTGAAGGTTAATTCAAAAAGTATTTCATACTGTACAAGAAATGAAAAAATTTATTACTTTGATGTATATAGATTTCTATCGAAATAAATCTATATTTTTATTAAATCGTTCTAAATTAGTACAGACAACAAAATAATAAAAATACTGAAATTCCTTATCTGTATGTATCCATACAAAAAAAAAATAAATAATTGTTTATATATAAATAAGATTTTGTTTGTGTACATAATAAACATCCTCATATCAAACAAAACAAACATGCACACATCATATCAATGTATTGTCCGTAAATTATAAAAAGAAAAAAATAAAAAAATGAAAAAAGAAAAGGATCCTATACCCAAATTCCAAATAAATTGTAAGGATTAACATACGACCAACAAACTATTATGTGGTATATGTTAACATATAAGCATATTAACAACAATTGTGCCGAGAAGGAAATGTTAAATATGTAATAAATGTATATATATATATAATATACTAGTATATATATGGCTGGGTATTTATGTATAAATGATAAGATTTGAGAATGTTTAGTAATGATAATACGATGATTATATAAATATTATTATATTGTTTTAGTGTTATGTTATTATACTTTATTCTATATATATATATATATTTATTTAGTATTGTGGTGTGAGATTTCAAATATTATATATGAAATGTTGTAATAAAATGTATGGGATACAAATAAGAAGATTTATATCACTTATTATTATATAATTTAACATAATAATATTATGTTGTTAAAAAATTTAATGAAAAAACACAAATACTATATTTTATAATGAATCTTAAAAGAAAAAAATTTATGTTTATTTCATATTTTTAATTAAAACGAATTCATAAATAAAATATTGTATATATATATACAATTTCTATTTCTCTGTATACATGCGTTATCTATTATTTTATCATGTGACCAGACACATAACATAAAAATAAATGATTTGATGATTGTTGCGTATAATTCATTGTTTTCAAAAAATTAGATTCTTATATACAAATACTGTTCCTATATATAATTATAAACCTGCTGGCTTTCACACTGTGCTGTGTGTTTATTACAAAATCGATGGTGTCCTATCACGATTCACTCTATAGAAATAACAGCTTTATATATTATAAAAATACTTTTAATAAATCATTTATTATTTTTCGTACACACGTATACAATAATAAATTAATTATTATTTACATTTTAAGATAAACTCTATCAAAAAAAATTCAACATAAATTGATCTAATTATAAAGAAAAATAAAATATATATGGTACATTAAATCGATTCAAGTACCATAATATTAATAATAATAAATAAAATAATTTCTTATAACTATACAACTTATAGTTAATTGAATAATTTTTTTCCATGCGATGAATGAATATGATGATGATATTTGCATTTTATTATTTTCATTCATAAATATGCGTGCGTAAAAGATAAATAAAAAATTCATTGAATATACAATTCGTACGCTAATTGGTATATCTCGCATCACTATTTTTGTGCAACAATTTATAGCTTCTTCAACACATACCAATTTTCAAAAGAAAACATATATTTTGTCTTGCATTGTTGGTTCATTTGTTATATGTACAGTATAAATAATGTATATAAAAAGTTCAAGTTCGAAAGCACTGATCAAAATATTATCTCATATTATTTCCTTATATATCATACGTATTTTATATATATGATTATATGTACTTATTTTAAATATTAAATTATATACATCAACATTAAAATAATTTTATAAGATTATTTATTATGTAATTTTCATAATACATAATAATCTTTCTTTTATATTTATATATATATATCTGTATTTTACATTGTATAAATAATAATATTATTAAAATGTATACACACGCTATTAAAATATATGTGTGTGTGTGTATATGTAATATAAAAATACTTAAAAGCATTTCGGATATCCAATTTATTTGAGAAAATAAGTTAAGCTGCATATATAAGTTTAAAAAAAAATTAATGCGTTCATATAATTTAACATCAATTTAAAATTTATTTGCATATTTTGTTTTATAGAAAAGAAAAAATTCAGCATATTGTAAATAAAATGTCTCAATACTTTTCAATAAACGTCCTTTTCAATATTGATGAGTTTTTTTTTCTATCCTTTTTTTGCAATACGAATTGTTTATATGCGCAAATGAGTTTTAAATGGAAAAAAAGAAATTAATATTGTGGGGTTTTCTTTAAAATTGTAAACAATAAATCATTCTATATTTGAAAATAAATTATTATTTCTCTGTTGTGTTGTTTTACATTCATCTACAATTCATTTATACAAAATAAATGTAATTGTTATTATTAGGTATTGAATATTAAATAAATCGATGGTCGCTGGATATAATTTGTATTCTGTATACAATAATTGAGTATTATTAGAATATATATTTGAATATAAATGTCTTTCAAATTAAATTAATCTCTACCTTAAATGCAGAAATATGAAAATGTAGATCCCAAGGAAATTCGCAATTTTTGTTAAATTTAAATTTTATGGTAATTTTTTTATATAATTAATTAATTATGCAAAGCAAATTATGTATTATTATTTATTTATTTATTTTATTTTGCAAATAACTATTACAAGAATTGTAAAACATAAGTAAAGCATTCAAAGGGATAAGACGTACAAAATAGATATCCGATAACAATCAAGTCGAATTGAATTGAGCAGATCTCAATGACACCTACTATTTAATTTAAATTGAAATCTATTTAAAATACTTAAACATTTCCACATATTATTTTAGAAAATTACATAAGAAATACAAACCAATAAGTTCTAGGTCATTCAAAAGTAAGCATATTTAATAGTTCTAATCTATATATGATTAGACAGCTAGACAATATTAATGTGTGAGATCAAGGAAAACTTCTCAGAGTAAATTTTAGAAATCTCCTTTGAAATGCCTATAAAACAGCATGGATGGATTAGCCCTATATTAACAATATAAGTTAATATGGACATTATAATTAAGATTAGGACCATTACAAACACCCAGACCAAGTGTCTTGTCTATATCTTTTGTGCAAGAAAATGCCATACCAATATGGTGGGAATATATTGTAGTAAGATTTACATATAAATTAATATAACCTTATATTCGACATTGAACAAATCTGTGAATTTTAACATCATCTGTATCTATTTTAAATTTACATTAATTGTTTAAAAACAGAAGGCAATGAAATAAAGAAAATAGGAAATAAATAACTACACAGGTAGGTGACTGCAATAAAATTAGACGATACACACAGTTAAATACATGCACGATCGGTTAATAGGAGGTAATCCATAACAAAAAAAAAAATTAATTCCAAAACCAATCCTTAATTGCTTTTTTACCAATTAATCAATAATCACGTAAAATAATTTTTCAAATGCCTTACTAAAATCCGTAAAGATAATTGAATTTATCAAAAAAATATGTAATAACGAATCTAATGAATCATCCTACACCGAACAAACCCATATATTATGTTTGGAACATAAATAATAGACTTAACATTAAATACAAGAACTTTCACAAATTTTTGAGATCTGTCATAAAATGGTATAAATGTTTGTAAATTCATATTAGTTCTGGGTTTTGTTAATGCTTCTATCATTATATGCTTATTATAATCGTTTAGATTTTCAGAATTTGATGATGATTCGATGATTAGCTAAAAATGTAATTTATTCGCATTTTCTTATTTTGTTTACAATTTTAATTGTATATGT
Organism: Bibio marci; assembly: GCA_910594885.2. NCBI lineage: Eukaryota > Metazoa > Arthropoda > Insecta > Diptera > Bibionidae > Bibio > Bibio marci. The sequence goes on along the minus strand of OU343114.1, from coordinate 22,132,966 downwards.
AAATTATTTGATTATGATTTTCAGTAATGAATGATAAATAATAAAAAATTTTGATATATTAAAAATTTCTGTATGAGCATCGATATATTGCATTAAGCCATTCGACTTAATTTTTATAGAATTAATATATACCAAATTTAAATATTAAATAATTATTTATTAAAATTAAAATAAAACAAAAAATAATAAGATTGTTTTATGAAATAATTAATTTGTAATTCACTAACTACGCATATATAGGACATCCGTTCAACATCAATTTCTGATGATTTTGTAAAATTCAGATAAATAATTAGGTTATAACTATAAATTCTAATGTTTTCATATAAAACGATTATAATTATGTAACTACTTTACGTATATATATCATTGGGCTAACTAAACTTTCAAAGTGATGTTTACCTCATACAATTTGATATTATATGATTACATTTATTATATATATATTTATATATTATATATATTGTATATATAATAGGTATATGATACATATATACCGGCATTTATGAATCATAATAAAAAATGTATAAGATATTCGTAATTGTGTGTGTGTGTGCGTCCATATAGAAATGTAGGAAATTCACACATCACCTTGTTGTTTTTTTGTTTCTATAAAAATAAGATCAAAGCAATGGTTTGGTTATCTATCAATCACACATTATAAAATATAATACAAAAATATACATCTGATTTGATTTCTCTTTCGCCTTTTTACAGACTTTTAAAATTACATGTAATTATACAGCAGATTGTTATTACAAAGCAAATTGTTATTACATTTCTCGATTTTATGTAACATCATAAAATAAATACAATAACAATTTTATAAATTTACTATGTAAATAACTGATTAATTAAATTATATAATTTGATATTATATATATTTTATAAATATATGCACATTTGTATACATAGAAAGGTATAATATAAATATTGATTTTGTTATTATAATTAATTACTCTGTGATTATATTACACTTTTTATTTATAATTCGGTGTATATAATTACAATAAATATAATATTAAGCTCATCATGCACATGCGTATAATTATTCATATTAACGATATTTAATTAAAAATATATTATCTATATATCGTTACGTTATACTGGTTATACTTAATCTATATATTTATTTACATAATACACCTATATCCTATGTACGAGTGTAATATTATATATTGTATAATAATAATCGAAATGGATCCCTTTATTTTTTGTGCATATAATGTTGGTGTTACGTATTGACATATATCTGACAAGTAAAATGAAAATAAAGTATATACATATAATTTAATGACTAAAAGTTATTTAATATAATTATACAAAAAATAAAAAAAAAAAAGAAGAAAAAATAAAAATAGAAGAGTTTTAACCTTTATCATTGTCATTCATTGATGTGGGCTGTCTATATTGTATATATATAGAGAATGTACATGTACATAATGTTTGCAGTGGAAATCGTTTATATATTTTTATATAGTTAAGTTCAAAAGTAAAGGATTTTCGCAATAATTAAATTGAAGAGTTTGTTATTTCATTATCTATAACACATATATATATATATATATATATATACTCGTATGAATGATATATGAATATATGCGAAGTTAGTTATATTGAATTATTTAAATGTTATTTTTATATATATTATATAATATTATATATAGAGAATCAAATTAAAGTGCTTCAGGCTACATATTATTTAAAATGTAACTAATACATATTTAATTGAAATACGGTGTTATATTTATATGTTATTTATTTGCACCCTTTATATGTGTGTGTATATGTCTGGGATGTGCGTATTGTGATATATTGATTCTGAATAACAAAATATTCCTTCCAGCCATGAATGTATCAAATTTATTTATTTTTATATATCCTTTTTTTATAACTGTTAGATATATATTATATTTAGTATACACCTATATAAGTGTATGTATTTGTATATATATTTTCGTAGTAGACCATTTATCATCACAGTTATCACATCATATTCCAAATACATATTATTTGCATCACGTTCAGTATAAAATATTTTTATATATCATTATAATGTTAAAAATTTTTTATTTAAATGTTTACATCCATATAAATATATTTTTTTATTTTTATAGATACATAAAAATAATTTAGTACGTAAAAAAAACAGCACCTTTTAAATATATATAAAAATATTTAAGTATATATCATTTTATATCACTATAGATATAATATAACAACAGCGCAACTATTAAAATGTGTTCGACTTTTAACACAGAATAATAAATGTTTTCAAATGACTTATGAAATAAAATTAAATATACATATATCCCTTAAGATATGCGGTATAGTTATGTACAGCATTTTTATAAATTTTTAATTTTTTATGTATCTACCAAATCAGATGAAACAGAATTATCAAATTAAATTTGTATGAACCCACACAATAGTTTATGTTATGATATTTCTTTACAAATAATTAATACATCTTATTGAAATTCTGGAAACAAAAGTAGAACTAAGTAACTTCATAATGCATTAAATTGGAATAAAATTAATATAGATTCATAACTTTTTTGATTTTGTATTAATGCAAATTCAAAAATACAAATGCGCTATTACATTTTATAAACTATTATAAATATATGTATAGAAAATTAAATTTCGAAACAGTTTTGCTTGGACCCCAGCAAAAATTCGAAACCATACCGTATAATTCAATGGAGTGGCGTAAATTTATGATAGCATAAAACAAAAAATACATTATTTTAGTACCGCATTTCTTATGGAACGCCTGTACTACAATTTAGGTTTGTATAAAATATGTACAATAAAAAATAAATCAAAACAAGTGTAGTATGTAATAATTTCACCTGAAAGAAAGTGGATTAACTAGATTTAATTTCTTAGATATAAAATGTTATTTAATTTATTTGTATTTAAAAATTTTTGTTTTCTTTGATCGTATTTTAATACAATCCTTATTCGGAACTCTTTATTTAATTTGTTACATAATTCATATAAATACATGTATATGCATAAGTAGGTTAGGTATATTAGGTATGATTATATAATAAATAACATTAGAAATTGATTTGATGAGATTTACGCATATATACTCTTATATTAATAATGTGAATATTTTTATCACACATTATTCTGATTTGTTGTCCTTATATAAATTATTATAGATAAATTCTAAAAAATACATTTACAGCCAACTAAATTATAACGAATTTAGGTATATTTTATCATGAATAACCGCCACTGCCGCCACATATTTTTACAAGTGATCTATTATAATTAGGTATCGATAGATATATATGTATATATAATTTCTTCATTATATTGTTCTCACACACATAATGACTTGACATAAAAATTAACCTCTTCTATAGCTAGTTTTATTAAATTTTCTTTAAAATACAATGAGTTATTGTAATTTTTTTGTATATAAATGGTTTTTGTTTTATTCTCACATTTTAACATAAGATAAATGTCAGAATTCAATCAATATAGATGGCTATCTAAATAAAAATAAATCAGATAATCTTTTGCTTTTATATACAATATAATTAATACAATAAAATTCTTTATAATTTACGTTTATAATAACACTTATATAAACGACAAAGAAAAAGAAGAAAACAATGATCCATGACAGATAACTTATGCACTTATCCAATAAACGATCTGTAAATATATTGCTTATTTTTATACAAAAACGATATGTTCGGTATGTAAATCAAAACACTTATGGTGTTTCGTTATTCTTTTGTATTTGTCATAAATATTTGATGGGTATTAATAATATATGAATGTGAATAGTAAAACAAACTCATTATTCTATTAATAAAATTGAAATCAATTGAATAACAATTATCATAGAGTTAATATTTATGTAAGCAGAGTTTTACATTTCTATAGCAATTTTTCAAAAATTTTGTAGACTATACAGTATATACTAAAAATTAATCATTAGATTATGTATATACATCATCAATAGAATACAAATCCAATGGAGTAATTTTCAATATTAAAAATTATGAAACATTTTTCTCATGTCAATGACGAATTTATAATTTCTTGTTGACACGAGCTTTAATCATTACTCTACACAGGTGCCAATTTTTGCTATTGCCAATAGCTCCTTCTGCAGTGAATATTATTTAATCCATATTGAAATGAAATAAATTAGTTGTTGTTATTATCGCATTCAAATGACACAGTAAACTGGAATTTAATGGGAATCGAAATCAATTTATATATGTTACAACCCGAAAATTAATTACATATAAATACATTTTTAATGTTCTCTTTTATTATATTTATATTACATTAGTTCGAGTTATTTTTATTCATTTTTTATATTCATATTATATTTTTCCAAATATAAATTATTCATTTATAGCGTTTCGATCGATCGATCGATCTAATTTAAATAGATATTAATCATATTTTTTTTATTTTATATGGATCTATTAAATTTTAATTGAAAATATTTTAAATTCATAATAAATATCATAAAATTATGTGAGTCATTCTCGTTAGTCAACATAAACATATAATATTTCATTTTTTTAAATTACAGAACTTTACTCCATAATATTACCTTTTTTTTTTTTGTTATTAAAGAATTTAAAATAATGACTCTTTAAATTATTTAAATTTAAACTATTATGGAATCAATTATAATGAAATAAATATTTTTATATCAAAATAGTAACGCATGAGTTCAAGGTTTTATAATCTTTGTGTGTCTTTCTATGTAATAAAACAATAAAACTATAACAAATCTGAAAGAAAAAAAATAAATAAATAAATAAATAAATAAAGGTGCTATTATGCTTATTTAATGTTACATTAATACAGGTAGTTAGCCAGTCATTATTTATAGTTAGAAGTAATATATGTATGTATGCGTGCATGTATTGTCTGTTATAATAGTCAGCAACTCATAAATCTTTATAATGGTTTTTTTTCTCTCACATTAGAGCTATATCGAATTGATTTTGATGGTATTATATATATATTTGTTCAATTACCTACTGAAATAAAAAAAAATAAATAAATAATATTGTACAATATAAATAAATATTCAAATGCCATATATTATAATATTAACCGAGTGTTTCAATTTTTCTGACACTATTCCATCAATATTATTATTATTACATTGTTATTATACTATTATAGTATTATTATATTACTATTATTATGGTAATGCTAATGAGTTATACGCTATAACCTTGTTACATTATTATTTAAAATATTTATAAAATTATAAATTCAATAAATTTTCTTTCGACGAATTAAAATTAATAGAATCAATTTCTTTCATATGATTTATATGCGAGTACTGTACCAAAATATATATACTTATATTTACTACATAATGTCATATATGCAATATATATATAATGGGTGTCTGTCTATAAAGTGGGTATGTAAATTAGATATTATTATTATTTAATGAATGAGTAAATATACAAATAACTATATCGGTATATATATTACGATTCATACAACCATATAATATTATTATGAATATAAAATTAATATCAAATTGTTTTCATTTTATGTACTTTATAATCCTTGAATTAATTTGAATATTTTTTTATTATAGAATATAGCCTATAAAACTGTGTTACTGGAAGATTTCCAATATAAATTTAAATTTAAAGTAGAGAAAAAAAAAATTAGTAGGTGTCCGCCAACAAGTTTTTTTTTTCTTCTCTATATTCACCATTGTATTCATGTTCAAATTAAAAACACATTTTTTTTCTGTAGAATTGCGCGTATTATTGTAATCTAGATTAATGATGGTCGTGTGTCCTGATTGTGCTACTTTATATTTATGTTTATGCATAAATGATTAAATAATACATTATATTATTATAAAATTAATCTATATTTATTAATATTTATATAATTGTGTGAGGTGAATATGCGGTTTTTAATATATACATATTGCATATTATATGGTATACAGTGGCGCCTATAAGATAAAATGCATCATTAAAAAAACGTATATAAACAATGTCATTTTTTATTCTATAATATTTCATTTACTATTTTATTAGACAATTTTAATTTATTTAACATATGTATCATGACAATGTATTTATATTGATTATTATAACAAAAATGCATGTTTCATAAAATTGATATGTAAACACATATAACTGGAGTAATTTACCAACTTGTCTGCAATGTTATGTTAAATAGTTATGGTGTAAAAGAGAGGGGCAGCATTGCTGTAGATGACTTGGTCGTACGTACGTTTGACTAATCAATGCACTATTAAACATATTTCCCGATTACTCCAGCTTTTTGACGACGCTGTATAATAACATTTAATTCATAAAATTAATGAAGTATCAATTGATTGATATAAAGGTTAACAATTTAGTGATTTTAGTGGTTTTTTTTTATACCAAATGTTACCTTACCTTGGTTAGATATATTCTACAGTCTAAATATTGTATTACAGTATTGCATTACACATACTCGTATACAAGTTGCGATGGTTATATATACCTTTTAATAACTTGTGGTATGATGGAATCAGTACGTGGAATTGGTAAATATCGATATGGAGATATCGTACTTTTATGGGTATACCGGCTAATAGTGTTATTGTCATTGTGTATAATAAAGTGGCTGAAATTCTAGCATGTTATAGTTCACGTACCGTCTTCAATGGTGCTGAACCGTGCCAACGAGTTGTGTCAATCTATAAATAACATTTACTGTTTGTTACATATTAGTTAATTTATAAAATTGTATATACCTCTATACCTTTATACGAATTATAACATATAATAATATATATGGAAATACGAGAAAATTAATTACTTTTTATCATAATCATTTTCATTCATCACACAATATGCAGCAAGTCACACATACTTGATTATTATAATAATAAAAAAGTTAAATGAACTTTTACACTGAAAATGTATGACTATAAAATGTTATAATACATATAATAAAAATCAATATTACAAATAAAATCTATTTTCTTTCAATTATATGTCATCAACATCATAATATGCTCATATACAATTTACATATATTATAATAAAATAATGTTTATATTAACTATCGCATCGATAAATTTATTATAAAATTTTAATAACAAAATAATAATAATAATAATAATAATAAATATAAAAATTATTATTATTATTATTATTATAAATATTTTATATTTCATAATCGACTTTAGTATATATATATTGTTGGGAAAAATATAAAAGAACAATTCAGTATACATGTAAATAAGTTCAGGTTTATTATGCTCAGAGGTAAACCAGTGCATGCATATAATATATATTTTATAATATTATGTATATTTTTATAGGTGATCATTTTGTTATATCAATTTTTTTCTTATTTTAAAACTATACTTTCACTTTATATTTTATATTATTTATTTATTTATTTATTTATTACAGGTATGTAGATTATTTCATATTCTGTATGCATATTTTATATACTCGTATCTATATATTAAACTCTAAAGTATTGTATTAAAATTAGTATTATAATATGAAATTAAATCATATATATATGAACAATAAAATTACACAGCTATAATAATATGCGATTTGTTTTTTAAGTTACACATCAAGAAATGTTTTTTTTTTTTGTATTGTTTACATAAAACATATTGAAAATGTCATGCTCACATATAATATATAATATTTGTCATCTTCGCAATAAAATTAATAATAATAATAATAATAATAATAATAATAATAAAATAACCGACATATATAATTTAATATTATTTATAATTATATATATTAAAATAATAGGTAAACTTACTACATAATAATACAATGAAATTATTAATTATATGTAGGCTCTTATAATATGTACAATTTTATTCAGTAATATAAAATTTAATTTCTTAATCAATTTAGACGCATCCTAAATAATATTATACATCGATCTATTCAGATCTTTTTGTTTGGGTTGATAAATAATAAATAAACTTTATTTATAATAATCTGTCAATAAAAATAATAATTATGTGGATATATATCTTCTGATCATATTGGAATAAATCTGAATCAATTGCGATTTGCCATAATCAACATAATTCATATTCTTACCAATCAAAAAGTTTCAATCAAACTTCGAAATAAATGGTAATCGGATGGTGTAAGGTCACGTCTATCTATATGACAATTCCTTTGTAAGCTCACATCAAACTGATAACATAACATTTTTTTTGACGAATATCTACTGTAGATGTTGTTTGCTTTGGTTCTTCTTGCTTTGTCCAATATCTTTTTTCGATTTATATATACAGCTTGCATTTTAACGTTATTGCTTTCAATAGATCATTTTTTTTACGTATACCATAAGAATATTGCAGATATGGATATGCTTTGTCTTAAGTGAATTTTTTGAAAGTTTACGAAGACCACGATCAATCCCTCTTTGAGTGAAAAATTTGCATAACGAAATTTAGCAAACCAATTATGCCGTTTTTTTTTGAAGATTTGTCACCATACACTTGGATGCGTTTTTTTCCTTTTTGAATAAAAAAACCAAAATAAATGACAAATATGTTCATTTGATTGTGCATTTTTAAACAAAACAAAAACACGCAAACAATTGGTATACATTTTTTGTTTGCTTAATGAGTATTGAAATATCAAATAAAAATATGGGTTAGACATATGGAAAACCCAAAATCTATCTATCCATATGTGTAAAGTGCATTGAACTAGTTATCAACCCAAGGGATATTTATATTATTATATTTAAACATATAGCTCGATACATTGTATTTATATAATGTCAACTGCATCTGTCATAATATTGTTATAAACATTTCAAAAAATTAAACAAATATTTTATAATTTTATAGTTATAAAAATAGAAAAAAAAAGTAATGAAATCATATATTGATTAAACTTTCACTAACACAACATAAAATATAATTTCTTTTCCAATTAATTGCGCATTTTCATGAAATTACCAACAATAACATTGTATTTCGTTTTAATATAATATAAAGGAAAATAATTGTATATGCGGAAAAATTCTTACTTATTATTAAATATAATTACATTGTATTGTATAATTTATTTTATATAATTTCTAATAATGATGTATACGCACAAACACAGTGTGCTAGTACCTAGTATATATAATATATATAGTATAGTTATATATAGTATATTATACAAATAACTATGGATGTAAATGTATTGTAAAAATATAATTGCTGATTTTTATGAAATAATAAATTTTCCCATTATTAATCAATTTACACACGTTAAGATTTCAACAAATATTCCGCTAAATTAATTTCCTTATATTATAATACCCATTGCGTATATATCTATATATTATAGTATATTTCTATTGTGGGGGTACGGACGGGTACATTTATATAAAATTTTATTATATTATAATATTAGATTTATACACTATATTAGGAAAATTTTTGCGCGATTATAAATTGATTGTAGATAAATAATAATTTCTTTATTTTTAAATTTATAAAGATTTCTATATATAATTAATTTTATTTCATTCGCAACATTAAACTCATATAATATTATAATAAGTGATTAATTTTTGTAACACTTACACTTCATATTTCTAAAGTATATGTGGATATAATATATAATTAAAGCAATTGGATCAATCAATGTGGAAAAGCGACAGTTATTTAGATGGGGGTGGTTTAGTTAAAAATCGTCTTTATTAAAATTTTTTTAATCTCACTCTTATTTTTCTTTGAGAAAATTTTCCTATATATTGTGTAGATTTTTTTTTTTGTATATAAATAAAAACAAAAAGGAAAGAAAACATATATAAAATTCACATTTTATCATCAAGATGAGCTTATAATTTGGTTAAGGGATTTTATATAATATTTTCTTATTTCTTTTTTGTCTATATACAATATAAAATATGAACACAGACAAATATAACAAAATAAATTAAAAAGGGTATGAAGGTTAAAACTTTATTTATAAGAAAATATTTTAAACCACATTTTTTACTTTGCTTTTTATGCCTTCCCTTTTTTTTTATGAATGAAATATTTATTTCTTTTATACCCACAATATTTGGTTTAATTCAAAATTGTTATTATATTATTACCATAATATTATTTATATATTTTTGAAAATATTATATTATTACATGTTAAATGGAAATCCTTTTATTAAGTTAACGAAATGTGAAAACATTTATTAAGTTAATTTCACTTTTGAAAAATTATATTATTAATTTTTTTAAATACATATGAATTATGTACCTACATATAATGTGATATAAAATAGATATTATTGATTTCTTTAAATGCATATATATATGAAGGTCGTTTTCTGTACAGAATATGCCAATTTTGTATTATAGTTTTATGTTTGTTATATAAATATATATAAAAACACCATTGATTGAATTAATCCTTTGATGGTTTTCGTTTGAATTATATTTTAATAATTATAAATTGAATGGAAAAATATTTGTGCAGTTTGTTGTTTTAAAATTTAAAACATCGATTTAATTGATTAAATGAAGGTTTTGAAAGAAATAAAGAAAATAGATTTTAAATTATGTATAATAAAAATACGCATAAATTATATTAATTATATCATTTAGGAGCAGAAATTACACATTTGTAGCATATCAAATATTTATTCGGCGTCAAGAAATTTGCCGACTAATTTATGTTTACCAAATAATTTGTATATGATGTGCGGCGTAATAAAATTATAAATCAGTATTTAACCAATATATAATTAATAAAATATAGCTTTTTATAAATTAATAAATAATTGAAGATTAAATTTTAGAATAATATAACATTTTGAAAGTTTTTATTAATATTACAATATATTATAATGCAGTTTTTTTTCTGTAGTTTATTATTTATTCACAAAAACATAACAAAAAAAAATGCTAATAATTTATGCATATCTCTTTTTACAATATTTATTATAATTTATATGTAAATGTAATTTTATGGCGTTTTTATTAAATTTCCTATATATAACGCGCTCATTTTCTTATTTATTTATAATAATATTTATACAATTTTTAATCATCCATTTATAATTTTAATTCGTTTTTTTCTTTTATACTTAATTAATTATATTGTAATCATCAATAGATCGTTTTAGTATCGATTTTTATTTAAAATTTCGCTCATTTATTGTTTATTTATTTAGTTTTTTATTTTTTTATCCACATTCAATTATTATAAACATTTAAAATTATTTTAAATATATATTCATAAAATAAAACTGACTATTAATTTTTTTAAATATCCTAACTAAAAATTAAATAATTTATAATTAATATACGCATACATACTTTATATATATTATTATATATTATACGTGTTAATTATTATATTTATGCGTCATATATGTATATGATAAAATATTATAGTATATATATGTAATGTAATATACAGAAATAATATTATTTTAATATTATATAATACTATTATATATATAATATATATATTGAAATGGAAATATAAAGGCCTAATTAAAATCAATATTATGTCCTCTTAAAAATGCATCAATTTGTCCCGTTGATTGTGGTGATTGTGGTTGTTGAACATAAAAGAATCCACCTTGACCATGTTGTTGCATTTGTTCAATGTGTCGTTGAAGCTGTGGTTGTAATTGGAATCGATGAGATTGTTGTTGTTGCTGTTGTTGTTGTTGTTGTTGAATACGTTTAGCTGCCTCAACACGATCTTGTTGCAGTTGTTGCTGTTGTAATTCCTGTTGTTGTGCATATAATTGTTGTGAGTTTAATACTTGTAAATTTTCATTTTCTTTTTGATAAAGTTGTTGTGAAAATTGAGGAAATTGTAACGGTGATGTTTGCGGTGGTGGTTGTTGTGGTGGTGGACCACGTAATGATTGTGCTTGTGGTCGTTGAAATATTGGTTGTTGTGTCGCCTGTTGTAATTGTTCTAAATTAACTAATTGCGGTATTGAATTACCATAATGTTGTTGTTGAACATACGGTTGAATGCGATGGTTTAATGTAAAATCACCATCGGTCTGTGGTAATTGTTGATATAATGCTGAATCATATTGTCCGGTTGATGGATCAAATATTAATTGGGACTCATATATTGGATTTGATGTTGGTGGTATATCAATATTTTGTATTTTTATCTGTTGTGATGCTTTAAATGGTTTATATGTGCTAGATACTTTTGGTGTTGCTGTTGTTGTTGGTAAAACATTATGTTCTTGTTGGAATTTTTGAAATTCAATAGCAAAATCAATTGGTTTTCTTGTGCTTGAGTATGCACTTTTTGATAATGGTTCAACAGATAATTGTTGTTGTTTTGGTGGTGCTGCTGTTGATGATCGTGCTGGTGCAAATGTTGATGATTTTGTGTATGAAATATCAACTGGTTTTTGTGTTATAAATTGTACAGCTGGACGATATGTTGTTGCCGGTGGTTGTGTTTGAAGTGTTTGAAGTGGTACACGATATGTTGGACGTGGTGTTATACTGACTGGATAATTTGTCGGTGAATTATATTGTAATGGTGTTGGTGTAGTATTTACATATGTTACCCTTGGTCGTTGTCTTATTGTTATTTCTTCTGGTATATTTTGTTGACGATGTTGCTGCTGTTGTAGTTGTTGTTGTTGTTGTTGCTGAATGTGTTGTGGCCTACTAGTGGGCGTAAGACGTTGTCTCTGTGGTTGTTGTTGAATTAATTGTATTGGTTCCGGTTGTTCTTGTTCATTATCAATACCTTCTTCAATATCTTCATCTTGATATTGAATACCCGCTTGTGCATAATTATTTTGAAAAACTGTTGTTGGCGGAGCAATTGTTTGCGGTGCACTTGTTGTTTGTATGGCCGGTCGTTGTGATGATACTGATGGTCGTAATGGTATAGGACGACGTGGGAAATTTTGTGGTACATTTTCTGGTTCATCTGAATCATCTTCAATTGATTTATCACGATCATCTTCAGTTTCATCCGGATGATTTGGATCACATGGATTACCTGACACATATGTAAATTCTCGTTTATTACCATCTGGATCGACATAACCATATTTTCCACGGACAACACAATCTGTACCACGTGTTTCTTCTTTAAATGAACCATCAGCGGCTTCATAGCCAAATGTAAAGGAACCATCATCATTTACTTTATTATAATTTCGTATTGTTTGAACTGGTGGCGCTTTTGTTGATTGTTCTTTTGTTCTCGGCGCTGCAACAGTTGTGGATTTCGCCAATGGTCTATTAAAGTCCGAAGAACGAGATCTTTGTATGGCCGGTGTTGTTTGTTGTCCATATAAACCATTATAGTCATCATCTGATGATACTAAAACAAAACGACCTTGTTGGGGTGACGCTTGTAAATTACTACGTGATGGTTCAGCACTGTAATATTGAATAGCCGATTGAGGACGATTATCATTTATGCTAACTTCTGGTTCTTGATCATATTCATCAGTTTCTTGTTGTTGCTGTATTTGTTGTGGTCGTGGTCGTACACGAATACGTCGGCTTTGTTGTTGTCCATTTATTTGATTACAAAATAATATTACTATTGTAAATAATAGCAGCCACTGCAAAGGAAAAATAAATAAAAACATTAAATTAGTTAATTTGTATATTATTATAATAATATAATATAAACACAAACAAATAATAAAAATATTATAATATAATTTATTACGGAAAATTAAATTATTGTATAATATAGATCAAATTTCGTTATTTGTAACACGCTCAATGTAATGTATTGTATGTATATATAAAATATTAATTTGAGAGGTATTATAATAAAAAATATTATGTTAAAATTATTTTAGTAATTGTTTTAAAATAAACGATAAACGTGAAATTTTTTCAAATAATTACACACTTTATATACACACGATTGTATTCTATTTCGTATACCGAAATAATGACGGACAACTTAACAATAGCCAATAATTATTATAGTAAAAATTTGTTGGAATAATTACACAGAATATTATTTAAATCAATATTTATGTATTTAAAATAAAAATTTGAAAAAAATGCATAATTGCCTATTTGAATTATGTCACAAATTCTGACAGAAGTATAGTTATATCAAATAGTTTTTCGTTTTTGTACCAACCAATTTTATATTATATGGACTCTATTATTAAATATAAATATGATTTATTAATTAAATATTGTTTATAATATAGTACACGTAATATTGAAAATATATGTTGAAATTTAAAAAAAGGTTAATTATTTATTTTAAAAATTGTTGTAATATATTTTAAAAATGATTTATATAGTCAAATTATACAAACCAATTTAAATAATTTCGAACATTCTATTTCAATAAAGTATAAATAATTGTTATTTTGGTAATATTTAACTATAATTTATGAATTCATATACTAATTGTTGACTTTTATAAATTACAAACAAAACCTTTACATATAAATAATAAATTATTTTAATATTTTTGCAAAATATCCTTTTTGTTATAGGACAAAACTAACAAATGCATCATCTGGAAATTTTTCTGATAGTCCTATCTGGTAAATTCGCTTAACTTTGGAAGAGGTATATATACAATATGAGTTTTGGAAATTGAATTATATGCGCAAATCCTAAGCGACATGGATATGAGGCACATTCGTACGCAGCATTCTTTATTAAATACTGAAGTGGGCATCATTTACATGTACATGATACATCAGCTAAAGAACCTTGCAACGCCAGTACAACACCAAATCAAATATTAAACTGTCCAGCATAAATAGAATTTGAATTTTTTGTACACCATTTCTTATTGTAAATTATCTGTGAGGTGGATGGCTATGGTGGCTGAATATTCTGTATATACATAGAATGAAATTATTTATTATGCACTCATTGAAATGTTTTTGATAACGTTGAGCACAACATGAAAATTATCATATCTTTTGTATAGTAATTCTCATCATATTATATAATGTGGGTATTTTAACAGTACCTATATATAGCTATATTTTAATCCACACGGTACACCTAATTTAAAAATTCAATGGAAATAAACAAAAATTCATAAACAAAAATGTATTCGTATCGTATTTGTATTAGATATAACTAATGAATATTATAAAATTAGAGGATTTTTAATAGAGTTAGAATAAAAACCTTCCAACATGAAATGTTAATAATATTGTGCATTATACTATTCATAAAGCCTTATAATAAATGTTCAACATTTTTTTAATAGAATTTTTATATAAATAGAAAAAAATTGTTAAATATTTATAAAAAATAATCATTTAAATATTAAGATAAGATCAAATTTACAAAAAGTCAATATATAAAATATATATAAAAGCATGAAAACAATACAAACATTTTTTTTATTTTTCTGATGATGTTCATATATAGGAAATTGTATATAAAATGTAAAGTTATATATTTTATAATGCGGTAACAGAATTACATTAATTTCGTTTCTATGGTGTATACGAAATGATGTACATGCATATTAAAAATGTTATTTTTATAAATGAAGGTCAAATAATAAATTTTATTTTTATAAAGAATTTTTATCTGAAAATTAGAAAAAAAAAAAAAAACGTAAAATATGTTTATTTTTATGAAGCAATCCATCAATTATAATTTTTGGTTGATAGTTCACATTTATATATTGTATATACAAAATTTGTAATAAATTATAATTTTCAGAGTACAATTTATGTTTAATAATATATATACGATCGATACTAAATATTGTATATGAAGTATTTTGAATAATTTAAATTGTACGAAAATATATGCATAATGTTAAAGAAAACACCCATAAATTAATTAATCTTTAAATTAAAAAAAAAATAAAAATAATTTTAAAATGGCAAAATGGTTTTTTTTTTAACACTATATACCAAAATATTAATTCGATTTGATATACGAGGACACTATTCAAATTCATAAACATTAAATCAATATATCAAATTAATTGCATTATTATAAGATTAAAAATATGGTTTGGTTATATAAATCATATTGATAATTAAAAATAATCTTTTTTTAAAAATTCTCATACGAATAGTTAGTATAGATGCAGAATATAGAATGGAAATCGAAATTATATGTATGTAATGTCATAGTATATTGCCGCATGTTTTTTAAAGTATTAAAATAAGTGTTTATATTTCAGAGATTAATTAAAGTAAATCTATTTTATATGCATAGAGAGAGGTACAATAAAATAATAAAATATTAATTTGATAGATTATATAATAGATAATCAGTTTATTAATATGTGCTGATTAGTGAGAAATTGAACTTTATTTACTAATGGATTTTCATATATGACACACGACTGTTTTAATTTCCTACCGGCTTTTTGTTGTGACATATTACTTTGTATTTACAATTTTATTTTATTTATTTGGATGCTTTTGTCAGTGTGTTATTAATGAATTTGTTATATTGTAGCATTGTAGGTATGTATAGTTAATATCAATATTAACACTCTGTTGTGCAGTGAGTAGCTTTTATACTATTTGTATTTATTTTAATATTAACATTTTTCAACTCAGTTACAATTTGTTACTTTTGATGAAATAAAAAACGGATATCTTTGAAAATATTATCTCAAAGATTAAAAATTACTATATTAAATGTTTTGTAGATGCGATAACTTCTACTTTAAATTTTATTTTCATTTGCAATGCAATAAGGTTTGTATTCTTTAGTTTAAATACTAACCGTGAATTTTTGTACATAGAAAAAATTTTACAGATAAAATTTATTCATTTATTATTTTATAAAGTTAACTTAATAATTGTTCCCATTATATGTTTGTTATGGATTTTATTATTTTATTCTTCGAATTTGTTTTGGTAAAAAAAATTGATGACTACATTGTGCTTTTATTACCACCCATAGAGTCCAATTAAGCTCATAGAATATTTAATCTAATTATATTTATTTAACTTAACCTATATATAGTTACCGAGTTATGAAAAATTTGTTTTAAACTTAATGCTGAATTATTGAAAATATCAAAATGAACTTTTATGGATAAGTTTAATATAATACTGTTTGGAAAGTAACAGTATAAAAATTCTTACTAAGTACATAATTTAATGGTATTTATTAGGCACAGCACAAAACCTCATAGATATATTGTACTATATTATACCTTAACTCAAACATGATATGTTTTAACTCATCGATATTTATTTTAATTGAATAATTAGTAAAAATGTATACATAATTTTATCCTATATACAATAATATTATGTGTAAGTTTGGGTAAGGTTAATTAAATTCATGTTTCCCTAAATTTATTAGATGATGTGCGCTTAGTTATAGTTATTTAATATAGAGTCGAATGTCGTTTTAATATAAAATGTGTTTATATGTAAACTTAAGATTAAGTATATACGCATGGTATTTATTTATTTTTATTTAATATTTAATAAATAAGAGGTATATATACTAAAATTGACTCGCTTCTTTTTCTTCCATATGACATAATCGTATAATATAAAAAGTTGTTAATCTTGAAAGAAACTATACTCTTATTTATCTATTTGTTTATATAAAACAGGTATATAAAAAGATTGTGACAATCATGCAACATACAAAATATCTAATATCCTCTTAAAAAAAAAAAAATTGTAATAATAAAAAAATAATGGTTAAATTTAAAATATTATATTAACAAAAACCTAATACCGATGTTCAATGTATAAATTCAAAATAAATCTTACTTTTAGCACTACATAGATGGCTAAATATTGTTATACATTAAAATTTACTTGAAATGTCAAGCTTTTATAAATGAAACTGAAAATACAATATATCAAATTTAACTTAACAAATATTAATTTTTCTAATCAAATTAATTTTGTGTTCTGTGGCGGATCTCGGCAGACTCTCTATAAATTTTACCTGCTTAAAAATGAAAGTATATAGTTTTATGTAATTTTTGTATTTCTGTATATTTTGTTGGCCATATAGAATATCTTACACATATATATATACTTAAGAATTGTATCATTAATAAAGGAGAATATGAAGATGATGATGATAAATACAAAATTCAAATAAATATAAATTCATTTGTGGAAAATTTTTCATAAAAACAATTTACGTTTGCATTTCTTCTGAGCAAAAAATTGTATACACACATTCGTGGCAATTATCATATATTTTATTTTTTGTCATATACTTTCACGCACCGTATAAAAATTATGATATTCTTCCATATATACTATAAATAAATATAATATTGTTTATAATTGAATGAAATAACAAAATTTTTCAAATCAATTATAAAACAATTTCATTTTTTATTTATATAATATAATAATAATATTAATAATAATAATAATAATATACGCATATATATTTATATCAATACTATAACATTAACTATATATCTACTACAGTGGATTAATGTGATATGAATTATTAATATATGCGTATACAATAAATTAATAATATATTTATAAATAATTTATATGCTTTCTATATATATATATATATAAATTTATATTACACAAATAACTATATAATATTCAATTTGAGACATTTTGTTTTCAATAATGAAAGTGATAATATTAAAATAATATAAAATGTAAAAGAGACTCATATGTTATAATATGTAATATTTATTCAACATACAATACCATATACCATATCGTATGTATATGAATTCGCATATACTTAATGTATTGTATATCTATTAACGCAAAAGAAGTAGAGTGAAATTTAAAACCATTCGTATTCTATATATATAAAAAAAATGTGTAATAATAAATGATATTTTTATAAATAAATATATTATTGTTACAACATTTTTACATATTTTCTTATATGCACATAGCTATCTGTCTATATATATGGTACGTAACATACTTAACATTTATACACATACATATAATATTACATTATAATATACTTAAGTATTATAACGATATAAATTTCGTTTCTTTAATTACTATCGAAAAAGTTAAATATTTATTTCAAATGACATTTTAACATAGATAATATTGGTATACTATAACAATAATATAGTTGCATATATAAATTTAGATATTGTAAATTATCATTAAATAAAATATATACACTTCTTCTAATAATACCAATAATATAATAATATTATGACGAATATAAAATATTTATTAAGAAAATTATTATGTATTTGTTGTTGTTATTACATATAAATTTTTATTATTATTATTTTATATGTTTATATTGCAGTAATTTCATAAGGTATTTCTTTCCATATGATATCTAGACATATAATGTAAATAAATACGTATATATAACTCTATGTTATATGTGCCAATTTTATTCTGATTGTTATGGAATTCTTGTAATACAATACAAGAAACAATAATTCTTTATGTTTTAATTTCATTAAATTAGGAAGGCAAATAAAATGTTATATATTCAAGTTAAGTGTACTTGTTTGTATATGTAGTCAATAGTCTACAAATATCGTCGCATACACTTAAAAACATATGTTTAAAACATGAAAAAATTCTGGACGCTATATTTCAAATATAATAATTAAATAATATTTTTGGTGTCTGCGTGGGAAATATATGGCATCGCCATGTGTATAATTTGCTAACCAGTAAAATAATTGAGTTTATAATAATTGTGAAATCATTATTGAGTTATTTGTTTTGAACAATTTGTTTGAAACTAATATTATAAATTTAATTTAATGTATTTTAAGGTATTCATTTCGAATGACATTGTCAAAATGTGCTTTTTTTCTTATATTTTCTAAAGTTTAAAATTGTTGTTTCATTTTACAGCAATTATTATTATTATGTGTTATATATGTGTTATATATATAGAGCTGCTGTAAAGTGATTATGTGCAATTTCACTGTATTTTTTCAAATTTATTTCTATAGTTCTGACGTAATTACTGATATTGTATTATATAAACAAAATAAACATTTAGTCGCACAATTGTGTTTATATTATTAAAGAATTTTATTAAATTAATCCAATAAAGTGGATATTTTTTAACTTATTATATTTTCAGCGTAATCTGTAAGCGCATCCAATCTCAATACACATATTAAATTAATAAATTTCTTCATATTTATATATGCATACTTTATGCATATACCACCACACACACACACACATATCTAAAAACCTTTAATATAAATAAAGAAAGTATTAAATAAAATGATTGCTATCAATATATATATATGGTATATACTAATATGTGAGCAATAATTGAGCACATATAATTATGTGTAATATGTGTGATTATTTTATTGATTATTTATGTGTATATATTTTAATAATTTATAAAAAAAAAAAAGTTATTTTATTCAAATTGAATACAATTTCACAGAGTATAGCTAAAATGCCACTCATATAGAACAAAATATCATTATATTTAAAAAAAATAATATTGTATTGCAAATATATTTCATGGAAATTTAGCAGCATATAGCGTACTGGCGTAAATTACTTTTGAGCCACCTTGTAAACAAAATACAAATCAATTATTGTATATTTATACATTTAAAATTTAACAATATATGAATATATAATTATTTATTTATTTTTTATTTTTTATAATCATTTAATGCCAAAAACGTGTTTTTTGTTTATTAATTAATTATTTTTATACACATGTTTGAGAAAAAATTTAAATTTATTGCATATTAATACACAATATGAACTCGGTTTTAACCGCATATATTGTACACTTTAGTATATTTTTCGTTAAAATTACATGCTATTCTTTTTAGAAATTTTGATTTGTGACATACACACAAACATTTCACTTTTCAATTATGGTACAAATAAATCATATTTATCATAAATAAATAATATTTAATTGACGAATATTTTCTAATAAAAATTCTTATACTTAATATATCAATTCAATATTTCGACAATATTGGTCGTAATTAATCAATGGCTACACAGTAGAGAAAAAGTGTACCATACAGAGCTTTTATTTTGTTTTGTAAACGCCAACACTAATTGTGCCTATCGATTTAGTTGTATAAATGCTATAAACAAACAAATGGTAACTTACAATTAATTAGTTGAACAATTTTTTATGAAATTTTGTTTTGAAATAAACTATCCTATACGAATTAAATAATTTAGTATATACTTATATATACACAAATATATACATAATTCAAATAATTTCATAATTAATCGTTAATATAATTGAATTAAAAATAAGTGAATATATATCATATTATAAATATATAACATTATCACGTACATATATTTATTAAATTGTGCGTATTATAATATTATAATTAAATATATTATATCACATATTATAATATTGATGTTGTATAACGTGTATGATTTATGATATGTATATGAAACTTAAATAAACGTTTGAAAGTTTAATTCATTTTTTTTTCTGTTATTATACTTATACTTTTTAATTTATGTAATATAATTTTTAAAGAAATTAAATTTAATTTATACTTATATGGTTCAATTATTATTTTTTTTATTTTATTTTGTTAATAACATACTAAAAATTAAATATTATTGTGTTGTATGCCGCAGCCGCTCCATTAATTTATCAATCGGAATATTTTTCCGCATGCAACATGGATCTAAGAATGGTTGCGTTAAAACATTCGCTTCCACGCTTATAATTCGTTTAGTTAACACTGACTCGTGTTCCTATAATGAATTCATACTTAATAATAACGATGGTAGATAAATTAATTATCAAATTATGGTAGCATTGCATAAACAAACATATAATATTTTTAAATTTATTGTTAAAACAATGGACACATTTTTGTAATTTTTGAAACGAAATATTATTATATTTGCATACTCATTTGTGTCTTTGTGAAGATTCTTGTATAGTAAGAATCAAAATTTAGAGAGAAAAAATGGTTTTTCATGTAGTAATAAAACACAATATTTTCTAGGCACCGTGTAAGATATAAGTGAAATTAAATGGCGATCAAAACAAACTATACATCAAAGAACCATATATTGTTTTAAAAAAAACAAAATTCCAATAAAATTAATATTTATAAATTTATTTACTGTAGCAGAATAAATTATAAATTGTTAAATTTAATATATGAGAATAACTACGCATATCAATACCCAGAGCAATATGGAGCTATTCGCATATATATATATATATATATGTTATTTAACAAAAACGCAGGTGAAATATAATATGTATATTTAAATCGAGAAAATAATAACTACAATTTATATTTTTATTGTATATATTAAAATGATAGATATTACGATAGTATATAAATATATCTAATTTACAAAATAAAGCAACTATACACAGCCGTATGTATGGCATATACAAAATATTCATAAATGTACATAAAGTTATTAATGTTTATGTTACATCATATAAGAAATTGTATAAATTTTAATATATCTTTCTATATCATATCATCGTATATGAATAATAAAAATATAAAAAAATTTAAATTATAGTTATTTTTTTGTATGAGAATTAAACTTGACCGTGTTGACCATTTTGTGTATTATATATTATTACGTACATAAAATATTCACATGTATAGAATGTGTAAAAAACCGTGCGTAAACAATTTATTTTATTTTCATTGAAGAATTCAATTATATGTGAAATGAAAGTGAAATGGTAAATTATATACTTATTATACTTTATATATATTTTATATGAATGTGTATAATATGTGTATGTACTTATAACAAATATATAACATTTGTCGTGATCGTGTTATTGTCAATAAAAAAAGTAAAATATTTTACGATAAAATACTTTATTATATCTTAATAATTATTTTCTGTATTATATAAACAAAATAAAATTAAAAAAAAACCATTGTAATTTCAACAATATAAAACAAAAATGAACGATATTTTTTTAAGAATTAATTTTTACTTCAATTATTATTATAAATTTCACCGTCGTCGTGTAAATAAATACTAACATAAACAATAGCAAAATTAGATATACACTTTAATTTTGATAATAATATGATTTAAAAGTATATATATATTCAAACAATATATTATTTTTAATTCATATACAATTATTTGATAAAATCGGTATTATATATTATATATTTATTTGATATTTTGAACTGAAACATAAACTGATTTTTAGTTATAAATTTGAAATAATAAAATATATGCTTTTACAAAAATATAATTTTATATAAATTTCAAAATAGTAAAATATAAGTGTGAGATTAAATTTATAATAAACTAATAGAAAACTATATATAAATAATATGTTGTTTGTATTAATATAAAATGTTACAGGGGGTATTGCCTTGTTTTTGGCATTTTTTTTCTCTGTCATTATTATTTAGGATGTTGATGAAATCCGAGTAGTAACAAAACTTACTATTTAATAGAATTAACACAAAACAGAAAAAAACATAAAAAATTATATATGTGTGGGATTTTATTTTGTTACAATTTAAATAATAAATTTTATTTCATCTTCTCTTAAATTCCATTTATTGCAATACATTTTAATTTTGTAATTTTTTTTTTTAATATATATTTTAAAAATAATATAATTTATATTAAATTTTATTTGAGAAGTTTTATCATTTTTTTTTTACTTTGTCTTATTATAGCACAAAAAAAAATGGTTAAGGTTAATTTTGAAATATATCTAATATATGAAATTATAAATTTATGAAATATTGCTCCATATTCAGGTGTATGTGAAAATAGTTGACATAACAAATACGAGTATTTAATATAATAAATCAACTAATAAATAAATATATACGCATAGTGTCTCATAAATTATAAATTATATGGAATTATTTTGACAATTTAATCAACCGTTCTTAGCACACGTAACGTATATGCAGAAAATATATATATTTTCAAAATAATATATTTCTGATATATATAAAATAATTTCATTATATGTGTTATAAATCAATTGAAAGTTTATCGTAAGTTAAATAATTGTGAAAAATGGATCATTGATGCTAAATATATATACTATATATAATTCTGTTGTATACTATATGTAGATAGTTTAGTGTTTATTCCCGAATTTGATATGAGTAACTTTAATATAGAAATACCAATATTTATTAATCATAAATATAAAATAAACACGATTTATTCATTCTAAATCGAAGAAGCATGATTGAGGAGATCGATGAATTCTGCGGCGTTGGTGACTGTTTTGCTAGATTCAGTTTTTTAACAACAAAATACGAAAATTTTATACTGAAAGAATAATGGTTGTACCCGAAAATTGGCAAAAGGTCATCAGGATCATAATAACTCATATTTGATTTGATAAAGTTCGTTTATAATTATAATAAAAATTGTCTTAATTTTGATTAAAAAACGTTCAATATATTTACCTTTTAGATTACCCAATAAATATTATTTATTTGTCTTTTAAATATATCAACGTTAATTCTATATTTTTTATAGACATTTGTATATATACATGAATATTTAAAATATAATCTGTAATTGGTATGACATTTTATTAACAATAAATGTGAATCCCACTAATAAAACTTATGAATTGTTTTATGTTACTAAAACAAATTTCTGTGTGGTGGTGTAATTTTTACATATGTTTTATTTCCATATAATACAAATTATATTTATATTATAAACATATATTGTGTAAAACATCTAATGAACGACTGCCATAGAAACCATACAAATTTTAGTTCATAAAATTCACAGGTAATAAAATCCACTTATAATTAAGTATATTGAAAACATCAAATTAATTTTATATCATATTTTATTTAGGTGGTCGTTCATTAGGAACTTTACCCTATCGGTACAAATGAATTCAAAATAATGCATAGAAATAAATTTAAAATAACACATAAATTATAAAATTATTATGTTTTATTATTGCAAAAATATGTTTTATTATAAATTTAAAGTTTTTACTTTTTATGATATTCTTATAGTTATTGTAGTGTTGTGTTGTTATTAATTATTATCGTATGTAGGCAATTGAATACAATATAAACGCTGAGTTTTATTATTATTGTGACATAATTTGTTATTTTTAGAAAAGCATTTTTTTGGTAAATTTTTATAAAGTAAGTAAATATGTATCCAAATCCGGATAGAAAAGTTAAACCACACGTTATATAATAAGGTTAATAACATAAATTTACATATACATTCAATTATTGTTACATTGTATTTCGTTTAGTTGTAAAACAAGGTATATATTATTGACATTTCGGTTTCATTGGGTACAGAACCTTTTCATAAAAAAAAATTCTTATATACATAGTAAAAGTAAAGATATTGGAATGACTATATATCTTTAATATGATAACATAGAAAATTGTATTACTATAACGTTCGATTTAACACTTGATGCGATGCAAGGGCCACGAATCAAACATTATTCTGTATATATATGCTTAATTATGATATTGCTTTGATCCAACCTGTTCTTCATCATCATATGTTATTTTATAACAATATATGATGATTCTTATTGTTAATTTTTAAATTTTATCACAATGTGGTTAAAACATATATTTAAATTAGATATCGAATTTTGGCAACAATAGTCACTTGTAAAAGATTCAAAAATTTTTATGTGTATTTTCATATTTATACTAATAAGCTGACAATAACATATTTGAATATGCGAACTATATAAGAACTATTTTATTATTTAAAGTTTTTTAGTCTGATTAAAAAGTAATACTAATAACCAAATATATTTATGTTCTTTGCCGCATGATCTAGTCTCAGAATATATAAATATGCAATATATACTCGTATATAATTTAATTCGGAAAAAAATGTTGAAATTTTATGAAATGTTTTTGAAAAATACAAAGAGTTATTAAAATGACTTATGTATTAGAATATAAATTAATTAAAAATTTAAAGTCCATTGTATTTTGCATAAATGTATTCGAAAGAAGTTCACATCTTATTATAGTTATTAAATAACTGTTGTATATGCAATACATATAAATATAAATATATTTACAATTAAATGTTATACGATTGTAAGCTGTTACAATCCTAATTTTCCTACTATAAATTTATTTTTGATACATAGAATTATTGCATTTTCTATTGTTTATTTTAAATTAATTTATTTATATTCTATATATTTATTTAAAAAAAAATGTAATGCATCAACTATGAATATATATGTGTATATTTACATGTATATGTACATATTGTATATTATATAATCATGAAAATACATAATATATTTATATATTTTTGAAAATGTGATAAACAAGAATTTCCAAACATATATTTGCATTAACCTCTGTTTGTTGCATATATAAAATATATGTTTTTGTATATAACTATACAATATATAGTTAGTTAATAACAAGTTCTTGTAATAATAAAATGTAAAGAAGTTCCCACGTTATGCAATTTCAATAATCATATATACATGTACGTAAATATATTCAACTGTTTTTAATTTCATCTTTTATTTATTATTTGTTAAAAAAAAAAATAAAAGAAGCTCCACTCAATACATAAAAATATGCAAAAATAAAAACATATATTTACAATCAAATCAAGTAGTAATTCTTAAATATAAAATTGTTCATCTTCAATACGTAGAAATATACTGTTCATACTCGCATTGTCGTATATGGTGGTGTGTTGGTATAAATAATAGAGATAATTTAGTATATATTTTTATTGAAAAACTAACATAAATTTAATATATATGAACATGAACAATATATAATAAAATAACACTTTTATGGTGGCGGCAAAATAATATGTTGATTTGTTATGTTTATTTTTTTATATATATTTGTTAAATGATTTAATCGACTTTTGACAATAACAAAAAATACAATGTTAACATACGCCAAGATTTTTTTTTAAATACTCCTATAGAAAAACATAAATTTCACTTTATTCACATAATATAGATCAATTTCTCTATATTTTTATATTCATATATTTTTTTGTAATTTTTTCTGGCAACATTAAATTTTTTTTGTTTCAACTAAATATTACATATAAAAACAATATACAACAATATACAATAAAAAAAAAGTGTCAAATTTAACTTTCATTACAAATTTAAAAGTGTGTACACGTAATTTTATATATTATATATTTAAATTATAATTATATTTTTAATTGTGATATGTTGAAATATATATAAATAATTGTTTTCAAAACATGTTATTTTTCTAATCCTGTTTTTGTATAATATTTAAAGAGTAAAAATAATTAACAACGATATTAGTATATATCTATAGCATACATCGCACCTATATATGTAATTATTAATTAAACTTTATATATAATTAATGTAAGATATTATTTTGTAATTTTTTAAGTGTAACATTAAAAAAAAGAAAAAAATTAAATGAGCAAATAATAATTATGGAATAATTCCTTAAATTTTTTAACATTATTTAGCATTTTTTTAATTTTTTATACATAGGTAGGTTTTACCTTCAATTCAATTATACACACCAAAAAACAAAGTAAATCAAAAACTATATTGGATTTACTATTTTTTTACATTATTTGTTTATAAATCTATCTAATTATATTCAGTAAACATTCCAATAAATCTATTATTTATATAAAGACACGGAAATGACTATAAATTTCCAGTGCTGTTAAATTAAAATATTAATTTAACAAAATAATTGTAATCGTACTGACACTGCGATGCTAATAAAGTTTATTTATAAACAACTTGAATCAAATTTACAATCTAAGTGTTAACTAAAAATTACTCTATTGTTTTTCTATAAAATACTATTGTAATAATTTATATTTCTTTAATTTTTATACTCGCGTTGTATGTTTAATTAGACATTAGATCTGTTTTTTAAAATATTATTATTGTTCATCATAAATTTAAATAGATATTGTTTAGTGTTTGTTATGGATACATTTTAAATTGAACCTATATGTACAGATCATGATCAAGTTAAAGTTCATTAAAAACTTTTAACAAGTCGTCACGCAAAATTTACAATAAAAATATT
Source organism: Bibio marci (assembly GCA_910594885.2). NCBI lineage: Eukaryota > Metazoa > Arthropoda > Insecta > Diptera > Bibionidae > Bibio > Bibio marci. The sequence goes on along the minus strand of OU343114.1, from coordinate 22,104,999 downwards.
TTTTATATTATATTATATTTTTCGGTATTTATTTTAATACTTCAATTCATACAAATCTTATATTTATATTTATTTATTTTATAATAAATTAATCAAACTCTTTTAAATTGCAATATTTATAAATCAATATAGACAAATAGATTTGTAACAAAAATTACTATGACAATGAAACTCTTATTAGTCGTTTTGTCTAATGATACATATTCATTATATTGTATTTAGAATGACATGAACTAATTAAAATTTTGCTGTAATATTATCGCAATACTAATTCCATATTTAATTACATTGTATGCATAAACATTCAAGCATGCAATTGCAACCCTCCTAATATGGAAAATGAAATAAAAAAGACATTCCAAAAGTAAAAGTGAATTATTCAATCAGTGTTCATAAATGTATATACATAATAATTATTATGCAAATGAATTATTTAATATGAATGACCAAACACAATTTAAATTATGGAATCTGTATAAAAAAAAAATTAATTAGATTCTGAATTTATAAATATATACGCACATTTTTTTTCTATACGCAATATTGTGTAAATTATTCTCCATTTATTATCATGTATAGAATATTTAATTAATTAATCATATGCATGTGTATAAATAATTCAACCAATTTTAACCCATCTAATCGTGCATAGAGTTTGTGTTCCAAATTTTATACATATTTTATGTATAAAATTTGTATCAAACGAAAAAAGTAAAAACAACATAGAGTAAAATTTTCTATAATTTATAAAATATATTATTATAGTATAGTATTATCTCATTATACTATGATGATGTGGGCAAGTTACATACAATATATACAAATGACGCTATTATCCCGTATTTAATATCATTTAAAATTGTATTGCTATATATATTCGATATAAATTCTAATGATAAATAAATAAATATAAATCCTGATTATATATACAATACAATTATTATTTCATGCATAATAAATAAATTAATATCATATATAAAATTTAAATTGAGAAAAAAGCTAAATAATTAATGACTTCCAATAATTAATTTTCATATTTATAATGAAATATATCTCATGGATATACATCATAGTGCGCGATGCAGCATTAGCAACATATAAAATTATTAATATACAATGTATATAACCAGGTAACAACATAAACACATACAATTTATGTATTGATTATTTCTGACATTAAACATTTACAATGTATAAATATTTTTTTGTAATTTTGAAAGCAATAAGCGCTATTTATACAATTAATTTCAATTAAATTTTCTGCTTTACCCAAATTTTCATTTGCATTGTTACCATTATTATATGCATAATGTGCATATTATTTGATAACTATTTGAATATATATGAGATATAATTTGCAAATTGTTGTCAATTTGCCAATAAAATTATTTATGATTGTTTATTATTTCGTGTTTTAATTTCGAAATATTAATAATAATTCTAATAATATCAATAATTTTATGAAAACTACTAATAAAATTTATCTATGTAGAATATGGATGGATATATTGTAGTAAATAATGTTTCAAATTGAATGATATTTGAATTATCAATTGAATTTTATTTTTTTAAATATATATTTTTGTAAACTTATAAAATAATAAAAATCCTTCATACGAAGATAATCAGAAAATTTTTGAAACCACAAAAAAACCAATAACAATAAATAAATAAGTAGTTAGAAACCGCATAAAGAACAAAAAACTTAATTTTTTACACAATTAAAATAACAAATAAAAATTAATCAAATTGTAAAAACGAATTTATACCTAACTTTAATATAATGTATATTCGATTTCCTATACAAGAAAAAACTTATTTAATTAATTGCCTACAACAAATCAAATTTTTTGCGGTATAATTTCCTTGAAACAATAAATATTTGAATATTTTTTATAAATCATTCAATAATAACTTTAATAGAATACGAGTTATAAATAAAAAAAAATAGTAAATTTATGTTAGGTGAATTACACTATTAAATTATGTTGACTTAATTAAATTGACAGTTTATTTATATTATTATTAATACATGTTGAATGTGAGTTATTTTTATTAGCATTTGTACGAGTATGTTGTGCGGTTACATTTGTGTATACATATATTAAAAAAAATGACATAAAATATATGGATGGATAGTGAAATTTGTACCGTAGTTTTTGGCCCTTGATATTATTATAAATTTTGTATATTTTGTTGCTTATATTTAAATGCTATCAGAAACATAGAAATAGATTAGTTTATTTTATTAAGAATGTAGTAAGAATTAATTTAATGTAAAATCGACCAATATCTATGAGTAAATCAATTAATAATTTAATAATTTTTTTGGTAAATTAAAATATATTTAAAAAATACGCTATATATTTTATAGTATTCATAAAAGTCTGTAGTAGAAAAATTATATCAATTTCTAATATTTCATAGTAGATATTTTTATATTTCATAGATTAAGATTTATTATAAAATGAAAAACGAACAAAAAATGATACAATATAATTATTTCATTTCATACAAAATTTCACTGACATCAAACGGAAAATCAGTAATATCTTTTGAAACATTGAAGCTATTTTAAAAATCTCTTCTATGAATGATTGAACATATATCCAAATTTTCAATTTCTTGTACAAAAATTAAATTCAGATAAAAAAAAGTATGACCCATCCTAATTGAAAAAGTTGATAATTCATAAGAGTCTATATTTCGGAAAATTGAATTAGTGAACATTCAATTATTTTTTCATAATGTTGTCTACTTTCATCTCGATATAGTGATAATGTAATCTAAAGAGAATTTTTTCGTCACTGCTTTTTTTATGCGTCACAAATTTCCATGAATATTATTAAAATTTATATTTTTTTTTCATCCATTGTAACGTTTGAGTTCAGTCTCACGCACATAGAATAAAAATAAAGTAAAACTTATCCAATTCAATATAAAATTACAAAAGTATTGAATTACCTTTTTTTTTTTGTAAATATAAACTAAACTGAATCTTATTTTTTGTTGAATTATACTAAAAATATATAAAAAGTCTTATTATATTTTTTTCAAATTTTTTTTTTCATTGAGATGCTATTGATTTCATATTTAAAAATAATATTATGTAAAAGTTTATATAATAATAGTTATTATTATTATTATTATTATTATTATGATATTTCACATTATAATAATAAATTAATAAATTCTCAACAATAAGGAAATAATCGTAAAATATGTTATAATATTAAAATACAATCACATAATATTATATATAAAAATATAAAAAACAAATTATTGATATTCATTGTGTTTTTGTTATCACAATCGCATAACATTTATTTTTCTTTAAAAATGTTATTTCTTTATTCATATTTGTTATAAATTATATTTTATTTTCATTCTTTCCAGAAAAGAAATTTTATAACACTTTCAATCTTATATCTTTATCTATGTATATAATGACATACAAACAATAACATAATAACTAATAATAATAATAATATGTACATATAAAAAGTAATATTAATGTTATTATTATGGACAGTAATAAAAAAATAAAAGAAGGTTATTACAAAGGAATTGCAATTTTTTTTTAACTATTAAAAAATATTAATTATTTCAAAAGAAATGGTCAAATACATTACATACATCTGAAATGATTTAAACGGCGCCAATGACTTCTATCATACCGTACCTTTATGTTACATAACGTCAGTATACTTTTGTAAATTGCAAATTTGATTATATAAAGCGAAAAATTTGAATAGAAGGTTAAAAAACCTTTAATTATTTGTAATAAAAATATAATAAAATATGCTTTTGTGGTGATTTTCCGGAATATTTATTATGGGATCACATTTTTTTTCAGAAGCCGGTTAATTTTATTTATAATACCATATTGTGCCTTCAAAAGAATATAAATAATCAGTTTGATAAAATTCTAATTAATTCCCAGCAGTCGCGGGCTCTTTATTTTCGATGTAAATTTTAAATTACACATAAAATTCGATATAACAATAGAGATGTATTTATAATTTTCAGTTTGAATTAATTTTAAATATTATTATAATAATGCATATAAGATTAAAAAGTTATTTTTTACAAAAAAAATATATTTTTAAAATACATTTTAATAAAATTTATATATAATCAAATACTTCCGTTGACCTTTGTGAAAAAAATATAATAAAAATTAGAAACGAATGAGAGTTTTGGTATACAAATAAAATTTCATATATTCGATATGGACCATTGTATTTTTGTTGATAAAATGTATTCTTGTTTAACTAATATTAAGTTGCATGTATAAATCTCGTTATTGTATACAATAAAATTATTAAGAAAAAAAACGTAATTATTCACAAATCTAATTAAAGACAAAAGACATTTTGTTTTTATATTTATATAACCATTAAAAATTATTTTCAATGTAATTAGGTGTAGCATATTATTAATTGTTAATATAATACATATACTTTATGTATTATTTTATAATATATATATATATATAGAAAATCATTTTCTATTCCTTGAACTAATTATTATTAATATAATATAGAGTTTTCAATAAAATTATTTTTAATTAATATCGATTAAAATATATTGTGTTTTGTGTTTATGTATTATGTTGACAGAGAATATATATAATCTGATGTTAAGATAAGTTTATTATTTTAATATATAATTCATAGGCGAGTATATATACCTATTTCAAAAAATTAACGAACCATAAACTAATAAATAAATAATTGTTTGTCTATATTTGCATTTATATCAATTAAGATAATCATTTGCATTTTTAAGATTCGCAAAATTTTTCTTAAGAACCATTTAATTATTTTAAAATAAACATCAATACAGTAATTTTATTATTTTTATTGTATACACCTATACAGTATAGAAGGTGTATACAGCAAAGTTTTTGATACTCGCCGTATACCTGATTCACATAATATTATATAGTTTATAAAATATATATAAACAAAATACAACCTCATTGATAAATATTTCTTTTCATATATAACTTGAATTAATCTATTGACCATATTTTCTGGTGGGTTTTGTATTATAAAATATCATTTATTATTTTATGATTTGTAATAATTGTATACAGCATAATAAAATGGTAGGAAAAAAACGACAAGGACGTTGATTTTTTTTTCTTTACTCTGTGTTGTTCTAATGTGTATAACTAAATAAATAACTAAACAGATTCATTTAAACAAAATCCGTGTTTTTCTGGTAGTAATATTAGCAAAAAGAACCATATCGTAATTATTAGTTGATATCTATCTATTTATATCGCGCAAACGGTTTTTTATATTATTACAATATATTAATAAATTACAATTATTAATTTAATTTGTTTATAACTATATTAAAAAGATAAAAAAAAACAAATACATATATTTTGTTTACAACCGGATATATTAATTTAGTTTAATTAAATTAATTGTTTATATAATACGGTATAAGATTTTATTATACAATACAAAATAACATTGTATAATGTAATTTAAAATCTGATTAATAATATGTAAAAACAGGAACAGATATATATGCATTCAATATATGAATATAAAAATTAATTAAAACATGATTTAAATAGAAATTTTTTATACATGTATAAATTTGAAAGTAAATCTAAACATCCAACACAAAATATATATAAATTTTATATTACATAATAACTTTGATATAAATACGATATCATTTCTTCAAGTTTTGAATTTTAATAATATATGTATTTTTAATATATAGAACCAACATTTCTGTGGTATCATATGATAAATTATAAATAAAAGCAGTATAGATAACATTTCATATATAAATACTAATAATACTATATAAGACTGCTGATGAATACTGTTGCTCACATATAAAATTTCACAAAATACTGTATTTTATTTATTTTTAATATGTATTGTAACTTATTTTCTGCATGAAACAATAAAGAAGATAAACCACTATATATATACGTAGAAAAACTTTTCTTCAATCATAAATTATTCAGAAAAACTTAAAAAAGTGAAAAAAGCATTTGGAAAAAAAAAACAAATAAATACAAATAAATTATAAGGGCCACAAAGTTGAACTTGGGGTATTAAAATGAAGAGTTTTCGTCAGATATAAGTTAAACTTTATTAAATATTATATATTATACGAGTATTTGAATATAATTTTGTGTTATATTATATAATGGTGTTAAGCATATTTTATTATTTTTATGTTGACAGGTGACAAATATGTATGTCAATCCGATATTTATGATTCAAGAATGAACTAAATGTGATAAAGAAATATTTAAATTGCATATTGCATTGAAACTAAAATTATATTAAATCTAATACATTTTTTTTCTTAAATTTCCTCTATGCAATTATATTTTAATAAGTCAATAAATGTTATATAATATTTTGTAGTTATGTTTATATGCACAACATTATATTTTATTTTATATATATACAGAGTTGATCAAAATAACTGTCGTATTTTTATCATAACAAATTAGAAAGGTATCAACATAAGTTTATTAATAACTATGATTCAAATATTTTTTTTTTTTATATATTATTAATATTATTCAATGATTATACATCCTTAATTTTGTAGGTGCGATATGTCTTCGCAATACTGATTTTGTATTAAAAACCTGCACAGAATTAACACGGTATTTTGAAAGACTGACTGTCAGCTCCTCAACATGGTTAATTTTCGATAAAAAATTGAGGTAATTTTTTTCGACAGTGGAAATAGTACCCAATATTCTACGGACGCTTGAGGATCATTTCGTCTTATTAGATATAACATATTAATGCAATGTGAATTGCGACCGATTGTGAATACAGGTTATGGTTAGTGAATAACCAATAAGTAAAGCAGCGAGCGAACTGGTGGCTGTGAATAATGATGACCAAGAGGTACAATGTCCGAAGGTAGTATCCACTTTATTCTTAGTTTAAGATTCAATATGATTACACAGCGTCATGACATATGTCATTTCTATTTAGAAGATAATAAAATATAATTTATATAATAAATTTATAAAATAAGCTGGGGCATGGCATAACAAAGAATTCGATTTTTATGTGCATAATGCTTTATATTTAATGCATAAGAAATATACATATATTTAGAATATAGAAATATTATAACATGAAAAAAAAGTGTTTAGATAATGACGTAATCGGATATCTCTTGATTGGAATATGATTTAATTTTCTCGGGAATATAAATGGTAACACACGACAATTACATACATAAAATCACCTTGATAATGTTTGTGAATATATTTGTACTATATAATTACAGGTATAATTATTTCAAAATAATATACACATATTGATTGGGTTACATAATTTATTGAAAATCCGGCTTTTTGTCGTACACCCACAATGGTTTAATATATTATTGCAACAAAGGAATTTTTACGAAACGTGTCCACAATTTATTCAGTATTTTAAATATATGTGTTTGTTTTTTAAATTAAAAATTTTTCAAAATTTTCGCAAATTTAGTAATTTGTATTTATTATATATATATATATATATATATTGTATAGTATAGTAACGACTTACATATATGACGGTACGTATACTTGCACGTACAGCCTTGAAATAAAATCTTCAAATTTAATATATCATCGAAAAAAATCTATCTAAATATAATTAATATTTTCAATTTATGGGCAAGGTTAATTTGAAAGTCATATAAGCATATATATTAAAATACGTTAATACGAATTAAATAAAAACACTTCGTGATATTAATTTACCCCATTATCCATATATACCAACACGTAAATATATATATATATAATATGTATACATAAATTGAATAATGAATCATATCTAATTTCTGATTATATGAAATTTTAAAAAAATTAAAAATTTATAATAAAAATTTGATTTGCTTCAGGTGATCAATACAAAAAATTTGTTTTTAATATATATTTGATGATAAAATATTCATGTTATAAGTTGTTTCTTTTTTTTTTTTTAGTTACGCATGATCTTTAATTCATATATGAATGACTATATGGAAAAGAATATATATATATATATTTGTATTTTTTATTTTAATTATTTTAAATATATAATATATATATTAATAACTTATTAGATTATAGTTAGATATATTATTATTATTATTATTATTATTATTATTATTATTTAAAAGTAATATATGAACGACGAAATAATATATTTCACAATATATAATTAAAGTTAAGGAAAATACAATATATATCGTATACATATAAATGATATTTTGAAACACTTGTATATATATATAATGTATATTCTTTATTTAAATATATATAATTTAGCACGATTTATGATGAAAACATATATTAAAGGTACACAGTTAGTATATATATATATATACTTACTATAAATATATATAAATAAAGACATTATAAATTATTCTGGACAAAAAAGAAACGTATAAAATACATAGTAATTTTTAATAATATTATTTTAAATAAAATTAAATAAATCAATTAATTATATATAAAATTTTTTTTTTTTTGTACTGTTCATATTTGCAATAAATTTCACATATCAAAACATATCCAAACAACTATTTATTATTCCAAAGAATTACAATTAGTAATTATATCTCAATTTTATTGTATACATAGCTATATTATGTGTTTTGTATATATTCTCTAGCTATTACATATATATATATAATATATATAAATAAATGTACATATTTTATAAATATATTTACATTAAATTGAAAGAAAAGTCGCGTAAGTGAAACTCTTTAAAAATTTTTCTTACTGGTTTTTTTTTCACTTTTATTTTCATTTGAAAAATACACGTATCAATAATGATCGCAATTAATGTGACAATATACAATATAGTTACTTTCATTATTATAATATATATATGAATAATATAAGAAATTAAGAGAAATTATTTTAATTTATTATACTCGTCGTCGTATTATATTGTTTATAATATTATAATCTAACTAAAAACTAATAACAAATAATTTTCCTTTTAGATTTAATTAATTAACAATAAAAAAAAAAATGTTATAAATAGATCTTACCGTTTTAATTAACTGCATAATTAAAATATTTTTTTATTCACTTTTTCCTTATAAAAATATTAAATTAATTAATATTTAAAAGTGAATTATAATCCAAATTAAGTATATATATATTATACTATATATTCGTATATTAATATGATGATATCGTCTATATATGAATTTGAATGATGAAATATGCACTATATATTTGTTTTAAAATTAACTTATAATATACTAAAATTCATATATAAATATAAAAATACACATAAAATATAATAATAATATCACTTTGTTTTTGTTTGTCTATATATATTCTCATTCAAAAGATAACAATAATAAATTAAAAACAATTCAAAATAATATTAATATAATTTTTTGGAGTTAATTTTTAACACTATTATTTTTTTTTATCTATATATTTTAATACCACAAAAATATAAATTAAAATAAAAATATTTAAATAATAAATATATTACTATAAACTAAACAAATACACGTTCTTTTGCAAAATGACTTGCATGACCTATGTGCAGTAGATTTTATAACATTTTTAAAAAGTTGTTATAAAGAAAGATCTCCATATCTACCTCGCTTATATACTTATATATTTTGTGTATACAAATTCCAAGTAACTCATTTTTATATTATATATACCATGGATAAAATTTATAATAATATATATATTTTTATATAGTTATATATATATATTTATATACTCGTTTATATAAGAGTGGGAAATCTGTCGATGAACAACAATATATTTTAATATTGTATATAAAGAAATATATGTTAATATTGGTTATTATGGTTTTGTTGCATTTATTTTCTATATAGAAGTGTATATATTGATTTAGAGGTGAATAATGTTTAGTTTTTACAAACACACACACACACACACACAGACGTATAAATACAATATATCACTACAATTACAATTGTAATTTTTATTGTATAGATACAATAAAATTAATTATATTATTACATTATAAAAATTACTTTATTTATAACATGTAGCTAAAACAAAAATAAAAAATCAACACACAATAACAATAATATAAATTCCAATAATTTGTAAATTATATACAGTAAGGAATATTTAATAAGAGAAAAATGTTCAGGTAATATTATTGTATTAAAAAACACATATTTTACAGTTGACAATGTTAGTTAAACTTAAATTTATATGAAAATTTGCCAAAAAAAATGAAAAAAAAACAAATATGACAAAATAATAAATTTTATAAACATTTCAAAACTGCATTATTGTACATTTAATAACTTTGTCCATGCTAACTAATGTTTGTAATATATTTTTATAATATAAAAAAATTTCCGGGTATGATGAAATTATTTATAGTTGCACTTTTACTAATCGGAAAAATTCTCATGCATTTATTTATTACGAATCCTTTCAATATTTTTATACAAAAATTTAAATAAAAAAAAACAGACATAAAAAAATTTTTAATTTAAGCGAACATCAAAATTTATTCAAAACGAAAATAAATGCAATATCAATTAATTACTTTATTTATTTATTTCTATATTTTATGCGTATATGTGTAATTGCATGTAATATTGAAAATATAATTTTAAATTCATTTCACGTTTATAGTTTCTATATAATTTTCTATTAGAAAACATTGTTTTTTTTTTATAAAGATTAAATTATTTTCTATTATAATATTCAACAATACTTTAATAAATATGTCTCTTGTTATCATTACGACATTATCAACTTATAATAACATGAAAATTTCTTACAATCATTTTTATGAAATTTATATTCAACAGATTATATATGCTGTCAAAGTCTATAATTGTTCATATAGTAAAACTACTGGAAAAACTAAATTATTCGAATTCGAATAATTAATAGAAGAATACAGTTTTTCTTCATAATTCAGTGTGCTTGTGAAAAATGTCATTATGAAAGTGTTATCATGATCCTTGGGATATCCATCGATGTCCGATAAAACTTTAATTATATATGTTAATACATACTTATCCACATATATTCAAATTGCCCAAATTTTGAAGAAGTAGTGTTGAAAATTGGAATGTGTAGGATAATTTTGAAAACACAATTTCTATTATATTTATTGGTAGAATTTGGGTCGTATGGGAGGACCACCTGGCTGGCAGAAGTTGGGTAATGCCATCCATTACAAAGTTTTATTTCTATTTTCTAGTCGGAATACAAAAACTACGTAATTAAATATACACAGTATATGGGCGTATAGTTTTAAGATGCTAACAAAATATAAGACTATAAATTCGACTTTTTCTATTTCATATATGAAATTTAATACTTATATAAACTTTTTGTGAAGAAAATCGATTTGCAGCTCAATATTCAAAAATAACTCTTTAATAATTATCATTGCTAAATCGGCTAATCGTTAATTGATTATCTATATAATTATATAAACTTTATACACCAAATTCTCCAGAGTTGATTCCAATTGATTAATACCTATTCTGTTCAATACAACACAACACGCTTTGGAAGATATTTGCATTTCTACAACTATATGCTCCATAATTGAGTTACTGTTATGATCGAAAGTAAATGCACATATAATAAACAAAACAATTGCATTACAATGGAAATAACCGTGACGACAGTAGGCAAAGTCAAACAATTTATTTGAATATAATTTACTATAGCCATAGCCTTATAATTATAGTTTTGCCATTACATATATACAATTATGATGACGAAAGCAAAATTACTTGTTTCATGACTCTATATTTATATAAAATTGATTATGGCGGTATTATTATTATAACAATAAAAATTTTGTATATATTTCTAGTACAGTCGCCTAGTTTTAAACGTATGGCATACAAAGAATCACAATTAAAATCTATAACATTTTATAAAATAATATACCATGTACAAATAAATAAAGTTTTTACAAACAATATAAACTTATTATTATGAATAAAAATAAAATAATTCAATAAAAAATGGCTATCAATGAGACTTATAACAATAACAAATATATCTATCTATATATTAAATAAAATTAACTTATATAAATTATTTGTGGTTAACTTAAATATAGATTAGATATTAGATATAGATATATTTATCATTGATATCTGTATTAATAAGATATTTAGGTATATATTATATATTATATGTATACAGTAAAACTACCACTGTAGCTGACCGATAAAAATTGGTATCAATCGTGATATTAATTAATTCTACTACTATTAACTTTTTTGATCTGCTATAATGTTGTCCATAAATTGTTTAGAAGGTTGTATGTAGTAGATAATATTTAGATTTATTAATAAACCTATATACATAGATAAGTATAACATAGTTGTTTTGTTTTCGTTCGGCGTAACCGAATTTTGAAAAATTACCAAAGTATAATTATATACTCGAAAGCGAATCGGTGTAACACCATAATAACAAATTTTATAATTTTAGTGTGTATGTGCTTCAAGTGTGGTCCGATTACAGTGAGATCCATCTTGAAAATTTTACTGTATATATTTATAATACATATTGAGAATAATGTCAGAAATATCATAAATCATCGCAAACAAAAGGTGCTGCGCTTCATATATTGTGCATAATGATTTTGATCTAATTTCATTTGGCATACGATTTTATTGTACTTGTTTATTATATATATATTTTACTCTTATATTGTATAAGAAATGAATATTGGTATATAATACTATCGTATATAAAAAGTTAAATAATAATAAAATATATTAACATATAAGAACATCTTTACCTTTATTGTTTAATTTATATTATAATAAATTTTTATGTAATACAATATAACTACAATCAAATTTAAATAATAGATATATTATATTTAAAAAAAAAAAAAACATTCTCAAGATACAATTTTATTTATTTTATTTTGTGTGTTACTTTAAATTTACAAATTTAAATTATTTGCATATTTTAATAAATATATTATATATTGTTTTAAAAAGTCTTGTTAAAATTTATGAAATCAATTTCTTTCTTTATATATAACTATACTATATTTATTTAATATAATTATTGTATTATATATTACTGTAATTATATATTAAACAAAGGATAAATTGTGTATTGACATGCACGTGGTCTGATCTAAATTATTATATTAATTATTTAACTAATATATAAAAGTACATGTTGTAAATAGAAAAATACAATAAATATTGTTTTAATTCCTCCCGCATTATATAACATTTATTTTACAATAATATAGTGTCATAATACATATTATTAAATTGAATATAATTGAGAGTAATATTCAAATTAATATATGAATGTATTAGCATTTCATTATATAATAACTAATATAGGTAAAATATTATGATAATGTTAAATTATAAATTTATTAAAACTAATATTATATAAAAAATGAAATTGTAATTAATTCATGTGCCTAAAATTAAAATATTTGTATTAGTATTATAAAATTTTCAAAACAATTTCAATATTTTGAATTATATACATAATTGTCTTTTTAATATATTAAAACTATTATTCCATATTGTTATTGTATGTATATATACTAGTAAAACTTTGTAGGCAGTCAGCAATATATAAATGTAATTGAAATAATTTCTTATACATAATATTTAAATTTATAACAATGGTTCAAAATTAGTATATTTATATTAATAATAATTAATATTATATTAATATATATTACATTAATTTCCTGTAATATATCAATACTCATATACTGTAATTGCAAAGCACCAGGAAACCTTATTATTTGGGGGGTTAACATCTATATAGCACTTATAATATTATTCAAATACTCTTTCACAATATACTATATTTTCATTAAAATTTCAAACAAAATTTAATAACAGAATTGTTTTCACTGTCAGTCTATGTTAGCAACGATTTTGCTATTCTTCTACATCATATGGATATCTTTTGAAAATAAATATGGTCACATTTTTTGACGGATATCACATAATATGTGACACATAAATATATATTACCTAAATATCGGTGCGGTAAATTACCAGCGACATTGCCTATATCGAAGATTTTGTTTGAATATTACCGAAATGTACGTTTGTACAATTTTGAAGTATATCCGCATATAAATTTTCATCATATTTTCATGTCCAAATTTGTTATGACACCTATGATTAATATAATTTTTATTATAAAATATATATAGGTAAATTACATTTGTGTGTACTTATTTCTATACTGAATTATTATATTATACATTATTATAAATAATATATAAATATAATAATATATAGAAGTATTTATTCTATTCTAAATTATCATATGGTAGCAGTCGTCTAGTAAATATTATTATAATTACAATCTTATGAATAAATTTATTAACTTAAATAAATGAACAAGGTTATTAATGAAAGTATATAAGACAAAATAAAAATTATGGTTAATATTGTTGTCGTAACTTAACTAAAAATTGTATATTAACATGTATAAGTAGTTTAATTTACATTAAAATTATAGTGTATATATAATTTATAACTTAAATATATATTAATAAATTATATTTTAAAGTAACAATAATAATAGCTGAATAAATAGTATATCGTAATTATACCAAAGAATTGGTTCATATATGTATCGATAGAATATATACATTATATACTTGTAGGTATACCTTATATATATGAGCACACGCATTATGTATCTGTAATATAAGACTTAGATTCTATCTATATATAGAAAACATTTAGCATATTTAAATATTGGCGAATGCTAAATGATTTATAAAATTTTCCACTTTCAGTTATGAAGATTTTGCATTAGTGTAGGTAAAACACTTTTCTATATAATGTAAGTTAAAGTTTAATTATAATTTTTCAATTAAAAAAATAATACATATTTATAGATATGAACTTTAAAAATTATTCATATACATGACTTCGTATAAATAAAAAAAACTTCAAATTAAATAATATATATTTTATGAAAAACATATTTATGAGTAATTTTTGTATTTGAATGATCGTATAGGAATGTGAGAAATTTGAACTACTTATATTTTTAAATATAATTATAGTGTAATATAAGAGATAAATGTTACGTAAATCAAAACGATTATAATAATTTTAAGAAAAATAAAATTATATAAATAGCCTAGCCTACACTTAAAGTATAATATAATTGAAGAATGTGAATAATGCAATTTAATTTTTAAATATACAATTAATAAAGAAACAGGGCCGGAAACAGGAATATAATATATAAAAAGGTTAAATGCTAAATAACTTTCAAAACTTCAAACAAATATTTTCTGCTAAAATTGAAGTCGATATCGTTTTGATAATCTCTGCTATAATATTTGTTTTTTATTGTGTTCGATTATAGATATTGTGATATTAAAATAATTATTGTTTTTAAATTGTGTGGTCTCATTTTACAATAGTCAGGTAGCACCGCACGTATCACCCAGAAACTATAGAACCCAAGTCTGTTAATAAACAAATATTATGTTATATTATATAACGATGTGATAATTACTCTATTATATAGGTAATAAAAATATCCATAATAATTTCTATAATGTTGTGATTTTTTTTTTATTACCCGGGATAATAAATTATAAGAAAAAATTAAAATAATTTATTATTTAAACAAATTTCAAATTAGTTTACTTTTTTAGTATTGGATATATATAGTTTCATATTTCATAAAATGTATTAAAAGCATGTTTTTACCTTTTCATGTATATAATATCTATAAATATACCATACAATAAATTAATATATGGAATTATAAAAACATCTAAATAAAAGTATTATAAAACAAATACGTATTATACACACTGAATTACTGACATTGAATATGAAAAAAATGTAATGTCATCGAAAAAAAAAACACATAAAAAATTATGGGAAATTATACAATTAATTTATCACTAAAAGAAAAGGTATATATATCACATTTATAATGTCAGACACACATTTCATATGTATCTCTCTCCACAATAAATATATAATATTTAATAAATATATAAAATATAAATATTAAAAATACACATATATAGGGTAAGTTGGGGCAAAACAATACCACAAAATTCTTATAGTTATACTATTATGGTATTTTCATCCGTACAAACATCTTAAATTATTGGCGATTTTATTCAAGATGAAATCATTGAAATACATATTGAAAATTGCAACGCTATGATGGAATAAAATATTTTCAAAATGTAGCTCAATATAGTAAACATTAACTAATAAACATAGCATAAAAAGTATAATTTTGAAAACATTTTGTCACTGTATCGTAAAAGCGCCTATGCCTTACCCTATTTGTAATTTAAGTTTCAAATCTACAAGTTTTATAATAATTATATTATAAATATATTGTATATTTATTTCAATGTCTTCATAATTTACATATTATAGTTAGTTTTATATTGTATAATATACCTGTATCAGATGCATATCTATCTATCTATTTCTATATGTTAAAATAATAATAATGATATATGTTTGCGGTTATTATTTTAGAGAAAATTATCTTTAACTAAAAATAAACACAATAACATCAAATATGTGAGGGAATTCAATATTTGTATTTAAGGTCTGTCACTGTATTAAATATATTATTTATATATATAACTTCTAAAATTAATAAGAATTATTATAAAATTAAGTCTATGTATATAATACAAGTGTATCAAATACAAATCTCTAGCATTAATCTGTAAAATATATTTATGTTCATGGAGAACTTGCGTGTTGCTTACTTAAAATATTAATATTAGGTTGTCAACTATCTCCCTTCCGCCTTTTTGCTCTTTATTCAATGCTTTATAAAAAGTGTTACAGTAATCGGATTTAGTTCAAATATGCGCCGTTTTGTTCGATAATCTGTTTCCATCTAGACTGCAACTTCATAATACCTCCCTCGTAGAAGCCCCCCTCCTTATTTGCGAAGAACTCGGACAGCCACTTTTCACAAGCCTCTTTTGAGATCAACTTTACACCACCAAGGGCGTTCGCCATGGACAGGAACAGGTGGTAATCACTTGGCGCTATGTCCGGGCTATATGGTGGATGCGATAAAACCTCCCATCCGAGCTCCCGTAGCTTCTGACGAGTCATCAACGAAGTGTGTGGTCTGGCGTTGTCCTGGTGGAACACTACACCCTTCCTTTTGGCCAATTCTGGACGCTTCTGGTCGATCGCCTGCTTCAAGCGGTCCAGTTGTTCGCAGTAGATGGTAGAATTAAGCGTCTGGCCATATGGGAGCAGCTCATAGTGGATGATTCCCTTCCAATCCCACCAAACACACAGCAAAACCTTCCTGGCCGTCAATCCCGGCTTGGCCACTGTTTGGGACGATTCACCGGCCTGCGACCACGACCGTTTTCGCTTGATATTGTCGTATGTGATCCATTTTTCGTCGCCAGTCACCATCCGCTTCAAGAATGGGTCGAGTTCGTTCCGTTTCAGCAGCATTTCGCAAATGGAAATTCGGTCCATTAGATTTTTCACTGTTAATTCATGTGGCACCCAAACATCAAGCTTTTTTTTGTATCCAGCCTTCTGCAGATGGTTTAAAATGGTTTGGTGACTAACTCCCATCTCCTGGGCGATGTCACGAGATGCCACATGCCGGTCTAACTCGATGTATTCCATGATTTGATCGGTATTTGTCGTCACAGGTCTTCCGCCGGCTGGCTTATCCATGGTGTCGTTTTCACCGGCTCTGAATCGTCGAAACCATTCCTCCGCGGTTCGAAGTGATAGAGTACCATCCCCCAAAACACCATTAATCTCACGGAACGTTTCTCTAGCGGATTTGCCTTTAACGAAGGAAAGCTTTAAAATAGCGCGAATTTCGGCGTTAGTGAACTCCATGTTTACACGTCTATAACTGTTGAACGCAATATCCAAACTAATCATACATAGTCGTTTTGTTTGTTATGTCAAGAGCTTTCAAATTATGTACAGTGTTGCCAGATACGAGCTCTGTAGCGCTTTGTACATAGCCGCGAAATTAAAAAGACAAAAAGGCGGAAGGGAGATATTTGACAACCTTATATATAATAATAATTGGTTTTTCAATCTTCAGTCTTTAATTCGATAGAATTTTTGTTATTTTCATGGTCTAATGAATCCGATCATTAAATGTTTAATTTATTTGAGAAATATTTATAATTTGTTAAATACAACATATTATCATCCTCAATTAAAAACAAAATATAATGAATAATTTCTAGATATCTGAAATCAGTTTAGCATTTATTTATATACAATACAATTACACAAAATTCATTTATTCATTTAGATATATTTCAGCAGATAAATTGATATTGTAACATAAATTATATTTTAATATAATATAAAAAACACTTTAATAATATGATTAGCAAATTTAATATATTATTTATTTACTTAATATTTTTGATTTTCCATTCCATCCATTTTTGTATAATTCGAACTGCGAACTAAATTTACTGGAAAAATCTTCAATCTAATAATAAACCTTTTACCATAATTTCTAGACATTGAAATTTCTATAATTTATTTTTGCTATTATTTGTAGACCAAGGCTTTTTTCTGTAGACATTTAATATTTAAATTTTTACTGAAAAACAACATCTGTATTATAGAAAAAATAGAATTTCCTCAACTTTTATTTAATTTATATTTTGTATTTTAATATTATAAATTTTATAAAACCTATAAAATTAAAATCCAAATACCAATCGAATCGCAATATTAACAATATGATAATATTCATTTAGTCTGGATTTAAAATATTATATTTTATAACCGGATCCAGACCACCAAATAACAGTCAATATAATTTTCTCTTTTTGTGTACCTTTCAATTTAGAAAAATACTTTAGAAAATATGTTTGAATTTAGAAATAAATGATCAACAATTATTTTCCTTATATACTATTTTAATCATAATTTATGCATAGAATTCATTTATAATATAATTAGATGGCGAATATAGTAATTGCTTGAGTATAAAGATTCACAACCTTCTATATTTCGGTGTATAATAAATAATAAGACAATAAAAAAAGTATACATAAAAGAGAATAAATTAATTGTATATGTATAAAAATTTTCCAGTTTTCCTTCAACAGTTATTGTTACATACGTATTCTAGTACCCGAAAGTATAAATAGCATTTAAAATCATTTGTGTGTTAAAGAAAATATAAATTCTTGTATACTTCTTAAGACATATCTTATTATATATTATTTATATTCACATACCGCATATATATCATCTTGACCTTATGAATAAATTAACATTATAAATTAAATAATATCAAAATTAAATCTAGTTTCGCGTCAATAAAATAATTATATTTTTAATTCATTTCGCAAAAAATGCCAACGCCATATTATTTTTAATTTAAGTTTATGTATATAGTCACTATAAATATAGATTGAGTCTCATTAATCATATGACCGCACACATTTTTTTTTTTTTTTTTTGGTCTTTGTTTTGTTCAGCTTCATTTCCTTAACATCAACATTATTTATAAATAAAACCCAAAAAAAAAAATAAAAAAAATAAAATTCCATATAGGAAATTGTAATAAAAGGACAATAAAAATTTTGCACAAAAAAATGAAACTTTCTTTTATATATCTAAAAAAAAAAAAAAACGCAGAATCGTTGTACTTTATAAAATTTATACTTTTATTTATATATTACTTAAATATATCACAAATCTTCATTAACATTATTTAAAATTTAATTAACGTAAATAAAAATTTTATATATTATAGTATTATAAACTTTGCTATTTCCATTGAAGACAATAAAACTTTTTTATATATTTTTTTTATTTTTTATTCATCTCAAAAAAATAATATTATGATATGCCTACTCCACGTCAAGTCATCATTAAACACACCAAACAAAAAAATTATACATTACATTAGGTATAAAAATATATATAGGTAAGTATTATAATTGGTCTCTATGTTGTATAAGATGCGGGTATCATCGGCAAATGTGTGCATTGAAATTCAGCTTTTAGTAGACGAATTATATATACTATAAATATAGAATATATATATATTATAAACGTGTCTTTTCTGTGTATATACTAATATTTTTGCTTATACATAGTCACATAGATGAATACAACAGAGTAATTTCTTACAAAAGAATTTCATAACATAATGACCTTGACTGTAAAAAGTTATTTAATTTAATCTACCCAAAAAGCTGTAATGCTATTTTTATTATTACATTATTATACATATTATACGTATACATACACATATATATTAAAATAGATTTACTTTCATTTCAAGTGAATTTGTATATTGGATTATGGTATATACTAGGAGAGAGAGCGTTTATAGTACAAAATGATGAAAAAGATAAAAAGAAAAATGAATTTCTTCTTAAAATGTATATTCAGAAAGTGAAAATTAGACTGTTTTTATGATAACTACAAATGAATCGGTGTCATCAACACCGGCAATTTAACAATTACTATATAATTAAAAGGTAACTCAAAAAACATTTTCCTATTTGTTTTTGTTATATGTATAGCATTTTAACTTTATAATAAATCGTATAAGAGAAACTAACTAAAGCTAAAATCATATAGAAAATTAATAATATAGTTTTTTTCCATCATGTGTGCAAAGATTAATTTTTGAATATACCATATCAAAGATTTACCACATACAGTGGTATAGAAGTATCTCAGTATCCGTGAAACGTTGAGTAATTTTAGTGGTTGTGTCCTATTGTATATCGTTGAGTATCGATGAAAATGAAAATAAATATTCACTAGAAGTATATTCCACTGTTCCAGTATTTTACATTATCAAAAATATTTTATAAACATTCAAAAGCGATTTCAGTATCGGAGTATTGGTAAGACTGTATCTTGCATGTATCCTCATTGATTACACTACAAACGAATTCATAGTTATATTATTTTACTGCAATATTAACATATTCTAACACTAGGTCACATCATCAATTGCATTTAAATTTATAGGCAGAATCTCACATATCATATCTTTTACATATATCAACGAGAAGTTTAAATTCAGACCGATTTTATGTAAAGTTAGTTACTATACTATTCAGTATCCAATAAAAAGAGTGTTAGATTAGAGAAAAATTAACGTGCAGTAAAACATGATTGTAGTAAAATCGATTCATATAATATTACTTTTTAATTTATAAAAAGTCTTTTTAAAATATGCCACGTTCTTAAAATTAAATGACAAATCCTTTTTGTTACCATACTACCGAGTTCATCCACCTCCTCAATTATTCTGTGATAGATTTTGAATGGATCAGCTATTAATCAGTTTCCCAATTGTAACAATTTAGGTTTTGACACTTTAATCTTTAGACTTGTGTCTATCGCAAAAGTTGTACATTATTTTGTATATGTCAACAAGCAAATTTCATGGGCATATGAAATAATGGAATATATGTGGACTAGGATCTTATTAATGTTGTTGCGGAGCGTGTTACCTCTCCAGTTTGTGCAAATACATTGGAAAACAATATTTATTATCTCCGTGAAATATTCAGACCATTGCATTAAAAATTATAGTATTTATGCCATAAAAATTATGGGGAAAAAATAATGAAAAAGTTGTTTGTGAGTTACCCTCTACAAAAATAAAAAATAAAAACGAACTAACAAGAATTTGCGAAAATGAAAAATAAGGAAATGTATATATGGAAACATTTTTATGTTTATTATTTCATGTTTTTTGTATATACACAGCAATCATAGTCGTCGTCGTTGAGGAGAGCGAGAGAATTGTTGTAAAAATAACACACCAGGATCTAGCAAAAAATTTATAATAAATGTGTATATGCATGCACATCCCACGCAGTCAGAAGCAATTCATTTAAAATTGAAATAGGATCATTTTCATGTTTTTATATGAATAATTCATTCATTATTTATGTATTAATACAAAAATATACAAACAAACTATAGTTTTGGAATTTCTTCCAATAAAATATATTTGAATTGCAAAATATGAATATAAATTAAATTAAATTAAATAAATAGATGAAAAATTAAATTATATGATATATATTTTATTATTATTTGAAAATTATGATTTATGATATATTATATAGTGCCACAACAGTCACTGCATGACACCACCGCCAGCATATTTGTAATGTATAACACACACAGCCATACACAAATATATTCATTCACATAAAAAGATATATTTGCTAATAGAATTTGAATTAGAAGCTGTGCGTTTTTTATTATTTCTTTTTTTGCTCATAAAGTTATATAATTATCATAAATTTTCATGGTCGTACAAGAAAAAAAAAGTAAAAATAACTTTAATGAATTGTTTATAAAATTCTCTTACCTATAAAAAATATTAATGAATTTGTTTAATTTTATAAATTTCATTACTCTATAAGTTTTTTGTTCGTATTTATACACACACACACACATTTATACGTATATATAAATGTTTTTAATGAGAATGGAAAATTTTTCTTAATATTTTGTATATATGCAAGCAAACACCTATATGCATAAATTAAGTATTAAAATATGAATTATTAATTAATATTAAGATATAATATTGTGGTCCGGTCGCCGGGGTGTGATTTCGAGTTTCCTGGTATGAACATGAGAATAAGCGTTTTTATTAATTTTCAATCTATATCTATCTCGATACACTATATTCCTATATCTATCCATTAAAATAGCCTATCAGTCTTCCATCCACCATTCCAAAAAGATGATTCAAAATTATTTGCAAATCTGATAATTCAGTTAAACGTAAGTGTATTATTGTTACAAATAAATATAAATCAATTCCAAATTTATCCTATACCTAACAGTTAATCCCATATAATTGTTTAAATTCAAAACAAACAAAGTTTAATACGTCCAATATTAAAGTATGGATTGGATGCATGGAGCATGACACAGAACCAGGAACAATTACTCTTTGAACGAAAGATGCTCCGTAGCAAATTTGATCCTATTAAACAACAGATCTGACCACTTAGAAATAGATAGATATAAGTTGTATACGGTGATCCATATACAGTCACTATTCAGCACCCTATTCAAGTAGAAAATTTTTTATTCAGTCCTTTAAATTTGGCATGTAAAAAACAAAATCAATAGACTAAGATGGCTGGTTCACGAAGATTCACGTATATAAAGGATGAACGTGTTCCAAAAACTATTTTACAGTGTTCCAGAAGGGAAAATAACTATAGTTATTTAAATTTCGCTTAATTACCAGTTGCATTTACAAGAAATAACTTAAATTATGTAAAAAAAAAACTAAAATATTATTTTTGTGTGCCTATGAAAACTAATTTTATAAAGTGAAAATAACGAATTATACTTTTCTTGCATACGAATATATTGATTGGAAAATGTCCAATAAAATTGAATAAATTTAAAATACAATAAAAATTGGTGGTGATGTGTGTCTGTCTAAGTTATAATCACAAAGTCTGTGTGGCAGCCGTTAGGCGTAAAATAGTATAAAAAGTTCCCAAAAACAAAAAATTAGTATCGATGATAAAAATCTTAGCGAAAAAGTTACTTACGTATTTTCTTTCGAAGGCACTCAAATTTTTATAATTGACGTGAAGATGTCGCTATAATAAATTTATTTCTCTTGTGTGGATTGTGGACAAAATTCTTTTCTCTCTGCAACAGTCAATCAAAAACCTCAAAATGTCAAATCAAATTGAGAATTGAAAAAATTTTTGATTTGATAATAAGTTTATGTAAAAAAAATAAAATAATTCAGAAGGTTATAAAATTTGTGAAAAGATTTATATCCGCAAAGCTCAAAAGTTAATGTGTAAATAAAATTTAATAAAATGTGAATTAATATTATTAATATTTATTTAAAAGTGATTTTTGTTATATTTAAAAATAAAATGTACATTAATAAAAATAAGTTATAAAGTGTAATTTTAAAATGAAAAATCAATGGAATTTTCTGATACTAAATTTTTGACATTTCTTAAATGATTTTTTTTTTTATTTTTATTCAACATTTCGCATGCGTAATTTATTTTTATAATTTTTTTTTTTAAATTTAATTATATTTTGTTATTATTTTCGTCTTACTACATTTGTGTTATATATAGTTTTAAGAAAGAAGTTATTTGTCTTATCTTATAATTTGTTTGCATATGTCTTTTATGAAATTTTATGAAAAAAAAAAGATGTGTAAAATTACTACAATCTTTGTACAAAGTACAACAGGTTAAAATTACAACAACAAAAATTTTACTTTCAATTACTATATTTAATAATATTAAATATACATTTTTAACCCTGAATACACAAATACACAACCACCGCGCCTTCAATTTTAATGAACCACTACCACTTCAACAAAAAACTAATTTGCAAATAAATTTGAAAATTCAAACAAAACATTAAAAATAATATAAGTTTTAGTTGTTTATAAATAAAATGGTTAAACTTAAGATATATTAAATATTATTTAATAATAATAACAACAATAACAACAACAGCAAATGTTTTATATTTATACTGTCCATCAGTCTGTTCTCTAGTCTTAATAATAAAAAAAAATAAATAAAGTGAATGGACACAATAAACAATATACAAAAATACAAAACAAACAAAACAAAAAATATATAAATAAATTACAAAAATATATTACCATTTACCATATCGTTCGTATAATAGTTAATAATAATAATCAACAATGTTTAAAATTGAATTGTATTTATTTATTTCGTTTTGATTTTTATGGATATTGTATATATTTTCTAATTGAGTAGTATTATACGAAAAATGTTACGAGTCCATTTAATTTTATTTCAAAAATGTATATCGAAAGAAATTTGTGATGATGATATTTTGTATAAATCTTGTGCTATTTAAATAAATATAAAATAACAAATACAAACTAGCTTTTGAGTTTTGATAGTGAAAAAATAGAATTTGATTATATTTGAATATGATTTACATATAAGTTGTTTACCCACATTTTAATAGTGTTAATATTTTTACAACAAATGTGTTCATTTACTCATATCAATTAACTCTTTATTTCAAATATCCTTACCTATTGATATCGATACAATACACACATACGTTTAGCTGCAAAAAACGGCTATAACATAAATGTCATACAAATAATAACGTCGATTAACAAAATAAATATTGTCCCTTAACAATATACAATAATGTTCATTTATTACTTCCAACTCAAACTTCAATAGATTTGTGTAGACTATATTCTTTTCTTTTAAAATAAACTGTTTCTATTTGTGATTCAATATTTAATGTTTTAGCAATACTATTAATATATATAATAACTTTAAATTAGTCTACAGTCGTCTAATATTTAAAAATGTTTTTATATTATTAATAAATCATCAATAGTAGCAGCAAAATGATATGGTAATCTAATCAAGCACTATCGTATCCAACAATTAAAAAGTGATTTAGAAGATTCAATAGTGGTGATTTTGATTTTAATGAAAAACGGGCGTTACTGAAGCAGTTGTTCGCAAGTTTAGACAAAGATAACCATATAAATTGAGCTAAAATGCCATTACGAACCAATACATCATGGCGTCGTATTTGCTTGCCAAACGTAAAAATTCTTGGGTGGACGCTAGAAAACCATTAATGTCAAAACGGGACTGACACGGTCACAAGTTAATGTTATGTATTCGGTGAGACCTGGAAGGAGTGTGTACCACAAGTTTCTAAAACACAATGTTACTGCTAATGTTTACCAAAATCAATTGAAATTTTGGCATGAAGTTCTGCCACACTTTTCAAGTGATGTCAAGCATACACTGTTGCAGCTCGAATAGGATATTGTTCATTCTGATTATCATGTGTTCAGATCGATGCAGCAGTATATGTAATTCTGCTCCCAAGGTTTAGCTTATAGGTACACCTATTTTTTTTTTCATATTATATTGAAATATCTTAACAAAAACCCTACATTCACATATTGTATTCAATTTTAATTAAAATATATTTTAATTTTTGTTTTTTCTTTACTTTCACATCACCCACATGCAGTCTTTTGAATATTCATTAAATTTTTGTTATTGACATTACCAATAATAACACTCTAATATTAATACCAATAATAATAATAATAATAATAATAATAATATATAATAATAATAGATATTGGATATATATGCGTATATTTAACCATACAACAGAGGCAACACAATAAACTGAGAATTATTATGTTATTAAAAAAACGAAAAAAAAAAAAAACTGAAACAAACATTACATAAAAATATATAAAGATAATTGTCTGTCATCTCATATTTCTCTTAAAACACAGTCGACAGTCGACAGTCTGTAATATTAAACATAACCGAATGTACACAAAAACTTATTATTGCGTACAATGTGTGGTCTATGTAATATTTATATGAAATACTGTGTATTTATTTAGTTAATTTTTATTGTACATATTTTTTCGTATTACTGGATTAACCATTTACTACTGCAGTTGTTAAATTGTTGTTGTTGTTAGTATTATCAATTATTTATTTAAGTTATTTTATTATTTATATAGTGATATCCTGATTTATCAGATTTCTTCCTTATGTATATAATACAAAATACACACACACACACACACTTTCCTTTCGCCCATAAATAATATAAAAGTGCAGTGTAAAAAATTTAATAAGTGATATTAATTATTTGATTATGAGCAAAATGCCTACTTCAACACCACCATCTACTATAACACCTATAACAGCAACAGCAACAACAACAACAACAGCAACATCAACACCATTAACGACAACAACAACAGCATCAGCAACAGCAGCAGCAACAACTACAACAACTACAACAGCAATTACAACAGTAATACCAGCTTCTTCTGTAAATGATGAAATTCCAGGTAAAACAGATAACATGTTTTTAAATATTTATTTAATAATTAGTTTTGTGTTTTGTTTGCTATTTTTTATCTTAAATGTTTCTTGTTTGTAACACAAAAATAAAAAAAAAATAAACAATTCAATTAAAATATCTCAGGTGATGAATATTTATCATATTTTTATCTTTATTATTATTATTATCGTGTATATTTATTTATACGACGTACATCATTATTAATATGTTTAACAATGTATTAACAACAAAAAAATTCGTACTGTATACTCCACTTCATCCGTTCATATAATAATTTCATGTTAATTATTCAATACGGTGCCACAACTGGAAAAAAAAAAAACCCCATTTTAATGATAATAATTTATTTTCTCATTTTTTTATATTTATTTTTGCTAACTTTATTCTATGATTAATCGTTGAAAAAATTATTTCACACATATGCACGTGTACACGAGTATATTATTTAGTAGATTCTCTTCGATTTTATACAATTTTAATATTTTCAAGTTTTATGAAAATTTTTAGTTGGAAAAATAATTTTTATAAAGTGCATTATTTTTGTTTGTAAAATATTAGCGATAACCATTTGCCCCATATAGCATTTTATTAAATATAATTTATTTATTCTTCATATGTATTATAATAATTATTGTTTGGTTCGCGGTATGTACTCTCTTTAATTTTGTTTGTGTTGTGTATAGTAATTTTAATAATCGTGTCTATTGTAATAATTTAAAATTTGTTTTCATTTATTTACGGTGAAGTTTTCCGAAAAAATATATATATATTATTAAACAATTTATACTTAATTATACCATTAAATTTAGTACAATGAAATAAGAATTGTTTGAGTGAATATTTATATTGTAAGTTTGTCCATTGTTATATTTTATCAGTCGCTAATTTGAGTTTTTCACTAACATTTGTTTTTTTTTCCAACCCGTCATTTATATAAAAGAGCTTTTCCTTAATAATATAATCTCAAATCTGTGAATATTGAAACATTAAACATTGTAATGTTTTTAGAATAATTATTTAAATTATATATTGGTCGTTGTTCGTCTATACATATAAATCAAATTCAAATATAAAAGGTTAATTAAGTAACGATTTACCAATATTAATATAAGATGTTTGTTTTTCCTCCCAAAACCCTATTTTTTCTGTATAGGGTGTTAACGTAAATTATACACACAAAATACCCATCTGTCATATACGATAAGAGAAAAGGCAAATGTTTTAATTAAAATTTATAGATGTTATCTCAATATTTATTTTTAATGTATTAATTTAAAAAATTATGAACAATTTATAAATTAAAAATGTCAGAATATAGCAGTTATTCATTGATTAATATACATATTTAATATGCAGTCTCGTATTAATTTTACTGCATTAACAAATAATATTCCATATAATAGAAATAGGACGTCATATTTAAAAAAAAAGATGACAAATTGTATAGTGGTTTCTACAAATTTTTAAAAATTCATCACACATACGACTAATCTGAACTATCTCATATTTTTATCTGCTTAAGGTCAAATGTGTTTTCTTTTTAATAATTTGATAAGATTAATGTATAAAACATACTTATTGTGTGTTATTCCAGTGACGACTGACCTTCAATTTAAAATCAACCCTATATCTATATATTTATATAAATATATAAAAATTAACAAAAATTGACTTAGGATTCAGTCAGGAATACTTTCACGGGTCACTACAGGCGAAGGAACTAAAGAATATCGATCTGGAATTTTATAATATATTTCTTTTCTATATATGGCGTAATATTATGATTTATATAATAGTATTTGATTGTTTAGAGTTACTGTCGCAGATCTGCAAATACTCGGTCGCAAATTTTTCACAAAATAAATCCTCTGAAAAAATAAAATGAAATTTACATAATACAGAAATATTTATAAATTTGATATATTATTCTAGATTAGATTAGTTTCAATAAAAGGACGAAATCAATTCCATTGTGTCAATGAGCTAAGGATTCTCATTTCAAAATTTGCATGCATTAAGTGTAACATAATCTGATATCTGAATTCGTCGGATATTGCAAAAATCGGTATGCTAAATCGAATCATCTATAGTGTTGTTACCAATTGATTGCATTTCCGTTCTGTCCAAATGCTACCTAAGTTTAGTTTAGACTAAAGAAATTGGTCTAATTAATATATTATAAAATTGTATACACTCTGTGCGTAGTCTAACTTCAATTTATTTAAATAATTATATATTTAATATATATTACTTTAAGTTTTACTGTCGTACAAAAAACTATATCAAATCATAAATTAATTTACTATATTTTTTAATATGCTTAATTAAGATAAATACATACAAATAAATGTATATACAAATATTTAATTAAATTTTATTTAATTTTTTATAATCGCATATTTATAAAACTATAATTTATTATTTATTTTCACTCTTGCACAATATACGCCTTTACTATATATGGAAATAAATTTAAGTTATGATCGATTCTTGGTATATTAGAAAATTATCAATTTGTTTGGAATTATTTGAATATGATTTTTATTTAAAATCTAAACATACAATAATAAATAAATCCAAATGTAATTCTAAGAATAAATTGGCGTCATCAACAGGTATTTCAATATACGTAATTATGTTGTTAATATATTGTAGTATATATTTTTTAAAAATATGGTTATTTATATTTTGTGTAAATTATTCAAAATCAATTATAATTATAATATGGTAATTTACGGAATTGTTGGATACTCTCTCTGTGTATATATTTTATAAATTTAAAAAAAGTTTTTATGGCGGCGGTGTGTATAAATATTTTCTTTTTATGTTATTAATTTTGCTATGAATTAATTTTAATAAACTTATTTATACAATATTGAAATTATCTACTTTTGAATTGCATATCTTTACCAAAAAATTATATATAATTATTATTATAAAATCCAGTGTGGTGTTTATAACCAAGTGTTTGTTTACGCTAAAAAAATTTGTAAAGAAAAATTCATTGTTAACAAATATTTTGTATCAAGATTTTTTGAGTGTATTTTATATACAATTTATCAATCTTTTAAAACTCGGAAAAAAATATGTGCTAAAGAATAATTTCATTTTACGTGACTCTCTGTCATCAGTTATAGTGTTAGTGTATATAACCACATTTAGATACCCAAGTAAAACAGATGGATGAATTTAAATTGTAGCAACGAATTTTAATTCCGACAACAATATCTCAACTCTCTTATAAAAAATATATATAACAAAACTGTTTCGGCCTAATAGGAGGACACTTTTGTTGGTGCAACTGTCAATTGTACACCGATAATTGAAAATTTTACGCTATGCCACTGTTAAAATCACATTCCTATATTTTATTTTGTAATTAATATTTCTCCTCTTTTTTTTTCTTAAGTCTCTGATTCCATTTAACGCAATGTTTATGCAGCAATACAATATTCGCAGAAAAATTTAAATTACTTATAATTGATTCTGTTTTCTTATTCGTCGCTGTTTATATAATATTTTATATATTTTTGCATAAATAAGTGAATATTTGTTTTTTTTTATTTGTTATAAATTATAATAATATGTCGAAGAAAAATGTACATTGACATCTTGTAAGAAGAATAATAAATATAAATTTATGTGAATGTGATTAATAAGAATATATAGGAGATACTGAGGGATTCGTATTTGTAATTTATATTGAGTTTATTCATATGAAGTTCATACGACTTTAATTAAGTGATGTATGGTATAATAAAAATTCAATTATCAAGTTATCTATATATTAGGTTGTCAACTATCTCCCTTCCGCCTTTTTGCTCTTTATTCAATGCTTTATAAAAAGTGTTACAGTAATCGGATTTAGTTCAAATATGCGCCGTTTTGTTCGATAATCTGTTTCCATCTAGACTGCAACTTCATAATACCTCCCTCGTAGAAGCCCCCCTCCTTATTTGCGAAGAACTCGGACAGCCACTTTTCACAAGCCTCTTTTGAGATCAACTTTACACCACCAAGGGCGTTCGCCATGGACAGGAACAGGTGGTAATCACTTGGCGCTATGTCCGGGCTATATGGTGGATGCGATAAAACCTCCCATCCGAGCTCCCGTAGCTTCTGACGAGTCATCAACGAAGTGTGTGGTCTGGCGTTGTCCTGGTGGAACACTACACCCTTCCTTTTGGCCAATTCTGGACGCTTCTGGTCGATCGCCTGCTTCAAGCGGTCCAGTTGTTCGCAGTAGATGGTAGAATTAAGCGTCTGGCCATATGGGAGCAGCTCATAGTGGATGATTCCCTTCCAATCCCACCAAACACACAGCAAAACCTTCCTGGCCGTCAATCCCGGCTTGGCCACTGTTTGGGACGATTCACCGGCCTGCGACCACGACCGTTTTCGCTTGATATTGTCGTATGTGATCCATTTTTCGTCGCCAGTCACCATCCGCTTCAAGAATGGGTCGAGTTCGTTCCGTTTCAGCAGCATTTCGCAAATGGAAATTCGGTCCATTAGATTTTTCACTGTTAATTCATGTGGCACCCAAACATCAAGCTTTTTTTTGTATCCAGCCTTCTGCAGATGGTTTAAAATGGTTTGGTGACTAACTCCCATCTCCTGGGCGATGTCACGAGATGCCACATGCCGGTCTAACTCGATGTATTCCATGATTTGATCGGTATTTGTCGTCACAGGTCTTCCGCCGGCTGGCTTATCCATGGTGTCGTTTTCACCGGCTCTGAATCGTCGAAACCATTCCTCCGCGGTTCGAAGTGATAGAGTACCATCCCCCAAAACACCATTAATCTCACGGAACGTTTCTCTAGCGGATTTGCCTTTAACGAAGGAAAACTTTAAAATAGCGCGAATTTCGGCGTTAGTGAACTCCATGTTTACACGTCTATAACTGTTGAACGCAATATCCAAACTAATCATACATAGCGTCGTTTTGTATGTTATGTCAAGAGCTTTCAAATTATGTACAGTGTTGCCAGATACGAGCTCTGTAGCGCTTTGTACATAGCCGCGAAATTAAAAAGACAAAAAGGCGGAAGGGAGATATTTGACAACCTTATATGTTTCGAAAATGATTTTAAAAATTTGTTATTTGTATTCAACAAATCAAATTTTACCATTATTTGGAATAATTTAATGCAGATTAAGCACCTGTTTTACATGAAATCGCGTCTAGAATTACCCCATCCTCTCTGTATATGGTAATAATAATAATAATAATGGCAATAATAATAATAATAATAATAATAATAATAATAATAATAATAATAATAATAATAATAATAATAACCATAAAAGAATATTAGTTGAATAAATTGTTTTCTATTCGTACCAAATAAAAGATGCATACAATTATTTGTATACATTAATATTACATTTTTATTTGCTGTTTAAATGTGATTTCATATTTTGAATGAATAATAATGAAATATTTCTATATATAATATTATTATTGCAATTTGCTTAACCCAATGATATGAGTTTTTTGCAGTACTATAAATATTAATTATTAGGGCATCTATTTTATGGGCTTTTTTTGTCTTTGTTGTGCGTTTGTTAATATTTTTTATGTGTTTTTATAATTTTTATTATTTTTAAAATTATATATATTGTTGTCATTTAATTTTATAAATTAGCATATTCACCATATAGTAAGTGTGGCCACATTTATAAATGCAATTATTATAAACGCTGCATATTATATAGGACCGACCCGCAATTATAATATATTTATAGATTGTATAAATCATAAACATGAAATTTGAATTTTTTTTAAAGACAAATTTAAATCTAGCATATTCCGAAAGATATTAGTTTAGTGTACCGTAAGCACCATCACAATAAATATTACTGGGTAACTCCTGCAATTTAGCAGAAGCCTGTTTATTTGTGCAACAAAATTCTACAGTTGTCATTGTAGTCTTCGCAATGTGTTTCCATCATACTGATACTTAATTTATAGGTGGACACTTTTGAATGTAAGTGGCTATATTAAATTAGTCAATTTTTGTTTCTTAAATTAAGTGATATCGATGTATACACCAGGAGATTTAAACAAGATGGTGCCATAATTCAACTGAAATAATCATTTAATCATAATAACAATCATTTAAATAAAAACAAGAAAGTTTGGCGTTTCATTTATTGTTATATGTGTTATTTAACTTCACAGTTATATCGCCCTTAAGAGAATACCTCATACATTGCTCATTGCAACAGCAATTGCATTTCATGTAAGTCCGTATTTAAATCATATACAATTTACTGCAGAAACTTATGCGACACATGTATATAACAACAGATGTTATACAAATAATACAATATTCTAACTATTGTAACTATTTATATATCATTTAAAATTATATTAAATAAATACAAAAATTACTATAGCATTTCTACACTTTATTTATATATTCTGAATATTATACTGCGTAAAGTAAATGATAAGAATGTTATTTATAAATTATTATTAATTAATATAATTATTTTTAAACACATTGATAGTTATCTCTTCTCTATAAAATGCAATGTATTCACATTGTTTTACAAATGTTAATACAATTATGTGTATTATAATTTTTAATATATGAACATAGTTATTAGTATAACAAACACAATAGTTTATTTACAATTTACATACATGCAATTTGAAATAATATATTATTATTATAACACACTCACAAGTAATTGTTATATAATAATTGTTATAATTGAAATATGTTGAATTTAAATTTTTTAAATTGCATAAGAGATTTTTTATGTGTTTATAAAAATAATTAATATAAATTAAATTTAATTAAATTATATAAGAGCATTTATATTTTATGTTTTGTTTATTGTATTTGTATGATATATTAATATATGCATGCCCTCCGTCCGATTAATAAACGAAATGACTTTTTTTTTTTTATAAGGATCTGGTAACTTCATATATTGGTTGTTGATTGATTTATGTATTACGTGAAATGTGATCTTAAAAACTGTTAAATTTTGTACATATCATTTGGCGATGAAGGGAAATTTGTTGAATATGTTAATCGATATAATATATTGAAGGACAATATTTCGAATAAATAAAATTATTTTCGTAAAAATAAATTAATTGTTTTAATTTTTTCTTAATCCATTCCGGTTATTTTTCGAACAGATATGGTGTACATACAATTGATATAATATGTAATATATAGATCATATTGGATTAATATTTTATTTTTACATATAGTGAATTGTTATCTATACATCTCATCTTTCTAAAATTAATTCTTTAGAAAATTGATTTGAAAAATTCTTATCAATAAAAAAATTAAAATATATGTATGTACCAAAAAATAGTGTATGCTCTCCAGTTTATAAATTATTTTCCAAAATATATAAATTACCTTGATGTGTCATAATATTTTTTACTTAATAATATGTTAATTTTTTAAAGTATTTTGATATATTAACTACACCGATATAATAATATTATATTGGTTTAATGTCATATAGTCAGTCAATAAGTTAATAAATTTATTATTTATTATTTATTATAATTATTTTATTGTATAGTTAATAAATTTATCATCCTTCATTTGTATTATTGTACTCACAATTAGAAGTACAATTGTTACTTGAAAGCTTTTATTGATGTCTATTGAATTGCCACTTAAAAATTATAAAATTATAAATTTAAAAAAAAAGGGTACTTATTATTATATTATTTAAATGTTTATGATTAAGCTTATAAACATTTAAAAAATATACTAACCAAATTTAACACTTAAAATAAATTCTATATAAAATACATTTTACACCACATACGCATGCTACTCGTAAAATGTATATATATAATAAAATATTCAAGGTAACTAACTAATTTTACAATTATTAACAAATAAATGAATAAATATTTAAAATATAAAAATATATATAATTGAATTAAAACTCTTTTTTTATTGTTAATTTTTAATTCATTTATTAATTTTTTATTGTGATATCGTTATGTAAATATAAACGTGCATATATAATTTTCATTGTTTATACGATTATCTTAACTAACTTAATCTTATTGTATATACTGTAAATTGTAAAATATATAACTCACGACACTGCTTTGAATCCATTTTTCTTAACATAACAAATAAAGTGTCAATTGTTCCACTGTATATGTAAGTTGTAAACTACGGATTGTTATGAAATTTTGAAACATATCCTTTGAAGGTTAGCACTATTGAAAATTCCATATGAATATTTCGTTAGTGGCACCACCGTTAGTTAAACTTTTTGACCCATATGTTATTTTAATAATTTAAAACTGAAATAAAACAAGAACAAATGAAATAAAATAAATGAATTCATAGATACGAATATGGTTATGAGTATTTATAGAATGGGAATTAATAGAACTATATGGTATATAAAGATATTCTCTCGTATATTTTAATTTAATATCATTATTATTATATTTATATTTAAGTAATAATCATAAAAAAAATATAAATAATAAATTAAAATCGTAATTCATTCAAATCGCAATAGTTATATAAAATATGATTTTATTATTATTATTATTATTATTTTATTAATATTTAATATATATATATATATATAAAAACAAATAAGTACATAACGTGGGTGTTTTAAGACCGATTTGTCCTGATAAATATATATATATACGTAACATCAACATGCCTATAAATATATATACTTCCGTTCTAATTCATTTTCATTTTTAATTTTAAAAATAACCATATTCAATTTCTTGAATTGGTCAATTATTAAAATGATATCCTTATAAGATTAAAATTGTGTTCATTGGACGTGTAAAATTATAAAATAAAATTAAATTTAAATGTAATTTTATGTACCTGAACGTGGTGCCGCTTATGGGTTCAAAAGAAAAAAAAATATGTAGTTCAAACATTAAGATACATTTATTCTTTTGTAAATGTATTATACTTTTTGCAAATTCATTCAGTAATAATTTAATAAAATTAAAATTGCTTAGAACTTATGAAAATAAATCATAATAAGGAGGAAGGGTTTTTATTTTATTAATTATAAAAAACATTCTAAAATAAAAGATTGTTAATTTATGAATTTTTGAAAACTATAATTATTCAATTTTCGTGAAATTTTGTAAACAAAGTTGTGTAAAAATGAATACACTTTCAGAATTGCTTATCATTTGGTTAACGGCCACAACCGTTTCCATTTTGCAGCCAATTTTCATATATTATATATGTGTAAATGTTGAAAATGAAATTATATTAACAATTCTTAGAAAATGACACGACACAGACGTCAGCCAAAATTTTAGTAATTGCTCATTAAATTTCAGCATATCTGCCTGCCAATAAACTCATAATAATAATTTTAGGATGAGGGTATCAGCCAGAACGTCTGCAAGCGGGGGTTTACTTATTATTTTATACTTTATTGGCATCTTTACCCTTATTATTAAGAATTTTTTATATGTTAAGAGTATTATCCAGAAATTAAAAATTGTTCATGTGGTCCGATTTTATTTGTATAAATAATGTTAAAATCAATTTTATACAACTATCAATAATTAACAACATTGAAAAATAGGCATGTTGACGTTATACTTTGTTACTTATACATAATTTATCGTGTTGCATTTATTATTTTTGTATTAAAAATATTAAAATACAGAATAACAAGATAAAAAAAAAAATAAAAAGCAACACATAAAAAAATAATTCTCTATTAATTAATTTTAAGTAGGTGTAAAAATAATATTAATATATTTATTATTGTTATTTTATTAGTACCACATTATTATGTATTTGTAAATACCTTACGGTTTTCCTGTTGTAGTTAACATCCATATAATAAATATTAATACGTACATATATCAATAGTTATGCGTTCACCAAAAAACTCTATCAATGAAAAATTATGGTGTGGTCGAATGTGGCATTCCAACAAACTTCTATAACTATAAAAATAATATTATTATTTATTTTTTTATATGTACAATTAGTTGATTACATACAAAACAAAGTTTTCTATCTCGTTATAATAAAAAAACTTACACAAATACATACTTAACTTATTATTACACACTCTTTATTTACAAAGAAATGTCGTAAAATTCAACAAAATTATGAATGAATAATTGTTTACAATTTTTGTTTCTTTTTCTAATTGTTTGATAAACAATTTCTTTTATTTATTTATATTTATTTATAATTTTAATTTCCGTATCTTTACATTTTTAGAATTGAATAGCGTACGACAAACTGATAGCATGTCAAATTTAAGTGATATGTCTGGTAATACAACAGTACCCGCTGGTCGACCTAGAATGGATGTTGCTTGTGTTATTGATACACATCAACCGGAAAATATATTACATAGAAAATGTGCGTTAGAAGAACTGAAACAGGCATGTTCTTTGGTGAATGCAAATTTACAACATATTCAAGTAAATTATAGATTGATTAATATGTTTTTTTTTTCCATTTTATGGGTGTGGAAGTGTGGTGGGGCAGAACAAAGAAATTCTTATCTTAAATATGTACTCGTGTACACATATAATTAGAATGATATATGTTAAATTTAAATTTGTTTTCATATTATCAATTGTGTGGTTATTTTTTGAAATGAAATTTTTCTCTGAACAATAAACAGTTGAATATAAATAATATTATGAGAAACCACTTTATTATT
The DNA here is from genome assembly GCA_910594885.2 of Bibio marci. Taxonomy (NCBI): domain Eukaryota; kingdom Metazoa; phylum Arthropoda; class Insecta; order Diptera; family Bibionidae; genus Bibio; species Bibio marci. The sequence continues at coordinate 22,067,388 of OU343114.1, read as the reverse complement.
ATAAATTGTAATAAATTTATATAGGATAAAATGAATATAAAATGTCAACAAGTCTCAAATAAATATTTATGTCTTAAAATAAACATTTGATTCTATATTTTACATTTTATAAAATAAAAAATATAAAATCTAAAAATCACCCCCACATTTTTTTCTTTTTTTTTTTGCAAATTATTTTTTATGATTATATATTTGCTCTTTTTAAATATTTAATAAATGATAAATGAAAAACCAATTTCAATTTTTAGTTTGAAAAATTAGATTTTGGTGAAACAAATGTATTAGATACATTTTATAATGCTGATGTTGCTGTCGTTGATTTAAGTATACAAATACAACAAAGTGCCTTATCCTACCATTTAGGTGTACGAGAAAGTTTTGGTATGAAAGGAAATATATTAATGTATAATGATGTTCAAACAGAACAAACACTTAGACTGAAAGTAAGTTAGCTATATTTTTTAATTTAACAAATAAATTAAATTAATGTTTTTTTTTGTCTTATTTTAATATTTTTAGATATCTTGTGGTAATTATACATTTTTACCATATGTTTTATTAGATTGTGGGTCATGTTATGTAACAAATGCAACGAAAGGTGGGTTTTCAGAAGATCCACATGATCCAAAGCAAACGTTGATGTTACGTGTAAAGAAATTATTACAAGATGTTGAAATTCAATCAAAGTAATTATTATAGAATAGTTTATAATTTTTAATATTTACTGTGATTCTCCCCACCCACTACTTGTTACCATTGGATTTGGTTCTGTCTATATTGTGTACCAAAATAAAGGCATATTATTTATTTATATGTCATTATTTCTGGAAATGTTTAATATTCCTAATGTAAGATAATGTTTTTCTTTGACACTCCTGGTAATCGTGTGTTTCTCATGCCGGAGTGGACTATTTGGATTATTTTGCAGACATACTTTAATTCAAACTCTTCCCATCATAATAGTGTCATTATGTTTTTTTACTGAATCACATGTAATTACCTTAAATTTTAATGGCATATTAGATTTAAGCATAAAATTAAACAATGATATTGTAGTTGCGATTTCATTTGTGAAACACACGCATTTGTTGGCATTAATATTGCACAAAACACACCACAGTATTCAGTGTTCAGTGTTCTATCCATTCTCTCGAAATGGGCAATTCACCATATGTTTATATTATACTGACAATATATATGTTCTTTTTCATAATACAGTCATTGTCTTTTACAACCGCACTTTTCTATTCGTATACATTTTTTTTGAAATATTAACTAACAAAATACAAATCAAAATTTATTATTATTGTTATATAAATCATTTGTGATATGTTTTCCATACAGAGCTCATATGCGTGAAAAATTTTTATATGATTTACGTTCGGCACGTGAACAACACGTTGGTAATACAGAAGAATTAGCAAAAGTATTGCATAATATGCGTAAACGTTTAGATGATCCAAATGTATTGTCTGGCGAAGTTGTACATAGTTATATGTGTTCGTTACGTGATACACAAGATTATGATGCAATGGTACAATTAGTAAATGATTTACGAACGGTACCAAATAAGCGTAAACACATTGATACTGGTAATATGAGTTGCTTGTATGCATTTGCATTAAATCGTCGTAATAAGGAGGGTGACCGTGAAAAAGCATTGAAAACATGTGTCAAAGCATTAGAGAAAAAAGAAAATCATTTTCCCGATATGTTATGTTTGTGTGGCCGTATTTATAAAGATAAATTTGTTGAATCTGAACATAGTGATATGGATAGTTTAAAAAATGCTATAAGATGGTATCGTCGGTCATTTGAAGTGCAACCAAATGAATATGCTGGCATAAATTTAGCAACATTACTTGTTATCGATGGAAAAGATTTCTCAATAACTGAAGAATTACAACACATCGGTATGGTTTTAAATAATTTAATTGGTAAAAAGGGTAGTTTGTCATCGTTAACCGAATACTGGGATGTTGCAACATTTTTCGAAATTTCTGTACTTGCCGAAGATTATGGTAAAGCAATACAAGCAGCTGAATGTATGTTTAAATTAAAACCACCGAATTGGTATTTAAAATCAACAATTGGAAATATTACATTAATTGATCGTTTCCGCAAAAAATCTGAAGAGAGTGAATCAAGTCCTGAACAACAAATATTTCAATTCTGGATGGAATTTTTTATAGAGGCTACAAAAGTTCAAGATATAGAATCAATAAGATTTCCAATATTGGTAATTTATTTATGTTTGCTAAATTTGAAATTATATTTAAATAATTATAATTTTTCTTTTCTCAGATTATGGAACCACAAAAAATTTTTATGCCAAGTTTTGTGATGGTAAATATGGGTGCTGAAGAAAAATCTATACAAATTATAAATATATGTTTGGCTCATTCAAAGGGAACATGTAAAAAAGTGCATGATTTTTTGTTTACAGCAAATCAAATAAAATCTGTTAGTTTATATAAACGTGATGAACGTTGTGCATATTTATATGTACATCATAATTCAGATGATTTTCAAATATATTTTCCATCGGTATTGTGTCGGCAACGTTTTTATGATTTAATATTAGAAATGACCGTTGATCAAGAAGTGTTTGTCGATTTATCAGTTGATACAAATCAAATACAAGAATATGAATATGAATTAGATGATCAAAATCGTCGTATTGTTTTAGGTAAAGGTACATATGGTATTGTATATGCAGCACGTGATTTAAATACTCAAGTACGTATTGCTGTCAAAGAAGTTCCGGAAAAAATTTCCCATGAAGTACAACCATTACATGAAGAAATTAAATTACATTCACAATTGCGTCATCGTAATATTGTACAAGTATGTTATGATTTTAAAAATTTAATTACTAATCTAATAATTAATATATGTCTTTTTGATTGTGTACATATAGTATTTAGGATCTGTATCAGAAGGTGGATTCTTTAAAATTTTTATGGAACAAGTTCCTGGAGGTTCATTGTCAGCATTATTACGTTTAAAATGGGGTCCATTAAAAGATAATGAAGCCACAATTGCTTTTTACTCAAAACAAATACTTGAAGGTTTAAAATACTTACATGATCAAAAAATTGTACATCGTGATATTAAAGGTGATAATGTATTAGTGAATACGTATAGTGGTGTTGTTAAAATATCAGATTTTGGTACATCTAAACGTTTGGCCGGAATAAATCCAATTACCGAAACGTTTACAGGTACATTACAATATATGGCTCCAGAAGTAATTGATCAAGGTGTTCGTGGTTATGGTCCAGCTGTAAATATATTAACTAATTCAAATTAAAAAAAAAAAAAATTATATTTATACATATTTATTTTAATTGTGTAGGCTGATGTATGGTCATTTGGTTGTACAAATGTTGAAATGGCAACTGGTAAACCACCATTTATTGAATTAGGTTCAGCGCAAGCAGCTATGTTTAAAGTTGGTTTTTATAAAAAACATCCTGAAATACCAGAAATGTCATCGTTGGCAAAAAATTTTATATTAAAATGTTTTGAAGTTGACGTTAATAAACGTGCAACAGCTGCTCAATTATTAGACGATATATTTTTATCCGAGTAATTTGGCATTTATATAAATTTAAAAATAAATTATTAAATTTTAATTAAATTTTTTAGTAAACATCGTAAATCTCGTGTAGCACCATTAGTTAGTGCAGAATTTTCTCGTAGTATATCAGTGCCTGCGGATCGTATGATATCAAAAAGTGTGTCACCACATAATAGTAATCATTCAAATAATTCACCAACCACACCGGAATTAGAGTAAGTTTAATTAAATTATTATTTTTTTTTGTATCGAAAACAAAAGAATTAATTTATTATTATATTTTAATAAATTTCACTTATATTCACGTCGTCGTCATGTTGCTTGTTTTGTGTAACATTTTGAAAATGCAAATTGTTTTATGTTTCACATTTATAGTATTTGTTTATATTTCACATAATATTAGTATAGAAATATATAGTGATGCTTTTATTATTTAGCGAATTTAGCTGGTTTTTTTTTGTAATTTTATATAAAAAAACTTAACTTTTAATAAACAATAATAAACCGGATGCTTTTTTTTCGAAATTTTTTTAATTGATATCTTCATATTTGATTATTTTGTAATTATATGTACTATTATGGAGAAACAAAAAATTATATATTAAAATCCAGCAAAAATTGGCTTTGTTCTATTCGTTTTTGGTTTTTTTTTCTTTTGTTATCTTTTTTTTTGTTTTTTTTTTTTTTTTTTTTTTTCTTTTCTTGTGATTGTAGTAGCTGTATAACGACAAGGACATCACCTTCAAAAAGTTTACATCATATACACTTAGCACCCATTCAAATTCCAAGTGCTATAAGTTTAAGGTAAATAAAGTGCAACAAATAAATTTGTGCATGTAATTTATGAAATTTTAATTTTATTTGAATTAAAAACTTAATTAATCGGAATGTTCTAAACTAAATATTTTTATGATGTCAAATGGGTATTTAATTATATATTATCACATTATTGCTATAAAAATACTTATATTTTATATGTGTATGTACCCCACCTGGCACCGCTACCCGAAACTTATAATATGTATAGAAAAAAAAATAGTTTGGCTAATAATAATGGCTTTTTTCTTTTTATGAAATTATTGAAAATATTTTTAATTTTTTTTGTATAAGAATATTGTGCTCTTTTGATTTCTGGATAATGCGTTAATTGAATCTTTTCACTGTAATTATCATAACCAAAAGTTTACCCATATTTTCTATTTATATTATTTAATTATATATAATTATTTCTTTTCTGATTTTTCAGTAAGAGATTTACGGACGTAAATGAACTTTTCAATACTTCTAATTAAGATATTTTGCCTCTGGAGAGAATTTGTTAAGAAAAAAGAATTTGCTTTGAATAATTTACAATTCTCGTATAGGAAATAATTATTCAATAATTTAATCTACAGTAAAACAAAATAATTGTTTTATTAAAGAACATTAATCGTAGTTCCTTTTATCTTAATTATTTCTGAATCTATGTTAACCTATACTATACCAATATTTTACGAAAGTAACATTTTCACATTATTTCTTAGGCATATATACCATAAAGAAATTATCTTAGGATCTGTGAACGTGCAAATGTTAGTAATTAAACATATTGTTTACACGTATATTCATAAATTTTTTCGATTGATATGTTACAATTCTTTTCTGTACAAATAAAATTTTACGACAACTATTATATTACATTTTATTATTATTTTAATTTTAAATATTGTTGCAACATGAACTTTTATTTCTATAAAGTTATAAATTTAATACTGTATTAACTTCTATTCTATATATATATATATATCGTTATCATTGTAGTTCGGCTATACACATTATACATGTAAATATTGTTCTTGCATTGATTATTAAACTATATTTATATATATGAATTGAATTTTTACAATCATTCTAATAATATTAAAAAAAGCTTCTTAATATTTTCATATTCATTTATTTACATATTTTTACATTTAATCATTCAAATTCAAATGTAAATATATGTTTGTATTATACAATAGAATATAAATATAATTAACGTAATTATAAATTGATTTACTAAACAAAAAATATCTTCAATAAATTATATAGTTTCCAATAAATTAAATTAGACAGATTATTTATTTAATTATTTTATATAATTTTTTATTTATTCATTTTTTTAAATTTTTATTTTATGTATGTATGCAGTAGTTTAGCTAGTTCTCCTTCAATAGAAACTGAAAGTGATACAGATTCAACATTTCATTTAAATAGAAGAAGTTCATCCGGAGGATTACTTTCGCCTGAAGTAGTTCTATTAAATTATTTATATATACATTTTTGAATGCATTAATATTTTTATTTAAATTTAAAATTAAAAATTATTCTAAAAATAAAAATAAAACACATATATTTTAGGTTGAATTACCTGGTACCACAACAAAACCGTTAGGTGAAGGCAGTGAAAATGATGGTTTTTATATGTTAAAAAAAGATTCACAACGTCGTGCTACATTATCCAAAATTTTAAGTCATGATGAAGCGAAAATTTGTGATGTATGGATGGATAAAATTGAAAATAATCAAAAAGTACAAATTGTTATTACAAAACATAATTTAGAAATTATGATACGGGCCTTACGTGATTTTATAATTGAACAAAATAAAGAAATTTTAGAGACGGCAATGGGTCAATTAAAAAAAAGTGTTGATTTTGATTCAACGGCTATTGATCATTTACATTTAGCTCTATATTCATTTCAAGTAAGTTTTATATTTTATTATTTGTATTGATATTTACATATATACCAATACATATTTTTTAGATTACACATATTTGATATATGACATTTGTTGTAATCGTATATGTGGGTATCTGATAAAAAAAAATTAAACCATATATTTCGTTTCATTATTGATTTGATTTTTATCATTATTTATTATCAAATAATCAATATTTATATATATATATAATTTATGCAAAAAAAAAAAAAATTAAATAGGATGCTGTTATAACAGTGTTAAGATCACATAGTATAAAACCACATTGGATGTTTGCCTTAGATAATTTAGTTAAAAGTGCTGTACAGGCTGGTATAACTGTGTTATCGCCAGAACTTGGTGCAAATTTAGCTGGACAAGATCGTATTGGTAATGCTGAAGAGGAGGAAACTGAAGATATGTCCACATCAGGTGTTAGTACAGTAAATTCAACAAAAATTAAAACTAAATCATCGGAAAATAAATATATATCGGAAGAAATAACAGGTCTTAAAGTTGAAAATGTACGTTTATTACAAGATTTATTAGAATCACAAAAAACATATCATACAATATTAAAATCAACAATTGATGAACAAGTTTTAAATTTACAAATTTTACGTAATTTTACCACACAATTATCCAATTTATCTACAATATATGATCGTAGTATTTCACAGGGGTAAGTTTATTGTTTTTATTTTTAAATTTATTAAATTATACAATATATATAAGATAATTAATATGTAGATTTAGATATTTTAGTGATGTTAGTGAACGCTCAAATAAAGTACCTGATGAACAATTTTTATTAACATCGCCATTAATAACAACCAATAATATTACAGAAGTTGATGGCCCAACAATTAATAATAATAATAATAGTAATAATATATATTGTAATAATAATAAAAATGTATCATCGCAAAAACAACAACAACAACACAAACGAAAATTGCAAAGAAGTGTTTCTCAATCTGGATCCGATTCATATAAATCATCATCTAGTAATAATGGCATACGTATAAATTTTGTAGATGATAAACGAATTGATGGAAGACTGAATGATTGGCTTATTAGACATAATATTGATTTATTATCGAGAAATTTAATATTACATGAACAATTTAGTTATGAGGAATTTCTATTTTGTTTAGAAAAGGATGATTTAATTCGAATTGGATTAAAGTAAGTTTTATATTACAATATTACACAACAATAATTTATTCCGTATTTCGTTAATTTTTATTTTAATGTTTCATTTACTAAAATAACTAAAAAAATTGAAAATATGTTGTTTTTAATTAATATTATTTTTGTTCCGAAAGTAATTTTAATAATATTAAATTATTTTGTGACGTTCTTCTATATTTATTTGAATTCTCAATCATAACAATTTTGTCGTCTTTTTTGGTTGATCAAATTTTCAGATAAATTGAATATTTTTGGATTGAAGAAAAAATGTTAATTTTTTTATTATTTTCGATTTGTTTTTTCCACTTTTATGCTAGCTTATCGATCTCTTAAAAAAACGAAAAAAATATAGTCGCTTCCGTGCAATGAAATCAACAAGTCATTGCCATAATCAAATCCACAAATATAATGAAAATGAAAAAAATAGCGATAGAAACCGTTTTGGATAATTTTGTATTTATAATTGATTGGTATTATAAATTTTTATTTTATTATCACTCAATTTAATTCACATGAATATCAATTCATTTGAATTGAATTCTTGTGTACGGATTCGTTGAAATTTAATAAATATTTAAACAATTTTTTGTGGAACAATTGGAAAATATTATTAATAGCTTTTAAGGATGTTTTAAAATTATTAATTAAATTTATATTAAAATTTATAGATGTGGTGTTGAAGTTAAAATATGGCATGCAATAAAAAATCATCGGAAACGATATCGACAAGAATTTGAATTTTATAATTCGGGTTATGGACTTGATTTAAATCAATATAATAATAATCATCAGCAACAACAAAAACAACAACCACAACCGCCGATTATTGTGCTTGATGATTCTTCATCATCACCTATTTCACCGACAATAAAAGGCGTAATATCTGTGTCTGTACCAGCAGTCGTACCAACATCACTATCAAAAACATTACAAAAATCAAGTTCTGGTTCAAATTGTGACAGTTTTGATTCAAATCAAACAACATCGTCATCTGACGATATTGTTGGTAGTGATTATGAATCATGTAATGGAAATTATGAAGATCGTAATGATTCTTAAATTATTTATGTGAAAAAAAAAAAAAAACAAACAAATAACCAACTAATTAATCCTCCCAGTGTGAGTTATTCAATTATTTAACATATTTATATAAGTAATAAATATAAGATTAAACAAATGCATCATCGTAAAGTATCACCTTTTTCGTATACGTTTTTCGTTACGTATGTGTGTGTGTGTATGTGAGTAGTTTTTTTTTTTGTGTATGTGGATCTGTATGCAATGTGTGATAAATAATAATTAGCTAATATTTTTAAATAGGAAAAATTATAAATTTTTTCTGTGTGTGTGTTTGCCTTTTGTTTTAAAATAGAAAAATTTATTTAGTTTAGGGTTTTTAGTTAGATCAAGTAAAAACCAATATAATTTGTTTAAAAATCTAAACTAAATTTGTAAATAGTTAAAAAAAATTATTGGAATGTTTTGATTTTCAAAATATGTAGTTTTTTTTTTTTTTTTTTGGATTAATTATATTATAAGATATAAAATAAAATTACAATTATAACAATTGTATCTTTATCCATCATTATAAATTGAAAAGTTTATATTTTCTAAAATATACACCTATTTTTGTGTATAGTTGTATATGTATATTACATCACATAATTAAAACTCATTGTAATTTATTTAATTCATTGTAATTGTAAAAAAATGTGTTGCCATTTTCAATATTAATAACAAATATCAAAATTGTACTGTATGATTGCAAAATATTTTTGATCTCCTTTGCTATTGTTAAAACATATAAATTATAAATTAACAAAATTCGATATGAATTGGTTTTAATCGTTTTTAAAAAAATTTATAAATATTATTTTCATTATAATTATTACTGACTTTGAAACGACAATCTGTACGACAACCATAGCGAAGAATTATTTTTGTTGATCCAGGTCTACCAGGCTAAATATCTGTTGAAGAGTCGATTATTCATGTTGAGAAAATGTCACTGTGTGTACAATTTCTGAAGGATACATTTTCTACGAACTTCTCAAATCTGAAGAAACTATTAATGTTGCACGTTATCAAATCCAACTAAATGGTAATTGGTAAATTCTATTCTATTGTAGGTTGTTCTAAATGGATCAACAGTTGTCCGAGTATAAATACTAGTATGGATAGATAACAAAATATGTAAAAATAAAATTATACCGCATATAAATCTAAATTTTAAAATTTCTTGAAAATTAAATCAAATAATAAAAAATATATTTTATTTATTGTGTGCCTTAAAAATTGCCTTTAAAAATTTACACTAAAACAAAAATATACATCACAAAATATATATTTTTTAAAATGGCTTTTTTCTTAAATTAAAAATACCCGTGTTAAAATAATAATATATTATATTATTATTGTGTAAATAAAAAACGTACAAATCCAGAAATTTTCAATTGTTATAAATAGAATTTCTCGAAGAGAAATAAAATGTTAAAAAACTATATTAAATGTTTTAATTTTAAATAAAAAATAAATGAATAATTTAAAAATAATAAATCAAATAATTATAACACAAAAAAAAAAACTGTTTTCATTTTTTTTTTAGTTTTTTTTTATTTAAATAAATTAATATTAATTATGTAATTTGTTAATATTTATACATTTTAAGAGATAAACAATAAAATTAATTAATTAAATAATTTTATAATTAATCAGAGATGTGTTCTCATTTCTTGTTAATTATAGTTTAAAACATTTATAAGACTATAAGTTTGTTTTTTTTTTTGTTTTGTTTCTCTGTTTCTTTAAACATACAAATAAATTTAATAATACAACATAAAAATTATTATTATTTTTTTATTTAATTAATGCCAAATTTTCGATATAAATATTAGAGGTACAAAAGTTTGAAGATGTCATTTATTTGCCAAGAATAATCTTTCGTGAGGAACCAAAACTTTGCCCGGATTGTGTTGCACCTCTATTTGTACCAGCTTGTAAACCAATAATAGCTTCACTAGCTCTAAGTTGTTCATCAGAAAAATCTCTACGATTTTCATCAGCTGGACGTGGTCCTAAAAATGGTCCTCTCCATTCTGGATGTCTATAGGTCTGGTATTTATTTATATTGCATGTATAAAAATAGAAAAAAAAAAAAAAAATAGTAACATTTATTAAAATACCAACGCTGTAATTAATGGTGATACGAAATACGGAATACAAATAAAACAATTATATCAACTTACAGCACGTCCAATAGCAAAAATTGTTTGTGTAACAAGTACAATATTTTTAAAATCCCATAAATCTGTTGTTTGGAAAAGATCAACATCTGGTACACCATAACTTACACAGGCTTTTTGAAATCTATAAAAAGTAATTAAATAACAAATTAAATATATGTTTTAATTAATTGAAATTTTAAAAACAGAAATTTATTTATTTCCTAATATTGTGTTTATATAAAAAATTTTTATTAAAGTCGATTCAAGATTTTCAATCAAATACAAAGTGAAAGATATGATAAATTTCAACGAAAGCTCAGCACAAACTTTCTCACTTTGAAGCACTTAACATCTAATCCATTAAAGATGAGGCATCCAATAAATTGCAGTTTACAAGCGATGGCAAAAACATACAACGAAGGCAGAGATACCTTCCTGACCTTATGGAAGACAAGTCCTAGTATAAAATACAAATTAATAGACAGCATTTCTTTGTTCAGTCCATTCAAATTAAATATATATTAATTTAGTTTATTTTACTATATAAAAATTAAAACCCGTATAAGCTAATGATGAACTGTTCAGCATAATTTTTGTATGGAGTACAATTATGAATTATGATAGTAATGAGAATCGGTTGATTGTTTATTTTACAAATTCAAAATAATATGAACCGAAACAATATAAATCAGAACTATAAAAATATTGCATTACTACAACTTTAACATATACAACACTCAACGTATGACGGTAAGTTTATAAATGATGATGATGGTAAAAATTACAAAATTGTTATATATTAATAAAAAAAACATAATAAATAAACGTATATAAAATATACTGAAGCAAGCAGGTGTGCTTTAAAATTTACCATTTAGTATTTACCATTTTACACAAGTAGGTAGCCAACTAAATACTCGTCATGGGTTAAATAAATTTATATATTTTTTATTTTCCATTTGTTTCTTTTCTTATATATATACCAACACATTATTGTGTATTATAAATAAATAAACAAACAACAAAATACAATAACAATTCAATTCCTATACTGTGTGAATAAATATAAAATAAAATTATTGTAGAAAATAAATTCATTGCCAAGTTATGGATGCCTGATATTTCTACGAAACAAAGGTTCTCATTTTTGTGTGTTCAACAAAAATTTTTGTTGATTTTACAAAATCGTATTGTTGCATAGAAAATATCCATTCAGTACACACAAAACACAACAACAATATCTTTATAAATATGTAGTTTTGCATGTAATCAGTAGGCAGTTTCATACTTCTATTCAATAATAGACATACAATAAATAAAAAATATGAAAATAAATCCAATAAATTACAAAAATATGATTTCAATTGTTTGCAATCATAATGCGGAACCATTTTGAAGCATCAATGAGAGCAATTCATAAATATGGTATTAGGCGAACATAAACATTGGCAAGTAAAATTATTTTATATTAAATTCATAAAATTTTATTTATATTATATTATTTTCCATGTATAAATATTGAATGACCTCATATGGAATTGCGCCACATGAAAAAAATATTCATATAATGTTGTGTATGGTTAAGTTAGTATGTTATATTGGTATTATGATATTGTGGTAAATAATATAATAAATATACATATATTCATATCGCAGTGTATGGTTAAGTTAGTTTATATTTTATTTTATACTGGTATATTATTGGTATTTATGGTACTAACAGTATGAGTATGAATTTTTGGTATTAATATTAGTAGTAGTATTTTATATTCAACATTGTGTTATTTTGGTATTGTTTTGTATTTGTATATAAAGAAATTTAAAGAATTTCAAATAGGAAGAATTTACTGATATATTGCAGATGTAATAGGATACAATGAAACATTGGAATTTGAAAATATATTGTATTATTAAATGTTTTCACATTTATTTTTAATCTGTTGTGTTGAATCAAATGAAATGGAATTTGAATGCCGAAGATGATTGTAAATGTTATATTAAATGTATCAACAAATAAACATTCAATTTTAATATACTAATAGAAAATATATATAAATTTTATATTGTTGATAATTGTGATCTATACTTAAATATATGTATAAAAAAATTTAGACCGATATACAATAAGATAAAAAATATATTATGAGTATGAAACCGTACAGTAATAATTAGTCAATGATTTTAGCAGAAATAGACCATATGATATGAATGCTTGCTTACATATTGTGGAAATCTATTTTATTTAATGTGATATTTTTATACAAAATTTTTTTAGATATTTCGGTGGGTATATTGTATTGAAATATATGTCATTCATTATAGCTTTCAATAAATCACACAAAACCTACCTACATTACACAGAGTCTGTAATCATATTAATATTCGTGGAACAATATATTCTATTTATATATAAAAGTATAATAAATAATACTATATTCCTTTTCATGTGACTATTACAGATTATATTGAAACAACAAAATGTCATAAATAAATCGATTTGAGAGGTTATCGCATAAAAATATTATTATTATATCATATTATAAAATTTAAATATCCCCATTATATGTTAGTATATAAATAGAGACATGCGAATATATGAGAAGAATTTCACATTATATCAAATAAACTCATGTCTACCAAACACTAATATGACTCGCCTTCCCTTTTTGCATAAATGAAATACATTTGACATATTCTGGGCGGTATTATTTCAGGCCTCAAATTATTTATTTGTTGTTGATATGATTTCAATTGGTTTTAGCAGCTCACATAGTATACAGGACCTAATTGGATTGACCAAATACACGGCATAACCTTTCCATGAACCATTATTCAAATGAAATTTGACCATGTTTTAGAATTTATGTTGCAAGCAATTTCTTCGCTTTTGAAGCATTCCCATCACTTTTAAACATTAAAAAAAACCTATTGTTGAGCATCATTAAATGCAAAAATATAGTTATTAGCACGAATTATTCATCCAATCATGCATTCAATTATTCAAATGCTATAATATACAATTATTGCTGTATAATCAATAGAATGAATGAAATCTATAGTATAATAACGACATAAACTAAAAAAAAAACAGAACGCAGTCATATTTGTACACCCATCATATTTAGTATTTTATAATTACACATATAAAACTATATACAAAAATTTTATTAACGTGCAGTCACTGTTTTTTCATTGAGATTTTCCGTTTCCGTTTTTTTTTTTGCCTTCATTTATTTATTTATATCTAAAATTAAAACTCCATTGACGTAAAACTTTTATACAATAATTATTTAATTTAATTTAATTTTTTTTTTTTTTTATTTTTCAAAATAGTGTTTTTTGATGTTCTTATGTCCAATATTAATTGTAAACAAAACCGATCAGAAAATACATATAATTTTATAATTATATAAGCGATGTGAATGGGAAAATTAAAAATATAGTTTTGATAAAATTTTTATATATTAGTAAAATACAATAATACCAATTTTTAACTTACTGACTTAAATTATCCATCATTTTGTAATCACCACCGGTTGTATTTATTCTTGGAATAATTCCGGGTGCCAATTTATTCATAAGTTTACATAAAATAATACCATCACGAAGTGCATTTTCATATGGTATTGGTGGAAATCTTTCACCAATAACTGTTTCAATCCATTGTTGTGCTTCAGCTTCTTGATTTGATTCACGTTTACCGGCAACCTATTTAATATGTAATTATATAAATTATTAAATTACAATAAATGTATTTATATTTAGTTTTTTATTTTTATTTATTATTTTTTTTTTTTAAACAATTAACATAAATTTGAATTTTTATTGATTTCTTTCTGGTTTCGTTATAAATGTTTGTTTTATTAGATTATTTGTAATCACAATATATGGTTTTATTATTTATTAACATTTATTTCTAATTGTGCATAGTCAAATTATATTTTCTGTATAAATTTTAAAATATAAAATGTATTAGTACTTTTAGAATAATTTTTGAGAAAAACAATAACAACAATGTAACAATATTTTGTAATTTATATTAAATGTATGAAGTAATATCTAAAAATAGTATATATTTATAGAATAAATATGAATAATATTATAAATTTAATAATAATTTTAAATTGAAATTTATTAAAACAGAAAATGTAATAATAAATATAATAAATTTTCCTCTCCTCTATTTATTTATTTATTTATGAAAATTGAAAATGTTTGTTTTTATTTATTGTATTATTTTTATTTATTACGTTTTATATATGAATTGATTGGTTCCTTTTAAAATAACTGCCTGTATCATTTTTAATGCGTGTTATTAACAAAATTCAATATTTCCAAATTATTATTTGATATATTTAATTCAATAAAATAGTTAATATTTCATCAAAATCTAATTAGTATTTTAGTAAATTACATTTAAGACATATTATAAGAATTGCTATAAGGAAAATATAGAATATTTCATGTGGTGTAAATTAGTCAGTAGATGTAAAAAAAAAAAAAAAAAAATCATTTTTAGTTTTTAGTTAGAAACTAAAAAGTATAATACAACATATAAATGATAATTTTTTGGAACATAGCCAAAGTGGATATCTCTATGATTAATGATAGACAAATTATATATAGCGTATTTTGTTTTGAGATAAAAAAAAAATATTATTATTAATAAAATTATGTAATAATTTTAATAATCCATTACATTGTTATTAAATTTTTTGTTGTTATTTCATATATAATATTTATAACATAATCTAATCGAGTTTGGTTTTATATTATTTGCAAAATATTAAATCTTATTATGTTATTTTAAAAATAAATTCTATTCACTTATAATTTATTGGCATTATATTTTCTATATAATCTTCTGTATAATATACATTTTAATAATTTACACAAATTACACGTATATACAAACGTAAAAATCAACATATTTTATAACGACAGTAATTATGCATACTTAAAATATTAAGTTTATTTTATTAAAATTATTTAATTAAGCGATTATTTGTTTTTATTGTAGCATTAAAAAAAATGTAAACGTTATTCTTTGAAATTTTTTGTTTCATTATGACAACTATAACATTTTTCTATATTCATGAAATATGTTGTCAATCAATTATTTTGTTGGAAAAACGGTTTTAAAGCTGATTATAAATTTTATATTATATTAGATCTGTTCATATGAAAACATTAATCGTTACAATGTAAAAAACTATAACCTTTCAAATGAATATTAATATAAATTCTTTCAAATTATTATATTATTTATTTCGAATGAAAAAATACAAAATGTGTAATTGCTTACGAAACTTTGACATATAATAATAAATTTCAATCTCATTAGAAAGTGTAATAAATTTGTTGATACAAGTTTGATTAAGATTTAATTATTATATTTTTCATGATTATAACTTTTCCAAGGATGTATTACAAAATTCTTACCGCACATGCAGGTATTGATCATTTCTATTTTAATTACTTTATTATTGTGTAATATCAATTTTGTCATTTTGCGATAACATTGAATACTGTAGAAGTGTAGTATACTTCAAAAACAAGAATTATTCGAAGACATTTATATTTAAAAGAACATAATACATATGTGAAATGATTTTTATTAAACGCTATCTATTTATAAGTGAAATATTTTTTAATTTAATCACAGACAAATTTTTGTTTTAATTTTAAAAGCAATTTGGAATTTCTTTTTATAACTTTTACCAACTTTATTAGTGTTATATTCCATATAGTACCATTATATAAATACCTAACTCGAGGTCTTGACAGACAGGACACAATTTGTATTGTGATTTATAAATATTATCCAATTAAATTAATTATTTCTCTATCTCGAAATTAACTGCAAAAATCTTATCATTTGCATCAAGCACAAATTTAATTGTAAATTTTACATTTCCATTTAAAATTACCAAAATACATTGTACAGCGTTTCGG
Organism: Bibio marci; assembly: GCA_910594885.2. Taxonomy (NCBI): domain Eukaryota; kingdom Metazoa; phylum Arthropoda; class Insecta; order Diptera; family Bibionidae; genus Bibio; species Bibio marci. The sequence continues at coordinate 22,050,711 of OU343114.1, read as the reverse complement.
CTCGTTGTCATAATGGAAAAGGTTTCTGTGCGTTTTAATAATATAAGCATTTTTTGTGTAGTTTATGCAATGCAATTTCATTTGTTTATAATTTTTTTTTACAATCGTTGATTTTCTTTTTATTTTTTAAACGATTGTATTAAAGTAAAAGGTGTAATTTTTTTTAGTATTGCACAAATTATACAAAGTATATAACGCGTTAAAAATTATCATTTTATATTAACTACCTTTAGATTTTAAATTAAAATCTCTTAAAATACCATTTTAAAAATATATGAAATGCTCGTTGTAATCTATGTATATCAAAAGCGATAAAGGAAACAAGAATGGAGCGAGGGTTCTGATAATAGTTTTGAATTGTTAATAAATTATTCATTTAGTAAAACTTTATAATATTAATAAAACCACAATAATTTTTACTAATTTGTGTGTCCTATGAATTTCAATTAATTATTATTGTATTTTGGTATTAATTTTATTATAAAGAGAATATTTACTATAATAATATAATATTTAATTGCATTAATTCATTCTATGTAATTCTATTGATCGTAACAATAAGAAAAAATATTAAAATTATAAAAATTTCATTTAAAAAATATATGTATTTGCTATAAATAAATAATTTATAAATATATACAAATTTATTTGCTATATGTGCATAAAGATTAAATGTTATTTATTATAATAAAATGTATAATCCAAAAATTATACATGACAGTTTGAAAAAAATAAAGAAAATACAATATTTTGCATCACATATTAACTCGCGTATAATTATATTATATATTATTAGTATATATTGAAGATAAAAATATATGTATATACAATTTTCCATATTTCCTCCTACACTTTAAGAACATTTACTTATACATAATCTTTTATATTATATTATATGTGTATACCAAATAATCATTTTCGAAAAATAGTAATAGATTTTTTAGCATCATGTAATATAAATATATACACCGACGAATGGGCCCGATTTCAGAATTATCTCATAGACATCACAAAAATTATATATATATATATATTTAATATATAATATACATATGGGATTATATAATATAATATAAATATATATTTATATGGTGTATACAATTTTGTATAGTTTTTAATTCATAAATTCAGAACAGTATTAGATTTTCCTTTTAGTTGATTATTAGTTTGTCGTGCGAGAAGAAACACATAATCCAAATATAATTTATTTTTGTAATTAACATTATTGAAGAAAATTTTTGTATTTTACGTTATCCATTTTGTTTGTATTTGTATTTATATTTATTTTTTATTTTTCAGTGAATTATATACATTTTTAATAAAATATAAATTAATATAATATGGCGGTAAGTTTGATTATAATTTTTAATTTTTTTTGAAAAATACAATATGTGAATAATAATTAATATTACGTATATTATCAGAATATTTGAGTAAATAAATAAATTCATTCATAATTAAAATAAATATAATATTCATTGATTGAATTTTTTTTTTTATATATTTATTATAATTATTTTATAATAAATAAAAAATTAAATTTATAAAATGAGGAAATTAAAAGATTTTTTACATAATAAAATTAATGTTTATTTGAACATTTGGCTAAAGTATAATATTTTTCTGTTTTTTGTATATAGCAAAAAAACTAAAAATAAGAATTTCTATTGCTTTTCGAAAATATAAAGAATGAAAATATAATCGTTTTTCTTTTTTTTTTCTTTTCATTAACATTAAACATACACACCCGCGATTTGTTATTTTAATTTTAAATTTAAATTCAATAATAAAGTGTTGATCAAATGTAATGCGAAAAAAAAAAACACACACTCGTACCATTCACATAATCGTCATCATATATGAAAATATAATGTAATAGATAATTGTATATTTGGAAATATTTTAATTGTAATTTTTTGGCTATACAAAATGTATAAGTGATTAAAGTTCAAAGGGTTTATTAGAAATATAATGTATTTTTTTCAAGAAAATATATATAAAATATTAAAATATTTTAAAACAGAAATATTACTATTTTATTGTATATATTTTTTAAAATATTCTTTTTCTTGTTTTTCTATTTCTTTTTAAATATTTATAGAAAATAAATTATTTTTATTTTGTTGTTGATTTAATGTTTATACATATTTAATAATACACATAGTATATAATATAATAAATATATTTGTGACACATCAACGAATGAAATAAATATATAAATCCATGACAGCTGTGTGCAACTTAAAATTGATGTAAATTTTATATTTAGAAATTTATTACTTAAAAAAAAAAAAAAAAAGAAGAAAAAAATAAAAAACACTTAAAACTTATATATATTTTCTTGAATTTCATTAAAAAGTCTATTTTTTGTTTTTCTTCTTTCACATGTATTTATACAATATTTTTTTATTTTCTACGGAAAATTAAATTTAGAATCATTTAACGTAATGAAAAAAATTAAAAAAACAAAAAAAAAAATTAAAAAAACAATTAATTTGTTTGCACAAAACGTGTGTGTATGTGTTACGACGGCGGCGGCTTAAGGACACAAAAATAAAAACATGCTTTACTTTGGCATATAACAACAGTGTACATGTAATAATGTTGAAATTTCAAGTATTTTAAAATAAATAACAAACAACGTCATCGCATTTACACAAATAAATATAAATATATACAAGATTTTAATTGCTTTTTTAGTTAGACGTTGGCAATTATAAATGTTCTCCTCTTGTAATTTCCAGTAATTATATTAATTAATGAACCTCTATGAACGATGTTACATAAAACAAAAAAAAAACACTTATTTAACTCATGAAGTGTAGATGAAATATATGAGGAATAGTGATTTTAAAAACACTTGCTAAAAATTCGTTGCACATTGTAACAACATTTTTTGTAGACATTTTCTTTATTTACATGAGAAATTTTCCTCGTTTTGGCAATTTTTTATAAATATATAAAAATTTGTCATCTTGAACAATATTGAAAACTTTTAATAGTGACCGAGAAGCTATAGAAAATGTATTGATATACACAGTAATCAATGTAAATAAAGCAATTTTGATACTATACACATATATATATATAATCTTAAAATATATATACTTATTGTCAGTATTTTACTCAAATACATTATAAATATAATGGATAAATTACATAATTTATATACAGATTGAGATTGAGTATATAATTTCAAAGCAAAATATAAAATTTTATTAATAAAAATGTATTGAATTTAATTTATTATTTCCTTTTTTTTTCGCTTAACTCGTACACAACAGCAGCGGCACAGTAGATAATAAATATTTTGTATTGGTCATTTTTCATTTCAAAATTGAAAATAAAAAATTTTAAGTAAATAAATATTAAATAAATAATTACACATTTTCTATTCCATTCATTTAAAAAAAAAAAAAATACATAAACAAAAGTTTAATTTTGCACATTTTGTATATATAAAATATATATGCACATAAAAACAGACTCATAAAATAATTCTATATTGATTTTGATAGTTTTATATATACGATATAACTAAATGAAATATTTGATTGAATTTTCATGTACCAAACATTTTTTTTCCCACACATACAAACAAAATAAAGAAAATTCCGTAACATAAAATATCAAATTTTATTTACATTATAATATAAATTCGCGTTTTTATATTATTGTATACAAGAATTTTTCTCTTTTATATGACAGACAACGCCACCGACACGCCGCGTAAATAAAGAAATAAACTATAAGAAATTGTTATTGTTACATTTTGTACTTTAGCCAAAAATAATATTTATAAATTAATCAATTAAATAATAATAATAATAATAAATTTTATATTTATTTAATTTATGCACATAGCCACGTAATAAAGATCAAGAACAAGAAGTTTTAAATTGGGTGTTTGCTGTTTTGGGTGAAAAAGTACCAGCTGGACAATATGAAGATATATTACGGGATGGTATTGTTTTATGTAAATTGGCTAATAAATTAACACCGGGTTGTATTAAAAAAATTCAAGAACGTGGTACAAATTTTCAATTAATGGAAAATGTTCAAAGGTATAAAATAATATAATAAAGAGATATTAAATATAAGAATATAATTTAATTATATATTATATTTATTTTATTATTTATATAAATATATAGATTTCAAGCAGCTATTAAAAAATATGGTGTACCAGAAGAAGAAATTTTCCAAACAGCTGATCTCTTTGAACGCAGAAATGTTCCACAAGTTACATTGTGTCTTTATTCTTTAGCAAGAATTGTATGTATTAAAATTTCTTTTGTATATATTTATTAAATTTTTTTTTTATGTATATCTATATCTTATACTGTATATATAGACTCAAAAACATCCTGAATTTACCGGACCAGCACTAGGACCAAAAATGGCCGAGAAAAATGAACGTACATTTACTGAAGAACAGCTACGTGCTCATGAAGGTGAATTAAATTTACAAATGGGTTATAATAAAGGTGCAAGTCAATCTGGACATGGTGGTATGGGAAATACACGTCATATGTAAATGTTTCATAAAAACTGTGTAATATCTATAAAACAAATAAGTGACGATTTGACAATAACAAATAAATTTAAGAAAATTATATACAATTTAAACACTTACACATACTTACATTATATATATATATAAATATATATATAAACATACACCCCATTGGAAAAAATTATTAAATAATTCATTTTATATTATTGTAATTATCATAATTATTATATTATTATAAATAATCATGTTTTATTAAAAAATCAATTTTAAATTTTAAATTACGAATATATATTTTCATTGCCAAGTTATTTATTAATTTATGTACACAATCAATCATACAATATATTATATAAATATAAGTGTATAATTAAGACATTATTTAAATAGTATTTCCTATGAATGCAAATTATAGTAAGTTAGAGATTATATATATTCGGGAAATTAATAATCTTTCACATCGAAAAATTTTCATTTATTATTTTATCATTTAAACATTAAGATTTTTCTAATTTTTATAAAATGAAAATATTTCTAAATTGTGAAAAATTGTATAGCGTATTTATAATATTTTTAAATGATAAATAATAAATTAAATAAAATATTTTGTTGTGAAAGAGGCGTTAATGCCATTTAAATAATTTCTTAATATATTACCAACACCAAACACAAAATTAAAATTTAATTATATATTGGATCTTGTGTACTCTAATCAATAATACAAACTAAACACAAGATATATATAAATCAATAACTATGTAGAATTTTACATTGTGTATAATTTCAAATAAATATATAGTTCTAAATGTTATTCAATATTTATTAATTATTATCAATACAATTTAGTAATTTAAAAAAATGTCTATATTAAAAACAATACTTGATTTAAATGGGATTAAAAATTGATTAAATATTATAATAAATGCTAAAATATTACTTAATGCAAACTTAATTGTAAGTAATGAAAAAATTCGCATAACAGAACATCATTCTTATGGATATGTTGAAAGTTGAATTAGATTATGTAAAATACAGATTGGAAGTTCAAATAGTAAATTCTCCAGAAAAACCGATTTTTAACATATTTTATTCACTACGGATCATATTTTCAACGGATTTCTTATTTTCTAAAATCAAAATAAAAATACATAATCTTTCACCATAGAAGAAATTTTAAAAATTTAAATAATTTAATATTTTTGAAAGTTACGATTTACTTGATTGAATTTAGTTTTTTTGATCAGTTTTTTTTTCTGTTGTAAATCATTTAGTAAAAAAAAATTCTCCCTAGAATAACCGCTGATATACTATATTTACAAGTATATATAATATAAGAACTTTAAGGATATTTAACCATTGTGATGAAACTTTAATTATTACAACCTAAAATGAAATTGTATATTCATTTTATATACAGGGAATTTGTTAAATTCGAAAATATATTTCCTTTTATAACATAAAAACTAAAAAATATTTTAAAGTTTACTCAATTTTTCATTTAATTGTTTCATATACATATGCAAATTTGAATACTTATATTTGACAATGGTATTTCATGTTTGTTTTATTAAAGTCAGTTGTAATTAAAACATAAAAAATTAATGAATCAATGCAGATATTTTTATATTTTATATTTTATTTATATATAGGAATTAATTCATTGCATATACAATGTATCAATATTTTATATAGGTTATTAATGTTGTGTGTGTGATATTTTTATAAATAATAATCAGTGCAATAGTTGTCAATTAATTGCATATAAAATAAAATAATTTAAGGCAGTAACGAAATGTTTTTTATCGAGAATAAATGCTTCTCGTCGTTGATAATTAAATATTTATGTACGAAATTTGTAAGAAAATAATACTTTGTGAATTTTGAATACTTTTATTCATTGGACAGACATTTTTCAGCAAATATAAATAATATTTAAATAATGATTACAGTACAATGGGTAAATTGTTTTATACTTCGATGCGGAGTAGTATGTTGTATGTTGTTAGATACCATATAAGCTCCATCTTGGAGTAATATGAATTGGTTATACATACCTCCACACAATATAACATTTTAATATTATAATTTTATTAATAATATTGCAGTAGTAATATATCGAAAAATGTCCCATATAAATAGCGGGAATTGAACCAGCTATTTATATTTTACGATTTATTAACATTAACGTCTATATATTTTTCGAAAATTTTTGCCGAATAATTATATCTTTAACTTGTACCAATTGTACAATAGATTGGAAAACCGATTATATATAGATTTAATTAATAATTTAATAATTTTCCGAACACGCTTCCTCTCCTTCAATATATATTTTAATTAAGATTTATCTGTTGCAAATAAAATATTATATGCTAATAAATAAATTAACGTTTAAAGAATATTATTCATCAATAACCTTGTCCATACATATTTAATATATTTTTTCAATATTATAACAACGATATTGTAGTAAACACGTGTTAGTTATTAAAATTTATTAACCTTTAATTCGCGGTACTATGAAACAGTAACGTTTAAGAATGTGTTGGGTAAATTTGTTTTCATACTATGTTAAGCAATTATTTTCAAAAGCCTATTTATTCTCGTTTATCTTTCATCGCTGTAACATGTATGGTTCAACTTTTGTGTATAGGTTTTGTTTTTTATTCTGGGAGAAATTATCTTTTACATTTTTTAAAAATATTTTGTTTCTTATATTTTCCATCACTTTTTCCGCCAATGTATACATATTTCGTTTATGATGGTGTATGGTATTAAGTAAATGGGCCTATAGCGAATGCAAAATGTAGTGAGTGCTACACACAGGAACAAGTGTACCTCAAAACACGTTTAATGGTTAATTTATGTAATAATTAAATTAACATAAAAAAACACATATAAAAAAACAATATTTTTTTGTTATATCCTTGATCTTCGTTTATTATTTATATGTCAGTATTAATAATTGCTGTCGTCTGTAAAAAAAAGGTTAGCAAAAACAAATCGATAATATCTGCCGATGTAATGTTTAATAATTTATTTATTTTTTAAAAAAGGTTAAACTAATATAGTAATATTATACTTCGCAAAGAATGTTTTAAAAACCAAACAAATGAAATATTTTAGTGATTTTCGTTAAATTCTATATTTGTGTGCAGATAATAGTAGGTAAGCTACAGAACAGATTGATGAAAAGCAAAAATAATAAACAATTGAAAAACAATTTTCTTTTTATCTATGTATATATAAAAGCATATCTTAAATAAACAATTGCGTAGGTGTTATAACATCGGACATCATTAGATGTATACATTCTATCATCGTTTAACTTTCAGCTTCACCTACATTTCTTATATAATTATAACGATAGAAAATATTTTTCCTTTGCCACTCATATTGCTCTCAAAAAGATTGTTTATACATATAAATATATGTTCATGTATATGTGTATTGTATAGACGTATATATTTATAGATTTTTATATTTTCAATTTTTACATTTTAATTTCAAGGCTAAGAAAAATTTATTTTTAGGGATTTGTAATCAAATCTTTGTATTTTTGTTTTTTTTTTTAGTTTTACAAATACATACATTCACCTTCAATTCGCAAATGGATTTTGGTAATGTGTGGTTATAAGCTGTAGATTTATTAAAATATACTATAATTAAATTATATATATGGTAATATTTTATGAAAATGTAAATGATAATTAAATTCTACTTGTGTTTTTTTTACGAACAGTTGGTATATTTTGTTGATCATTTTTGCCTGCGGTTTCATTGCATGATGATGATACATTAAAATGTTTAGCATCATTTGTATACTATATTTATTGTACCACACATCGACCATATGAATAATTTTTAATGAAAAGTAGGGGAGCCGGCGGACAAATCCATACTTTGATGGTAATGGGTAATGGTTTATTTTTTAATGTAAAAAATAATAATATTAAAAAATGGGGAACAAAATATAAATTGAGGTATCTGGCAAACAATTACATTCCAAAAATTACTTAAAGAACAAAAAAACTTTCATATATATACATTGTGAGATAAATATTTAATATTTTTATTACACAACATGGACTCAACACGCTCTTAAAAAAAATAATGCAATTAAGGAAACATTTTATAACTTTCAGCTGAATAGCTAACAATACTTGTGTGTAGAATAAGTTAGCAAACTTGACTGGGTATAATATAATAATATATGGTAGATACCATATTATGATGATGATGATGTAGCTGATATGATGCTGCAATATCGCAAAAAAATATTATATTATAAATTTGAAATATGTTGCTGCAATGTAATATTATAATAGAAAAAAAAAACTGATTTATAGTTTTCACCATTAAACACACAATCACAAATGTCTCTTGTTTGTTTGTTTGCACAATTTTAGAAATTTTTTTTCATTTCCATAATTTGATTACTATATGTGGTTTTATGTATAAGTATTTTGGTATATTTATAAGTATATTTACTTAGCATATGTGTATTTCATACATATAATAATAAAATATTGCTCCAGCGTATTATAATTTGTTCAATATATTCACACCACAGGCTATGTTGGTACTTGATTTGTGGTAACTATATTAACATATACACATGTACAGATACACTATATAATTAATCAATAATTACATAAGGAAATTTACGTTTACACATTACATATTTTTATTTAATAGAAAACAGAAAAAAAATAATTAACACTTTCATCCTTGTTTGTGCCGAATACAATGTGTGTTTTTTTATTTGTAAATCGACCATGAGAAAATTTCTTTAAACATTTCAATAAAATATGTTTTGTACCAAAAAATATGTCAAAAAACGTGTCTTATGCGTATTCTTAAAATCGTATTCGATCATTGAGATAGGTATAAACATTATTTATGGTGTAGGTGAGCGTGTGTTCAAGGGTTAAATTAATAATATATATATATAAAATACAATATATAGTTATAGCTTCAGGTTTTAATAAAATAATACCAGTTTTTAATCAGAGTGTAAAAAGAAAATGCACTCAAGAAGAATTAGGTTATTGTGTTTTAGACTTGTATAAAACGAGTACTACACACATGTTAGTAAATAGACAAATGTAATTTATAAATATGTATGGGTTCAATGTTTTTATATATGGAGTACATTATTGTTAGGTATAATTTATTAAAGATTATTTTACAATATTTATATGCGAATTTTTAGTGACTGTTGATTTTTAAAAATTGCAAGTAGCTGTTATTATATTAGACAGCATGTGTCAACTTATTTAATTTCTCTATTTATTTTAATATAGATATTAAATCAAAAAAAATTACCAGTTTTTCTTAAAATTTTTATCAATATAAGTTTATTAATTTTAATCTTATGGTATAAATTAATAAAGACAAATGTGATATGCGATATATGCGTTATGTAATAACTATATACTTAATTCACGTAAATTATTCTTAATTTCATATCGCGAATTATTTTAATTCATCACAATTTCTTATGTATTTATGAAATAAAAATGTTGTCCCGATTATTAGATTAACATTATTTTTATCACAGATAACGTTTTATATATATATACGATTTTATAAGTTATATACATTTCTCAGATTGTAATCCCAATAACAAGACAATGGAGCAGTATTTTACATATATTAACAATATATATTTTGAAATTGATAACAATTATTATTTATTATTCTGTGTGTGTGTGTGATAATAAAAAGAATAATATTTTAACATTTTTGTTTCATTTGTTTAATAATATATGTTTAATAAGTTTTGAAAATTATTTAAAATTTGCATTTATACGCTAGTACTTGATTCGATGATATATTTTATAATTAATGACTAATTATATGAAGTTATTTATGATAATTATTATTTATAAATGGAATATATACTATACACTTATTTTTATTAAATATAATTAAATTACAATATATAATATTCACTAATTGAAAATTTAAATAACACAGTAAAAATAAAACAAAACCTTAACAATATGAAATAAATATTGATATTGACTGTTGTATTTTGTCTTATACAGACATAGTTTTTTTTTTATTAGTAAGAGAATAAACAAACATATATTTTGAAAGAAACTATTTATTTTGACGGAAAATGTGTTTACGCAAGTAATATTAGTCCAAGTCGACCTTATAGCATCTATACCAAACATTCATTATGGTCAAATTGGTAGATAAATGGGGGTACATTACAATTCACAATAATTGATCCTTAATTCCATTCCATTTAGTAATGTAGTAAGTAATTATTTATGCAGAATTTTAACTATTTCAACTATATGTTTATTTCAGATTTTTCAGTTTATATTCAAACAAACAATCATCTACTATGCCAGTAAATTGAGTTACTATATGTGTAACATAGAAATTCAATGATAGTTAACTATTTTATATAATCACATAAAATTTTACTATATACTTAACTAGTTGATTAATTACTATTATTTTACTATACTGCACTGTTAAATATACAACACTTCTGAGAGTGCAGTCTGTTTTGCACTATAATAAACACCAAAATTTATTACTTTTTTGCTTTTGTATATTTTATTATTTGACGGTGACGACAACTTCACAATGTCAAAGACAATTTATACACACTACGCGACGTTAAAGACGTAATCATAATATTCAAATATTATGATTTTAATAAATGATTTACATAATTATATATTTAATAATTTATTTAATTTAATAATTATTCATTTATAATTTCTAGAATAATTTGTTTTCTTTTGAAATTTTTGTATGATGACAATTGAAGTTGTCAACTGCTTTAACTGTAGAAATTGATATATATTTTTTTTAATCGACGTCGAGTTTCCAGATATTTATATTGCGAATTATATGACGGCATCGTCACCGTCAAGGCTAGCTTCGGAATAATAAATTAATATTCAAAAATAAATTAGAAGTAAAAGTATAAAATTCAAAAAAGAATTAAACGTAAAAACAACAATTTATGGTATATTTTCTTTTCATACTTATACATAGTGATGATGCGATTTAAAAAAATCGAATTATTATTTAAAATAATAAATATTGAATTTTATTATATTGCAAAACATACTCTGATATTTCAAATATTTTCAATAAAATGATTATTTAATTTAATTGAATAGTAAGTTGATTAATTTTCAACGGCGGGAAAGACTCAAGTAGTTGATAAGTCATAGACATACAACAAGCTACCCTCTCTATGATTCCTTGCAGGCATATTAACATTGCAGTCAAGTTTTGATAAATTACAATGTGAGTATGTAATTCAATTCAATTATTATTTTATGAGTGAATAGCTCATATAGAGTTATGTGTCATGTAAAATCATTGCTATAATTACTGAATACATCAGTACATTTTCAAAGATTATAACTTTCTGATTTCATAAAATAAAATGAACAAATGATAATTCGCATTGGAGTAATATATGAATAATACCTGGTATATCGTACTAGCCATCACCGAATTGAATGACATAGTAAATATACAATTATATATAAAAATTAATTATAGGTGCGTTTAATTTATTTAACAAATATTATAAATTTAAATTATAACTTCACAAATGAGAACTTATATGAAAAAACTGATGAATATTGTCAAATTTTTCGTTAAACTTTCTATCAAACTTAAGATATTTTATCGATAAACGATAAACTTTTATTTTGTGAAAATGCGTGTGATATCTAATCTTTATAATATATTTTATATTTTAATCATATAGTTTTTATTTAATGTGATTGGAGCCCATTGATGGAAAAATCGTATATTTTATATTCTTTCACCTACAGGGAGTAGACTATATGCAATAAATACTGTACGCTTTATAATATTGCAATTTATAAGTTGTTTAAAATTAATAATGTAAATAAATAAATAAATATATGTATATAGAATGTAATATATATACAATAATAGCATATATGTATTTTACGTTTGCAAAATAATTATATAATGTAGTGGATATACACAACATAGCTTCAGATATATTTGTAATGTGAGATTGTTCAAATATATATTGGTGTATATATATATAAATTCTTTAATTCAAAAAAATTTTAAATAAATATATTTTAATATTTGTTATTATGATTTTTTTTTTATATTGTATGTTTATAGTTATTTTAGGTAGTAGTAAATATTCATCTGCAGATGATTACATGAAAGTAAAAGGTAATAATTAAATTATAAATAATATTTATTCTATGTGAATATTAAATAAAAAAATATATATAAATAAAACAAGTGAAAGTGAACATAATTATTTATCAATTTTATTGTATTAGATTTTATATATTATTAATATAAAGTGAAATAATTTTTAAATCAAGTTTTTTAATAAACAAGTTTAATGTATATATTCGTATTAATTATATGGTGAAGAAGTACAATATATATAATATACTATGGAAAATGCAAAATAACATTTATAGAATGAAAAATTAAATATATTGCAATTTATATAAATGTAAAATAAATTATAAAAATTGTAAATAGTTATTATCGCAACAAAATACATATTATAAGCAACAAATATATTTAATTAAAGTGATATTTTGAAATGTTTAATTATTTTAAATAAATATAGAAAATAATTAGATTTTATTATGTAACATATATTTATTATAATAGATAAATTTCAATATAATATTCATTCAATATATATTTATTTACAGCTCCTTATGTAAAAACATGTCAAATAAAAGATCCAAATTTTGTTGCATGTTCAACGGAAAGTATACAAAATATGTTTCAACAATTAATTCATGGAGGTATGTATGAATATTATTTATATTTATTATATTATGTTAACAAATATTTGTGTGACCACATATTTTATAAAATAATAATTACATAAAATATATATTTTATTCATTATATGTTATATAAATAGGTTTTGATGGTCTAGATACTTTACATTCAATTGATCCATTAAAATTAAATCGAATAACAATATTTCAAGGTGATGGACCAGTCAGTTTAAATTCATCGTTATCAAAAGCAGTTGTAACTGGATTTGCTAATATGATTGTTACCGAAAGCAAGTAAATACATAACATTATATTATTTAATTTTTATATATTTTTGAATTATGTGATATAAATTTTCATTTAAATATTTTCTAGAGTAAGTTCTAAAAATTATAGTTGGAGAACAAAAATTAAAATACCGAAAATGAGAATCGAAGGACAATATAATATGAATGGAAGAATTTTAGTTATACCATTAATTGGACGTGGTAAATGTTGGTTTGAACCAGGTAAATGTACAAAAAAATAAAAAAATTTTAAAAAATTTAGTTTTAATCAATAAATTAATTAAATTAATTTTCTTTACATGCGCGTAGTAAATATGGATATTTTATTAAAAACTAAAACACATTTATATGAAAAGGGTGGTCATGTATTTTATAATGTAACACATACAAAAGTTGATTATACAATAAGTGGATTAACATTAAGATTAAATAATTTATTTGAAGGTGTTCCCGAATTGGGTAAATGTTAATACGATTATTTTATATATGAGTAGAAATTAATAAAAAAACTTAAATTGTACCGCTTATATATTTATACGTATATTTTCAGAGGAGAGTACAAATGCATATCTAAATGAAAATTGGCAACCTGTGGCCGAAGCATTAAAACCAATTATATCAAAAACAATTGAAGATATTCTATTGGACGTTTTAAGTAAAATATTTCATTTTTTACCAGCCGATTATTTAATATCAGATATTCCAAAACCTGGTGAACTATATGGATATTGAAAAAAATAATTAATAAGATTATAATTAGTAAAATGTTTTCTTAATAACTATATATATAATATAATATAATTATATACACTTATACCGTATAGTTAATTAGATACTTCGCTCTTTTTTTTTTTTATTTTGTCATTTTCACAATTAAATAAATAAATTTGTATTAATTAACATCGAATATTTGAAGTTGTGTATACGATAAAATTAAATAAATTTGTATATTGTGTATGTGTGAATAACAAAACGATAAACAAACTGTTGATTAGAACTTCTTAAGCATATGTATACACACAGGAATTAACAAATAATTTAAATACTAATTATTATTTTCAATATTTATATCATTAACCCATTGTTGGTGGATTAATATTAAATTGTAATTTTAAAAATATATAATTTGTAGGTGTATTTCTATGAAATATAATTTATTATAATATCATATAATTTGTGAAAATAAAAAAATCAATCATATTAGTTGCAACTGCTTTTATATACGGGTAAACGTAATTGGTTAACCAATTCTTGGAAAAATATTACATTTTGAATATTTACCACATATTTGCTATTGCGTTGCTCATATAATTTAATAAATACGCATATATTTTAATATTTGTAAACAATACTTCTTAAAGTGATTTATTTTCGAATGACGTTGTGTCAACAAAAAAAAAAAAAACATATGTTATATTAAATATTAATGCGATTTTTGTCTTGAAGAAGTGACGAATGTATATCAGAAGAATGTATTAGTTTATTTAAAGATATAGAATAAAAAGGTATACAAATGTATTACTTATAAATATGTGAATTAGTAGGTACCTTGCAATAGTGAAAGTGATATTTTACTAATATATTAGTAATATTTTTATTATGCAATTAGATCAATTAAAAAACTATTTATATATAATATGAAAATTGATGAAGCGCTAATTCCTTTGAGGAGGAAATAGAAATTTTTTTATCATATGATTCTACATACAAATATTAATTTTGTAAAAAAAACTACTTAAACTTCGTTTCGACTGGAATATACTCTTCAGACATATATGCTTATATATTATTAATTAAATATATAAATATTAATTTGAAATAAATCTTTAAATTTTGCAAAATCTTTTATATAGTGTATAACTACCAAAAACGCGTCCATTTCAGATAATTATATTTTTCAATGAATATCAATTAAAATATATTTGTTGGCAAATCAATTGAAATGTCGGTACTGTATATGTTTATTTTATAACGATTATACACACACATGCTAATTTTAGCTTAAAAACTTATTTTTAAAAATGATGTTTTTCTTCATTTATTGCGAATAAAATTTATGTGAATACAAGCAAAACATATATAGATAGACAGTCACACACACACAGGGTGTATTAAAAGCGTACCAATATGAATATAATATAAATAAATATATTGGAGTAATCGGACAAAAATTTATTCTGTTGTCCAATAATTTTTAAATTTATTCATATTTCTTTAAATTTTATAAGAGGGCTAATTAGAAAAGATGCGTAAAGAAAGAAATTTCTGGTCTATTAACTGATACATTTTAATACGTTCATGTATATGTATGTAGTTATTGATTAAAATCGCAACAAATCACTTACATCAACAAAATAAGAAGTTTTAAATTTAATTAAAAGAAAAGATCAACAAAATCAATTGAAATTCTAAACAGTTTGTGTTTATTATACAAAAAACATAAGATTAAGCTAATATATGTAATCTAAATAAATTTTAACTTGAATATAATATTCAAAATAATTTTCTAATTAAAAATAGAAAACCTTAAGAAAACATTTTTTCATATTTTTTTCTTTAAATAAACAATAAATTTGATGAATCATTCATATTAAAAATATTATTAACCCATATGAAACATTTGAAACGATTTTATTAGTTTTGTGTAAATTTAGAACTAGTAAAAAAACACGTGTATAACAGAAGTATGTTAATGAAACTCAGAGTACGGGTGTGAGAATGTAAGAGTTAAATTTTCCACGCACCAATGAAGAAAGAAAAATAAACTTACGTTGTTGAAAAATCTATTATTACAAAATCATTACTATTTTACTTTATACATTTGTTAATATTAATTTCGGTCAATATTTATGATAAATATTTCTGAAACGAAACATACACATTTACTGCGCACACATTTACATTTCAATATTTTCGAAAATAATTCTTTTTTAATTGTTTTAAACATTCAACCGAAAACAATTTATGTATATATTTTAATGAAAAAAAAAAAATGTTTTTAAACATTGAGAAATTGAATCCGGTGTGTGTAGGTGGAGTATGGTATTTATATAAAAATTTAATTTTCATTTCTAAACATCTCACATTAATTTAATTTCTATATAGAAACAAAACACAATTTATTTTTATTAATAATTAATTAATTATAACATTTTGTATTCAATGCAAAAAAATAACTATATATGTATATATTTGGAATGGAAATCGCATATTGACTATATGTTAAATTGTTCATGGTTAAATTATATATTAACACGATTAGCAATCCTTTTTAAGTTATTTATATAGTCTATTTTAATTTATATAATTTTCTATTTAAGGTAAAATAAAATAAAATTAAATCACTTTGAATTTATTAAAACACATGTTTTTCATATAAAAATCAACAATAATAATATAATTAACACATAAATTATATTATATACAAAAATGTTCACGTGCCGTATTATTGAGTGTATGTTAATGTTTTTTCATTTTTTAATTTTATAATCAATAAATAAAAAAAAATATATATATAATAAAACATAAGTTTCAATGATTATACTAACCTGCCATAATGGACGTCCAGGCATTTTATATATATATTAAATTAATTTATAATAAAATTAGAAATTGTTTTCTATATATATTTCCAAATTGGAGAAATCACTTAATTATTTATATGTTTTTCACAAACACGTACTTCACTAAATATTTATAGATAAAATATAAATAATTTTTAAATAATTAATTATTGATAATATACTATAAATATTTTGTAGTCGACTTAAAAGGGTGAATGTTAAACACAAAATACCTGTTTTTGGGTCAAACGAACATTTATATAGGCGATCGGAATGAACCATATATACAAACACTCCACGCGTTTACAGAAATTTAGTTGAACATTTTATTTATATTCATTCACATATGTGATTTTCAAGATATATTTATTTGAGATAGATTTATATGTATATTATATAATATGTATATATATACACGATATTTAAAATATGTGAAACGAAACGTATAATATATATAAATATAGATGTGTATAAAATATATATATACATTAGTTTTTTTTTAGTTTAGTTTATACAAACATTGAGAAAATTTCCGAATTTTCTTTTGAATTATATACAAAATAATACTTATACATTTTTTTTTCTGTATATTTAAATGAAAATGAATATAATTTTTAAGTTCGTTTTTTTGTTTTTTCTCTCATTTTGTATATAGATTCGCGAAACATCTTGTATTTTTTTTTCAAATATTATATATTATTATTATTAATTCTATTCTATATATACCATTTATATATACTTTTATGTATATATTTATAGTCTAAAGCTTTTCGCATCAATCAATTATATGTATGGCAAAGAAAGAGTATATATTAGATCTTGGAAAAATAAATTTACAAAATTTGTATATACAAATTAACAAATACACTTATACATAAGAGTATCTCTATATATATATATATATATTATTATACATCACTACACTGTTTGAAAATTAATCAAGTCAAGGTGTTATTGAAATTGAATTGTTTAGTTTAGACGAAATATTCATACAGGTATTTACATTTTTCATTGATCTTGTTGTACAACTATAATAATAGAATATATATATTAATAATAAAAAAATATAATACTTTTATGTTTATACAATTATTAAGATAACAAATTATTTACTACTTGATTGAAATATTACCGCCATTAAAGACAAATACATAAATTAATTAGATAAATATTATAGATTCGGATTTTTGTTTGAATAATTTACACTATTTTTAGAATCTTTAATAATTTAAAAATCGTTGTAGCGCCTCGCCAAATATTGACAATAATTTTCCAATCAATATGTATATTTATTTACACCACCGTTCAGAATAAATTAGTTTCTTAGATTCGCATATATTTATTTCTATTTTGGAATATTTACTATTCAAAAATCATATTTTTACATGATACATGATAAAGTCAACCTTATTGTCATAATGATCGAAATCTTTTAAAAAAACTCCTATCATATCATTTAATAATTCTATTTAATAGCCCAATTTCTCCTAATAAATTTAATGTTATAGGAGCAGCTATATTACTTGAGCATAATAAAAATCACCATAGACTTATCCTCGGTATAAAATTTAATAGACCTTTACTAATTAATAAATTTTGTCTTCCTAATCGTTCATAAACAATATTAACTAAACAAAATAAACCAGAAGAACATAACCCATGGGCAATGTAGTATTGAAGGATATGATTTGCATTAGTTCATTACTAAAATTTTATCTATCATCAGCTTAATTAGGTTATTTTAGTAATTTATTTTCATACAAATTTTAAGAAATGAGATGATTTTGAAATAAAATTACTGACGATGTAAATAGGAACTTAAAAGGTATCTAATATAATATAATAAGTATTGTATTAATGGGAATAATATAAAAATGTAAAAGTTCCATCGATTAGTGTTCTATTTATCATAGATTTTTTTACAATTTTTCTATTATCATATATATTCTATAAATAATAAAATTCTAAAAAGCATAAGATAATATACAGATTTACAGTAAATGTATTGTATTTGAATGCAATCAGAGGTAATTTAATAATTATAGTAAAAAAAAGGAATTAAATAAAATATTCAACTATTTTAAAATGCAGTCCAAAAAACCGATATATTATTGATTGTTAATGATCATAAATGTATAGTTGACTACATGTAGCTCTCAACTACAAATTTGATCATAACGCAGATAACTAAAGTTATTATTACGAACAAACTTCAGTTTGGTTTTTTCGGTATACCTGTTGAGCTTCTATATTTTTATTAGTTAGTTTTATACACCACTGAACAACAAAGGCATGAAAAACTAACCCAATGTTATTTATGCTGAGGTGTTTCAAAAGAAATGAAACGAAGATGATGTTTTTAAGAGTAAATATACACTTTCCTTTGCTGTTAAATTAAAAATGCAAGCGATGGAAACTCTATGTATGATCAGTAATTATTAATAAAATTGATAGTTTACAAAAAACGTGATTTCGGCATAAATGTAGTACTATTTTTTTCAAAATTATCTTATTTTTAAATTATGAATGATGATGAAAATATTTTCATATTTTTTCACACGACCCCATAATATTTAAATTATATTTTTTAGTTAAAATTATATGTGTATAATTTTTATATAATTTAAATTCATTTAATTATATATCTTTTCAGATGTTATATATACAAATTAAAAGTTCATTCTAATATATAATAATATATAACACATTACACTTTAAAAATTATGAAATCAATATAGTAACCCAAATTTTTATAAAAATAATATTTTTTAATGCATTTTAATTAATTTTTCAACATATTTTCATTATTATACCATCATAGATATTTCAACACCTGATATAATTATAATTAATGAAATATTGCATGTAAAATTTTAATTTAATTTCTAATACATTATATTATATAGAAAATATTACAATATATGTAACATATAAAAAACTATAAATTCTTAATTGTAAAATAATCTAAAAATCATTGTTTCTCATATGAAAATTTGTTAACAATTTATTGTTGTATTTTTCTTATATTTTCATAAATAAAATATGCGCATATATTTATTATTAATAAATATGTATGTGTTATACACAATCTGAATTGTTGTTGGTGTTGTTCTGTAGAATGTAGATGATATGATGTAGTTATTTATATTTATAGAAAATGTTTACATTGATCTATTTTAAAATTTTACTAAGTCATGGTTCTTTGAGTAATGTCTTCAAAAATATATAAAAACAAAATTATTTTTTATTTTTTACAAAAATGAAAAACTAATAAACATCAGGTAATTTAATTTATATAATAAATAAAAAATAAAATAATTTATAATACTGTAAGAAAGCTCTAGAATGCAAAAAGTTTATTAATAGATATTGTACATATGCAATTGATATTTAAAAAATTGAATGTCATCCTAAAACATCACCACATATAAACTTATATATATATATGTAATGTAAATAAATAAACTCTAAAGGTGACTTTAGACGATGCAAAAGTATTGTACGTGCAAACGAGTGTAAATATGATGTCCACAGTGTATTTTCAAGTAATCTAATAGCTGTTAATGTAAATGAAAAATATTAAACCAAATTCACTATTCAATTTTCAACATTTATTAGATAGTTAATTTTATTTATTATTTCTTGTGATTCATTAATTATTTATATGTCTGTTAATTTAATAATAAAAACTTATAAACTTTCAAGGAAATGGATCAGAAAATACAAAAATATTGAATATACCCAGAAAATGACACCATTTAAAAATACTCATACTTGTATCCAAGACTACTATATGACAAGAGTGCAAAATGTAAATCTATGCCAAAGTACTAGTGAGAAAATCACTTTAGCGAGTGTAATTCAATCACTCGTAGGAGTTCTACACCTCAATCTCATATGTCTTTTTAATTCACACACTATAGTATAATAGTAATTATTCATATCCGTCTGAAGGCAACCTAACTTTATGTTTAAGTATGCGCAGTAAATTCCAAATGGAAATACATTATTTTTCATAAATAAGTTAACAAATAACTTCCATCCAAATTATGTATTATTAATTTTTGATTATTTTGGGAAGTCATAAATTCAACTATTGTACATTAACCGTGTAGTGTTGTAATTTTTTTAAACAATTTTCATATGAAAATATGAAATACTTATGAAGAAAGAAAAACCATTTTCTTTAAATAACAAACAAATAAATGAATCATAATTTTAATAATAATTATATATTATTAATAATAATGTGTATTGTACACTAATACATATATCATTCGTGCGTAAGTATAATTTTAAATGTAATTAGTCAAAAATGTGGTGATTGAACTGCGTGTTTTAATCTGTTTTTTTTTTTTTAAATATGTATATATTTATAAATCGTGAGTAAATTTAGAGAGATAATAATGTTTTTTTTTTACAGTGAAAATCTGAAATTGCTATTTATTTTTTGTATAGTAATAATTCTTATAATTTTGGGGCGATAAATTTATATAAGTAATTTAAAAAATAAGGAAATAATATAAGTTTAATGTGGTGATTTGCCATTTGCAACAATATCTTTTTTTTTATGAAACTAAACACATTTATTACGATTTGCATTGAAACCCGAAAAACTCCTTAAAATTGTAAAATATTTTCGTTATAACTTTCTGGGACTCTAAAGATTTTGACTGTATATATATAATTGTGTATTGAAAAATATTTTAAAAATTACATTTTTGTTATAGTTTAAATTTAAAACATGACAATTAAAAATATATAACAAAAAATTGTTATGGGTTATTTTGAACAAAATCATTACAAGATTTGTATATAAATTAAAAATAGTACAGTGACTCTATATGTTTATTTTATGGTAGAATTTTTAAAATAATAATATTTACGTATATATTTATAAACAAAATACAAACATGTTTGGATACTATATGTTTCAATACCATATTAAATTTTTGACAATGTAAGTAAACATAGTGATTGATTGTGGAAATAATGTTCGTCTGTGTCTGACTGTATCCATCAGTGTTCGATCGAAATAGATATAATCTCACTATGATAAAATTTAATAAATAAAAAGGAATCGGTATAGTTAAAAATAAAAGAAATGAAATTCTTCAAAATAAACTACATAAGATAAAAGATAAGGGAAGCAAAGTCAGAATCATATTCCGATAATACCATTTGTTTTCGTTAAACTATATACACAAAACCATTTGAAATAATAAGATTATATGAAAAATATTAATAATTGTTGTGTCTAAAGTCGATGATTTGTTGGCAGTGGATTAAATCCATTAGTGCATGATGAAGAATGTGTTTTAAATGATACAGCACGACAATATTATGTTACAATTTGTAAAACTGGTCAAGGATAAGTTAGAAACAGCTGAATGTTACTCCAACGAATGTATTCACTAATCATATCTCCATCAGTTCTACTATTTGTATTATTTGATGCAGATGTGAAAGAAATTCTGAATTGGAAGACTTTATTTATAGTTACAGATAGGTGCAGTTCATGATTTTGATTCCAATATATAAAACTAAATCAACTCGCCAAGATTCGCTTGTAAATGTTTTATTTGTAATCAGTTAAAATTACAAAATCATTTATTTGCACAATTCACACAAAATTACCAAACCCATGACAAAAATAAAAAATGTAAATTCAACGACAAACAAATATTTTTCGGTTCATTAGCACTAAGAAAAAAAAAAATATTGTTTTAAAATAATTCGAATAAGAAATGTTTACTAAAAAAAATGCATTTATTTATATATATTTTGCGTTCCTATTAAAAACCGAACGAGTCGATGGCTTTTTTTTATATATATAAAATTATTTGATTAGAAACGGACGTCATTCAAAATTATCATTCAATTTATTATTTATTTTAGAGATAAACAATTTCATTGAATTTTTTTATAATCAGAATGTTTATATTAAGTTTTGTTTTTATCAAATTGTATACTGATGATAAAAGTACATAGTAACAGTGTCAGTGAGGCATTTTATCGTATTTTTTTTCTGCACATGCAGAAATTATAAAATTTATATATTATTTTAATTGAACAAATGTTTATGTTGGCTTGGTCAAATTGGTTACTGCGTGGTTGTATACTTTAACAATCGCATTACTTTACGTTAAAATAAAGTTGCTTCTTATTGTGTATATTTAAAAATATTAAAACCATCTTATTTTCATTTATGTTGATGATGTTTATTTAATTGTGAGGATTGATTGCAATAAAATTGCTTTCATAATTTCAATTGATTACGTATGTACACTTAAGGTAAAATAATCTATTTTAAAAAGAGTATATCTATTGTTTTGTCGTTTCCCTGAGAATCGATATAATTTTTTTATTGTACTTACTTACTTAATGCATGGCATAAATACTCAGATATGGTTTCAACCAACATTGATCATACTTCTTCAATCGGAACTACCTGTAGTTAATGTCTTCCCACCTAGAATTTAAATGATTCTAATATATATATGTATATATATATATAATATTCTAGCCGCATCTGGCATTATTCCTTATGCATTAGTAGTCACTACATATTCCACTATCAATAGTATGTAGACACGGGTGATCCTATAAGATATGCTATAACCAGATTTTATATACATATAAAAAAAAGTATATAATTTTTAAATACAATGTTCTGTCGTCATTCAAAAACATTCATTCTCACCTCACAATTCACATTCATTTTCATTAAAATTTTGGCTCATGATATAGAAGTTGACACATCAACTTTAACAGGTGAACATAATTTAGAAAATATTGTACGTTTTCATTTCATATAAAATAAATTCTCATTGTATTGTTACGTATTATTTGCATACGAAAAATAAAATAAGTATATAACAAAATGTTTGCTGCTTCTCAAATAAAATTAAATTTGTATATTTTGTTGCTATTTTGTATACGTAATAACATAATACGAATTTATTTTATATGAAAACGTACAATATTTGCAAATTATGTTTACCTGTTAAACTTGGTGTAATTCTATTTAAATGAAAAATGACTTGTGAGTGAGAATGTTTATGTATATTTTGCTCATAACAAAATTTAATTATGTGGTTGACACAAAAAATTGTGTTGTTGGTTTTATTTATAATTTTACTTTTATTTTTATTTTATTTTTAATATTTAACAATATTTTTCTTTAGGAATATTAGTAGTCAATAGTTGACAAACATCCTGAAATTCTTTTTTCCATATTTTCCTTATCGAAAGTAGGATATATAGAATATTTTTTTTATCTTCTCGATTGAATGATTTTATCAATTTTATAGTAGTTTTTTAAATGTTTATATAAAGTGAATTTTGAATTGAACAGAATTACCTATTTTATTTATATTTTTATGATATTAATTGTGATTTATGAATTTATTGTTTTATTAACTTTACCGGTGGCAACTATATTATTTTTTATGTTATTGCCAGCAAAGCATATTTATTTACTGTGCATATTTCATTTAATATAATTATGCAATCAATGTAGGAAGTATATTGGGTGTACGAATTATGCCCGCGTAATTTATTGAGTAAAGTTTGGATCAATTGCATTAATTGTTATTTCATTCATTTTCATCAGTCATATAGTGACTTCATTATCTTGCTTAATAGATTTAGGAATCTGTCTTCGGACGTAAATCAATTTGCGTGCAGAAAACGAAAGCACAATTTCTTTTTTCATCGATGACAACTGGGATATTACCCTACGTTATACATTTAATTGCTATATCTATTGGTACAGTGATGATGTATTTTCATTTTTATTTACGTTTCTTATCTACTATTTCATGTATGCATATCAGAAATTTCTTCATATTTAAAATTTTACAATAAATGATGTAAATGATTTCACAATATTCGTCAATTAAATAAATTGATCTGTGTATGGAAAAAGGTTACGAGAAGATCAATTTATTTATTGTTAGTGAAGTAATATCATTTTGATTATTTTATTTTATGGTTATTGTTTAGTTATGGATATTCAATTTCATTTCATTTCATGTAATAAATTAGATATTAAAATTAATATATCTTATTATATCATGAAATTGCTTAGTCTCGAATACAAATGCATTATAAAAATATTTATGTTGTAAAACTAGTTGCAATATTAATTTTATATATTTGTATTTTAAGTAATTTATCATTAAATAATCTTCAAAAAATTAGCTCAATACTAACTGAATAATTCAAGTAAAAAAAATGTCAAACGTATAATAGATATTTTTACAACACTCATTGAATTCTTATGTCTTCTTACTATACAATTCTTTCTAAATTGAGATTATAAATTACTAATAAAGATAACCATCATTACAAATCATTTGGAAAATTGTCTCAATTAATTCGTACAATATTTAAGAATAATTTAAGTTAAAGTCAAAGACGATTACATAATAAAGCCATTGACTTCAGTAGTTTTTTTTTTTTTTGCTTTTGCATACGTTTTTCTTCCATACGTGGAACGTGACCAAGCCATCTTCATCTCTGGATTTTGATGAATAGCCTCCAATCATCTTATTATTTAACTCAATGTTAGGGAGTATGCTTCGTTCATATACAATTCTATCATGTATAATTGAATTTAATATCACCATTGTATATTGTATATAAATATAATCATTTTCACATAGCCATAGTGTAAATTTAAAATATCATATCATTGTTTTATTATAGGTATTATGTATTGTATGTGTAGTAATACAGTCATTCCTTGATAAGAGTAAAAAAGTGAATTTATATATATTTTAAAAATTGAAATAAAATACGTATGTTTATAGAATTCTGTGCTCTTGCTAATAGTTTGCTACATTATGTTCACTATTGTGTTATGGATGATGCATGAATATGGATATAATTGAAGCACACATCACACATATGCGTTAATTTTTGCTATGATTGTTTCAGTTGTTATTTTTATACATCACATATTTTGCACTTTAAAAATATATACATTTTACAGATTATGAAGTCCTTATAAATTTGGTTGTTGGTGTTTGATTTTACAATGTATATGTATAACTTATTTCTAACACATACAAATATACAAAATAAAGCATTGCCAACATCCATCTATCGATACATATTATAATTTAAAAACATTGATTTGAATTTTAATAAAAAGTTTTTTTTAAACATTTTAATTGGGGTTTTTTTTTTAATTTCTGTTCGCCTATTTAATTATTGAGTAAGTGACCTGCAGAACTTTAATCTTCAAGTGCCAAAAAAGAAAATAACCTTAGAGATTATTTCCCCCGAATTTTTGAGATTATTTATAATAAAAACAAATAAATGTTTTCCTATTTTCATTATAGCCTCCAATTTTTCTTGTGATTAACGTCATCTTTTAGTAGGCATTAACATTTACAAAAACTAAAAGTACTAGATATAACAACATTAGTCTGAATCTGCAGCAGAAACTGTAATATTTATTTCTGCGCGGCGGTGAATTTATATTCTGTTATACCATCATTACTATCAGGTATTCATAATTTTAAAGATACGATTTTATTGTATATTAATTT
This sequence comes from Bibio marci, assembly GCA_910594885.2. Classification (NCBI taxonomy): domain Eukaryota; kingdom Metazoa; phylum Arthropoda; class Insecta; order Diptera; family Bibionidae; genus Bibio; species Bibio marci. The sequence continues at coordinate 22,024,005 of OU343114.1, read as the reverse complement.
ATTTATTCCAAATTTACTACGTATAATTTATTATACAAAACAACACATATAAAAAGTATTGTTGTGTGTTATTATGACAAGAGTAAAATACTGCGGAAAATATTAAATTCAACAATAAATAACATCGAGGGAAAAAATGAAAATAATATAATATTTTGGTAATATATAAGTCAAGATAATAATAAACGAATATAATAAAATGATGACTGAATCTGACTGAATATCAGTCATACAAAATCATGAAAGCGTAAAAGTAAAATTCAAAGTAACACATTATTTATTGTACGATTTGGAAAACTTTCTTAAACAAATTTGATAATAAAATCTTCAAAATTTAAATTGTGTTTGCTTTTTTATTCGTTTTTTTTGTGTAAACAAATAAATTTTAATTTTACCATTGAGTTTAACATTTTATATGGAAATATACAATAATTAATGTTCAATGCAATTCTGGATGTCTCTACTCTATTTTAATTGAATATAGGATGAAATACATATAAAATAAGTGTATATATAACCTACATTTTAATTTGGATTCCATAATACGAAAGGATTTATTTAGGAAATTATATTTCTTATATATTTCAATTTTATCGTTTTTTTCTATTGTGGTTCTCATACTAAAAATTAAAACAAAAAAATTCCCCTTTAAGAAAAACATTAACTTTTGGTTGGGTTCCTAAAGCAAAGTAAGTTTTGCAATCCGAATAGGATAACATAATTGGTAATATGTATATTATTTTATATGAAATAAATTTTTTACTATATTATCATTAATACTATTATTTACTTATACTTTTATATTTTATATAAATAAACACATACACAAAAAATACTAACCTTGTAATATTTATTTATTTTTATAAAATCATACGATTTTTTTTATATATGACGTTACCGCAACACATTGGTATACCAAACAACACAAAAAAAAAAGAAAAAAAAATCACAATAATGAGTTTTGTATTTGAATTGGACTGGATAATGTTTGTTATATATAAAAATAATATATAATAAAATAACAATAATAAAGAACATTCAAACATCCACAGAATATATAAAACCATAAAATCCCAGTAGTAAATCCAGAAATATGTAATCGAAATAAATAAACTGGAAAAGTGGAATAAATACATAAATGAAGTGTTTTTAACTGTTTCTGCTGACCTATTCATGCTGTGAATTTAAAAGTGCTGAAGCGAATTTGTACCAAAAAAATAAAAGAAAAACAACGACAAAAACCAAATCATCATCCACAAAACAAAATATTTCTTTCGTGGGATTTATATTTTTCCTATTTTATTTTATATGACAAAATTATATTAAGAAGGAAGAAGATGTACTAAAAATTATTTTTCAAAATGCAAATGTTATGTTATCCGGATATATCGGATTGATCCTCTTTAGTTCGTCTTCAATTTTTTACAGATTTATTTATTATTTTAAAAACTGAACGAAAAAATAATATAAATAAGTTGTAAAGCACAAAAGTAGTAAGCACCGCAATCACAAATTATATTAGGTAAGCAAAATTATGTAGATGCAAAAAAATTTGTTAATTTATTTTATGTATATGGGAAATACGCTATGATGTGTGTATGGTAAAAAAAAAATATAAACAACACAACATTTATGTATTAACAAAATGGTAAATAAAATAAAATTCAAATAACATATAGCTAAATATTCTGTAAACCTATGAAAAAAATACGTATGCGATGGAGAAAAAAATATTCATTTAATCAAAAGAAAAGCACCAATAACAATTACACACCACATTCACACACAAAAAACATTTATAAATAAAATGATGTCAAAACGAAACGACGAATTATGTGCGAGTGGTTAAAATAAAAACATATATTTATTATATTTTGTTTTGTTTGCATATATACGGCGTGAGTAGCAACGTAACAACACTGCAACACCACAGAGCAACCAACAAAAATACAAGAAAGAAAAAAATTTTAAATTTATACATTCTATGAATTATGAGTTTCGCATACAAATTGTCTTATATTCATTCCCTATAATCAACCGACACTAAATAAAAGCAGCACGAAATGAAAGCGACACGACATTTTTAGTACAAATTTTTGGCATTGACCGCATTTTCATTTTTCTATATTTTTATTTAAGAGTAAATGTATAAGAAATAAAAATATCGTTTTTGTTGCCAGCAAAGAAAGAAAACATTATTTATAATATTTGGTTTACTGGCGGACGGCACGACACGGCGCAATACAAAACATAATATAAAAACCGAAAAGAAAAGAGAATGATTTTATTTTATATTGTACGTACACAATGAAATGGAAATTATTTTTCAATATAACTAAACTAACCACGCTGCGCTATAATTATGGACTCCTAATAATACAATGGCAAAAAAGAGCGGTTTATGTGTATCGTGTTCATTCGTTTGGTCGTTCTACTACATATCTATAATTCGCCCCATATTCATTCATAACAATATGTGTGTGATTATTGGAAGAATATTTATGGTATTTTTAGTTTAGTTAGATAGATAGATAGATGAATTTTTATATTCACATTGCTTTATTCAATTTTGTTTGTTATTTCACTCCCAAACATTGAATTATTAAATGTTGTTCACTTCATTTTATCGTTTCGTACACCTTTATTGATTGCCGCAGCAACAACTACTTATTTTATAAAAGATGGATGTACACCACGGTATTTGTAAAAAAAAGGTAGATAATACGTGTCTGTACGTGACGGGTATATTTACTACAATACAAATGCTATTTTATTTATTTTATTTTCAACTGTATCACCTGCCTACCTGTATCTTTGCCGATTTTTCTATAATTCATTTTGCACCTGGTAATATAAAGTAGGAACATATACAAAAACATTAGTAATTTTAAAGAGTTTATGCAACGAAATTTAGAATTATTAATTAATTTGGAAATATAAATTATTTCGACAATAAATATAGTATTTAATTTACTATCTATTCGGATTACTCGTCAACTAGATGTTGGAAAATATTCAATGTGCTTTAAATTATATGCTATAGATACGAATTATCACAACATCATATTCTAAGTCCATACAATTTTGAAATACATGTAAAGATGCGTGAAGAAGGATCAGTACATATACCTGTTAACTGAATGTACAGATTCATATAGAATCGAATTTATAATTATTTTAATGACTTATAGTGAAAAATCCAGTAAAAATTTTGTATTGAAAGCAAATTTTATTTTTAATTTTAATGTTATGATTATACAGTACAGATACAGTATTGTGTTGGATTATCACATTAGCGTGACTACCAAAATTTCATATGTTATAATGAAAAAAAATTGGTAACTTGTTATAATTTCATGGTTGGTGTCGATCTGAATTATTATTCGTGAATATTAGGTCATCTCATTAGACTATAGCCGACCAAATTGTTTATCATAAATCCCAATTGTATTTATACGTATTTTATATGGCACGTATTTCCCATCTTAAGTGGAATGCATGCGGTTAACTTTTTCTGTTATGTATATAATACCACATATTACGTAGAAAAAAAAAAATCAGTTATATAATATAAAATAATATTATGTATAGATAGATTATATACTAAATTTGTACATATACAATACATGCGCACAATACAATATTATTACAATCTATATACAATACAATGAACCCTATATAAGTAGTATAAGTAATACTGGTAAAACTGGAAAATAAAATGTATATAAGAAAATATTGTATTATATATTTATGGCTGCTGAATATTATGATAACCTATTAAAAATCCACATGTTTAGGTTCATATTTCCACATAGATGTGCGAAAAAATTTTATGTACGCTTTTTTGTATTCTTGTTCCCATCCAAATCAAACCACAAAAATGTGTTTTTGTTCTCACCATATTAACACAGATACTTTTTGTTTATGTGTTCACATAGGTACATTTGCACACAGTTAGTAGAAAAATTGACACACTCCAGAGACGAGAATAGTTTGGTTTCTATCAGTCTTTTCTTTCTTTTCATGATAAAACAAAAACGTACACACACCTTGGAACAAAAAAATACACTATAAATATAAAATAAATCGCTATAAAACTTTGTTATTATTAGGTAAACAGAATTTATAAAATGTATATTTATTTGAAAAATTTTCATATTGAATATAAAAATATAAATTAAATATATACTTGTTATTTCTGTTCTCTTTTTTATATAGTAGACTACAGTGGTTGTTATACAGTACACGTAAATAAAAATAATCTATAATAAAAACCATATATTATTTAACATTCACATCTATATGCATATGGTTATGTGAAATACCGACTGACTGTTGTGAACAAGCTGTGTAAAAATATAAAAGCATATAGATATATGTTTGTACATGTATATACAAATTAATATAATAAAACAGAAAACCGGCAAAAATATATGTATTCAGTTTTTACTATATTTACTATTTTATATTATGCTTGCCTGATATCGGTGAACTGGTTGAAGATCATTCCTCTGTCCATGACATACAAAATTTTTTATTGAAATAGATTATTGTGTTATATTTTTGTTTGTTTATTTTGTGTATGTTTTTATTTAGTTTGTAGAAAATATATTGTAAGTATATATAGAGAGAAAATAATATATAAAATAAGGTCAACTACCCATTATTATATATAATATATATATTATCCCATTTTGTATGCGGCGCTATTATTTGTGTACGTAAAGAAAAATATTCTCTGGTAGGGTGATTCTGTTATAATATTTATATTATTTAAAAATAGGAAACTTATTTAAGAGCACACCCTATATATGTTTATATTACATTGACCTCATTCAATTGAAATATATATTCGTATTTATGTGTATATAATATATTAACTATAGTTAAGAGATTTATATATACGGGATAGTTGAACGTAACAATATATTTGTAACTATTTTATTTAAGGGAATATTCAATGTTTGAATCATCTAGTTGACAAAAAAAAACATGATATCGTGGAAGTTCTGGAATAGTGGATAGGTTAGTTCAGTAAATTTGTGTTGTTGAGCATTAAATAAAATAAAACATAAATTGTATGATTAATTTTATTAACTTATTTCCGGATATGGAAAACTAACGTTTTTATTCCCCATAATTTCTATTGATTAATCCCATTATATTATTAATAAACTTTGGCATAAAATATCATTAAAATTGTAAATTACAAACATTTTTTATATTATTTGTAGAAATTTACCAGAAATTTTATGAAACCACCATTAAAGGGTGTCTATTTATGTAATATTTATATAGGCGGTTAAGAGATACTTATACGTTGTACCTTCATAAAGAAGATACGAGGATAATTTCAATTTATCGATACGATACATAAAATCTGTAGCAAGTTAAGACTGTGTTAACCTATTTTGATGCAGTAGTTATGCTGTCGTGCCATTTGCTTACTATTGCAAATTATTAATTAAAAATATAAGAAAAAATAGTCAATCATTTTGTATTTTAATGATTACATCTTTATTGAACTCTTATTAATCACCGTTTCATCTATTACATATACACAATTCGACTTGTATAATATAGGTTTTTTTTTATTATTTCAGATGAGATACTCCAAGTTAAAATGTATTTTATATACAAAGATATCATCCATGAAAGAATAACTACTTGTAGGTGTCAATTTAATTTTAAGAGATTTACAGCATATGGACTATTTGTATAAATAAATAAATGTATATTTATAATTCTCATAGCACACAGATTATACAAAGATTCTGGAATCATCCTATATAGTTCCACATAGTTTAAAAATTTATTAGAATATGTGCTATATATAAACCCATTATACAGAAATTAAACAATTTTCGAGAATTCCGTCTTACTTTTCATGAAATACTTAACTCTAATCTGTCTACAGATTTTAATTTATTTTTACGGTCTGTGTATATGGTGTGATTCAATTTAGTTGTACTAAGATTTTGTAAAATGCCATATTTTTTCGAAACTTTAAATTTCATTAAAACATTCATATACATTCATGCGCATTTTAATAACCACCTATAATTAAAATCATCCGGTACTGCATCACAACAAATTCAAAGCAATGAAATAAATAGTTGGCATATTCATCAGGAATATTAATAAAAAGAACAAATTTTGTTATATAAAAACAAATAGTTACTTATTTTATTAGAAACATATGCAAATATTAGTTTTTACATTTACAACCACTCTGAATTGAAATTAGTACCAGAAGATATTTCAATTAGCACACATAGATAAAAAGTATATCTTGTAAATCTTAAGTATCTAAAATAGAAAATATAAGTCATTTTTACTAAAATTATTTAAAAACTATTTTAACATACTTATTTCAGAAGCATATCCAAAAGATGTTATCTTATTAAAGATACAATTATTTGAAATAATATACTATAGCTTACAAATAATAAACTATAAAGATTGTAGTGTGAGAGCCGTTGCTAAATATGTATAAGGAGTTAATCTGAACTATATTTGTGGATACACATGTTTTGCTTCTGGAATAGAATAAAATTTAAAAATTTTATTCATTATCTACACATTCAATCTGATTTCATAATCCTTGACTAAAGATTGTTCTTTTATTAGACAAACTATAAAATAAGAGCTGGTGATTTATTATAAGAATAAATTTATTTAAATTCCATTAATATTATATTCACTTGTCTATTAGTTCAAAAGTTATAGCAAAAAAAGGATCCTTGTTGTATATACGATGAATTTAATGGAATAGATTATCTCAATCGATCTCGTTGTTGTAATTGTAAAATGACGGAATTGATTGCCCACAAAAAATTACATAGATTTAATTTCTTGAGAAAAATTCTATAATTAAAATAAAATTTATAATTAGTAATTTTCATAATAAAGAAAAATCTTTTAACATATCTTTTTATTCTTTTATCGTTTTGTTTCTGCTTATTAATATTTATTTTATTTATTTACAATAATTATAATAATCATAACATTTATTTTTAAAAACTATAATTATAATATCTACAAAAAAAAAAAATAATAATAATAATAATTATAAATTTATACACAAAATTAACAAAAAATTAAAACCATATATTATATTTAAAATGGACGGAATAATTTTTCCCAGTTTTAAACATTTTTCATTCACATTTTAATAAATTGATAGCTGTACAAATTGAAAATTTCATTTTGACTAAATTGTATATAATTATTATGGCAGTTATATACAAAAAAAATTATATAAATTAATTTTAATATTAATTTTATATGGTCTTTTTCTTGTAATAGAATTTTGTAACAATGTTTTTTCTATTTATTATTATTTTTCGTATTTTCCATTTAACATTAAATATTATATAATAATATATAAAAATAATCTAACGCAATATAGTTTAATTTCGTTTTATTTAATTATAGGATATAATGATTTAATCATTTTTTTTTTATTTTTCTTATTAATTATAATTAATTTATTTATTTATTGACAAATTTATATAAAATTAAAAAATACTGTTTTTTTTTTGTTTTGTTTTGAGATAAGAAAAAGATTCACGGAAAAATTATCACCTTTTCTGTCGTTTTTAATTTATGTAACATTTTACATTATTTCTAGCACATTTTTTTTTCGTTTTATTTATATATTAAGTAATTATAAAATATATATTTAATATACAATTAAGTAATATAATTAAAATTAAAATTATAATAATAAAATTAATGTATCACTTATATTTTATTCTTAAAAAAGAAAGTTTTTATTTTTGTATCGTTTATATTTAATTGAAATAATAATAATTTTTATTTTGTGGGTTTTTTCACAACCAAAATCGATTATCACTTATTTTAAAAAATCAATATTTTAAATTTTCATCAATCAACGAATGTATGTAAACAAAATAATCTAAACAATTTAAAATAGTCCTATAATGTTGTAGTAGGATAACTAACTTATAATGTGATGGAGAATATGTGTCAAAATGGATTCCGAAGTTAGATAGTTATTAACTTTTAATTATACGAAGTAATATATTTTTTTTTGGTTGTGAAATGCCCATGGTCTTCATAAATTATGTATATTTATAAAAAATTTGGTGAATCATTTTCCGATTGAATTTTTTTAATTTTAACATCATCATAAGCTATTGTAAAAACACTCTTTTTATCAGTTATTGGATTTTTTCGACTACTCATATTATGTAATAATGAATTCATTGCAATTCCAGAATCATGATCGTCTTCTAATGTCGATGCATTTAATTGTTGTTTACTTGCTGACGATTGTTTATTATTATTATTTTTTGTATTTGATGAACGTTTTGTGTCTTTGATTTCATTTTCTTTAATCGGTGATGGTTTTGGTTTATTATTATTAATAATATTATTATTATGATGGACGGATGATTTATTTTGTTTCGATTCTTTATTAACTAATGGCGGTGTTTCCGGATACATATAATGTGAAAGTTTTGTTGGAGGTATTGGTAGATCAGGAACTGGATCATATTCATGTTCATAACGATGCTCAGAATATTGTAAAAGTGGATGATTTGTATCGGTTTCAATTTTTGGTGCTAGAATTTTATTTTTTTGTAAATCTTCTTTAAGTAAATGGGCGCCGCTAATTGTTGTTTCTGTGGTTGTTGTTGTGGTAGTTGTTGCTACCGGTCGCTGCAATGGTTCCGTTCTGGATTTTACATCATCTGAATGTATTTTATTATCACCGCGCGGTGCTTTTGCTTTTATACGTTTTTCAATGGCTCCAACCATTTTTTTATTACCCGCTGCCGATGTTTTATCTAAGCGTTTTTTTTCTAATTCACTATCTTTACCTTTATTATAATACCATTCCATATATCTTGGCACACTTTTACCATATTCATCCGATGTTTTACGTGCCAAATCAATATCACTTTTTGATAGTTTTCTATTATCTTTATCCATGGCAGATTTTTGATTATTTTTATTTTCGGAGCTGGCTTCTATGTTCGTCGATGATGTCGTTCTTGTTCGTGTTGTGGTCGTTGTTGTTGTTGTTGGTAGTGGTGGTGGAGGAGGTTTTGGTGCTGGTCCTTTTATCGAACGATGTGGCGGTTCTGATGCTGTTTGTCTTCTCCTTGGTTTTTCAATTGTATCTAATTCTTCTAAACTTTGACGACCCTTACGTGATAAACGATTTGGTGTTGATGATACACTTTTACTTGATATATATAGTTTTGCTGTATCTTCTCGATGTGTACTTCTTTTATGATCACTGGACGGTGAATGATGTTGATGCTGATAATAATAATCATCATCATCATATTTTATATAATCCATTGATGATCTGTGACGTAAATATTTTTTATTTGGATATTTCTTTTTATGTATAATTTCTTCATCATCAGATATATTAATATTATCATTATCGTCATCCTCAATATAATAACGTTTCTTATAACCATCATCTACGTAATAGTCATCGTCATTGTCATCATCATCATTATCATTGTGCTCATAATAATCATCTGGATTACGATGGTCATGAGCATAATGTCGTCGTGACGGTGCACCACTTTTATTTCTATAAACATTCCGACGAATAACAATTTCTGTGTCGGTATCGTCATCGTCAGATTCATTACGATTTTCCGGAGGATAATATTCATATTGTTTCATATGTATTTTATGTAATTGTTTACGACGTTCTGAAATGTCAGGACTATGTTGTTGTTGTTCGTCTAATGAATCGGAAATTTCCATTAACACCTCTTTATTTAATGCGGCCGATTTTAATGGTTTATTACGCTTAATGGCGCCGCCACCAAGATTTGGTTTTAATTTTTGTATCATCATATTTGCTGTGGTTGATGATGACTGTTGTTTCGAATCAATTAACCTAATTCTTTGTTTGTGTTGGGGTGGCGGCGATGGTGATTGGTTTGGATTTTCTTCACTTTCTTCTTTAATTGGCGTACGAATATTTCGTTTAATATCATCAGCTCTAATGACATGTCGACGTGGTGGCCGCTCCATACCATTACGATAATATTTACCGTAACGCTGTCGATGTCGCCGTCGTTGACCACCATGCACTTTACGTTTTATCCAATAAACACCTTCTGGACTATTCGGCGGACTATAGCGTACATATTCATAATCATTTTCACTCATTGAATCATCGTTTTCACTACGTGCACGTCTACGCTTTGGTTTTACATTATGAAATGTATCAGTTTGGGTGCCAGCATCACAATCTGTTTGTGTAGCTATGGCCAACGAATGACCGCCGGGCGGTAAACTTTGTGTTTCCAATGCAACTTCTTGTTGACTATATTTTTCTTCTAATTTTTCTTTTTCTAACAAAATTTGTCGTAATAATGCATTTTGTTGTTTTAATGAATTTTCCAATTCTTGTTGGATTAACGATTGACTTGAAATGCCATGTTTCATTTGACTTTCAATTTCAATTTCTGTTACATTATTTCGTTGTTGGTGTTGCTGTAGTTGTTGTTGTTGTTGCATTTGATGCGGAGATCTTTCATTTTGTACATGCAGTAATTTTGGATCAATTTGTTCTGGATCAATATGTGAATAAATTATACTTTCTGGTTGTGACTTTGTTATATAAACTTCGCTAATGTGTTGTTGTTGGTGTTGGTGTGGATGTTGAACATGAATTTCATTTGGTACATTATGTTGAATATATTTGGTTGTACCTGGTACAACATAATGTTCACGTATTATATGCTTACCATTTGCCTGTTCTTCAATATAACGTTTCATTAAAATTTCTTTACCGCCAGTATTATCAACCATTATATAATGTGGTTGTGAGTGTCCGGCTTGTTGTAAGTGTTGTAGTTGTTGTTGTTGTTGTTGTTGTTGCGGTACATTTACATAAATATTATCTTCATCATTTTTACCTCTTGTTATTAAACGTAATATTTCAGCATTACCATCTTTTATAAACAATTGATCACGATTATTAACATTATCATCTTCATGTATTATTTGTCTTTTATTATACGGTCGTCCGTCATATTCTTCATAATCACTGCCCCGATCAATTTCATGACGGCGCATTGAATCATCATCAATTTGACGTTCATCAATATTATGTTGTTTTTTTATCATTTTATTTTGTTTTGTATAATTATTTTTTATATTTGTGGTTGTATTTTCTTCTTCATTAACATCTTCAATATATACTTCACGATCATTATTTATAAGATTTGTTCTGGAATTATGAAATTGAGTGTCTTTAATTGTATGATCTATTTCGGTAAGATTGTTTCTGAAATGTATAAAGAAAAATAAATAAAATAGAATTATATAAAATATATATAAAATAGAAATAAATTATATAATAATACTCGCTATGATTCATCCCTTTTCGTATAGATCTTATCTTCTGACATCTACTCACAAATCAAATTTTATTATAACATAAATGATAAATGCTTCATCCAATTAATTTTGAATTAAAAAAAAAACGGCGTAAGAACTAAATTCTAAATTAAGAAAATCTATATGCAAAAATTTACTGGTTAAAGAATGGTGTTAATGCAATTATGTTCTTTGATTTAAAAATGTATTAATGCCATAGCAGGCCGAACTATATTATTTCATTTAAAATAGATTTGTAAGTATAAATCAGAAAAACAGGTCAATCAATTTTATAAGTTAAGTAATGCAAAAATATCTATAGGAACCGATGTATTTTATTATAAATTACAGAACAATTATAATATAATGACTAACCACTTAAAAAAGTAAGTCAGAATTACTTTTTTTTCTGATTTTAGAATATCTATATTTTATTTTTTATAATCAATTCAGTTATTATTATTATCGGTAAAGAAGAAGAGCCGCTACGAACTATTTTGATTTATTAGATTTACCACGAACTAATCTTTTATTTTATATTATTATATTATTAAATATTCAATCGAAAATGAAAAACTTACCTAGTTTTTATATGTTGTTTATTATCTTCGGCTGATTCGATATGTTTTTCAATATTATTATCATCGGTATTAATATTATTTTCTAATTTTTGGCGATTGTTGACTCGTCGACTAAATTCCCATTGTGTTGGTTTCGTTCGGGAATCGGATGATTTCTCCGCTGACCAAGCTTCTCTTCTTCCCATCCATTCCGCCACCTACAACATTTTTAATAAATTGAATTTTAATTTTATGTATAAGAAAGAATATTTAAATGAATCTGAATTTTTGGTTAATATATAATTATATAGAATAATAACTAAATGCACAAATATAATATTATAGAATATATGTGTAATATTATAAAAATATAAATTAATCCTGTTATTGAAGCATAGTTAATTATTAAAGAAAAAAAAAACAAAAAACAAAAAAACAATAATAGATGTAGTAAAGATGTTAAAAAAATAATAATGCATTTCTATATAGCAAACAATTAGAATTATATATTGTATCTGAGTGACTGAGTTATAAATAGTATGTGTATGTTTATTTCACACAATTTTCTATACGAAATTTATATACCATTTTTTCTATATACACAAAAAAACTAAACAATTATAAAGAATAATTAACTATATAAAGAAAGCTACCTGAACAGATTTTGTCTGTTTTCCAACTCCCATTTCTCTATGAACAAGATGAACATCGTCTTCTGTACTATTGACTCTAATTACTCTTTTTCTACAAGAAAAAGAAATTTGACAAATTAATCTTCCTATTACCTATTTATTAATATTTTTTACACTAGATGATATGTAACTCATTTTGTTATTTTGTTTATTATTAATTCTATTATCTTTTTATTTTATGAGAAAACCTATACTGAATTTAAATAAAAATAAAACCCCTATACGAATTATTTTAAATTACTATACAAATTATTATATTTATTTAATTAAGCACATATCCAATAAACACAAGTATATATAGATAGGATATATACTCTTTTTTCTATTATTTTAGATTATTAGTTATAAAAATTAAAATTAATATATGTATTATTTATTATTAACTATATACCATGCATAATAATTACTAATTAAATTAATTTATGTTAAAATTAGATTTATTTTTAGGATAATAAATTTTAAACTACTATCATTTTTTAAAGTTAATTTTACCTTGTAGCTGCATATAATGGACACCATGAACATATACAACATAATAATAATGTTAATATTGATAATGCTATTAATAATGCTAGAAAAATTAATAACCAAAATAATAATCTATTTTCAGCCTTATAAACAGTCTGTAAATATAAAAGAAAATAATTGTTATTATTATCATTATCATTATTATACTAGATTTACTATAGTAATGAAAAGTGTGTACAACTAATTATTATATATTAATTTATTCAATTACCTCTGCATTTTCACCTTGTTGTACAATACCAGCTGATGTAGTATTAAATTTATTGTTATTTGATAGTTTATTTTGAATTTGGGAAACATCTACAACTGAATTACTATCATATAAAACAGTTGCAACGACAACACTTCTATTATGAAAAAATGTCGGAAAAACAATTATTATCAATTTTTTTTTTATTAATTTAAATTTAACAATCTTAAATTCTTATATAAAAAAAACTTACTTATCATCTGAATTACCAGCTATATTTGTAGCACCAATTTCATTTCCAGTATATGGTTTAATTTCATGGATTAATACACGTCCACCGGTAATTAATTGTAATGTTTCTTCAATTTTTGCACGATTTGGATTTTGTCCGGGCACAACAAATGTTACTGTTCGTACACGACTTTCTGGTGGATAAATACGTATGGTTGTCGTTGAAAACAGTACCGGTACACCTAAATCATAAGCACGTGCTGTTAAAATAAATACATCATTATCTATTAAATTTGATATTTGACGTCGATTTCTTATATTTCGTTGTTGTTGCTGCTGCTGCTGTTGTTGTTGTTGTTGTTGTTGTTGTGGCCGCAACATTAATGGTTCACGCAAAGTTAGATGTCCTAAAATATAAAATATAAGAATAATTCAATATGTATTTTATTGAATGTAAAATAGTGTAAAAAATGGAAATTTTACGGTATATTCAGTTCAGCGGGATATTTTAGATATAACATTTAAATTATCAAATTAATTACAATTATTATTTTAATAAAATTTACATATTTTGATATGCATTCAAATATTTAAAAATACATATGTTCAAAAATTAATTACTGCCTTTATTTTAATGAGTATCATACCAGAAATGTATATCTGAAACTAACTACGTTATGCAATACGAAAGAATAATCAATGTAAAATAATTTTTTCTATGAATTTTGCAATTAATTGTTCGGATTTGTATTTAACATTGCAGCCAAGTGTATAGATTACAATAATCTAATAAACTCTTAGATGTTGATGATACAGAAAAGAAAATTCTTCACTTATTCTTAGTAGAAATTAATCTAAGTTTAATCTAATTTCACATAATTTAATATCACAAGGACGAAAACTATTATATATATTTCTACAAAAATTTAAATTTACTCGCAATAGTTTGAAAATTAAAAGCATTTGCAACTATTATAGAACTGTATTAATCTAACCAAATTAACATATTAAATGATAGTGCATTACCTGTAATTTTATCCAAATTAAATTTATTTTCGTAATTTCCATTAATAATTTCATAACGTATTACATTATTTGGTTCTTCGGCATCTAAATCGGTAGCTCGAATAACAGCTGAATTTGTAAAATTTCGTAAATCTGTTGTTAATATAAATTCATATAATGATTTTTCAAATATGGGTGCATTATCGTTGACATCAATCATTTTTAAAATCAATGGAATCTATAAAAATTTTGTTAAATATCAAATTATTGATACGATTTAATATATTTCATATAATGAAAATTACCTGTGCGCTATTTCCAGTACCATCATTATCACGTGCTTCAACATAAAAATGATATTCTGGTAGCATTTCTCTATCAAAACCATGATTATCAGTTGATACTGTTATTAAACCATTTTCAGCATTTAAATTTAATGATGTATTTAAATAACCTAAAATTTGTGTATAACGTATACGTCCACCAATATCTGTATCAACATCAGTTGCTTGCACCTAATTTAAAATGAATTTTTGGTTGATTTTTATATATAAGATATAAATTTTGATTTTGAAGAAACACAATTTATATATACCTGTACAACTTTTGTTCCAACTGTCATGTTTTCCGGTAATTCTACTGTATACATATCATTTTCAAATACAGGTGGATTATCATTTATATCATTTATAAAAACTGTAACACTAACATTTGTTGATAAATTAGTAGCCGGTCCTAATTCTTGTGCTAAAATCTAATCACAAATATATATTTTAACAACTATTATTCATTAATAAATGAATATAACATAGAAATAAAACAAAAAATAGTATTTATATACCTGAAATTGTACGGAATGACGTTGTTCATAATCTAAATACTGATTATCACGGACATGTAATAAAAATACAGTACGCATTTCAGCAACATTTGGTGATATTTCAAATGTACCATTATTGTCTAATAATGTCAATGAGAATACACCATTTTTACCAGTATCATCATCATAGACACGTGTTACATATGGATCAGAAAATACTAATGCTGTACCTTGTGGTGCATTTTCGTCAATTCTTGATATATAACTATAAAAAATAAAAAAATGAAGTTTAAGAAAACAAATAATATGGATTATTGCATGCAGATATACGTACTGATCATTTTCAAAATATGGTGGTGTATTACTACGTTCGGGTAAAAATAATGCTAACTGTACTGTTGATGCCATTGCCGGTGGTTCATCACGTTGCACTTTAACTTCTTCAGCTATTATTGTCAGTAATACGGGATCACCAATATGTGTGATAGCCGAAATTTCATCTAATGGACTTACTAAAAATATTTCACCTGAAATAATTTCAAATAATAAATAAATTAATTAATTTTTTTAAACTACAACTAAGTATATATAGTAATATTTTATTATATTATATTAAGTTTACATTCGTGTCAAAAGTACATATATGTTATATGAAATTGTTTTAAATTGTTGTATACTGTGTTCTGAACATTACACTCAGCAATTATACAGGCAAAACTTTTTAAGTTCTATGTGCCAACAAAAGGTTAAAATACCCATTAAAACTCATTTATTTCTTTTTTTCTAATAAATATGTTTAATTTTACGATTTCATATAATTATATTCTTCTTTATATTTATATAATATAAAAACACAAGTATTTGTAATGAACATGTACGAACAAATACATAGTATATTAGTGTGTATAATAATAATTACATTATCAGATTAATGTTATATTACATATATAGGACCTATATAGGCATATATTTTCTTTGGTAAATAAATATTTACTATTGTATATTGTTAAAAGTCATTTCACTACACTTATCATTATGTCATCATATTACAATCAAAAAGAAAACTAATCACAATCTCAGTTCCATATATATATATTCTATTATTATATATTTATGTGTGTAATAAACATATATACCCTCTTTCCGTTTTATTTCCTTAATTCAAGTATTACAAGAAGGCAATGTATTTTTATTGCGTTTCCAAAAGATAAAGACTACTGATTACACACGTAAAATACAATTCTTTATGTTACCCGACACCGGTGTTAATGTCAACGACCGAATAGTGGTAATTCTATGCGGTATCTGAAAGTTTTACTTGTTATTTTTCTATAAATGGAAAATTGTAAGAAAATATTTTTACTATATTTTTACATTGTAATTCAATTTCAAACAAACCAAAAGGTTAAATTAAAATGCAAAAAAATAAAAAAACACATAAATGGTACACGCGCTTCATAACCATCAACTTCTTCAATAAAATGCTGTGGGCGACTGAGTGAACGAAATATCGGAAAATTGGATTAAATAAACCTATCAGAAAAAAAAACCACACAGACTATAAATTCAAAATAAATACATGAAAATAAAAATATATCATAGAGAATCAGAAATTTGTCTTTGACATTGCTGTTTTTAATATATAATATTATGTAATAAAATTAATGTTAACGCAAATTTTAGCATTTCACAAAGATGACAATCCAATGATTTTCTCGCATAATGGAACAAAACAAAGAAGGAAATTCGTACCCATATCATATATATTTTATTAAAGGGTAAACGAGTCTACCGTAAAAAAATTAAAGTTATTCATTCCATTAAAACTATATGAACAAATGAATTGCGTTTTTATTATGATGAACACCAAAAAATTACACATCTATAAATGTCGATGTGACTTAGGTTCCCTTCACCATAAACAAACTGCCGGAAAATGTATTCTAAAAGATATTCTTTGCATACTCATTATAAATATTCCGAAAAAATCACTATTAAACCAGATTAGCAACTACACAGAAAATTTTTATAATCAATAAAATCCACAGAATTAGATCTTTTAAAGCATTATAGTCCAATTTCTATGTAACTTATATAGCATTTATAAATGTGATTTGTGTAAAACCAATATTATCGGAACCGCACACGATATTCGATGTACGCATACATAGTTTATATATACAAAAATAAATAACATTGAAAAATAACCATATTATTTAACCTGAATAAATATGTTTTCCTTTTCGTTTAGATTAATTATTAAAATTACACCAAGTTAGGATTTAATTTTTAGATTTATGTATGGGGTATAACAATTACATTTTCACCCCATCATCACTGTGTGGGTAAGTTTTTCACATGAAAATTATATACATAATAATATTAAAAGTTTTTCTCTATTTTTTTTTCTTTTATAGATTGTTTATGTACATCTATAATTTTTTACTACACGCACTATATATCGGCTTCGGCTACTCAAATATATAAATAAATATATGAATAAAATATAAAACATAATAATTGTTTCAAAATAAAAGTAAAGTTATGTAAATGTTTAATACCTATATCGTTTGAAGTGTATATTGTGTATACATTCAAGTTCATTTACCCCTTTAAAAATCAATATAATAATGTTAAGAATGTACGAAGAAAGAAAATTTTGTATGCGGTTAAAAAATTAAGTTAAAAAAATTGTTTATGCTGTTGTTATATGCATATAAATGGTAGTTTAATATAAGGAAGGTAAGACATACGTATGTCCAGCAGTTTATATTTTAAATTTCGTATATATAGGTGTATTGGATATATGGTAGTATAATTTAAATTTATAAATACACTCGTACTAGTAGTAAAATGTATACACAAATGTTATGCTAATGTTCTTATAAAACTTTTATAAAATGGGTCAAATCTATGTGTATAATATACACAATATACAAATGAAATGCAGAAAATAAAGTACAATATGTGTATATATATTCTTATTAGTTTTATGTAAAACATCATCACGATTTATATTTATAATAAAAAATAATTTATTACATAAATAGTATACAAATAGTGATTTAATATAGATTTACATAATAAATATATAGAAGAGTTGTATGCATTACGTTACATATATGTATTTATAAATTTCTATGTGCATATATAGATTATAGAAGGAATCAATTTCTATAAGGATTCTTTCGTACTACATTTATTTATTTTCTTTTTTTTTTTGTTACGCCTGAATATATAAGTTTCGAAATTTCTCATGGTTTTTTTTTTATATTAATTGCGAATATCTTCCATCAACTATTTTATAATGATGGAATATAAAATAAATATATAAAGTGTATTTAATTTTTGCATATTCGTATATGGTAAACCTCAATTATTTACATCTCACGTTAAATATTTTATTTATGTATTTATTTTTATATATCGATTTATCTGAAAAATAACATTCTTTAGAAATAAAAAAAAAAATGTGTAACATCTGATTGTAATGCGATGCGTTGTATGGTATATATATTTTATTGATTATATTACATATATTTTTATATGTTATAATATTTCAGACAATTCAATATTTATATAAAGTTTTTTAATATATCATTTGTAAAATTATTAACATTTTTAATAGTTTTGTATATATGGGTGAAATTTCAGATATATCTTATTGTTATTGTTTTTAATGTATTATAAAAGTAAAGTTTCATTGGAAAAGCACGACCAACAGTTTTCCAATTTGTACTCTATACGAGTACTATATAAAATATGAATAATATTCGTGCAGAAAAGAATTTTTAATATAATTAGAGCATATAATATTTACTCGTATATAATATGTTCATATGAAAATTATTATAAGTTTGAATAATGAATAATCTATGGGGCAGAACAATATGTACTGTCGTTTCTTTGTCAATTGTGCATAATTGAAAAAAAAACGTCATTTTTATTTAGTCTCATTTTATATAAATATATGGTATCTATCAGATAAATGCAAAAATTAGGAGAGATTCGCCATTGTTTTAATTTCTAGTTTATCACAGCTTAATAATTTGTTCATGTTATATGGTTGAATAAATTTCTTAGATATTATTAATTACTAATGGTAGTTAATTCCAATAAATTCTATGCTTCTTTTGTATCCATTCACGAATAATATGAGTTTTAGGCAACTTCTATAGCCGATTTTTATAAAGCGCTTATTTAGACCTGACAATGGCATACGCATCGTTTTTGTTAGGTGGATGAAAATCTGTAGGCATTACCATAATAATGTTAATGCCGGTTTTGAAAGCACAGAGAAACGCTTGAATGTCCGTCCAATATGATGTTTTAATGAATGCATCAATCTATACAGTACTCAGTTCTGTTTAAAAGATTGTAAAAAATTTGTATTCAATTTACGCTCCATTAACATCAACCGAATCTAAACTAAAAACTAAAAACTATTAATAAAAATTGTTGAAAAAAAGTATGATAATTTTTATTATTTATTTTTTATTTAATATATTTGTATATTGGTGAAGAGAAATTATTCATATTATTTAAGGGAAGAAATTTTATAAGGGATTAGTAATGAAAATAGAAATTTCTTTGTAGTAAAAAATTTTGGTTTGACTAGAGCTATCAACTTAATATTATGCAAGTAAGGTAATAACTTTGTAAGTCTAAAATGTTAATATTAAATAAATAATCATAAATATATAGTACCAAGCAACGCGATATATAGATGCTTAATTTGCAATCGTGTTTAATATGACAATTGTCATGATTGATTTTAAAGCGCGAGCTATTAAATGTAATGTTTCACATATAAAATGTAGATAATAAATTTCTATAATATTCTTGGCCACAATTGTACATATTTTATATGTAATAAATTATTTATTTAATTTAATTGAATAATATGGTAGAATCGCATATATTGTACATATATTTACAAATAAGATAAACAAACCATAAATTGCATATATAATTTCTTAATTTGTAAACAATATTTTATATTAATTATATACGTATCAAAAAAAAAAGAACTACACCTAAATAATTTATAAATGCATATATTCTATTACTATCATTGCTATTATGCAATTAAAACAAATTCTTCAATCATTTCACGGTATTTATTATACAGTATAATGTATATAACATAAATTAATTGCAATATAAATATGCATAAAATTCTTATTCCAATATTTTAATCTTGTATTTTAGATCGCATTTATCGCATTAATATGAGAAAAAAAAATTACTACTTTTTTCCTTTTCACATTATTATTATTATTATTATTATTATTATTATTATATCATATTCCTATATAATTGTGTATAATACAAACTTCACTTCTGCTGCGCGTACATTTATTTATACATATTGTGCCTTAACAAATATTATAAAATGTATAAATGAATATAAATTGAAAAAAGTATAATATATTTCTGCATTTATTTATTTATTAGTACTTACAAGTTACAACATTACCAATAGTTCAAATGGGAGAGAAAAAAAAAATAAAATTTAAACCGAAATAAATAATATCGTTTTTATACCTGAAGCAAATTGAATTGAATTAAAATTATGATGGATACATTATTTATGAATCGAAACTGTTTATATTACATAGTCAGTCTATATATTTTTATATATATATAAATTATATATGCATAATTTTTCCTTACTTATATACATTTAATAAATGTGTATTGCATATATAGACATGTATAAATTTACTGGGTACTATTTATAAATGGACGATATGGTATACTGTAAAGATATGAGTAAAAAAACTTATATTTATTTAAAATAAATACAAACAGATTTTTTTTATAATGTAAAGTCGACGCCCCCACCTTCCGCGCATTTATGGATAACTTTTTTATTTTCAGAAATTTTCTCTATATCTAAGAAAATTAAGTTAGTCATTGAAGAAAACTGTATGACCAATGAAAATTTCAGTATAAAAAACATCAAAAACGGAGAGAAGAATATTTTTGAAACCATAAATTAATTTCATTGTGGTTTTTGAATTGAATATTTTCTTTGACAAACGATAATCACAAAAAAAAATTCTTCTATATTTCATATTATTTTTGTATGTTTAACACTATAATAACAGTTTTAATGAAATATTAAAAATTTTATATTAAAAATGATGAAAATTTAATTTTGCCAAATCGTTTTATGAAACTTACCAATTTCCAATGTTACATGAAAATAGCACGTTAATTATTTTTAGAAATACCAATTAGTGTTTTTCTATAAAATGGAAAGCCCATGAGCACACACCAATCTGGTATGAATAAACATTTTACATTGTTATATATGACTGAAAATATCGAAAGTGGGCGAAAGAGTTGCCGTATATTGTACTTACATATCATTTATCTATTTACAAATATTATAGTATAATCAATATTTATAAACATAATCGCTCAATTATTTCATAGTTTTTTGTTTTTAATTTACCAAACTGAACTATTTACCCATCTACTTATTATAAGTAAAACAAGTATTTATTTGTTAATAAATTCTTTATCCAAAATCTCCATAATTAATTTTAATGACAATTTACATCTTTCGAAACCTTTATACCCATTTGATAAGATATAGAAAATGGACAATGGAATTTACTATTAAGGAAATCCAGTTTTTATTATAATAATATATTTGTTGTCATATATATATAACACTTTGTCCACGTTTGTTCCATTAAATAATCTATCCTTTACAGTTTTAGTACCTGTAAAACACAGCAGTAAATTCTCGGTATACCAATATACAATAATAATAACTTCCTGTCAGAAAAATTACCTGCACAGAAATAATTACTGAATATTTTAACTATATAAAAAAGTTGTGAAGAATATTATTTCTTGGTGGAACAAATTATAACGAAGTTATATGACAACAAATATTAATTTTTCCATAGCAAAAATTTAGAACTATTTTTTATCAATTGTTCATATTTATTCTGACAGTTGTAAATTGTCATCGAAACTAATTATAGAGCATTTGTATTGAGTTTTTAGAAAATATGAAATAAGTTTGTCTTAATTTAAGTATGCATTCAATTGTAAATTAAAAATAAACAACACTGATAGATAGGGATGCTTAACATTATTGGTGGTACTGTATGGCCTGTATACAGAATATCATAATATGTAACGAATGCATATTTATATAGTATGGTAAAAGGGTCAAGATATTTTCATGTCCTGATAAATATATATATATATATATATATATATATCCATGTGACTGGTTATTGTAGCTATAGCGTGACTATATAACGTTGAATTTGAATAAATGTATGTTGTACAAAATAAATACATACGTAAATAAATAGGTACATGAAAATCCAATATATTTTTCTATCTACAATATATTACTTATTATTATGTATAAAATATTTATTAATGTTTTGGTTTCTCATGAAATAAAACTAAAATTTAAAATAATTTATACTTTTAAGTGTATCGCGGCACACTGCTGCGCTTTCAAATACCATTTATAAACGATGCATTTTATACAAAAACAAAAACATTAAAATATACTTCATATAACATTGTGTTTCTGTTTTTATTATAAAACAAGAAATTCTTTTGTATAAATCAGACATTTTTCTTATATAATTTTAAAATCTCTTTTCTTCGACATATATACAAAAAAACCTAAACTAATTTGTAAGTATATAATTATTATAACATATACTTTCATATACTAATATAAGTGACTTTTCATTGTTTTTTTTTTTTTTGCTATAACACAAAAGAATCATTAATATTATTATATAATAAAATGCATTACCAGGTCAAATTGTATATAACTAAATATAGTATATAAATAAGCATTTTGTTTAATGAAGTGCAAATATAAACGTTTTTTTTTTAATAATACAATAATGATTTGTTATGTTGTTGTTGTTGTTGTTGGTGTTAATTTATTGATTGATTATTGTGCTCAAAAATGTTAATTACTATATTTTGTATTTTGTATTAAATCGCATTTTATTGTAAATATCTAAACAAAACGTATATAAATAAGTTTGATGCTGATTAAAACATGTACATTTAGAATACACCCATATAAGATGATCGTGTATATATGAAATTAAATAGCTTTATAATATATATATTTCTTTATAATATGGGTATAATGTATAACACTATTATAACAAATATATAAAAAAAAAAAAAATACACCATCATTTTATTTACGTTTGATGTGCATCAGAAAAAAAAGTATAAAAATAGTGTATATATATATAATTATAGTCATTAACACGGCTTCTCATGTACACATACAAAATGTATAAAATTTAAGAAATGAAAAGAACAAAAAAAACCCATTCTATAGAACTCTAAAATATATAAGGAAATAGAAAATTATATATACAATCATTTTTTTTTTAATTTTATTTTACCATATGTGTGATAAAAGATAAATTTAGAAATAGAAGGAGTGGTAAATTTTTATATAACCATATGTATTTATATATAGTATATAGTTATATGTTACCAATGTGTGTAATTTATTGATAATGAAATGGCCAGAGGTACACATGAATTTATAATTAAAGATGCTATTGAATATATATTCTATATCTATATTAAATGTGCAGTTATATGTATTATATTAGAAGACAAACACATATAAAATGATACATACTCTGCGAAGGATAACAATATTTAAATGAGAATTATATAACCTATGTTTAATAGTATATATATAGTTACATAAATAATATCTGGTATTATAGCATGTGTGCGTTTATGTATTATTAACATATATATATATAATAATAACAAATGTCTAACCTTAAGAAGAAGAATGTATAGTTATATATTGTAATAAAAATGTGAAAATAAGTTTTATTATTATTATTTTCTTTCGCATATGTTTGTTTTGTTAAAAATTTTCTCTATATTTTATTTATTTAATTTATTGTTAATTGCTAATAAAAATATTTTTTCAATACTAAAAGGTATACGGTATTCCGTATGCAATGTATAAATATATAATATATAATATACATATCGCGACACAATCCCCACGAAGATGTATTGTTATATTATTGTTATTATGATTACAATAAATAGGGAAAAAAAAATGCTATTATTGAATTTAAAAATAAATTTATATTCTTATTATATATTATATAATATTAATAAATGTAATATAGTGTCTTTGGTATTTATTGTAATAATATAATAATAATGATTAAAATTAACAATAGCTACCATAATTTGTTATCTTTTGTTACATATTATACCGCATAGCTTTCCAACTATATATATATAGGTATTCTTTTGAATGGTTAATATATATTTTATTTAGCTATTTTTACCTATACCATCTAGCTTTAGCATTTTAGTCAGATATAAATAATGATCATTTTTATATACTTACATAAAAAATTTATAAGTGCGAGAATTATTATTATATTTATAAGTTAAATTAATAAATGTAATATAGAATATTTTCGTATGGGTATATTAAATTACACAATTATATAAACGATGCCTTTAAGTTATTTACATATTCGTATATACACGTATTTATTATATAATAGGTATGAAGAATTAAATATATGTATAGAATAAGAAACAGTTAAAACATGATATTATATTATAATTCTGATAATCTTATAGTAAATTATATATATATATATATAAAACAAAATATACATATAAGAATAAATGATAATAATTAGAAAGATAATTTATTATTAATATTATAGGACCGACTTATTTAATTACTGCTGATATAGATAAAATTTGAATTAAATACAAATATATACAATAAATATCGATATAATATTAAATAAATGTATATATTATCGATCTTTCATTTGAATATATAATGATAGGTAATACCTTCTCCACAAATTGTATCATATCATACAGATGTATATCTAATATTGAATTAAGCCTATTTGCATATCGGTAAAAACTCAATAAAAAATAATATATAGAGTTTTGGAATATTGATGTGTCCGCAAATAACCGGAATGATTTTCTAATACATGAACGCGATATATTAACTGATGATTGATTTTTGTATTGTAAAGCGACATTAACAACATGTCAACCCTCATTTAAACTTTAAAATTGTAACTCTATTTTAAAAACGATCAATATTTTAGTAAATTTTAATTTATGCACAACATAAAATATAAAGTTATTATGTAAAATTTACCAATGGTTAGCTGAAGGCTTTGCTTAATCATATATTATAGATACAAAAACTATATATCCTATGGAAATGTGTAAAAATATTGATGTGATTATTTTTTATCAATCGACAAACAAACACCATTTCGAGGTAAACGTTTTGTGAATCCATTGATGCGGATATAACAATTCAACATATTTTTCTTTGGCAATTATCGAAAGATATATTCGCGTTTCCGTAATTCCATTACTTTCACATTAATGATTATAGCCCATAATGATTTGACAAATATAAAATATAAATATAGATAGATTGATATTGCGCATACATATACCAATAATATTAATTAATTATGCAAATAATATATGTAAATAAATAAATTATAAAAAAAGTAATCGACCGGACTTGATTTTATTTAAATGTAAAAATTTAAGATAAGCAATAAAATATATATGTTTGTACATGTACTCTATAATTAATATTATAAAAATTTAAATATTATGATGATGACATAATAACAAAAAAAAAATTAATAAATAAATAAATAAATAAACAAATAAAAATTTAAATTGAGGAATCAAATAAGGTCGATTTTTTTTGGTTTTTTATTCAAATCGGCGCCAATTAATTTGTTTTTTATTTTACATATACATATTATTATAGGCAAAGAAAGTATTAACAAAAAATTAACAAAATAAATAATTTCACTTTATTTGGAAAAAATAAAGTATTGTGGTAGTGTGCTGGTGATAGTTATCATGAATTACAGTGGTTTACTGAATTGAATACGGTTAAATTGTAAAATTTCTCTTTATCGGTAATTGATAGTATGTAGTCAACATTTTAAAATTAAAAATTAAAATTGAAATTTAGTGTAAGAGTATCGTGAAACTAATATAATAAACTTAAAATTATGTATATGATTTATAAGCTTATGAAATTAATGTAATAATTCTCGATAAGTCTTCTAAGAAGTCTACACAGAATTTCTCTAAAAAAAAAAAAGAATTAGAATTTGAAAATAGAAGTTAAAATAAATATATTAGATATTTATATGTGTTCCTACATTATTTTAATCACGCTTTACCAAACACAACATTAAATCATTGACCATATATAAAATTAAAGTCCCTTGGCACCTTTACGATAGCTCTTTTTTTCTTTTCAATTACATATTATTTTTAATTTTAAATTTTATTCATGTCATTATTTAATCTTTATGCCTATATATGTACAAAGTATGCATTATATTAATTTTATTTGAAATAATATATAAATTCAAATGAATTTATTTGCTCAATTTAAATATATAAAACGCAATATAATGACATTAACCAAAAAAAAAATAAAAAATTATTTTTAATTATCGAATACATATTTTATATTAATGTTTATGAAATTATTAGCCAATATTATTATAACGTATGGTATATGTGAAGACAATATATAAATGCAATAATTTCACAAATAACAGTTATAAAATACACTAATCAGGTATATAATATACAATAGTTTAAAAAAAATTAATATTAATTACTTTTAAATAATAAAAATAAAATTTTTAATGTTAGGTAATTTATTTTTTTAATGTATATGGCGCCGAAATTTCATAACTTATTTATTTATTTATTTTTTGTTTTCATTATGTATAATTAATATCATTTACGTTCTTTTATATTTTAAAGAGAAAAATCATCATATAAATACATTTATTTATAGAGAAATCAGACCTAAAATATATATGTTAGTTATAAATGTATGTTGATTAATATGTATATAATATATGTAATAATAACAACAAATTTAAAATATAACCAAATATAGAATTTTAAAATTAACATAAATTTTAAATAAAAAAATATAATTTATTTATAACCTTTTCGATATTTTACTAAAATATAAATGTGCCCGCTATATAGTTGTACCAATAATATATGAAAAAACATATATATAAATCAATATATGTTATATGATTTTTATTATAAATTATTTGTGATATATACAATATAAATGTATATGTAATTATTTAGTATATTTAACTATTTTGAAAATTATTTCCATTTTAAAAAAATTTCATTGGAAAATAATATTGTACATTGACCAAATATTATAAATTATATTGAATCAATTATTATATTTGTTTCTTTTTTTTGTCTATTTGCAATTCATTCATACATCTGCCTATAATGGATTATAATTTAATGTATGTCGTTACGTACACGTGTACATATTGTATAATATTAAGCTGTCATATGTTACACGAGACACAACCCATAATAATATTGTATTATAAACATTTTATTCTTAGAAATAATTTTCCAATTATCTGAATTTATTTGTAAGTATATATATTAAATATGCCGACATTATTATACTAGAAAATATATAATTACTACATATGATAAGAATTAATAACACACACAATTCAATGGAATTTTTCATATTATTTATTTTCCTTTATTACAATACAACATCAATATATTTTATATTGATTTTAATATTTATAGGATGACCTATAATATTCATTCAACCACAGCAATATATAAATATATATATTGTATATGGGTACATTTCTATTAATTTAATGTATTATTTCGTTTCTTTGAAATAGTGCGTGAACCTTTTATACGAATACACACACATATGCTATAAATAATCAATTATTTATATAAACATTTACATATGGTTTGTAATTACGGTATGGTGACAAATAATAATAAAAATATTGACCGATTTTATTGTGTTCATAAAAATAATTCAATGTTATTTTTTTTTGTCATATTTCATGTTAATCGATTATGGTATATTATTTTTATTACTATATATGTTTTTGATTGTACGTGACAGTTTTTGCAGTTGATACCCGATACCATATCTTACTTTTTATAACAAATTATCATCGATTTAAATATATTCAAGTTAATATAAAAATTATTTCGATTACCGTTCATAATAAAATTTTGCAAGCAAAACTATGAATCTCAGAAATAATTTATTTATGAAGTTACTACAAAAAAAAACACCCGTAACCATTTTTAGAAAATATGACATTTCATATTCACCCATTTTCCAAACGCACATTTACAAATGTGATCTAAATTAAATTAGAAATATCAAAATTTTCATACTAATCTCTTTTGTGTTTATTAGCAGAAATAATCTTAACTAAATATTAAATTGGTAACTTAGTGGTTGCACCTATCACTGATAGATAGCTTTAGTTAAAAGTTTGTTTACGTATTCGTAAAAGCTCAATTGTTATTCATTAAAAAATGAATATCGATCAATAGTGTATTATTTGATACATTAATGGTAAAAATCAAAACCAGTATTTTCGTCATAATTTGCTATGTTACTTCCATAATGAATTTTGACGCGCGGCTATTACTGATGATAAAATAACATCGAAACAAAGATTATTAAACAATGGCTTACAAAGTTATGCATATTCATCTGCGTGTATATGAAATCAAAGGTCAGATTGATACCAAGAATTCGTATATTAAAAAAATAAAAGTTACATTGTTTGTAATTGTTTTTCAAGAAGCTGTGTTGAAGAGCCCATATATATATGCATATGCCGACATTATAAACAAAATTGTTACTTCTGAGTGAAAGCAGTGATAATCAATAGAAATACCAAAGTAATATAAATATCTATCACTGGTTATATGTATCCGATATCAAACGAATAAATGAGCCATAACAGCAATAACATCATATGATAAAATAACTGAAAATGTTTCATTTTTACTGCTCAATTTTTATGTGCATATGGTAACAATTTTTTAATATTAAAACTATTCTGTTTTCATTTGAATAGTGATTTAATTTTAACCAAATGTTATATATGTCTTCAAGCCTTCACATTTATACGTATCTACATATTACGAAATCTTTTTAAATCCGTATGTACATATACTCGTTATATTAAAAATATATACGTATATTATTATAATGTTTATAGTATAAATAAATATATTAAATAAATATAAATTATTACCTATTTTATATTTACACTTGTATCGGATTTTAAAATCTTGTATACCATTAAAATAAATATAAAATATGCATGTACGTGTACTTAATAATATTATGTCTATAATATCTATATACATATATTAGTTTTATTTTGACCATAACGACCTTGCTTGATGACTAACAAGATCAAATAAATATAATATTGTAAATTTATCGCTGTAAAAGAGACAAAAAAATTTTGTCAAAATTTCCAATCGCATATTTGTATAATATTTAAATTATGTAAATATTATTTATGTGTTGTATATAACTTTATTATTCAACGTAAATACGACAATAAATAAATAGATTAAAATTGATTTATATATGAATGTACTATGAAATGAACGCGAGTATAATACTTTTATAATGGGTTATATTTTATTTAACAAAATAATAATATAACCTATTAGCGAAAAAAATATTATATTATACATTATACAAATTGTCTATTATTCATTTTATACTTCTTTGTTTTGTTTATAAATTTTATGTATAATAAAATAAAAACCAAATAAAACTTAGATAATTATTTTAGAAAAATAAAAACTATATATAAAATACTATTATATTTAATATAATATAACTAATTAAACATAAACATCATATAAAAATAAATGAGAAACAGTTGATCGATAAAATAGTTTTAGTCTCTAGTATGTATACTTAACGGTACGGTATAGAATACATAGTTTGTGTGTGTGTAAATAAATCTAAGGTATATACCATATAAATATATATAATAATAGTATATAATAACATTATATAAATTATATACGAAAATAATGGTTTGCGTGACAAACAAACATAAAAATAAATTAAACTTACCACTAGTATCATTGATATCAAAGAAAGACGTAAATGGATTTCCTTCAGAAACAAGTCCATATCTTATCTCCCGTGGATTTCCCTTATCGCCATCTTCAGCATGAACTTGTAGGATCTATTGAAAATGTTATACAGAAATGTATATATACAAATAATACATTAAAATAAATCCATATAAATTACAAAAATACATATACATAACTTATTATATAATACTATAAATAAAATAAAGTTTTAAGAACAAAATCTAATAATCTCACTTATAAATACATATATTAAGTATATGTATAAGTAGTTTTTTTTTTTTTTTTTTTGTTTGTCATTTTAAGTTAGACCATAAAGTTTCGATAATGTTATATGTACAAGTAATACACGTGAATTATATAAAATATAAGATTTTTGCATACAAAATAGTCACGTTTATTTTTTGGATTTCAATATGATTATATACATTATTTAAAATAACATAACAATTTTATATGGTATATTTTTTTCTATTGTTACTGTAAAACCACATCTTCAACTTATTATTTATATATTTCACTATTTTATTTATACTATATAATATACGACTACATAATAAGATAAGGTAACTTGTTTTTTAAAAAATATTTTAACTGTCTTTGAAATTATTTTTTTTAACATGTCTCTATTTTATTAATTAGTTAAATATAAGAAAAAAAAAACGCACACGATTTTTCTCTTATAATACTGAATTTATATTATTTTTTCATAGTTACATTTTGAGAAAGAAAATATAAAATTACCTTATCTCCTGGTAACAATTCTGGTGGTAATCGCGTAACAGGTGGTGCCATTGTAAATATTGGCGCCACATCTTGTACATCTTGTACAATAACAATAACCTCTAAACCGGCTATATTTCTAGAATCCTGTCCCGGTTCTGCGTACGCATCCTATATAAATTAAAATAGATATATGATTACAAAACAACGAACGTTAATAAAATTATTTGTTGTGTAAAAATCGATCTATAAAATAAAATAAATTACATATAAATAAAATAACGAAAAAATAAACAAATTTTCTATATACGAAATATTTTTATTCAAATATATAAAAGAAACAATACACTCTCTCTGCGAACATACCAAACCGACACACCAATACGACAAATATTTTTCCAATTCACTTTTATTATATATTTTACATTCACAATACCCGGTGAACATAAATTTCAAGACGTACATATATTTATTTTTATTTCTATCATATAAATAATCATCGTTGAAATATAACCAAAAAATAAGAAATAATATAATATACAAAATATATATTATAATTATACAAATACATATTAATAATAATCATCGTCGTCATCATCATCACCATCATCATAATTATTATAATATCATATAATAAAACTAGGTAGATATATTTTTATAAAATAAATACTGCTACGCATACTGGCAACTAACTGATGAGTAACATTGGTAATATGTGGTATTATATGAAATTTAATTTTTATATACAAAATTGCGATTAAATTGATGAGAAGAGAGGTTAATACTTTATAATAATTTTAATATATACACATAAAAACTAAACCTCACTGAAATTGTTATATTTGTATTAGTTTGGTAGTATATATTCTTTGTTTTTGTATATAAAAAAGTAAAAATTATATGCATAAAAAAAGTTATCTCTTTCAGATAATTTTGAGATAATTATCTATATACGAAAATTTCTTATGCTTTTGGTATTCATATATATTTTCTCGTCGATACAGTCAAATACAAAACTTATTATATATATTGAATATTCATAATCGTAAAAAAAAACAAAAAACAAATAAATAACACATTGAAATATTGAGGATACGGTCCACATAACCATAAAATATTGCTATAATTTATATTTAATGCCAATAATATACAATATTAATCAACCTATGATTGCTTTAATAATAATATTAATTTAAATGCAGCAATCTTGTTGTACTAGGTCATTTAACAATGACCTGAAATTTGGACGCATTCCATCCAAAGTGGCAGCCCATGCATTAGTTTCTATGATTACTTTTCCGCATTTGATGTAAATTTCTTATCACAAAGCCATTTTTTCTAGTTTGGAAACAAAAATAAAACAGCAGCAATTATGGTGAATACGCATGGCAATGTGAATGGGATAAAAATATATAACCTAATTCATGTAATTTTGTCAATATGCGGCAGCTGATGACTTGTGAGATAGTGATCTTCATGAAAAATCAATTTTCTTTTGTAAATCTGGTTGTTTGGGAAATTTGGTATTAGTATTTATTTTACTACTAATACTATTTGTTAGTTAAAGGAATACAAAAAAGGATATCTTTAAAAATATGGTATTGTGTACGTTATTCCAATATTAGCTATATCTGCACACACACACACACCGTTATAGACTAATCACTCAAAACAATGGAATTAAAGAAACATCTATGCTTCGATAATTGTATACCAATTGGTTAATTGTTATATGCTCCAGTTCGGAGTAATTTATACCAACTTAAGTCTACTGTTATGAATGTTTGCTAGATACCATAAAGTCCACTTGGAATAACATGACCTGTGTAAATAAATACACTCAAAAATAACAATATGATGTAGTTGTTCTACTATATATTATGTAATATTAAAAATTATTTTAAAATGGGTTTACAATGTTTTGTATCAAAACGAAATTATAATATGTCCAGAAAAATTTTATATATTTGATACGATGATTAAAAATTTTGAAAGTCAATTGTTGTTAATGAATTGGTTAGTGACTGATCTAGAAATATATGATTTACCCATATTGTGTATATTATTTAATTGTCTAATATAAAACATATATATATAAATTATATTTATATGATTTTAAAAGAGATTTCATAACATATATTTGTACCGTACCACCTGTTTACTGTACGGGGCTTTTAATCTTTTAATGTACATACATATTATACAACAAATACAATATAAAAATATGAAAAGTGGAACAATAACTTTCATATAAAAAATATAAGATAATAAATGACAGTATCATAATCTATAAAATAATAATATTACAATCGAAATAATTAATTAATTGTAAACACACAAATAGATTACAATACATTTATTATATTGTAATATTAATATAGAAAAGTATAAACGATATACATATATTTGTATAAAATATTAAACAACCAAATTTAATGTGCTCTATATACGGATTTGTTTTTTCATTTTTCAATTTTAATTTCTTATATAAATAATAATTGAATTAAATTAATTAAACGAAAAAAATTGCAATTTGTTACAGAGATAAAAGAATAAAAAAAAAACAATTTTAAAATTTTAAATGATCGGTATCTTTTTAAATAATACAATAAACAAAATATAGTATTATTATGAAATTATATTATTTTATAACCTTAAATTAAAACTAAAACAGATGTTTAATACACATATTTATTTTTGTATATGCATTTATTTGCTTTGAAATATTTAAAAATAAATACCAATAAATAAATAAAAAAAACATTAAATAAATATACAAAAATATAACGAAAAAGTTAATATAGACTTTAAAATTTTTACATAGAAAATATATATACCATATATATATACCGTACGTCTCTACACATCGCTGTCGTATAACACCAATTTTGACCATGGATTTTAGATGTTATAATCCACAGAATACAGTACACCAAATACAAATGTGTAGATAGTAATAGTATTTTGGTAAATATTTTTATACTAATTTGATTTAAATCATATACCATATTTTTAAAAGGCAATATATTTTTAATATTTATTCAATCAAATCACATGGATATATTACATAATTAGTAATTAAAAATAAATAAGTGGGCCCTCTCAACAAAATAAATATTTAATTAATCAAAATTGTGCTTCTGTTTATTTTTGAAAAATATTTTTATTATTTATCTAAGGAAAGATATACGATATGGTATAACAAAATGATGAAATATGAAGAATGTTGGTATAAAACATTTTTTCAATTCGTGTTTTGTTTTTTATAACATTTACTCTGTCAATTTGTGGATATCATCCGTTTAGTGAAAGTTATTTTTATGGTGCGAATACATCATCATTGGCATCAATGAGGAATATGGAAAAAAATTAATAACAACGAAAATATACATCAGACGTTACGTCATAGGTTATAGCCACGCCGTGTCGATCATTCGTACATGGACTTCATTTTGGTCTATCAGTGTAACCTTTAGATATTTCATCTGAGCAGTTTGGTTCCACATATTTCCAAGTCTGGAATATTATGCCTTCTGATCATTCAATGTGTTAAGGCTAATATTTTGTATATTGTGATAATGATGAGATACATTTCATATGATTTAGATTATATGATTTACTTTGCTAAATGTTTAGTGTCACCTTATATATAGAAATGAGAATCATATTATTTTATTTAGCCTTTTGGCACACATACAATTCGAACAAAAAGTCAGAAGAGAACAATTTCTTTTAATTATATGCAATTATTCTAATCATTGGTGGTGTGAAATTATATTGTTATTAATATTATTTTTTTACAGCTCGACCGAATTGTATGTGCCAAGGCTAATGCTAATTTATTGTGGTACAGATGACAAAAACAAAATAATATAATTTTACTTTCGTGTACATAAAAAGATACAATAAAATTAAACATTTAGCGTTCACATATAAATCAAAATTTTGTTATTTCTCATACATTTTTTTTCTCTTTTAACTTAAATTACATATATTAGGTTGTCAACTATCTCCCTTCCGCCTTTTTGCTCTTTATTCAATGCTTTATAAAAAGTGTTACAGTAATCGGATTTAGTTCAAATATGCGCCGTTTTGTTCGATAATCTGTTTCCATCTAGACTGCAACTTCATAATACCTCCCTCGTAGAAGCCCCCCTCCTTATTTGCGAAGAACTCGGACAGCCACTTTTCACAAGCCTCTTTTGAGATCAACTTTACACCACCAAGGGCGTTCGCCATGGACAGGAACAGGTGGTAATCACTTGGCGCTATGTCCGGGCTATATGGTGGATGCGATAAAACCTCCCATCCGAGCTCCCGTAGCTTCTGACGAGTCATCAACGAAGTGTGTGGTCTGGCGTTGTCCTGGTGGAACACTACACCCTTCCTTTTGGCCAATTCTGGACGCTTCTGGTCGATCGCCTGCTTCAAGCGGTCCAGTTGTTCGCAGTAGATGGTAGAATTAAGCGTCTGGCCATATGGGAGCAGCTCATAGTGGATGATTCCCTTCCAATCCCACCAAACACACAGCAAAACCTTCCTGGCCGTCAATCCCGGCTTGGCCACTGTTTGGGACGATTCACCGGCCTGCGACCACGACCGTTTTCGCTTGATATTGTCGTATGTGATCCATTTTTCGTCGCCAGTCACCATCCGCTTCAAGAATGGGTCGAGTTCGTTCCGTTTCAGCAGCATTTCGCAAATGGAAATTCGGTCCATTAGATTTTTCACTGTTAATTCATGTGGCACCCAAACATCAAGCTTTTTTTTGTATCCAGCCTTCTGCAGATGGTTTAAAATGGTTTGGTGACTAACTCCCATCTCCTGGGCGATGTCACGAGATGCCACATGCCGGTCTAACTCGATGTATTCCATGATTTGATCGGTATTTGTCGTCACAGGTCTTCCGCCGGCTGGCTTATCCATGGTGTCGTTTTCACCGGCTCTGAATCGTCGAAACCATTCCTCCGCGGTTCGAAGTGATAGAGTACCATCCCCCAAAACACCATTAATCTCACGGAACGTTTCTCTAGCGGATTTGCCTTTAACGAAGGAAAACTTTAAAATAGCGCGAATTTCGGCGTTAGTGAACTCCATGTTTACACGTCTATAACTGTTGAACGCAATATCCAAACTAATCATACATAGCGTCGTTTTGTTTGTTATGTCAAGAGCTTTCAAATTATGTACAGTGTTGCCAGATACGAGCTCTGTAGCGCTTTGTACATAGCCGCGACATTAAAAAGACAAAAAGGCGGAAGGGAGATATTTGACAACCTTATATTTTATAAATTTATTAATGTAATGTTCATTATTTAAAATATTATAAATATATTTGCGTATATAAACCGTCATATTAATTTTAATGTCTCTCTAAAAGTTTTTAAAACTATATACTTATACAATAAATACACAATAAACATATTAAATTAATAACTAATAATCGTATAAAATTTAATTTATTATACGATTTTCAATATATGGTATATAATTTAATTTTGTAATGTTCAGGGTTGTTTTTCAAATAAAAGACGAAGAAGAAAAACAGAAACTATATACGCATACATAAAAAATTCTATTTAATTTGTCAATTTATTTATGTATATATTTATTCGTTTAAAAATAATAATAATAATAACAATAACAATAATAATAATAATAATAATAATAATAATAATAATAATAAATATAATGCGAAATTATTATTATATGGTAAAAAGTAATAAATATATAAATCATTTTGTTTGTTTGATGAAAAGCCGCACGATGTATTTTTTTACTACAATATATTATTTATTTTTTTTTAAAATAAGCCATATTATGTTCATATAATTATAATATGTTATGTATACTCGTACAATGCATATATATATATATATATATATAATACACACATAATAATAAATATAAATATAAAATCTATTTAATAAATTAACATAAATTATTCTATCTATTAATTAAATAACAATTAATTATTTATTTGTATATTTACATGAATGTGTATTTATGAACGCATGTAAATACGAAATGTATTTTTTTTTTGTTCTTGTACGACAGACAGTATACGTATACATCGTTTTTTTTTCTTTTAAATATTTGTATTGCAAATCGTTAAATGCATTAAAAAAATCTACCAAAGTATAAATTCAACAACAAATCTGGAGATAATCTTTTACTTTCAATAATAAATATATTAAACATATGTATATTACATATGTAGTGTGTTCGCCGGGAAGGTTTACTCTATACTACTTTATTTTTGTCTAACTAATTTATGGAAAATGAAAACAAAATGGATTTATTGAATGTTGGGAATTACGTATGGAAAACGTAAGTGTCAGCTAAATATTAGCCTAACAAATACTAAGTCTTTTTATAACATTTTTCATTTCATTTTCACAAATTTCAAGATGTTTTTCATTAATTTCGTCGCACGTTTAAGTTGCTGAAGTTTTTCTGGCTTGTTGGTATAAACCTTGCTCATTAAATATCCCTGCAAAAAGAATTCCTGGTATTTTTTATTCGCCGACCGTGGAGGACAATCAATATCTCCATTTCTTGAGATACATTGTTGTGGAAACAAATGTCTCAGTAATTTCATTGTAGCATCCAATAATGGAGTCTAAAAAAGGTATCAATCACTTTACGATAACGTTAT
This sequence comes from Bibio marci, assembly GCA_910594885.2. Taxonomy (NCBI): domain Eukaryota; kingdom Metazoa; phylum Arthropoda; class Insecta; order Diptera; family Bibionidae; genus Bibio; species Bibio marci. The sequence continues at coordinate 21,986,171 of OU343114.1, read as the reverse complement.
TTTGTAATAGTAAACGTATAGCAAAAGTTCTTGTAATTTTTTGGTAGTCACAATAATTGATAATTAGATAAAATGTGAATTATGAAAAAAAACACAGTGGTTTTATTGTGTATTTTCACTTAATAATTTTTCCAAATCTATACACACTTCACGATTGTCAAATGTGAACGGTTAAAATATATGTATGTGTACAAAAATGTAGTATACAAAGTAGTAAATCTTTCCGGCTAACACCCTGTACATATTTATACAATCTTATGCTCTTTAATTCGTTTCTACCGTACCACGACTTGTATTCGTATATGGGTAAATGTCTACAATTGTATGTATATTATTGAGGTATGTTGATAATGAAAATATATAGTAATGGATATGTATAGACATGTAATGTATTTTTTATATATATAACTTGATTAATGATCCAACAATATATATGAATTGGTGTCTCATTTGTTTTTGTAGATATTATTATTATACTGTGTTTGTATATAAAAATATTACATATATCTATATATATAAATAAACACAGAACAATATAGCAATTTTCATGGTTATCATGCAACAATACATCGCGTATGAATTATTTTTTTTTCATATTCTATTTATTTTTTCCATATACATATACTTATTTATTACTTTATCAATATATATTGTACTACAATAAATATAGTATACCACCAATATTGTTTCCTTTTTTTTATTTAAATTGTTGGTTATACATTTTTTGTTTTTTTTGCCTTTAACCTGTTGATGCGCGATCGGTAACTATTTGTTATTAAATTAATATATTTGTTATATGTTGTTGCTTTCCATATTTTATTAAATTTTATTTATACATTTTATTTTTTTTTTGCTCTGTTATATTTTTTTTTTCCATACTCGTTTGTTTGTATTATTTTCAACAAGTAAAAATTTAATTTTTATTTTCTTTTCATCATGCACATCATCACCAAAAAAACATATAGTATTTATATATTAAATAAATAAATAATAATAATAATCATATTTATTATTTTGACATATTTAACATTAGTTTTTTTTTTTGTTATGGTCATTGTTAATTTTATAATAAATAATAAGTAACACTTCATCAAGCCTTTTTTTTCGTCTTATTTTTCGTCTAACATTAACATATATTGTTAAAAGTTAAACTATGGTGTGGATTTTTTTATTATAATGATCATAATTGTTATTATTATTATTATTATAATTATAAGGAAGGAGGAACGAGCAACCGTTTGTCATATGTACAGACAAATAAAAAAGATGGTACTTCTTTTCATTTGTGTTTAAACATATATATATATACAATATAATAAAATATGACAAGATATATTTATATGTTAAAGATAAATTAATATAACATATAATAACTTGAAATTTGAATATTAATAAACAATATATGGATGTATAGAAGAGTAAAATAAATACAATACATCGTATAATATGGTGTAATATATAATATAAATAATAATTTAAATAATGAATACAATAAATATATTTTATTGCGTGATTGCATAACTTTGTGCTCGAATTTCATAGTGGTGAAGTCTGAGAAATATAGACATCAATAGCAATATATTTTTCTTATAACCTGGACTTATAATTTTAGAATAAAATTTGAAAATAAAAAAATGTGGATATTTAGCGATCTAAATTTTCCGGAAAATTGAATTTTATTAATTATAATCTTTCTTTTTTAATTAAGGGGCCATACCAATTTTTGACGGATGTCCATAAATGGTGAGTAAATTGTTAAAAATACTCGCACATACAAAGTTATTTATTGACAGTAATATTTTTGTAGATTCTTTAAAGTGACTATAGCACTTTATTTGTCAAGGGGTTGACTTATGGATATGAATAAATTACAAATAGAATATATTATGAAAATGTTAATTATTTATATCAAATCAAAGTATTGCAATAGGAAAAAATTTTAAAATTCTCATTTAAAAAAAAAATTAAATACAAGTATATTGTAACATGCTTTTCGTATAGCATCTGCAGTGCGCTTATATTTCAATTACAATAATCTTAAATCTATATAATATTGTATATATACTAAATAATAAATCTTAGCTTCTGCAGTAAATCAATAATTGATATTTTTAATATCAATATATGCAAAATACTATTCATTCATCATTTCATATTTCTATTAAAACATTTCAAAATACCAATTAATAAAAGTTTAGAAAGACAATTATGTCATACACATATAGAGACACATATTATATAAATTTGAAAATAAACGTGTACATTGTGTACTGATACATAAAAGAAAAATTAATTGTTTCATATTGTGATTGCATAATGAATGTTTTGAGAAGATATTATAAATTATATTTTATATGATAATTTACAATTAAAATAATAAATAATATATATAAAGTTATGTACTAAATACTAATACGTTATGTATACCTTTGTAATATATATATATATGTAGTGTCTGTGATGTGATACATATTATATATGCAAATATTGTAAATAAATGTATATGAATATTATAATAACATAACTAGTACAAATAATTAATCACAGCATGACTCTTTAATTAAATGGCATAAATATAATGTCTACGTCAAATAAATTTTATAAATGTATCTATATACAATTTACGTATACAATATGGAATAGTATGTAATATATTATTTAGATTTAGATTATATAATAATGTGTGTATAAATAATACAAAACATTACAAAGAAGGCAAATATTGAAATTACAAATAAAAAAAAGCAATTGTTTTTCTATTTATTATTTTATACATATACAATAAACTTATTAATTATATTATATAATAATATAATAAAAATTTTATTATTATTGTTATAATTTTTTGTATAGATATAGACTATTAATAAAAAAAATTAATAATGGCCATAACTAAATTAGGGCGTGTGGGTGGGTTGTGAAAAGGAAAAAAAAAAAACCAAAACATATTAATATTAATATGCGTATACGTTTCTGTTTTCTATAATTTAATCTATTTGAGTGTGTCTTTAAACGGTGCTTAAATTTTAATCAAATTAAATGCCATTAACAACGGCTCATTTATTATTTGTGTATATTCATTTAAAATAAGATTATTAATTATGATGAGAAGGAAGAAAAAAAAATATAAATTATTATAATTTATAAGATGTTGAAACATTTAATATTTGTTATTTATTTTGTGAAAATAGATTTTAAATGCTATATCCAATTTTAATTAAGTTATATATAAAATCTCTATCAAATTAAATACCTTTTAATTCATTATATTGTATATGTACGTTTAAATTAAATTAAATTAAAACCAAAATCTACTTACATTAGCTAAAACTGTTAAATGATACATTGATTGAGTTTCAAAATCAAGTGGTCCTAATAAAAATATTGTTCCTTCTGTATTTTCTGGTGATATATATTTTTGTCGTATTGCAAATAATGGTGAACCCCATAATTCAAGTAATACTTGTTTTGGAAATAATGGATTTTTTCTTGCAATTACATAATCAAGTTCAGTACCTCGTTTAGCATCCTTTTCAAATAAAATATATATAAAAAAATGAAATAAATTAGAAATTTATGATGAGAATTATTATGAATTTTTTTTTTTTTGTTAATTTTCTTACTTCTGGTATCATTATAATTCCAGTTTTATGTGGAAATATTGTGTCATGTGGTGTTGTATAATTTGTTGCTGTTATTGAACAACTTTGTGTTTCCATACCACCTTTAATATCTTTTACAGATACTTGAAAATCATAAAAACGTCCCGGTTCCAAACGTCTTGTTAATACAACATTTGCTTGACACACTGAATTATATTTTGTACATGGTAATGTTTCAATTTGTACTGTTGACGATGATGAATCGCCTATGTAACAAACACACAAAAAAATGTATATTAGAAATTCGATTTATATATTGCTTTATACACAAACACTTATATTATAATATATTACTAACCAACTAATTCAAATTGTAATGGATAATCAAATTCTTCATCGGTTGCTCTTAATCTATAAATAACAGAACCAACAGCAGCATCAGCTGGCACTAATACTAAACGCATTTTTGTTGATGTTTCGAATTTTGGATCTGCACCGAATGAATGCGATATTGTTTGAAGAATTATGCCTATACATAAAATTGCAATGGAGTTCATACTGTAAATATAAATGGAAAAAAAAAAGAATTAATATTTTGTTCTTATTACAATATTATTTCTTTATAACTTATTATTACATTCATTAAAATAACAGCATTATATTTTTTTATGATGTTACACAGTGTATAAATATCAAATCGTTTTCTATTGTAAGTAAATGTACATTATAAATTATAATTTATTTAAGGTTCTAATCAAATTAAAATAAAAAATATGAATAACTATAATATATTCATTTATTTTATATAATATTACTGATATTAACTATATATGCCATACATAAATATAGTACAATACTTAAAGAATACAAAATAAAACCTTTGACTATGAACACGTTTGATTGTATCGACAGGAATATAAAATTTTATATCAATTGTTGAAGGCAAACAAATAAGAAAAAAAAAAAGTATTAGATGGATAAGAAAATAAATAAAAATGCACTATCCAACAACTTAATAATATTTTCTATATATACAGTGAAGCGACTGTATCATTCGTAACCTCTAACATACGAAAAACCTCTATCTTACGGAACCTGTATCACACATAGTGCCAACAATTTGTGATTTTATCATATCAATATATGTTATGCATATCATATTTATAACTATACGATATTATTAGCATTATTTTTGGATATTTAGAATCATAATTATGCAATTTAACATATAATCAAAATTACTAATATCATCTTGTTTAACTATACCAGTTCATGCGAAACACAAAATGCTTAATTTCGCGAATTATCTCTCAAGTTTTAATTTCTATTGAATTGCCTGTGTAATTTTTATAGTATATGTGAATTGAGAGATATGCATTGAGAATTATTATAGATAGGTCCTAGAAATGTCCTTGATCCTTTTTAGTCTTAATTAATTTTCTGATTGATTGCCTTTCATATGACATATACCACATTGTATTTCGACAATTATCCTTAGAAATTCTTACAATTGTCCTTTAAACCTAACTGATATTCTGATCATTGTATCAATTGTCGTACAAAATTCGGGCATGCTAATTATATAAAAATTGTGGTACAAATTAAAAATATTAAAATTATTAAAATTATTCTTAATATAAAACGCAATTATTAACTAGTCAGCAAATGAATTAAAAAAGGATATAAAGTGAGAAATTATGCGTAAGTTATACACATTTTCAAAAAGCGACATAAGTCATGATTTAATAATTAATTAAGCTTTGCAAGAACCTCTATCGAATAAACCCTATACATACGTTACGTATATATATATAATAGAGTTTCACTGTATACAGAAGTAAATATTTTATACAATATATAATATAATATTATAGTTATAAAATGCAATTCCAATTCAGTGGCAAAATAAGTAATTTGATTTTACATATTGTTCTATATATTTTTCCATATAAATATAGATTTTAACCATAAGCGTTCATATTTTTCGTTATTATATAAATAAAAACACTGATTTGTTTACTGACTATGTTCTTTGTCTTTAAAAATTATTATAAGGAAATTGATTACATAAGGATATTGAACTTCTTATTGTCATGATGATGATGATGATGATGATGATGATGACGATAATGATGATAATGATGATGATAATAATATTATATTTTTTTTTCATGTACGTGGTGATTTTTATTTCGTAAATATTTTTATTCCTCCTCCTATATACTACCTATATAATTTGTGCAATAATAAAATGTTTTTGCATTTATAGAAATAGAAATAGAGAAATGTTTTCTAGTAAAAAAAAAAAAAAAATTATAATAATAACGATTTGTTATTATTCAAGTTATTTTATTTTCAATATTATTAACTTGTTTTAACAATGGGATGTTGATTTCTTCTGTTGTGAATTTCAAATACATATTATTAAATTGTCTTGGGGTCTTACTATAAAAATTACAATAACATAAAAAAAAAAAATGTGAATTAAAAGAAAAACAAATGAAAAAAGAATCAACTTCACAAGTAAACAACAACACACATCAATCGTATGGGCAACAACAAAGATAACTTTATATTCTATCTATAAATATTATATATAAAACCGTTTCTTGATGCACATATACAATCGTGTCTCAATTATTCTTATTGAATTATAGTAATAATATACATATATAAATATACGATATATATATATATGGTATAGTCTTGTTCTATCGTTTTATTTTAATACCATATACACTATATAATATATATATATATACTATATAGTATCAAGATACTGATAGATACGTACGTAACTTACTTGGAATATATTGATATATAGTATACATTTATATTTATTTTTTTTGTATTTTCATATACATATCTTTCATCATCATAGAGTGCATGATCAACATCTCATCATCAATTTTTTGAGCGATCAATATATATATATATTAAAATCAAAACAATGCAAAATACAGCCATAGCTTGTTACATAAAATTGAACATAGAAAGAACATTTTTTTTTTTTTGTTTAAATGGGAAGATATAAAATACATAGAATAATAATAATAATATAAGTGCATATAGTTATAAAAATATAAAACTATATGAAGGTATAAAAAATATAGAAAACAAAGTTCTTTTTATATACAATGTATAAATTATTATATTTTTAAACTATACAGGAAAAGTTATGCATATATATATATTATAAATGTATTGAATAAAAATAACTGTTTGATTGTAGATTAAAAAAAATTTTTGTTTTTCTATTAAGTAAAGTTGAAAATAATTAAAATTTAACATTATTTTTAACTCATTGTTAATATTTAGTAATACTAATATACAATGGTAAAATAATTGACACAATTTTGTTTGTTTTATGTGAAATATTTCTATACAATATAAGCACTGATTGTATAAAAGTTCTTCTATAAACATTATAGATGTCAAATAACATAAAATAAACAAAAGAGGCGAATAGCAAATAATATTTCTAAAACATTTATTTGATTTCATTACATTTTGTCTCAATCGAAACTGGAACAAAATAATAGATCGATACATAAAATAATTATTTTCCATAATTATTTGCTTGAATATTTTAAAATATCTAAAATAAATAAAAATTATCTATAATCTTTAACAGCAGGATCTAATTTAACAATTATGTTGATATTTGTTTCGATAGCATAAACACACCACACCTGACATATATCCAACCCCTTTCAGTACAGTTAAAAAAGTAATTTAAATGAAAATTATTTCAATGATTTTTTTATGTTTTCTTTCATTTAGATATAACACAAACAGAAAATTATTATTTCGGTGACATGAAAAATTTTTGCTTTATATTTCAGATACAAAAGTTAAGTATACACCATTATTTAACTAAACCGATTTTGATTTAAAATAATAAACAAACAAACAAGAATTTCTCCAAAGCACAAAAAAATTTACCAATTTTATTCAATAATTATTGTAAATTTCCACAACAATTATTTATGAAGACTTTATATTATTCAATCAACTTATATATATTGTTGAGTTGAGTTGTTTCCATTATGGCAACAAATATTACGATTACTATAGCTATTCAATAAATTTATTTAAATTTTAAGCATATACCATAATATATAGCAATAGTACAGGAATGTATAATAATAAAATTTCAATAAATTTATTTCCATTTTAAATAATTATTGAAGTTATCAAGTTATTGAAGGAAATATTGCCGAAATTAAATTTTCATTGTGCGTTGTAAAAGTGGTGAATGGTTATGTAATTTCAAGAATCATGACATCAAATGTGTAATTTTTTTTTAAATATAATATTTTATTATCATATATAAATTACACTTTTACAATTTACTTTACACTAATACAATATTATAGTGTTTTATTTAATAACAATATCTTGACCATTCCAATGGCACACCCTGTATATGGGTATATATTTAATTATATTATAAATAGAAAACTTTATATATATATACCATTATTTAACTATGTGTTTTTATAATAAACTGATATTGATAACTGGATGATAATTTCTAGCAATAATTTACAACCAATTGTTAATATATCATTTGAAAAAAAAAACACACATTTAAATGTTATTAATAGTAAAGAGGAAATGCAACATAATTTATTGTTTTTAAAATATGTTGGCAATATGACTTTTTTGTAATTTATTTGGAATTTAATTTAATATTCAACATAAGCGCGCAAGCAATACATATAACATATATTGTATATTATTCAATTTTTACACATATAAATTAATGTGAATAAGAAGAAATGTAAACGTATATAATAATCATCGCATCCATATTGTACAAAGAATTTATATAAAATATAATTTTATACAAGAAGAATATACATTTATTTTACAACATTGACATTATGTCAACTTTTAATTAATTATAAATTATTATGTGAACATTTCCAAACTGGCGTACATAATTTTCTTTTGTGTTATAAAATTTTTAAAATCCATTAATCTTAAATAACAAAAAATATACTTATACTTATCTGTATATAGAGGTGGTTGTGTACATAAGTATTCCACTAACCACTAACTATATGTGTATGGATAATAATAAATTATGTTATATATGTGTACATGAATATACGAAAAGGTGTGAAAATTTATAAGTGTATCTTCTTCTAAATAAATATAATAATTCTTATTTTCACAAGTGTTATTAAATTATATAAATAGTATATATAGGCAAATTTTCTACAAATAAATAAATCTTAAATTCAATGTGAAATCATTAAAAATTATAAATTATATCAATAATTTTCGTTTTATTACAATTTATAAAAAAATACAGAAAAATTTTAAATTTAAATTATTTACAGATTATATTTTCTATAAATTATATACAATATATTAAAATAGATTTATGGTTTTTATGTCAATATATAACTATAACATGTAAAAATAAATTATTATATATTATTATATAACTCGTTATATAAAAAAAAATAAACACACAAAATATAACACAAGTTCATTGCAATTTTCAATAAAATTTATATCAATTTCTTGTATATATCGTATATGCGCCAGTATATATTGTATATATGGAATGTGAACATTATAATAATAATAATAATAATAATAATAATAATAATAATATATATATATATATTGAAAATAACGAAGAAATAAAACATATATGCATTTATTATAATTTTCGTAGTTTATAATAAATCAATATACGAATATTAATATTATAGGTTATATTGTGGAATTACTATATATTTTATATACAATATATTGCACATACAATATATGCCAATTTTATTATTATTATTTGTTGCAATTTTCATATTACTTCATAAAAGATTATGAAGTTATAAATTTTTTAACAGATACAATATATATGTAATATGTTTTTTATACATATTAACATATACAATAAGAAAATTTTGAAACATTTTATTTGACCTTTTCCCTTTTTTTTTTCTCATCAGTATATACGCGTACATTGTAAAATATAAAATAAGCTACAAATCTGCTATATTTATATGATGTGAAAATTGTGTAAAATATAACTGGAAATATAAGAACTGTATTAATAATAACAATAATAATAATAATAATAATAATAATAAAAATAATAGTAATAATAACAGCAACAATAATAATAATAATAATAATAATAATAATAATAATAAAGATCACAAGAGTATTTCGAGCGAAAAAATAATAATAAAGAATTCAAAAATATATATGAAAATATAAATATTCTTCGCCATAAGAAATAAATATATAAAATGATTTTTAAATAAAATAAAATTTATTATTATTTATGCATAAATATTTAGAATCATTGTATTGGTATAGTAGTTATTAATAGTTTTATGTATTACGTAAATTTTATAAATATTGTATATTATTATTACCCTCTTCTTCATTATTTTATCTATATAATATATATATACATTGTGTAAAGGATTCGCGATCATCATAAATTATTTATGTACTTCACTTATAGTAAGTATATAAGAAGAAATTGTATAGATTATTATTATTATTTAATATATATTATATTTTCAATAATATTCTACAATAAATGTCTAAATATGTAAAATGTTTATTGTGTATAAAAATTAATAAAAATTAATAATTTATATTACATAAGTATAGAATTTAATTATAATATGTATAAACTTGTAAAAAAAAAAAAGAAAAGTTATCTCAACAAGGATTTAAAATATTTTAATATAATGTATCTCATCCATTACAAAATCAGTATACAATATATATGCGCAGTAGTTGACGTGTGAATTTATATAACAAGATCGTATAAAAAATACAACTTATAGAATAGATATTACATATTGGTAAATCTACTATATATGTAAAATAGGTATTATTAAAATGTTTAATTTTCTATACTTATATTTAATATATAAATTTTAAAAGCATTTGCTTGCTCACTGTCAACACTCGCGTAATCATCTATAAATTTATATAATATAATTTTTTTAGCATATATAATATATATTTATGTAACTACAATACGTATAACATTATTTTCATATATTCACCGATATAATTATACATGATATTTATGTGCGGTTATATAAATTATAAAAAGACATACGCATATATATATAGAGGAAAAAGATATATATATATACATTAAATATATTTACTCCTTGCGTGTGCATACATAAAAAAAATTTAAGATTAATATTAAAATAATATCAGAAATCAAATGGTTAAATTAAATTAATTTAATCTTATTCATGTACTTAGAATAATATATATATATATATACACTTTATTTATTTATTTATTTATCTACAATATATTATTTATATATATATATTGTATTATGTTATACAAAGTTTAGTTATAAATATCACACATATATGATGACCTTGTATATTATGAATAACCTTGTGATTTTAAGAGCACTTAAAATATTGTTTATACATAAATATATATATATCTCTCATTACATTACATTGATTTTGTGTGCCAAATAATAATAATAATAATAATAATATGTAACTATATAAGCTTTTTTAAATCATAATATTATTAATTATAATAATAACAAATATCATTGAAAATAAAAGAATTTCTTGATGATTGTTATTATTATATCTTAAATACAATATTATATTATGATATTCATTTGTTATTTAAAATACTAATAAATTATATATATATTATTATTACAATATTAAACTTCATAGTTAAAAAAAAAAATAAAAAATAAAAATAAAAAACGATAAATGTTTATTATAAATTAAATGAAATTAAATAAAAACCTACGTAAATCCTTTTGTATGTCAATATGAATAATTATTATATATATTAGAATTAGATATATTAATATATAAGAATTAATATGTATATAATTTACATTTACAATATATTTCATATTATGATTTTTAAAATATAAAATTTTGTTATATCATTTAAATTAATTTATTTTTAATATTATTAATACTACTATATCTTTATGGGATACGACTTTACCAGTTACATAATGTATATACAATATACATATAATGTGAAAATAACATATAAAACTATAAATTTATGGTATATTGATTAGGAAATTAATATATTATATTTCTTATACATATAACCATAGCATCATAGCAAATATATTAAAATATGTGTTATATTATTTGTAATAAATAATATTAGAGTATAATATAGATATATGAATTTGCATCTGCTTTATAAATATAGATATATAGATAATAGTCACGAAATATTTCAATTACATCATATAATCCAATTGTGTATTGTATATATACAAATAAAAATTTATAATTGCTTCTGTTATGTATTATTAATTAAAAAAATATTAAAATAGCAATAAATTCACAAGCTCAAAAGTGATAATCGTCGCATACGTTGTTAATTATTTATTTATCATAAATCTCGTAAAATTATATTTAATTATTGTGCAATATAATCGCAACAGAAAAATTTTGATGTTATTAAATTCTATATAAAATCTCCTATAATGTTGCAATGACAAATTACTATATATTATATTAATCAATCACTAGATACTTTAAATGTGATATGTTTCCTATTATTATTGGAAAAAACAATTTAATAAATAGGAGATAAAAATTTAATCAACATTTATATTAAATATAGGATCATATAAAATATATGATTACAAAAATTTTTTAAGATTTGTAGTTGTTATCTTTGAAATTATAGAGCGGTGAATGAGATTCAAAACTTAACAATAAGTACTATACCAATATGCACTCGTATAAAAATAATTGTATATTAAGTTAATTGCTAGACAAATTGGCAAGTTATGGTAACCAACTTGATTGTAATGAATAATATTTGATGATTAAAATATATATAAAAATAAATTAAAAATTTAGTCGTATTGTTTTGAGACCATAACCATTAAGTTATGTTACCGCAAGTGGAACATAATATGGCTTCTATATATATATATATAATATATCAAAACATTCATTATTCTATCTAGTTGATTAATTACCTAGAGGGTTTTCAACCCATAAATTTGAACCCAGACATTGTGAGTACTAATTCATACAACATAACATACACATATATGAATTCCTTTATAGTTGACTCTATCATATCGATACTATATTAAAAATGTGAACTATTTGACATATAACTATATTGACGCGGATATTAAATACATATACGGGGGGAACAATAGAACCGTATCTAAATTACAACAAGGATTTAATTATGTTTTTATTTTATATATATATACCATTGGTAAATACTATAAGTAGTATTTAAATTTATATGTATTTATATGTACATTTAATAAATTATTATATAAACTGTGCAAAAACAATTAAATAGTAAGCAAAAATACGACATAAATATAAATAAAAATAAAATAAAAAATAAATAAATACTATTTTTATCGCCAACACATTGCCGAGTATTTTTGTTTGTTTTCAATTACAATTAGAATTTATATATCTATGTGAATATGGACATATTTATATATTACTATTATATTGTACTTGCGATATACATATAATTGTAAAACGATGGAAAATTATCTTTTTCAATATATATAAAGGGGCATATAACAAAAGATATAATTACTTATGGTCTCAATCAATAAATAAAGTTCGTGATTTTATGTTTCAAACATAAATTTATAGAAATTTGTATGAGAAAAACTTTGTATACAATTGCTGTTCTTAAGAGCTTATATTATAAATTTATATATATATAAGAGTATTTATATTGTAGATTTACCTTAACCAATTCTATATTTATTGATTCATTTACCAAATGACATGATGTAAAGGTAAAATTATTTGTTATTTAATAGAATAATTGACGTTTATACTTATATACATTACATAGAGATAGTAAATAGTATACACTAAATAGTATAGTTATAAAGTATTTATGCATAAAAAACAAAATTACTCAAAGTTACATTATATATTTTCAATTTGTACAAGTGTATTATTTATTAAAATTTATATAATAATTTATTGTTTTTCATTTAAATTTTAATATGAATATTTTTATTTAATATAGAATAATTAATAATTTTATGGGAAAATAAAAATATTAATATTAATAATAAAATTTCAGTTATTGATTAATCGAAAATAATATCGAAAATTTATTATATATTTTAGCTTAAATGTATTATTAAAAATTACTTTTTTTTGTATTGTAAATTGTAGATAGATGATTTTTTTTTTTTGTTAATGCGTTACACATTAATTTCTTGCGATATATGTTGACCTCAATAATATTTGAATTACAATATATAAACAATATAATATGATTTAGTATATATAGAAAGATGTTGATGTTGATTTAATTAATCTTTTATACAAAATAATTAATATAGTAATTTTTCAAAATAAATGTATACCTATTTATTTTTTAAAATAAAGAAATCAATCATATTTAATATAAATGTAGTTTCGCATTGATATAATAAAAAAAAAAATGTAGCAACAAAAAATTAATTTTTTCACTTGTCGAATACAAAAACTTAAACATTTTTTTTTCATTTTTAATACAATAATTATTTAAAAAACATTCAACATTTTAAAGTACCTATATTGTGTGTCCGAAAAATAATCGAAATAGATAATTTTTTTGGAATAGAAAATAACTGGGGTTTTACAAAAATAATTTTATTTATTCGAAATGTTGATGTTGCACTTAAAAACTGGGGTTTTAGATAAACATAATTATCATCGTAGACGATTTTAATCATTTCAGTTATTCAGTTAATACTGAAGGAAATGTCTTCAATCTGTTTAACAGTTTGTTAAGGAGTTGGTTCACAACGTTTCCACAGATCCATATAAAATCATTTCGGTTAAGTTTTGGACAGAGAGTGTATGTATACGACGACTATATATAATAAATATTTTCAAAAAACAAAAAATACAATCATTATAGAAAGGTGAAACATTTTACGTGATTTCATACTTTACTTTATAAATTGCGTGACTTATTAAAATAAAAAACTTCAATATTGTACTTCCTATATTATTTTTTTTTTGTATAAATTAGCATAAGTAATTCCTTTTCTAAAATAATAAAATAAAGTATTTATCTTCACATATACTAATGCACTTATGAAATTGATATTAATATAATCTATTTATTCTTTAAAATTTATTATTTTATTTTAAAAGATTTTCTGAAATAAATAATTACTTTCGTTTTTATATTGTATATATATTAATGACATCATCAAATATTTTCGATATTACTTTAGCTTGTCTATAGGTATATTTGAATAATTATATTATAATATATAATATCATCTATTTCATTTAAAAATTTACAATTTAAAATTTCTCTTTTACTATTTTTGAAAACAATTATTAATAAGGAAAATATCAATACAGATCCGTATGTATTGAGAGGTGATTTTTGCAGGACCCGTACTCAAATCTTCAGCTCTTTCTAAAACCAACAAGCAGGTTTTGATACAATTATATTTTTGAAAAACAAATAAAATGCGATTGAACTGGAAAAGATTGGGTATAGTATTTTGTTAATTATTATCTATTTATTTAATATGAATTCACATGAATATATTTCGAAACGAAAAATCCAAAGTAAAATTCAAAATAATTTTTTGAACCCGAATTCATTCCAATATCTGAACCTGCTTATTTATATATACTTATTGTTAGCATATTCAGATGATTAACATTATAATACCGTACTTTTGTTGTGTTATTATTTATTTAACACTTATTACTAACATTTATATAAGGATTTATGTATATTTATATTATATATTATTATAAATATTATATTACCAAATATAAAAAATTGTCAATATGAAATGAAATATAAACACTTGATATATTGTATAAATTATAGTTTGTCGTTATAGAGTATATGACAATAGATTTTAAATATAAGCATATAATACTTATATTTTTAATAATGTGTATAAAATATGCATTTATAAATTTAATGTACAGTAAAACTCTTTAGAAATCGAAATTTCTATATATAAATCAAATTTTTGAATTTGACTTAACAAAAAATTTGAATTTCTTCAGATAGAGTTTATTTCTTAATATGAATATATTCTATATTTATTTTATATGGTTATATAATTTGTAAATACTGCGGCTCATAAATTTTTTAAGGTTAATATTTGCATACATTTGAATAGCTTTTATCTAAAATTTGTTGCTAATATATTATAATGGGGTAAACGTGTTGCACTTGAAAAAGCTTAATTAGGAATGTTCACAAGCAGGATTCACCTTGTCAAAGAAATGGTACATGTTCCACAAATATGTTGTAGCTCGGGTGAGTAATGCGAATACGCATTCATTCTTGTTTGTGCACATTCCTGTTCCTGCTCACGCTTTTTCGAGAGCCTTTGACATGCTACAATAATATAATTATATAATAAACAACATTGGACAAATTGCTGAGAATATAAAACGCATATTACAATTGCACAAATAAGAAATAATATAATTGCAAATTTTATATGTTTATGTTAACTCAATTATAGAATACGTACCAAATATGGTCAATCGAATCTGGAAACAATGTGGATGTGGTGTAATGTAAATACAATATATATTTATTTTATAAATATAATATAATTGAGAATTCAATTTAATATTCAAATGCATTCGACGAATATTAAAATATATTTAAAAACGCAATTATTATGAATGAAATGATTCATCTTTTATATAACTAAAGTTTTGTATATTTTCTGACTATATAAAATATACAATTATTTTCAACAATTTATAAGATGATGACATAAAAATAATATGTATGCAAAGAACGCAATCATATATATATATGGTATATATAAAGTTCATTGAAATATACACAAAATATATAAGTAATGTGATCGCATAAAATGAATTTAAACTATACAATATGTGACAAAATCAAATAAAATAATGATTAAAATTAAATGTGATCTTGTTTACGTTTTTTTTTTTTTTGTATAAATTGAATAACGTAAATTTTGATTCTTATATGGGATTGTGATATAATAACATTAAAAAAAAATTGTTTTTTATACTGATATTATTCTTGTTTTAATTAAATTTTAAAATAAATAAAACAATGAACAATTTATATTTAAATTATTTGTTTTTACAAAAATATACTATATGGAAAAAAAATTATCATCGCGTACATTATATGAACTTTGATATAATATTGTATAGTGTACTTATATGCGTATATATATATTGTGCAACAGAACAAAAACGCATTTGAATACTTAAAATATCATTTCAAAATCTGTATTTATATATTTTTTATATGTATTTTCATATCATATTATGTTAATGTACAGTGTAAAAGAGAAATTTTGCAATTTATGTAAAATTATAAATAATATAATAAAATGAGTTATCCCTTTGGAAACATAAAAAAAAATAATAAACAAATAATTTATATACGTTTTTTGAAATATTTATATTATTATTTACATCTTTAATAATAATAATATTTTTAAGTAATCTTTCACGTTTCCTTATAAAATAAATATACCTTTTAAATTTATTGTACCATATACACAAGAAAAGATATGCATATTTGAAATATATGAATTACACAACATATTATTACAAATTCTTTATTTATACATATAAAATAATTCATAATTCTTTCAGCATGCAAAACATGTAAAATTTCAATGATAGTAATATATTTGTACACATTCACGTAATTTTTTTGAGGAGTCGATATTTTGACAACGAAAGATGTTGATGTCTAGTAAAAAATATTTGGCAAACCCGATTGCCAAAATTGGTGGAAATTATTTACTAATTTATTATTATTATTTGTTGTTGTTGTTGTTGTTATCGTGCTATGCATTAATATGGTTTTGTTTTTTTATCAACAAATAAACTTGTTTAATTGAAGAAACGCTTTTTCTTACTTTTTTTTATAATTAAAATTATTTATATGACAACTATAGGCCATTTAAATTACAAGTACACACACCGCCACATAATATTTTACCATGACATTACAATAATAATAAAGTAAAATATTTATAATATGAAAAGAAAGCGAATATATATATATATGTCGTAATATCGCGCGTATATTATAATAAAATACTTATATTCAATGTATATATATAAAAAAAAAACAAAGTAAAATAACACGACAATTTTCTTTTATAGTCCATCTTGACCTTAGATTAGGTCAACTTTGATAGCACCACCACTCTTAATGTGGATATATACTTATATCTTTTTACCTATATATATATAATAATAATAATAATAATAATAACATAAGGTATATATTTTGTATTGTTTCTCTGTTGATTTTAATGGATTATAATGCGCGTTATGTATATACTCTTATAGCTATATATATATATCTTTTTATATTGTCTTTATTCGCATATACATGAATTTATATTATAAACATATATAAAAGTCTAAAGTAAATTTTATATACAATATATGAATATATATGGATGGATATATAGATAGATATATAGATACAAAATTTTATAATAGGTACACTATATATATATGTAAGTTTATACATTCTTCCTATATATATATATATAATATAATATATTAATATAAATATATATCTATTTCATATCATGTTCATACTATATATAATAGGTTCTATAAATTAATTTAATATACGAAAAATCATACATATATATATAACGTAAATATTTTTCACAGATTATTACAAGTATTACAGCATTTCATGTGAGAACAATATATATATTGTATATATATATGTATGTTGATCATATTAGATGAAAACCAGAAATTAAAAAACAAATTAAAAGAAGATCTCTATATATAGAATAGGTATAAAGTTATGCATATATATATACAAAATATATTAAGTTGATTGTTTTGTATCGCATATGCTCATCCATATTTGTAAGTATATAATACAAAAAGAGCCTTTTCATAATATACATAGATATAATTTATTTAGATATATATTATATAGACATTATATACACAATGTTACATTAAATTATATAATAAAATATCGATTACATTATATATTTATAAAATTTAATGGATTTTAAAATCGTGTATAATTTAACAACAAATAAGTGAAAATAAGGAGATAAAATAATAAATATATACATAAAATGGGAAAAAATAAGAAAAATAATAAAAATATTAATAGAAAAAAAATATTGTGAAAAATCTTTTATATTGTACATAAATAATATATATATATTCATATATACATATAAATTGAGATGAATTTTTATGACTCCTTTGAAAAATATATGTATATACGAATAGTCATATATATTTACAAAAAAAAACATATACAGAAAAATATATAATATTATACGAGAAATGGTATATTATTAAGACAAATGTTGACTATTTATAACACATTATGCGTTACACGATTTTCTTTCTATTTTTATATTATATTGTATATTTAAAATATATAGTAAATAATATTCGTATAATATATTTTATTTATATAAAATAAAAATTAATATGTATAATAATTTTAAATGCACATAATGTTATATAAATATATATATATAGATCTTATTTACTTGGTCTATGTAAAAGGTAAGCAAAAAAAAATTATAAGATAAATTATTGTATACATGAGAATAATATATAATATAGTATAAAAATTTTTGTTTGTAATATTATGCAAAATTTTATATATATTAACCGCATAATATAAGCAATTTTCATAAATTTATAATTTTAATGGGATTATTAAAGTAATTTTTAAAATTCTTTATTCGATGCGATTTATATTATAAATTATAAATAATAAAGTGTGAACATTGACACAATAAATTGAATAAAATAATTTTATATATACAGAGTGGATTCGCCATAAATGATATATCATAAGATACGACCAACCAAACACACATATCGTATATACTTAGATGTAAAATGTTTGAAACATTTATAATATATTTGTATAATTAATTTTTAGATCATAATATGAAAATTTCTTAATATGAAATATAATAGAAAACTCGCCTAATGAATTAATGTCAAACTGTGTACTGATTTTTTTTTTTTAATAATAATCGTATCCTTCCGAATTTCAGAATGAAGAAGAACCGTCAAAAATAGTGGCTTGAAAATTAATTTTTTATTTTATATAATTCTACTAGATGATTACTGAAAAATTTCGGCTCTTACAACAGTAATTCTGCTTTAATTATACAGCTATTACTAGTCGCGTGCATTGCACATATATAGCAATGTCGTTTTCAATTCAATTTAAGTATAAGAGGAGTTATTTCCTAGCATAAAGTCACGACTGCTGACTATAAGTTGCAGATATAGTAAATGTAATAATTATAATCTGAAATTATAACTCAAGGACAAAATGTGACTCAGGTAAATTTGAAACATTCATACATTCAGTTTTATTTCTTATTTGTTGCCATATTATAATGACAAATATAATTGCCAATCGAAATTAAAGAAATTCAATTTCTATCATAATTTGTAAATGTATTTGCAATGGGTAACTAGAAAATTAACTAGCTTTCAAAAATTAGTGATTAGATCAACAGAACATATTTCTA
Source organism: Bibio marci (assembly GCA_910594885.2). Taxonomy (NCBI): domain Eukaryota; kingdom Metazoa; phylum Arthropoda; class Insecta; order Diptera; family Bibionidae; genus Bibio; species Bibio marci. The sequence continues at coordinate 21,966,023 of OU343114.1, read as the reverse complement.
AAATCTGTTATGGATATATTTTACAAAATAACTTCAAATTGTTTCTAAAATTCATCCTTTACTTTGTAAAATCCAATGGTGAACATATAAGCCATCATAAAAGCATGTTTAGAATATTAGAGCCGAATCTTTAAAAGTTGTTATTTTTATGTGAATGGCAAAGATCGTTCTATAGTCTTAACTGTCTATATAAACATGAGAATTCATAACACACACATAAAAATTTACAGAAGCATTATTTTTTAAACAAGGCCAACTGTATCTAAAATGTTTGCATATTGAAAAGATTCAAAAGAAAGAAATATTTCTAAAAAAATTTATACATTACAAATGTTCTTCAAAGGAGCAATCTCAACTGCACGCACTTATAAAATTTGTAGGTAACAAATATTCCGCTTAAAAATTGTATTATGTCGCATATTTTCAGTGAAAATTTATAAAACTTAAATTCATTAAAAATGACAATGTTTTCCAAACACATATTCAATCAATACCTACAGAAAATTAAATTTATAAATATAATAATATCGATAACGAAAAAATTAATAATCATATTTTGTCAATTAAGACACGCACATATTAATAATTATTTATATTATATTATAAATATACTCGTACAATGTAATCGTATTAAAACATCTCAAATTTTAATTCAAAATTATTATGATCATATTTATACAAAATAAAGATGCGAAGTATAGACAAATATATTATTAAATGTGATTGCAAAAGTGCGAGTATTAAATTATAATTTAATTTATTTTGAAAAAATGTCAATAATAAAACAACAATTAATCAATCAATATTATTATGAATTAATTAAAATATTTGTTTTAACTAATTCTTATATACACCTATATTGACATAAATTAATTTCAACATATATATATATATACATAAGTACGTAACATTGCAACAAATAAAAACTAATTGTCAATTCGTTGAGTTTATATATATATATAGTTTTGTAGACTTTTCAATCAAATTGATTGATTTGATTTATTAATTTTATTTTAGATACTCAATATTATATTTATGCATTTAAAATTTTCTATGTAAATAAGGTGACGTTATACAAGAAAAAGTAATTACACTATTTTAAATGTTATATAAATTTGTAATTTTATTTGTTCGATATAAATGTATATTCATATGAATTTAAATAAAATAAAAGAAACAACTACCTATAGTTAATAATTCCCTTTTTATTATCCTGTCTATTTTGTAAATTATTATAATATGAAAATTTTATTGCTGCAAATTTGTTATATACAGAAATAAATTTACATATTATGATAATATATAAATAAGTTAATAAATGTATTATATATTGTAGTTTATTAGTACTTCAATTAAGCTATAAATTATACATATTTTAATATACAAGATATTGTAAAATATATCTATATTTTTTATACATTTAAATTCATATATGCCATAAAAGAAATATATTATATGATAGAAAGTATTTTTTTTTTTAAATTTACTCAATTATTTAATAATCATAAAAAATTAAAATTTTACTTATATATAGGATATAATTTAATTTAATAATATAAATAAAGCAATTATAAATAAAGTATATAGCAAATAAAAATATATTATTTTCAAGAAGTCACACAAATTTTGTATAATAATAAATATAATAAATAATAATAGAATAATAATAATAATAATAATAATAATAATAATAATAATATAATAATAAATATATTTATATTATTAAATTACATATTTATTATAAATTATAATTTAATAATGATGACATTATAAATAATTTACAATTATTATCAGTCTATTTTATTATGGTTGAGACATATTAATGATTGCATTTGAAATTAAATGAAGTACGAGTATACACATAAATATGCACATATGTATATTGTATTTATATAAATAGCGTTTGGTAAGTTACACATATGAATACGCATTTTATTTATATAAAATGAATTATGATGATATTAAATAAAATTACAATAACAATACTATAATAATATATATATAATGTTGTACATATAAAATACATATATACACAATATATAAGCAGTATATAAATGAAAATATAACGGCGCCTCAATTATATTATGTATAAATATTAAAAAATATATATATATATAGAGACAACCGTGCCCATATATTTAACAAGATCTTGTTTTTTTCTTATAATACGTATATATTATAATATTTACTTATTTTATTCTAATATATATTTTATATGAGTGCAATATAAATAACATGTGATAGATATATTTGCAAAATATGTTATATGCAAAATTAAATATTGAAATGAAATAATTGTATATTAGATTTGATTATTGTGCATTGCTGTGGTGATGTTGCAATTATAATTTTATTTACATAAATATATACAGGGTATATATTAATAAATACCAATCACAATGTACCACATATAATGCTTATTCAGTATATAATTTATTTCATTAATTATAACTAAGTCAATGTATTTCCAATGTGAATATATTTATATTATTCGTAATTCTATTGTATCTAAATGATATATAATAATAATTACCTTTGATATGGAACTAAACTTATAGTAATTAAACAAGGAACCATATATATAATGACAATTTCGACGATAAAATTTAAATAAAGACTTATATGGGTATTAGCTATTATTTATAGGTATCGCTACCTTTAAATACACCCTATACTTGCATAAACACATATATGCAAATACGCATATAAACTACATATATATACACACAATAATAATAATTGTTTAGTTATATAAAATTCTGTAGGCTTATATAATTTTTTAATTTATTTATTTTTATTCATTGTACAATTTACCTATGCCTATTTTTTATTATTGAATATTAAAAAAAATTAATTTTATTATTATTACTGTCCGTATATATTTATGTTTATTAATTTTTATGTAATTTAATAAATAAATAAATATATACGTAAATAAACATTTATGTAAATTTATGTAATTTAAATACATATTTAAAAAATCAAATTAATTATAATATGAATTAAATTAAAATGCAGAATCTAATATTAAAATTCAGCATTAAAATAGTTTATTATTTGATTACGTAAAGTGTTAAATATAATATATGTGAATAAATTATTTTATATATCCCTTAATTACATAATAATAACCATTGGAGTTTTCTATGGCATTCAAAAAAGATTACATCATATGTGGATTTTTTTTTTCAAAATATTTCTTTTTATCAAACCGATGTGTGACGATAATATGCATTGAGTGACCGAAAGTTATATATTTACATCTATACACAATAAATCCATATATATATTGAATAAATATGATTGTTGGTATGCCCCAGCTGCATTTACATAATAAAAACTAATTATTTTATATTTAGAACATCTTTTAAAAGTGGGCATTACGTACGATAAAGATTTACTTAGGAATGATAAAGGTTTTACACAAACCAGATCTTATTTAACAATAAATTATAAGTGATGATGTTCGTTGCAATAATCAATACTCAATTTTAATGAGGAGCAAGCTACACTTTATCCTTTTTCAATTTTTTTTTCAGACCAATTATTAATAAAGTATTATTTGTTCGAATAAAATTTGTATTTTGTGAGCTGTATTGTAAGTTACAACAAAGAGGCCAGGTTCCATTGATACAGAATAATTTTAAAAAATATACCAATTCCAAAAGGATATGTCTCAAAAATCAGTATGATGTATATCTAATGAAATTAAACAGAAAAATAAGCATGTACTATGTCATTTGAAAGGGAATTTAATAGAACCAAAGATTGCAAAATTCTCATTTTTATATTTTTTGTGGTTTACCGATAATTTTTTAAATGATATTATATTTATGAAAGTATATGATTGAGTATTATTTATTTGTTTGAATGAAATCACGTACGATGGTTTTTAAATTCCCTACATTTGATCGTCAGAATGGTTGTGCAGAACAAATTCCACAACTTAGCCTATTCAAATGAAATTCGGTAGACCAATAACATGCTTCATCGAATTGGAAGTGTACAGCATTTATGAAATTTTCTACATTAAATTATTTTAAACCAATTTAGACTCATCACTCTAAAAAATATCACTATACGTTGTCATTTATATACCCCGATTAATTTTCATGTTTTTTGACATATTACATATACAACATAATATTTTCATGGATTGATTCGCCTGATTGATTTCATAAAGTAATGGTAATTAACGTGAGTTATTTTAATATAAATAATATTGAAAATTTTTCCTTATGTTAATACCTTAATTGAACTCGCAAATCTACAAATTGAATGACGTGCTCCCTATAACTACTGCATCATTAAATCACATAGTACGACTATTTGCAAAATATATTGACCTCTTTTTCAATTTTCGTAGTACTTGTAAATGAATTACGCTTTCGAAAAATATTTGAATAAATATTGCTATATTATCTTAAAAAAAGATAAAGCTATATACAATTTACAATAAAGGTATTGTAATATTATTTTTTTGCCTGCATATTTAATTAATATATACACATACCATAAGACAATCGAATTTCATTTTAAGAAATGATAATACTCTTTTTATGCGTTCAATTAATTTAATTAAAACAACAAAAAAAAAAAAACGCGAAACAATCCCAAATATTATTCTAAATAAAAGTTTGTACGGAGAGTTAGAAATAAATAAATAATATTGATTTTAGAACATATAAAAAGAAACAACATTATACTAATCACGCTTTTGTTGTTTTGTACGATTATTATTGCAATGGAATAATAATGTAACATAATAATACAATACCTTTATTGTAAAATTATAAAAATAGTAAACATATTTTTATTTTTTTTTTCGCTTATATTTATACGATTGAGAAATTGGTTAGTTTTAAAATTATTGTAGATTTATATCATGTACAAATGTTTCAAAGAGCCAATTATTTTTTGAATTTATTTTTAATATGTGTGTATGCTTGCGTATATATGTTTTACCGTGTGTATAATATTGACTACTGTTAAATTATATACATTGTATTTGCATATATAAATACTATATAAAATTTATCTGCCAATATAAAAGCATATAACAAATGCACTTTCATATACAACCATAAATATTATATATTATATATTTCGATAAGATGCGAAATATGTTTTTAGAATATGTAACTAAAAATTTCGCATATATGTACGTTCATTTAAAATAAAAAAATAAAATATAAATCAAGATTTGATGTGGTGGTGATTTATTTTTATTAATTACCAAATTTGGTAGTATGGAATTTATTTTTCATGTTTTAGAAAAATTACAATTTTCGCAAACATCTTTTTAATATATGTGTTATTTATGTATATAATATATAAGAAAAAAAAAATAAATATGTATGTAATAAATACATTAAATTGTAGAAATTTTAATTTAATTTATTACATATTTAACATATATATTTCCTATGTTATTACATAAAACCACGTGCAATATAATTTTATATAATATGTGCAATTTACAATATAATATAATTATTATGTAACATATAGTATTATATATATATATATTTACTTGTACATATTCCAATCAATGTCAAGAATTGATAATAATCTTGTAATTATTTTATTATAGGTATATATAATTTTTGGTATAAATTTCACATAAATATATATAATAGATAATTATTTTATTAACGTACGTATATAGTACGCGATCTTCATTATAAAACAATACAAAAAAGTAAAGATTTTCATTAAAGATTTAACTATTGTATATATAATTAAATTTTAAACTATTCATTTTGGTTAAAAAAAAAATTATATAACACATTCACAAAAAAAAAACGCTAAATTAATTATTTCAACTTATTCATGATATACTACGAGATATTTAATAAATAGTGTGTGATATAATTATAATTATTTACACTTTTTAATAAGAATATATGCTATAAATATAACGCTAAACGCACTTGATTTATGATTATCCATATACATATGCCATACATAAATGTTTAATGAGCAGTCTATATACGTATACAAATAGAGTAATCATATTGCAATAACATAAAAACAAATTAAGGTTAATCTATAATAAATTTATATTAATAGTTTTTTTATTATATTTTAATTTAATTTTTTTGTTAAAGTTTATGATTATTTTTTTTGATTTCTTTTCTTTTTATAGTTGTGCATAAGTTGCATCATATTTTGGTTTTGTGTCTGCGATTATTCGTTGAGTTTTTTTTTTTTTTCCAATCATATATAACATATTCATTTGATTAAAAATATTCAATTAATTCGATTAGTCACGCGATTTTATTATACAGCTTAAAAAGTTATGTTTTATTATAAATATCTCGTCGAATGGTTCAGAATAATAAAAAAAAATATATTGACAAAATTTAAATAATCTCTTATTTTTATATTAATACAGAGTTTGTTATTGTAACCAAATATGGAATATATTGTTCGTTTATATGAATTATTTATTATAATATATTATATGTGTTAGGCACATTGAATACACTCCTTAATTTTTATTTTTTTTCAAAAATTGCACATAATTTATCAACAAAAAATTATGCTAACCAATTTTAATTTTAATTAATTATTGCAAATGATTTTATATTTAATCGTATATTATACAGTGTAATGAAATGACAAATTAAATGTTAAAAAATATGACTATATAGAAATAAATCGTTTTGCTCCACGAACACTTTGAATGACTTTATGCGCATAGATGATTTTAAGATTTTTTCCTTAATTCGTTTTACCTTTGTTGTGGAGTTGTCATATTAATTACAGAAATTTGGCCATTTCACAGAATATGAATGCATTTTGAGAATGGTATTATATGAGCAATTTTTAAAAATTTCTCAGAAAGCTTTTATAAAGCTGTACAAATTTACAATTTTTCTAATCCAAATTTGTAAAAATTCGGTATGTATATTAAGAATAGAATTATTACTATAAAATAATTTCATGAACACAAAACAATTTACGGAACAGAGTGTTGAAAACTGAGAAATTTGTCATAATTATAACCAATTACAAGTAATTAAATAATATTCCTCAGCCATCGATAATAATAATAAATAATAATAATATTTTGCTGAAAATTTGTTAAGTGTGTAAAGAATCTGTTCCTGAAATCTGTCTCGGCTATTCTCAGTTTTTCACAATTTGTTCTGAGCAACATGAACAATGAACATCTTAAAAATTACTTATATAATCCAATCATTAAGTTGCATAAACAAATTTGAACAATACCGTTTTTTAAAATGATCAAATTTTTTAGGTTCACGAAATCGGCGAATTAAACTTGTCTTAGTAGTGGCTGAATGTGAATATATAGAGATTTTCACACATTGGTATAGGTATAATTACCATGTCTATTAAACATGTGTCCATTAAGATTAAGTTTGATCAATTGATATATGAAAATGTTTAATAAATTTTTAAAAATAAGATCTATTTGAAAAAATCAATACATTTTTATGGTATTATTGTTATAATATGGTAATTACCCAAAATTTCTCTAACTAATATTATATGAAAAGAAATTTATTCATTTGAGATTTAACTAACTAATCAAAAAAAAAAAAAAAAATGTACCTAAAGACAAACAATATTTAATAATTAAATTTAAATATAAAAATAGTTTTAATTAATTTTCGGTAATTATTAATTTGAAAATAAAAAATATCTGATTTGATTTTTTTATATAAAGATAATTTTTCTTCATTAACTATTCACACTGAACACGGCGCAGATATATTATATAAAGATAATATATATACATTTATTTATACTAACTCTCTAATAAAGTCTTTGTATAGTTTTAGATATATGCGATTACATCAAATTTGTTTATATATAATTTTAATAAGAATTTTATTGAAATAAATTTTATAACATTTAAAAAACCTTTTTCCTTTTGTTTAGAAAAAAAAAAATTGAAAGTTTTAAATGTTTGTTTGTCAAAACATTGTGTGAAGAATTTGTGTGAAAAATTTCAATATATGGAAAATAAGTGTTTTTGTGTGCGATAATTAAAAATGAATTATCAAAAAAATAATGATTGGTATACGCGACTTATTAGTTTTTTTTATACATAGTGTTTATCTATATTTTTTACATAAATTATCGAATTGATCAATTAGCCAATTTAATTAATATTTTTTTTTTGTTGCCGCACTAGAACTAACCAACGATATAAACAAATAAATAATAAAAAAGTTTAGGTTTTTTTCAAGACATATCAATGTTGAAAATCACAAACATATAATTAAATAATATAATACATAATATGAAATATTAATGATAAAATCAAATTTATAATAAAATAGTATTAAATTTTTTTCTGCTTATATATAGTTATGTAATTAATTATTAATAGATTTTTGATACTGCTCGCATCTTCCTTCATAATTTACATAACACATATATTAACGATATTAACGATATATATATGTATAATTTTTAGTTTTCTGTATATTTTATAAAATATTTCGCAGAAATAAATATTATATATCTATTTTCATAATTAAATATATACTCGTTAATACATATCAAATACTTGATATCCATATATTCATATATTTATATATAAGGATCAGGTAAAGATTTTTTTTTACTATTATACAAACGTGTATTCCAATCAACTGCGGAAAAAAACAGCAAATTCTTATCAAAAAAAAAAAAAAATACAAATATATTAATTAATTATAATCGCAATTAACATAAAAATATATATTTCCCTGTCGTTGATATAGATATGTATATTCGTATATGTAATATATATATGGTATAATATCTAACTTATAAACAATATATTTCTATATGTATATGATAAAGTAATATATTCTTACATTAAAATTAGAAACCATAAAAATTAATTATATTATTTATAAATAAACTTAAGAATTTACTGTAAAATATTTATTTATTATATAGTTGTTACAAAAAAAAAAATAAAAAACCAACGCATGACCTCATAGTCTTGCACATTTTGACTATTCATTTCAATTTTACAATTAACGTATAGAGATTTTTTTTTTCTTGTTTATTTGTATACATAAGACGAGTGCTAATTTTAAAAATATTTGGCATAATAATCTTGCAAGGTCATTTGTCTATACACTATATGCACGCACACTCTATACAATATTTAAAATTTATCCATTTAACCGCACATAACATCGTACCACCATCACACATATATCGGGTACATGTGTATATCCATATAAGAAAAAAAAAACGAAAAAAATACTTATTATACAATACCAGAAAAAAAAAAAAGTAAATATTATACATGAATTTGTGATCTTTGTCGGTACCTATAACAGTTTTCAGCATCCATAAGGTTAAACGGCGTTCATTCGTCACATTGTTATGTTTTACATATAGACCAATTTTTTTCCTTATGAAAGTAATTTCCTTATTATATGCATTTCCCAATTATACTATACTACTATCTGCTAAATATTCGAAAATATTAGTTCTGTTGCGTCTTCTATACGTGCGTGTGTTCGAATTAGTAATTTAAAAATTACGTGTATATGTGAATAGCGGACGAAACTTAAACTCAAAAAATTAGAAACAAGTAAAATATTTAAGGTAAATTATCAAATTAAAAAAATTCATTCCGTTACGTTATACATCATAGTTTGACAAACTTTTGATAGTAACAAATAATATTTTAATAATTAAAAGTGGTGAACGCGTAACGAATGTGCACCGTTGTCCCCTATATGTATGAGTATATAAAAAAACAAATATATTTTCGTTTGGATATATCTCTATATGTACTAATATATATTGTATAATTGAATTTCTATCTATAATAGTACAATATATTTTAAGAGCATGTGTTTTTTGATTTTTATTTTTTTAGCTTAGAGTTCTTTGAATTTTGAAAACTTTTGAAAATACAATAGAATGAATAACTTAATTTTATGCCTTTACAAGTTAAGAATAATTTAAGGAACTTTATTAGCCAGAATAATTTTGGCAATATGCATTATACACATATTTACGAGTATTTATTTACGAGTTGTATTTCGAATTTGAAATTTGAAATTTTGTTATTCGAACATTATAGTTGTGTTTTGTTGATGAACTTAGAAAAATGTCATTTGCGGGAAGTTTAGTTTGTGTTACTTTATTATTAAAAATAATGGCGCACAAACCTATCGCTCACAGTGGCCGTGTTGCATTGAATACAAGATGCACAGATAATGGTGTCGGTGTTTTAAAAATGACGGCTTTAATACTGATACTATAATATAACGCGACACAATGTTTACAATAAATTTGGGAGTGAAACTATGGAATTTGAATTTAATAAAAAAACCAAGTGTGAATTACTGTTTGTTAAACAACAAACAAGAAAAATAGATTTTTGCATCCAAACATATTACTGATGATGAAAACGGATACATTATGAGAATCCTAAACGCAAAAAAATCATGGGTGAAGGTGAAGCACAGATCTATCACAGTCAAAGCGAAATATTCATTATGCCAAGAATATATGCTGTGTATTTGGTGGGATCGAAAAGATGTGATCTATATTCTGAGTTAATGAAACCATCTAAAATGCAGTGGCTTCATATTTTCTGTCCCAATATTAAATAAAACCTGAATTTGTAGATGCAGTAAAAACAGTTTTTGTAATTCTATTTACAATGTTGATTAGAATTTACGATTACTATGTGTTTTGAGTTTGTTGGCCACCTGATATATATAGAGTATAAATTTTATCAATTAAAAAAATATGCATATGCATTTTCCGGAAAAATCTACTTTTACTTTTATAACAAAGAAAAACAATCGTTTTTTAAATCGATAAATGTAATTTCATAGATTAAATTATTAATATGGTTTTTATAATTATTTTTAATATAACATATACGCATATTTATGAACTATAATCGAATTTTTCTTTATAATGTGAAATATATATAATTATCAATAAAAACACAATTAACCCAAATGTATATAGGACAATTTGCTATATATACGTTAAATTGTAACGCCCTATTTTGGTATATGTATTTCTAATAATTGTAAAATTCGCAAAACAAAAAAGTGGATTCGGATTCGGATTATTTTAAAATAAAATACTTATTAAAATGTAAATAAATAAATTAATTATACTCCAAATATGTATAATATGTGAGAAGATATATATACTTATAAACATATAATGCGTTTCGTATATAAAGTATTCTGATTTTCATATATGCGAGCCAGAACAATATAGAATATTTGAAATAAAAATAAGTAATACCTGGTTACCACACACATATTACGTTATTTTAAATCATGCGATTCCTTCTTAATTTATCCATATGATTATATACAAATAAGTTATATTGGTTATATATAATATAAAATATATATAGTCTATATAACTTTATCTATATATTACTTAGTTATGTATATTACACATCGATATATATATAAAACAAATAATATATAATAATAAATTATCACAATTTAATAATTGACTTTAGTTTATTGTATTCATTAAAAATTCAATTATTTGATTTAAAATTCATATATGTATTAAAATCATCAATATTATGTGTGCATGCAAGAATATATATATATAAATATAATTTACACAATATCTGTATTTTAAAATGTCTTATACGTATTATATAAACACATATTTCTCTTATAAAGAAAAATTTTTTTCGAATCATTTACATTTGCATTTCTGTTGTATTTTTCATTAAATCGAGTTCCATAAATTAAATAATAATTTATGTATATATAAATATATGTAATATTCGTGATAATTTATTATAATTTTTAAATTTACTATGTAATATAAGTATATAAGAAACAGAAAGACCGATAAAAAACATTATATAATAATGAATTTTCATTAATTTTATTTAAATATATTATAATATCTTTTATTATATGTGTTGTGTATGTACAAATAGAAAAGTGATGATGATAGCAAGCGTAGCAAATAAAGAGATGTTCGCTATTGGTATGCAAAATTATAATATTAATAACATATAGAAGAATTTTTAATTTTTTAATTTAATGATATTTGTGAGATTTACACTAATTACGAAAAAAATAAATTTAACAATAATAATAAACAATTAATACTAGTATGTAGTAATTTGAATTTGAATAATGAAAATTCAATTTAAAAAATATATATATAATTTTTTACAATTTGTTATATATATATTCTTTTTTTGTCTGTCGTTGACCATAAATATACGCATTAATTTTTATTTATTTATTTATTTATTAGTTATTTTTTTTTATTTGACATTTAAAATTCCTTTTAATTATTTTAACACTACATAAATCTTTTGATATATTACTTCTTATTTTTTTTTTTGCAGATAGAAATAAAAAATTAATTGAATTTATAATATATATAAAAAAAATTAAATAGCTATTTATAATATATAATAAAAAAAAAAAAAACAACTACACCTTGAAATCGTTAACTATTTATGGTTAATTTGTAGTTTTAAATTAAAAAAAATATGTAGATACATTACATTTTGATCACTTGCGAAAAAAAAAAAATGCACCCATTTATATTATAAATGATTTAATAATTTAATTTAAACATAGAGGAGGCAGAGGAGAGCCGCAGCAGAACAAATAAAATTACTGCGAAATATTAGAGTTTAGTTTAACGTGCAAAAATCTTACAGATACAGATATTCTCGGGTTAATTAAAATATTTTTGTAGAAACTATAGCTATACCAATTATGAGATGTAATATATACATATATATATATGTAATATGATCTATACAGACAATCAAGGGCGTGTTTGGTCTACTCGCAAGCCGTCGGCTTACAAACTATTGAATAAAATTATTTCAGAAGATTTACTAAAAAACAAACTTATGGTAAGTTGTTTTCAGTTGTGCGCACACCACTCACTCACCATATATGACCGAACAAATAAATATAGATTTTATTTTATCAAATTGTCAACATCGAAAGTATTTAATTACAATATGTGTATTTATTGTATTTATATACAGAAAAAACATTTTATATAATTAATTTTATTGCATTATATTTATAAATATTGAATTTATATATAGAAATTATTAAAAAAAAATCGTTTCTAACTATATTAAATATTTGTAAAATAAGTTATATATAAAAATACTAAAAATGGCATCATCGTTATCAATTTGTAATATCTTGAAAATTTAATAATAAATATATTATTTACAATAGGTATATATGTGAAATAAATAAAATAAGAATTATAGCTTTGTATTGTTTAATGATAAATATATTTATTTTATTTTATTTTATTTTATTTGTAGTTATAGGAAAAATCGAAAAGCTAATTTTTGCAACACATGAAATTAGTAATTTTAATTTATTTTCATGTCTCATGATTTGTTATACAAAGAGTTAATCTTTGTGTGTGCAGCGTTAGGATAGAGTAAATTAAAAAAAAATAATATTATTATTATTACAGAAATAAATAACATGTTAAATTAATATATACAATATTAAACCATATAAAGAAATATATATATAATATATTGTATGTTATATAGTATTATATTATTTTACTGCATATATACATAACTTAAAAAAAAATTGACAGGCTCTAATACAGTGAATAAAAATAACATATTATTTATAGGTAGGTAGAAATTGATGTGAAAATTACGTATATACAAACAAAAAAAAAACATTAATTTTTGTCTTTCATATATATATATATTCGAGTATAATTGGGTCATTTCAGAGCGCACATACACATCGCATAATTTTTTTAAATGCACATATAATATGTTTTATATGATGATTGTCGTTTATAGTATATATGCAATATATATATATATATATATAACTATTATTATATAGCAACTCATGCGAATTTATATTATGTCAATAATAATTAATTTTCCATTTGATATTTCTGTCGATAGAAATAAAATAAAATATTGAATATTAATAGTATAGCGCAGCTATATAATAATATTAAATTTGTGTGATGCAAAAATTTTATACATTTTATTATACCATATATTATATATATATTAAATTGAAAAACGTAGGTTATATATATACAATATATTAGTATGTTATACATATAGATAGGTTAATGCATTTAAAATTTACAATAGTTGATGATATATAATAGAATTGTGTTCAAAATGTAAAAAAAATAAAGAATATTATATATATCTATACGTCGATGTAATTGTTTGTAAATATATATTAACGAACGAACGAAGTACAACCGCTATACAGAGAGAAGCATTACAAATCATTTATTATTCAATTTACATATCATTTTTATAAATACATGTAATATGTAATATATAAGTGACATCCGTTTAATCATTAGCATATACATATAATGATATTATATACGCGAGTGCATATATATATATATATGTATAAATTTACATACAAGCATAGTATAGATTTAGATAGACAGTAATAATAAAAATATAAATTTTCAATTGAATAATGATGACAAATAATTTTAACATTATTAAATTAAATAAACATCTGTTTAAATTTATTTTTTTTAGCAAAACTTTGCAATTTGTAATGTGAAAATATATATTGTGCGAATGAATTCTAATTTTATAATCGTATATTACTGAAACAACGAAGACAAGATCTAAATGCAAGTGGGTTGAAATAATTATGTAAAGGATTTTTTTTTATTTTTTTAACTATTAATATTGAATAATTCAATGATATGTAATTTTATATTGTAATTTCACATAATAATGTCTTATAATTTTTACATTAGATGAGTGATTATTATTATTATTAATTATTTCGTATTTTTCTCTTTATATTTATATGTATTTATGCTGATATTAAAATGAACTATAACGCCATCATTTATATATGTAATTTATATAATTATGCCATATAATAATAAATATATTAATATTACAATAAACATATATGTACGTGTATAAATATAGACAATGGTATGGTAAAAGAGCTTATATGCTACAGGATCTAGTATTAACAACTATAACAATCAGAGATCTATTCGCATATTGTGTTTGTCCTGAACCTCCTCCATATATAGCGTTTCTATGTCAAGTGAAATATCTTGCCATTGGTTTTAAATAAGGCATCAATACCATAAACATTAAATTGGTAAATTAACCCATATATATAAGAGTATTTAACAATTATCAACAAAAGATCTGTATAAATATGTTTTTAATTGTATAGATGCTTTTTATAGATTCAATCACTCATACATATAGGTGAATAAGTTTTTAAGTGAATCAATAGTTAAATCACATGTCATTTATTCCGAAGATTGCGAATTCGATCCCCGGTATTGGAATTAAATTTTTTTCAATATTTTTATACTAAAAATTACTCAATTGAATTATTATTTGTTCGGTTATGAAATCAAAAAGCGAATATCTTTGAAAATATAGTCTTAAAAATAATCGAATTAATAAAGCATCTATATTGAAACAGTCCAATTGCGAATTGTAAGCCACATGGTAATCGAACGAACGGGCAAAATAAAAATTAGTTTTCATATTTTTAGATTAATACCATTTGTTTATCACTTATTTTTAAATAATAGTATTTAAAGGATTGTCTTTTAAAATTATTGTAAGAAATACTTTTATTAATAAAAAATTTGATCAAATATTTTGTTAATTAAAATATTTTTCTACCTAATTTTATAAGGATTCTTTAAAAAAAAAACATTATTTAAAATTATATGAAAAAATTATATCAAAAATTAATACAAAAATGTTAATTACTCTAATAATAATTATTCTGTTCGTTTGTTCTGTTACCATGTGCCTTTTATTATTATTATTATTATTATTATTATTATTATTATTATTATTAGCCCATTGCAGACATGGTTAATCTTTGAGAATATAGCGTCCAATAAGCATATTTTCCAAAAGATTCCTTTTTCATTGTGTAAGTCAACAAATAGTATTCTGCTGAAAAATTTCAGTATTATTATTATTGATACATCACGATCGATTATCATGTACGCTACCCACTGAGTGCAAGTTATATAAATTTAAAAAATTTCTATTAAATTTATTTTTTCAGATAAACAATTACGTTTATTTATGTAAAAAAATGTTATATCTTATTACCCATAAGTGTATTATCGGGATTGAATACGTTACGATAAAGTCAAAAGAAGTTTGATTAAATGATGTATTTATAATTGCATATTACAATGTAAAACAAAAAAAATGTGTAAATGTCAAGAAATGGCGTGTTAAAAATGATGTATTAATTAAAATTTAAGAATCAACCATATTAACTTCACTCAACATTTTAAGAGTAATAGACGTGCGTATAATAATAACATTGATTATATAATAATAACTTTTATACATGACACGCACGAACACGACACCACACATTTTATACAAAAAATATTTATACCGAAATTACAATTTAAATAATAATTTATTTAAAATGTATATATTTTTAAATTTATGATGTACAAGTACATGTGCTATAAAAATTAAGAATATTTACTAATATTTATATTGATTAAAACACACATTATATACAGTAATTTTCATTACGCTATCCATATGTTATTATTTTCTAAATTTATTATATACATTCATATACACAATTTTATTTTCATTAATTAAAATATAAATTCAATAATCACGCTAGAATTAATTTGTTTTAATACTATACAAATTTTAAAGTGTTTAAAAACTATGTATGATTATGTGCACAGAATTTATTATATAATAAAATTAATGATTTCGTGTGATGTTACCTAAATTAGTACATTAAAATCCATATGTGTTTGGATATGCTATATAATAAATTATAAATTAAATTCAAATTCATGTATCAATAGTAAAAAATTAATAATAATAATAATAATAATAATAATAATAATAATAATTTTTTATTTTTTGTGAGAGGGGGCCTACATTGAAATACCATTTCAAATTTATTTATTTTTATATGCAAAATAATTTTCAAAATATCACCTAAATTCGCGTAGGTCTTTCGAACCAATATCATATTACATATATTATATGCGCGAGATGAAAAATATAAAAATGGTGAAATTTTGCTTATTATTAGTATTTATTTTTTATTTTTTTCATTTTATTATTATTAATTATCTTTCAATTATCTCATGTTTTTCGTTAATAAATTGTTTTGCAAAAATATTATATTATATTTATATTGAACAACACAAAACATATAACATAATAAAACATAAACATATACTACAGGTACATGTAGTATAAAATATAAAACATATATATGAGTGTGTGTGTGTGTGTGTATTGTTTGTTATATAAAGATATTCAAAAAATATTGTAATAATTTCATTTCCATTCGTGATATTATTATCTGTATTTATTTATGTATGATATGCAGATATATTTATGTACCATATATGCAAAAAAATATATTATATTATCTTTCACGCATTTAGCATAGCAGGAGATTTTGATTGGTATCTTTTTACATTTACATATACACACAGTAAATAAATACCGGCATACATATTGTAGAAATATTATTTTAAAATTTATGCAACATAAATTTAACATTATTATATTTAATATTGTTTCCGATTTTTATATTGGAAAATATATATGTTTAAAATTTCATTGGACATTATACACACATATGAAAACATTGCCGCGCAAATAGACCCCGAAGGTAACATAGCCAATAGACGAACATTTATTAAAAATAGAAATTAAATTTTGTTTAATATTAATATGTTAATAATGTTAACTATGTCATACTTTCTGATCTGTATTCATATAGAAATAATAATTTATAGCAAACAGATAATGTACAACAATATTATATATGTTGTGTAAATCGTATATTGTAAATAATATATAATATAATACATATACAATATGATAAATTAAAACGCAGTAATTAGGTAGTAATAGGTTTGTCATCCGTTTGGAATATTTTTATCATTTTAGTGTTTTATAAAATTAACACATACATGTACACGTACATGTACAAGAATAACTTAATTGTTAATTTAATAATTATATTTTTTGTGAATTAAATTTCAAAAAAATTAATGTAATGTATACGAATTAAATTTTGTATATAGATTAAAAAATAAAATACTCGACTGGTATTTACTAAATATTGGATATATTACCCTATCCATATATCAATATTTTTAATAATAATAATAATACCAATAAATACATTTATTTACATATGTTTATACAAAAATTATAATTTATATAAATTAATAAATTTAAATTAAATTATATTTTATATAAATAAAATATATGCATACGATGTATAGGTGCATATAAGAAAAAAAAATCAACACACGCACATCGCAATACACTTTCCGATTCGATACAAATCATCGATAAGAAAAATATTAAATAACAATATGAGCTACTGTTGCAATATATATACAAACAACAGTGGAGATTAATTCTAATAAGAAAGATAAAAAAAATTAATAATTTATTAGTATATGACCACATTTGGGTGTATACAAATTAAAATAAAAAATAATAAAAACGTCGATACGTCATGTAGTGCAATCAAAAAGTTATTTAATCGTTTGGTTTTGATAGTATATAATTTTATTATATTCATATATTATATACATTTAAATTTAATGTTTATATATACATAAAATTATATATATATATGTATATAGGTACAATATATATATTAATGTTATAATTTTTCGTTTACGACCGTATATATATAACTATAATAAAATGTATATTGTATACATATGTAAATTTATTATGTTTTAAAATTTATACATAATATAATAATTTTAAATAATACTATATTCCATAAGTATATAATAAAAATCACAACACAACCTACGAAACAATGTTGAATTTTTCCTTTTTACATATTTCCTTGTTTATTTGTTGTCTATACTATGTATATTAATAAATATTATGATATTAGAAAAAATAAAAATCTTTAGTATGTTCTAAGTAACTTAAAAAAAAATTTATATTAAAATATATTCTCGTATACCATATATCTTTATATGTGACAGTTTTATGAAGTAGTTAAGTTTTTATTTAATATATATATATTATACACCTATATAATAATATCGCATCTGTATTTAAATATATTTCACATTAGACATTACATTTCTTATGTATGTGAAATGAATGTACACATAAATAAAATATACAATGTATATAATATATAACACGCAATTTAACAAGCCAACAACCAGCAAGGTATATAACAAGGTTCCAAGAAAATTGACCAAAAAAAAAAATGTGTTATATAAATACATTTTACATATATACAGATTTATTTAGAGCATTATAAATTTCGAAGAAATAAGCAAACGAAAAAAAAAAACCAACCACAACATAACTTGTAGACAGACTTGAAAGTGTCATATAAATTTATTACATAATATACAATAATATTATATTTTTTTATTCATTTCTTTAAAAATATATTCAATAAATACTGAATCTATGTATAGAAATATAAATAAATAATTAACATATTAATTATTGTATATTATTCTGTATTTTTATGATTATTTTGACTGATGAATTTTAATTTCTTTATTTAATTATAAAATATTTGATGATGCAGTAAAATTTTTCTTATATTATATTATTTAATTATTTTTAAAATAAATTAAAAAGTACATGGTTATTTTTATGAACCTATTTAAGTTGTCACGCAGCCATAAATATTATTGGACTAAGAACAAGCTAATAAAATTAAGAAATCAATTATTTACAAAAATTATTATATATAGAACGGTGAAGGTGTTAAATTATAATGGAACTAAAATACAGATATGACAATAATCAAGAAATGCTATAATAATTGATTCGAGGTAATATCAATAAAATATATATTATATATATAAATTTCGCTGTAAGTCAACAACACAAGAAAATAATATAATATTAATTAGGATAGAATAATCTTACATACACTATATAAATTAGCAAATAATGTAACATTATCTTATATTCTTTAAATATATGTCACATCGCAGATCTATATATAGTACAAATAATATAATGTTGTTAAATTTGGGTAATTTAGATCAATCCCCGAATCAATTTTCATTGTTATAACCTTTTGATTATTATATCCATTTGCAATAATACAAAAAACCATTCTTATTTAACATCCTAGTTATTCTATATATATTCATTAAATATAATTATTAAATTTCTTATTATATATCGCTCACACTAACTGTATATAAATTATTTCCAGTTCATCTCATTTCACTGTTTTACATAATCTATATATATAATTACTCATGTTAATAAATTTAATAATATAAAATATATTATAAATTCAAATTAAATCAATTGAAAAATGAAATACGATATTCTTATATAAATATATTGAAATCATTGAACTAATTAATATAATATAATGATTTAATCAATATTAAATTAGTGTTATACTAAAATTTATCGTACTTTGTCTATATATATATATTACATAATAATATACTTATATAACAATAAAAAACATATAGTTCAATATTACTATTGCATGTTCAAGGAAATGAATAATTATTGTATAAATTAATATATATTTTATATGTTGATAAATTTATTTATACCATATACATTTTTATATAATAGATAAAATTCAAATTTCACAATTTTCTTTTATATTATATAAAATTTGTATTGTTCTTTATTTCTCATATAATAATAATAAGATGTAAATATATATAATAAATACAAAAATAAAAAAAAATTCTAAGTGTATCGAATATTTAAATAAATCTTGATTGATAATTTTCAATTGTTGTGTGGTAAGCTGTTATTGCATATATATATATTTTTCAAAAAATTGATTTCATACATTATATACATTTTGAATATATCTCGAGTTCTACCATATATTGTATATATATATAGTTAATATTGCAAACAATAAATATATAGTACACATATTTATAGTGATTTATTAGGTCTTACTTTCACCACGTATATATTACATATAATTCTATATTTATTATAAAATTTAAAATATATATACATATACTCAATGAACAATGAAAAAATTAATTCACTGAATTTTTGTTTTAAAATCAAATAAAAATTATTTTCATATATTTATGTACTTCGCCGATGCTATATAGTTAAACCTTATATTATATTATTCACTCAATTTATCTTTAAATAATAATCTAATAATAAAAATACATATAAACACATATAAAGACTGTAAAATATATCGCGCGGCTACTGTTTGTATATTATATATATTTAAAATGCTCTATATATATATATTGCAAGTATATATATAAGAGAAAATATATATTATAATATAATGTAAATGGTAAAATAATACAGAGAAGTTAAATGCATATTTCTATTGTAATATTTATAAAAGCTTTTGATTATAATTGAAAATATATATATATACAATTTACAAATAGTAAATTTTATAAAAATAGAAATAAAAAAATACAATATATCGTAATATCGCGAACAGAGAATTAAAATAAATAAATAAAATAAGATTTCCTGTCTATAAACAAATGGAGCATTAAATTATATCTATAGGTTATGGTTATACATGCATTACTTTACTTCGGTAATAAAAGAAAAAAATGTAAATAAATAAGGTGAAATTCCATGTAATTTCATCATATATATAAAATACAATCAATAAAATTGTGATTCGTTATGTTAACATTTAAAAAAATGTTATTACTATACACACACAATATATATATATATATATCAGAGTTTTTAAATAAATATTATTAATAAAAATAAAATAAATAAATACAATATATTATACGAGTTTTATTTGAAAGTAACTTCTGCTATATTTAAAATTAAAATGACATAATTACATATCAAAATAATGTGTGGGCATTTTTTCTTAAATTTCAAACAAATTGTATCTTATATATTGTATATATATTTTGTAAAAAATCTATATGCAATATTTTTATATTTATTTGCAATTTTTTCTGATTCATGTATATAA
This sequence comes from Bibio marci, assembly GCA_910594885.2. Taxonomy (NCBI): domain Eukaryota; kingdom Metazoa; phylum Arthropoda; class Insecta; order Diptera; family Bibionidae; genus Bibio; species Bibio marci. The sequence continues at coordinate 21,944,058 of OU343114.1, read as the reverse complement.
TTTGCGCATAACAAATAAATGCACATATTGCATTTATTGGTATGACTATAAATATACACGAGTATACGGTATGGAATATTAAATATAAAAGTCAATGTACAAATAAATATATACATTTTCCACATTATAATAAATATGTAAATTTTTTGTAATTATAATATTTATAACTCAATTTATTTAATATTTAAGTTAGACATTTTAGTATATATAAATTAATAAATACATTACAACATTATTCATATAGATATTGTATATATTTTATATAATTACTGAATATATGTTTAATTTATCAAAATATATATCATAATTGTTTATTAAATGCAAAACATGAATATAATAATATATTCTATTGAATTTGTAAATATTTGTTGATTCATATTATAAATATACATATACGAACGATAGATGCATAATTTTCCAATTAATTATTTACATTTATAAATTAATGCGTCATTGTATGATGATCACAAATTTACATAAAAGATTTTTCCTTTAAACATTTTCTTGTAGGTATATACGAAAAATTTATTATTATAGAACTTTCATTATATTGTAGTATATACGAATAAGTATAAATAAATGTTGTTGGTATACAGCCGCTATACAAAACTAATATAACAATGGATAAAAATCTCATATATTGTAAGAAGCAATCGAAATGGGTGGTATATAATAAATATATTATTATTACTTTATTATTGAGACAATTTGTAAAATAAACTTAATTTAATTAATTTTATAGTCAACGCACCACCGACACACCACGTACGATTAGACAAATATATGCGTATATAAAAAAGAATTATTTAGGTCATATATATTTTATATTTTATTATATGTATTATCGTAATAAAAGATACATTTACATTATAATAAAACAAGGGGCATCGTCGTATTTAATCTTAAAAACAATCTTAAATAAAATTATTTTTATATACATAAGCATATAATGTAATACAAACATCAGGTATATTTAGTTACTTACTACATTTTCTTATATTCTTTTTATACCATATATATAATTTTTAATAATGTACCCCCTGCTATGAATAATAAATATTATTAAAAATTTTATCATTTCATTATTTCATGTTATTTTTGAAAATAATTTTTTGTTTTGTTAATTCTAAAAAACTCTAATGATGTATTTTTTTGACATAATGACGAAAAATGTTTGTTATTTCTTGTTTAACGTATAATTAAAATGTTTTAATTTTTTTTTTTGTGTTAATAATTTAGCGTAAACAAAAATAAAATTAATAAATATATGAGAAAAATATATATATGGGAAAATTTAAACTAAACATTTTAATTTTGAAAAATTAATTAATTGTTATATAACTATTATTAATTCTTTTTTCTATAAACCGATAGGATAATCTTTTTTTGAGAATTATCTTAAAATATTTTACTTCTTTTTCTTTTTTCTTTGTAATGAAATAATTAAATTTTATTCATGAATTTGGGCGAAAAATGTTTTTAAAATACAAACAGAATTTAAGTTTTATACGTATAAAAAATTAATATATTTATGTTTTAACGCTCAACTGTTCTGATCTTTTGATTTAACTAAAAAACGATTAACAATAAATTAAGTAGATATTATGCCGAAACGATGAAATTTGGATGAGGAATTATACGTGTAGTCTGAGCAGAAATATTGCACATAAAAAATAATAAACAATCGAATGTAAAAGTTTTTAATTTATTTACAAGAGAATTTGTTCAAAATTGAATGGGTTATAAATGAAATTCCGAATTAATTAAATTAAATTCCTTCACTCAGAATTAACTCTTATCTAAATTGAGAAAAAAAATGACTAAATTAAAAGATTTATATAAATCTGTTGTGATTGTCTTTTTATGCGCTGCACTAAATTCTAATAAATTGTTTCTGAAAATCATCCATTAATTGTAAAATATTATGATGAACATACGTTCTAAATCTATATATACATAAAAACTTGAAAAATATTGTTGTGGTCGATTTTAATGTGAATGACAATTCAGAATATACGATAATATTGTAAGCATTGGTTAATGAGAACTATAAGCGAAGCAATACATTTTGATATCTAAACGTTAATGTCCTAATACATATATAGACAAATCTTTATGATTTTAATCAAACAGAATATATACTCTTCATATGAATGCAGAAACTCTACTATATTTTAAAAATCGGTTCTGCTAAATTAATAAAATATTGTGCAAATTAAGAAAAATTAACCTCTACCATTTGGCAGCCAATATTGCTGCTTAAATTCAGATATTTATATGGTATATGAAAATTAGCAAGCATCCTGATTCTGTATAATTAAATGATTTTTACGAATGTCGCAGATTTTTTCTTTTAGTGTAATTTATCTCGCAGATTTCTATCACGCCCGGCAAAATATTACATTTGCAATAACTTTCAAATTGGAAATTTATATAGCAACTAATATAATTCATCGTTTTTTATTTATTATATATACGACAACAATGATTTATCACTTAAATTCTATAAATAATAGAACATACCATATATAAAATGGTTAATATATATAGTTTTAAATATACGATGTAAATAAAACTTCATCAAACATATTAAAATATTATTATATGCGTCCAATGTCATATACTATATATATTTTACATGATTTTACATATAAATTTGTAAGACACATTAAAAATATATATATTGTAGTTATATAAGTTTATTTGAACTATTTTATTAAATATTATTCTATATAATAAAAAATAGACTTCATCAATTATATTCATATATTCAAGGTGTCAAATGGAATTATAAATATGTAAAACGGCTCAGCTGGAATTTATTATATATATATATATATATATATATACAATGTCATAAAATAGTGAACAAAATATTAAAAATTATTTTAATAGATGTACATGTATGTGTATCTCTGCGTATATGTTATATGTTATTATAAATATATTATATAATATATATTGTATTGTATATATGGCTAAAGTACATTTAACATTTCTATGGTAAGTATATGTGTGTGGTATATGTTCATGTTTCTTATTTAATGTTATAGCATATTGTATAAAGTACGTGTACATATAATTTATATAGCAGTACATATTCATATAATTTCAATAATATAAATGTTAAATTTTATTTTATATATACTCGTATACAAAAAATAAAAAATATATACAATGTTGTTTTAATATGATATGTTTATTTTATAATACTGAACATAATTTATATTGGCTATGACTAATACATTATATATATTTTAAGAAAACAAACATAAAACACAATTTTAGCATAACATATATATAAAATATATAATAAATATATAATTACATATAAATGATCATATCATTTTTTATATATATATTACATATATGGAGAATGTTTGCGCAGTGATACAAAAAATTTATTTAAATACATTATAATTTATTTTCAATTAATATAACACACACGATTAAATTAAAAGAATTAAAGATAAAAAAAAAGTATATCAGGTAAAGTAAAGTAATTTAATATGATAGCTATACATCATATAGGTAAAATTATATACATCAAATGTATATGAATATAGTAAATAAATATTTAATAATCATTTACATTAAATATTTGAAGTAAACATATGTCCGCATTTAATTAATTACTTCGAAAAAATTTTCAATTACTTAACAAAAATCATATGCATGTCTTTAAAATATGAAAAATGAGACAATGTTGTTAAAATTTAGTTTTTAATTACTATTTTATAAGCGAATGTTAATTTAAAATTTAAATAAATACCATACGTGTATCGTAATAACTTTCATTATCATATGTACTAGAAAAACATTTGCTTTAGCATGTAGGTATATTATTGATATAAAATGTATTTAAAAATAATATATGTATAATTTGGATTTGATCGTATGTGTATATAAATGGAATTTTTATTTATCAAAATGGTTAATGTTATATTGTATATAAGCAAATATATACATTCTCATAATTTTACAAACACAAATTTAAAATTTATTACCATTTTCTAGATCGATTGATTAATGTAGAGTTTTTATTTTGAACAATCGTTTTAAAATCCATTATTGTTGCATCGTATACTATGTAATATATTAAATATAGTAACTATATATGCAATAGTGCTAATAATATAGCTTTAAATGTATTTTGCACTACTTATTTCTTATGCTTGAAAGAAATAACAATGTTTTATTGCTAATTATTTTTAATTTTTGGTCAAAAAATCTTATAAAATAAATAATATCCATAAAATGTCACCGTTCAAAATAAAATAATTCACTAAAAAATAATTTTACAATTTGTGGGATATTTAATTTGAATTTATGCTGTACCCAATTGTATTAAGAAACATTGAAATACCTATTAATGATATATTATTCACATCCCTGCATATTGATTTAATTTATTTATAAATGTTTATAATGATAACTACATTTACATGTGTTGATGACAGTGCAATACTTTTAACAGGATAAATCTGCTAATCAGAAGGTTTGTAACCTAATATCTGTCATGAATAAAATCAATGTTTTACCAATATAGAAAAGTATTTAGTTTTGATAAGAACTTAAAGAAAAATATATGTAAAGTTATAGTGATTCCAATTATTAAATATTGTACTTACAACAAAATCAGATTATATATAACCAACCAAATAGAAATACTTAAACCTATTTGGACTTATGCGGGCTATAAAATAATGGAAATACACAAAGAAAACGAATCTACTAATTATCAAAATATTTCGAAATTAGGTGCTGCGTAATATATAGTAAAAGCGCATCCTGAGATATATGATGTAAAAACTTGCATCGAAATTTAAAAATTAAAATGGTCCCTGATGTATTGTTAAGCGATATATGTATGCAACACTAAACGCAGTTATTATAAATTCATCAAAACATGACAAAACATTACGAAAAATGGGAAAAGACGAGAAAATTCGTCTTTGGTAGAAAAATATATATAAATATTTGTTTTATAAATAAATACCACCTTATTAACTTTAATTAAATTAATCATTTATTATTAATAAAACTAAGTAAAGTTAATTTAGGTGGTATTAAAAAAATTTAACTAAACTAACTAACTAAATGTTTATTCATATTAAATATAATAGATATTTTGAAAAAAATGCCATTTACATTTATGTGCAACGTAAATATTTCTGTAAATATTTAAATTACAAAATTTTGCATTAGATGAAATTTTTTAAAATGTTAGTTTATATTTTTGTATTATTTACTCTATTAATTATTACTTACTTATAATATTATGTGAACATAAAATAATGTTATATATTATTATATTATTGTTAAAATATCTGTATTTTTTTTTAATTTTATATTGTTTTTAATTTAATATACATTATATGATGTAGTAACACAATAAATATAAAATATTTATTGCTTTTAATCATCATTTTAGCCGCATACACAAATAAAAGATACTCTCTTTTCCATCATAATTACAACTATAACAACATCATAAATAATAGTTATTATAAAATAACTTTCAAAATAAATTGTAGTATATTAAAATCGATGAAAAAAAAATAAAAAAAACTAAACTTAAAATTTCACATGTATAATATTTATTAGTAATAGTAAAACAGTAGTTATAAGATGTTGCATAAATCTTACGAGTATATAAACATATAATCATCATCATATATATATATAGACATTGTACATATGTTTTGTGTTTCTATCGCTATGCACTATATACATACAATATATATATAAATGACTGAACTAATTAATAATTACTAAACTAATTGATTTTATGTGGGAAATTTATTGATTAAAAAATATATAAAATAAATAAATAAATAAAGTTAATAATGTTTTATGTGCGTTTTAAGTTAATTTTATATAAAAAAATATATGCGATGAATTTATGTATATGGATCTAATAAATTTTTATTATCATGTTTTCTAATTCTATATAAATAATAATAAATGTTTTTTAAATTAATAAAGAAAATAACTATTTATATTAGGATAATTTTATTATTCTCGATACTAAATAAATATATTCCATATATAATTTTCTCATAAATACAAATATTAAAATTTAATAAATTAATTGCATATTAAATGTACAACATAAAAGTAAGCAAGAAAAAAATGAACATTAATTAAAATTACATATATGACTAATTTTGGTGTTTTGAAATTATGTGAATATGAATATATAAATGCGTATATATTTCGCATATGTACAATTTTACCATATATTGTATAAATAAGTATATTACAAATTTCCAATTATGAATATGTACAGTTATTTTGTAAAAGATATAAAGATTAGAATTTTCATCGAATATAGAAAATGTAATTGGAATATAAATATTTCATCTAAATTATAATTTATTTTTTATATTTTCTTTTACAATATAAGGAAAAAGTAGGTTCTATATATATAATTTATATATAAAATATTATAATTATTTATTTAATCAATTTTTAAAATCATTAAATGTTTTTATAATGTATAAATAAATGTGCTATATAGAAAAAAGTTGAGCTACGAGATAATTAACTTGAAAATTACTATATTTGACGCATTATATGGTAATATAGAATATGATAATATGATAATATATTAATATTTAAAAGTTATTAAATTGATAGAGCGATAAAGATATGCTGGCTAAAATATATTCTTTATATCACATATACGTATAAGGAAAACAAAATTAATAGAATGTAATTAATTATGAATATGAATATGAATATGAATTAGTAATTTTTAATATTGAAATCTTGAAATAAAACAAGTCCATCCCATAAATATATTCGTATATATACAAATATAAGATCGACACTTTGCGTAATAAAGGCGACACACAATAACTTCTGAAAACAATAACATCGATATACAATAACATAGACACACAATAAAATTAACATCGATACACAAAAATCTCGAGCAGATATTACTTCAACACATAATAGCTTCTAACTTCTACATTAAGAATTATACTTATAATAACATCTACATGCAATTACATATAATTATAAAGACCAAACTCAATTTTATCGATATGGTCTATAATAATTAGACACAATATAGCTAAAAACTAAACAATTATGAATAACCATATATTGTTTATATGGTGTATGATCTATTACAATTATATGTGATTGCATGTAAATTGTTGAGATTATTTTAAATATATCTTGATATATATGTGCCAAAAGAAGCTATATTATATATATCAAAGTAATATCTTGTCGATTAATTGATTAATATAATTAATTACTATATATAATATAAGGAGAACATCACGTTCGAATACAATCCATCATTGACAAATTTCACATTAATAACCTAAAATATATTTTAAAATAATAATAATTTGATTTGGAAATAATTTCCGTATATATAGTGTAACATATAATTAGAATAAAAATAAAATAAATTATATCTGTGTAGGAGAAATTGAACGGCTTGATATTATAACCAACTTTGTATTTCGCTTCTGAAAAGAAAAATATATAACAGCTCTTACGCAGTGCCTACAGATACGTTTACGATTCGTTGGATATACAAATTATTATTATTATAAAACAAAACAATTTAAATATTTTAATATTTATGAGGAGATGGTATATTCACATTTTAAATTAATTTAATTTCAAATTAATTTATAATCACCGTATTATACCAGATGATATATAATATGTTTGAGATTATTTAAATAAAATGCGAATAACGTAAGTGAGCACATATATATGAAATTGGATAAGCGGCGATAAAAACAGAATGCACAGAATTGACAAATTGATTGGAATAAAATGAGTTTTATGGGATGATGAATGTATGAAAAAATATAATAATATACAGGGTGTCCCAATTATCGACGGCAATACGAAAACACTAGATTCTCTGGGTCATTTTGCGTCGAAAATATTATATAACATTTTGGCCGATTCGACTTCGGTACCAAGTTACACGCAAATAACCAAATTTTCAATCAGACCATGTTTTGCACTCTACTGGGATCAATATCTCAATAACTAATTAACCGATTTTAAATTTTTGATACACTATTAGCATTAGCATACCGAGATCTTTAATTTGACGTTAAGATAAGACAATTCGGACATGTGGTTATCGAGAAACTTACAGGAATGTTGACAATTTGCTGAACGCCATTTTTCTTTTTGAAAGTTTGTTCAAGCATAAGTCGAAAAATCATGATGAAAAAAATTTTTCGGTATAAGTTTAAAAACTTGCCACATTCATAAGCTTTCGTTTAAGCTATAACATTACGATAGGTTTCAACTGGTTCCAAAGATATACACAATTAACTACAACGATGTAGGCATAAAATTGATTTTCACTATGGAAAAACTGTATCTTTTTTTGTTTTTTCCAAAACCAACAATACGGACGTGACAGATAATTGATTCCATACACTCGTATGCATTCACACAAACCTTCTCACACACAAAAACGAACTCACACACAAAGGCCCACACACATAAACCCACAAAAGCACACGCGCGCATATCACCACAGTTTTAAACAAACAAAGCCTAAAGTAATTATTGAAAATGTGCTCCTTCAGCTCGAATACATAGACAACAATGCTTTTCAATAGACCGAATCAATCTAAGTGTTGGTTGTGACTTGTGGCGAAATTCTTGGATACAGTCTTCAGTACATTGAATCTACTCTTCAAGTGAATTAATCACAGTTGCATTGACTTTTTCTTCCAGGCAACCCCATAAATCGAAATCCAACGGGTTTAAGTCTGGAGAACGTCCATCTTTGAACGAGTGTAGATGTGGTTTCAACATGATGGTGGGCCAGCGCACTATGGAGGGAATGTTAGATGCTGACTGGACGCAAACTTTTATCAAAGATGGATTGGCAGAGGTGGGCCCATGAGATGGTCGCCAAGTTCTCCAGACTTAAATCCATTGTATTTCTATTTATGGAGTTGCCTTAAAGAAAAAGTATATGCAACTGTGATTAATTCACTTGAAGAGTTAATTCAGCTTATTGAAAACTGTATTCAAGACCTTCGCCACAAGCAACAGCAAACACTTAGATTGATTCGGCCTATTGAAAAGCATTGTTGTCTATGTATTCGAGCTGAAGGAACACATTTTCAGCAATTACTTTAGGCTTTGTTTGTTTAAAACTGTCGTGATATGCGTGCGTGTGCTTTTGTGGGTTTATGTGTGTGGGCCTTTGTGTGTCAGATTGTTTGTGTGTGTGTGAAGATTTGTGTGAATGCATAGGAGTGTATGGAATCAATTATCTGTCACGTCCGTATTGTTGGTTCTGGATAAAACCAAAAAAAGATAAAATTTTTCCATAGCGAAAATCAATTTTATGCCTACATCGTTGTAGTTATTTGTGTATATCTTTGGAACTAGTTGAGACCTATCGTAATGTTATAGCTTAAATGAAAGCTTATAAATGTGGCAAGTTTTTAAACTTATACCGAAAAATTTTTTTCATCATGATTTTTCGACTTATGCTTGAACAAACTTTCAAAAAGAAAAATGGCGTTCAGCAAATTGTCAACATTCCTGTTAATATCTCGATAACCACATGTCCGAATTGTCTTATCTTAACGTCAAATTAAAGATCTCGGTATGCTAATGCTAATAGTGTATCAAAAATTTAAAATCGGTTAATTAGTTATTGAGATATTGATCCCAGTAGAGTGCAAAACATGGTCTGATTGAAAATTTGGTTATTTGCGTGTAACTTGGTACCGAAGTCGAATCGGCCAAAATGTTATATAATATTTTCGACGCAAAATGACCCATAGAATCTAGTGTTTTCGTATTGCCGTCGATAATTGGGACACCCTGTATAGACCCATTCGGTATTTCATAAAACCCTTTATAATAATAAAATTAATTTAAATAAACACACTTATATACTCGTAGCTCGTACTATAAAAAACCCATTAATTGATCGATCGTTTCTTGAAATGAAAAATATAAAGTGTAAATTTAATGATTAATTGATAGCATATTAAATATATATATATGCATATTTAATAAATAACATTATTGTGCATTGCATTGTGTTGTATCTGTTTGCCTGTATATATATATACGAATAATAGTAAAAATGGTAAAAATATTAATCATAATGATAATATAATAAATAATAAATAATAATAATAAATATAAAAGCAATAATATACATTTCGTTTCGATGTTATAATCTTATTTGTTTGTTTGTGACAGAGCAGTATTATGAAGAACATTAATTAAAAATTATTTTTCTATATAAATATATATATATTAGATTTAATCGTGTTTGAATATACTACGCGTTTATACGTAGTATAGTGTATACCTATATAAAATATCTATATGTCCATGTTTATTGTTTATACATACAAAGAGAAATCATCAAATTATTGGTACTGGAATACTATGTTTCTTATATAAGTAAAATTAATCTATTGTAAATATACATAATATATAATATATGATACATGAAAAAGGTATAAATATGTTGAGATAAAGAAAATATTTATGTCGCATATCTTTTTTAATGGTTATGTTTTGTTATCCTTTAAAAGAAAATACACTATATACAATTTCAACGTATTTGTATCATTTGTAATAAATAAACATAAATGGGAAAAAAAAATAATGAAAGTGATTTATTGATAGGTATAGAAACAATTTGATAAAATCTATTGTATAATAACATAGGTGTGTGTGTATAGAATATAGTCAATATATATTTACGATTGTATTATTATAATAGAAAAAAAAAGGGCATATGGTAGCCTAAGGTACATTTTTAACACTGTTTAGAATAATTAAATTTTGTACATAAATTTTGTATAAATGTTGTGACGAAATGGTATATAGAAAATATTATAGACATCTATTTTTTTTCCAACTTCACAATGTTCATCAATTAGAAATGTTTAATTATTATAATATTCAACTTCAAAAAATTCCAAAATACTTAATATTTTTTTAAAAAAATACTGTATAGAATATTTTGTCAGCATAATATAGATTATGATCGAAAAGAAGTTGATAGTTAATTACGATTAGAACAATGTCAAGTTTTTATGTAGCCCCCGAATCCGGTTTTATATATAAATCATGGGGTGTGTGGTTTTAAGAATCAGAATCAAAATTAATTTTTCAAATTTAAATTTTATTTACATAATCACTACGTTCAAACAATATAAAAATGTAATTCTTATTTTAATATTCCAGCAATTTGGTTAAATAATAATAATAATAATAATAATAATAAATGTGAAACACTTTTTAAATACTGAAATATTTACTTTTAATATTTTAATATAATTGTATTACAAAAAAAAAAGAATGTTAAATTAAATAAACACAACTAATCACAAAGTAATTTTGTATACACATTATATTTAGTATATGTGACAATAATATGATAATTGTACAGAGATTCTGCGTATATTCCATATAAGCACAAATAATGTTTCACAAAACATCTGGTTCATAAAACTCCAGGTCACCCTTATAATAATGTACATTTTTGGACAAATAATAATTGTTAACAAAAATACAATTGAATGGCAATAATTAGAAAAAATAAAATTTCGGCAAAATCACAATCAGCAGTTTCCATATATTCACACCATATCTATTACTTAAAACAAAAACAACATCTAGAGGTAAACGTCGTTTTGATATAGCCTATTGAATCGATTAAAGAAAATTCATATGTTCATATAAATGGAAGTGATGATAACAATACCTAAAAAAAAGACAATTTTAAAATAATGATTGCATTAAACTATTATGTGGCATCAATATATTCTATTTCAATAGTTCGGGTTACTTTTCATCATACAGTATTTTAAAATTAAAAATAATAAAGATAATATCAATTCATTCTTTGTCGGATAGTTTTTAAGAAAACATAAATACAATAATTTACCTGTAATTTCGTCATTACTAGAATATTTATATTAATATATATATATGCAATAATATATACTATGTATTAACAATAATATGGAGACAAAACATTCATTATTATATATGTGCACAGTGAATGGTATGTACCTGTACGAAATCGATATAGTATACAAAGATTTTATATATAAAATGAAAATTTATCTATTTGAACAATGAAATACTGCAAATGTTAATATAACAGATATTATTAGCAGATAAGGTATAACCACATAATCGTCTTTTCATTTACCGATATTACATAGAAATACATTATATAATATAGGATGCTGTATGCATTAAATAAATTGATCAAGTTTAGATCGAAGATTGATTATTATTGGTGTGATGTTTATTATTTTTTTTTTTTTAATTTATATAAAACATACTATACACATCTTTGTATGTGATATTATGAAGTGAGTGTTCTTCTTATATTTATTTACGTTCGCATAAATTGTATATAGTTAATTCTGTATATGTGAAAATTTTTACAGTATATTTATATATATAGATTCAATTTCACATGGAATGACCAAAATTAGATATTTTATATGAGTAAAGTGTAAATATATGTATAGGAAGAAATAATAAAAACAACATCTTTAACTGTCGCAAATATACATTCCGATATTTATATCGTTTGTTTTATGTAATGATTATTTATTGATATTATTATTGTATATATATATATATATATATACTCGTATTCGTATATATAACTACATAATTATCTGATTCATGATCTATTTACAATAAATTATATTTATATACAAATATATATTATAGGTATTTCTATAAATCCATTTATAAATATTAAATAATAATTTTCACTTTCCATCAAAATATTTAAACATAGTACAATTGTATGAATATTGTTCAATATATTATTATTATTATTATGTAGAATACATTTATGCATATATACATATGGACATAAATATCATTTACAAATGCTATGCTATTTATATATATATATATATATATATATTTTGTATATGCATTATGTTACATATATATATATATATTTATTTATATATGTATATATGATATACTTTGTGGCATAAGGTATAATAAGAAATAAATAAATATAAATCGTGTCACAATGGTCCTCCTATCAAAATTAACAATCTTTTAAAGTTCGTGCTTTTATGTACGTACATATATAGTATGAAAAACCGAAATAAATAAAAATAATATGAATAAATAAAATTACAACAATATTCAATTCCGCATAAATTATTCGAATGGAAACACATAAGTCATATTCGGTATATTAATATTATATTGTAATGTATACATAAATTTTAGACCTCCTCTAAAAATTTGAAATATATATATTATACCATAAAATACCGCGACTATACCTAAGCACATAGAATTTAATGTGCGCATAATATATGAATTCATACCAATCAATATAATTATACATATATAACATGTATAGTTTAGTTATATATATATAGTGTATAATTTATCAACAAGAATTTCCATTGAATGTTGTATATAGATAGCGTAAACACTGCACAGTCATTGAAAGAGAAAGTATTTCACTCGCATATAATGTATTTTATTGTTGTTAAAATTCAATAAAGTAAAAAAAAAATAATACAAGTAGATAATTTTAATGTCACGTTAAATGACAAGAAAAATTGTATATTTCAAACTGCTAAAAATCTATACATAAATAATATTAACACATATCGCGTATAATATATTTACAGTCGTACAGTCGTTTACTTATACATATTATAGATATTGTAATTATGGAGAAAAAAATTTATATATTTGTTAAATTATTTCATATATATTATTAATGACAAATTGGTGTAATGTGGATTTTTCTTAAATTATGTACATATATTACTATTATTATTATAAGAACTCGTATATCGTTTAATATATATTTTTGCATGGATAAATGCATTTATTTTTTTTGTATTTTTGTTTGTAATTTAATACGAGTATATTTAAAATGGAAAAAAAATCTGGTAAATAATTTTAAATTATATATATATACGATGAAATTATGCATTAAGTAAATCATATTATTAATGGTTACTTATATAATAATAATAATAATAATAATAATATTGTAAATAAATTGATTTTCTTAAATTTGCAAATATTTTGTTTTGTTATAATTTAAAGTTTCACATTTTTAATATACACAATAACTGAATTAGTTAAACAACAAATGAACGGGTTGAACTGGTCACATTAGAAAAAATTTACAAATTTATAGAGTTTGGGACTTACGTCGCTACTACTATACTAAACTACTAAAGACTTTAATAGAGAAAATCTCTTAAAATTGAACAGCATTAAAAAAAAGACAGCGACTGTAGTGTTGTGTCATATATCTCGTAATTTATGGATTTGAATGAACTGGAAGAAAACGAAAAGTTCACTGAACGTCAACAGAGAGCGATTCGTACACTCAGGAATCTAATTATATGGTACACTGTGAGCATCAAAACCTATGGTCAATGGATTTGACATGGTTGTTTAAGATTTCCGTAAAGGCTGTATATGGAAAAGGAAGATATATCAAAGCTTTTGTGTTTCGTGTCACTGTACACAGATCAGTATAAGAATGAGGAAAAATATATCGAAAAGAATTAAAAAAATATAACCAAAAGAATTATTTACAATATAAACAAACAATTCTTCCTTTTATATTAGGTTGTCAACTATCTCCCTTCCGCCTTTTTGCTCTTTATTCAATGCTTTATAAAAAGTGTTACAGTAATCGGATTTAGTTCAAATATGCGCCGTTTTGTTCGATAATCTGTTTCCATCTAGACTGCAACTTCATAATACCTCCCTCGTAGAAGCCCCCCTCCTTATTTGCGAAGAACTCGGACAGCCACTTTTCACAAGCCTCTTTTGAGATCAACTTTACACCACCAAGGGCGTTCGCCATGGACAGGAACAGGTGGTAATCACTTGGCGCTATGTCCGGGCTATATGGTGGATGCGATAAAACCTCCCATCCGAGCTCCCGTAGCTTCTGACGAGTCATCAACGAAGTGTGTGGTCTGGCGTTGTCCTGGTGGAACACTACACCCTTCCTTTTGGCCAATTCTAGACGCTTCTGGTCGATCGCCTGCTTCAAGCGGTCCAGTTGTTCGCAGTAGATGGTAGAATTAAGCGTCTGGCCATATGGGAGCAGCTCATAGTGGATGATTCCCTTCCAATCCCACCAAACACACAGCAAAACCTTCCTGGCCGTCAATCCCGGCTTGGCCACTGTTTGGGACGATTCACCGGCCTGCGACCACGACCGTTTTCGCTTGATATTGTCGTATGTGATCCATTTTTCGTCGCCAGTCACCATCCGCTTCAAGAATGGGTCGAGTTCGTTCCGTTTCAGCAGCATTTCGCAAATGGAAATTCGGTCCATTAGATTTTTCACTGTTAATTCATGTGGCACCCAAACATCAAGCTTTTTTTTGTATCCAGCCTTCTGCAGATGATTTAAAATGGTTTGGTGACTAACTCCCATCTCCTGGGCGATGTCACGAGATGCCACATGCCGGTCTAACTCGATGTATTCCATGATTTGATCGGTATTTGTCGTCACAGGTCTTCCGCCGGCTGGCTTATCCATGGTGTCGTTTTCACCGGCTCTGAATCGTCGAAACCATTCCTCCGCGGTTCGAAGTGATAGAGTACCATCCCCCAAAACACCATTAATCTCACGGAACGTTTCTCTAGCGGATTTGCCTTTAACGAAGGAAAACTTTAAAATAGCGCGAATTTCGGCGTTAGTGAACTCCATGTTTACACGTCTATAACTGTTGAACGCAATATCCAAACTAATCATACATAGCGTCGTTTTGTTTGTTATGTCAAGAGCTTTCAAATTATGTACAGTGTTGCCAGATACGAGCTCTGTAGCGCTTTGTACATAGCCGCGAAATTAAAAAGACAAAAAGGCGGAAGGGAGATATTTGACAACCTTATATATAGCTCAAATTGATATTATGTTAAGTTTTAAATATGACTATATTTTTCTTATAATCTGTATAAAAAAAAAAAGGTATAGACTAAATTATAAAAACTCATCTTACGATATTTTCTCTTTAGATTTAACGGGTTGCCATTTTTGTTTATAGAATTAATAACTTTTTATAGAAGAAATTTTTAAAATCATCCATTCGATGAAAATTCTATAAGAAATTTGTTAACACACAAATACAGTACAATGGTATAAAAAATTTATAAAATATCATCATTTCATATATAAATTTTACGGACATCAAACGGAAACATGTTTAGGAACGCATGTAAAACGATTTTAAAAATCTTTTCTTTATTATTGTATAATTTTCAATTTTGTATGCATCAATAGAAATAATCCAGGATAATTAAAAAATATGATAATTTATAAAAGTCGATTTTATGGAATATTTAGTAGGCAGACACTCAACTTTCAACTTTCTGGCTATACCAAAAAAATATAGTGATATGTAATTTATCAACCGTCATCATGAAGTTATAGTAAATTACTGCGAAGAAATGTATACACAAATTTAGATAAAATTATATTACAACATATGGAATCGTTTTATTTATTTCAATTAATTTCATATATATGGGAAATTACTTTGCATGAAAAGTGAATACGTGTATAGACATTATTAATCTCTAGAACAGCGGTTTTTTTTTTATTTAACAAACATGCGAACTCATCTAATATAGAAGAATTTCTCTATATGGGACACATCATATTGAATAAATTTTAACATTACACAGAATGTGAAATATTTGATGTAAAATATGCAAATATACATATGTGAGTGTAAGTATGTGTGGTTGTTATCCGACACCTCCACCTTCATCATTGCAATTCATTTTCCATTATCAAAAAAAAAAAAAATAAAAAACCTTAACTATTGTACGATTCAAAGTCAACGCATATATTTTTAAATAAAACTCTATCCGCATAGTATTTAAATGCGTCACACAAAATACGATTTATAATTAACCAAACTATTCACTAATATAATAAATTTGAGAAATGTATATAAATGAATTAGCATCTTTTATTTTATATATATATATATTTGCAAAATGTTTTTAAACCGATATTTATAATTTTTTAGAAAAATATTTATTTGTCAAAATTTTCAAGGATTACATCAGTCAAATAATGATGATATTATCAATATTTTGCGAAAATATTTAAAAAAATAATATCATAAAACTTGAAAGAATTCTTTTTATTTTCTTTCTTTTCCATTATATGTACCTACATAAAATAAATAAATATATGTACAACAAAGTAACAAACAAGAAAATTATTATTCATTACAAACGAAAAGTACAGAATTTATATTTAAAGTGAAATATAATAATAACTAAAAAATCCAAAATAATTGAAAATATATATAGCAAACAATTTTTTCAACTCTTCTTGTTATTCATTTTGTTGTGTCAACGCAAATGCTGCTTGCAACTATTTATAAAATTTACGTGACACTGCCAAAAAATGTCATATTTAACATTTATTATTATGTGCTGTTTTTTTTTCGTTTTTTTTTAAAGGAATAAAAAAAACTGTTATACTTTTATTATTAACAACGCGGTCCACTAAATATATAACAGAAGACGGGAAGAATAATGAAAATCCAAAATACGCGAATTATTAAATATACACAATACGCTTGTATGAAATATAAATTGTTTTAAATATTCATTAATATGCATTCAATGACCGATGTTCATATCATACTTTTGTTGTAAATATATGAATTTTTAATATAATTTTAATGTGGGTTTTACCTTGATTTATTCTTATATATTTTCTGAAGGTCATTATTATTATTTTTTTTTTTGTTTTTATTTAACATTTTTATTTTCTTCTTCGTCTTCTTTTTATTTTGTCTTCTTCCACACATCTTATATTATTCTTTATAGTTCTTCTATTCCGCTTCTATATATTTATATATTATGGACATTAGAGGTATATCTTGTAATAAATTTATATATATATATATAGAAAATAAATACATTATACGTATAAATGTGAATATGAAAGATTTTTTTATTCTGTTTTAAAACTAATATTGTTTCAGATATTTATTTTTAAATGGAAACACGATAATGCACACGGTGCGGACAACTATACAGTTATTATATTTGTTTGATTGTTGTTGTTTTTTTTTGTACAATTTTTGCCAACCACAGAACCAAAACTATAAATATAAGTAAAATAAATAAGAAAAAAAATTATTATATAAAACTGATAATAACGTATAACCAAATAAGAAAGATACGTACGTTACGTACCTATCTATACATAAGTAATATACACAGAATTGCATGTAATATTTCTAAAAATGCATTTATCCATAAGCGCCTAAGCAAACCGTATATATACACAATCTTTTCAGACTAAAATAAATATGTGTATAGCTTATTTAAAATGTGTATAGTTATTATTTTTCTGTTTATGCTTTTTCGAAGAAGCTTAATATGCAAAAATATATATATATATGGTTAGGTATATAGGAATATATGTGAAATTTTCATATTATTATATAAAATTTAACTTATTTAAATTATTTCCATACGGCTTTCTTGATTTTTTCTTTTTTTTTTGTTTATAGCAGTCAGTATATATTTTGCATTTAGATAAATTATAAAATTTATTTGTTTCATTTATTTTAAGTCAATCTCTGCTGAAAGTTGATACATTCATTGTGCGCGCAGTGTGCAAATGCACATACATACATTTAATTTTATCAATAAATTTTGTATTATATATATAAATATATAATTTTGTGTTACATTCCTACACACAGCCGATTTTAATATGTATATAGTGCACAGGCACACCAACAATAATAATAAATTGTTATATAAAATATGGAAAAAATTTAATGGGAAATAGTTCAACACATTTTATTTAAATTAAATGTATTTGTGACGCGACGTTATATGGTTATATATAGAAGTTGTTGCGTTAATTTTTACATATTTATAATATAGAGGAGAAAAGTTACAATGCATATACGCCAGCATGATAACCAATTCAATATGGAAGTAATAATGGAAGGGATCATAATAATAATAAAACTAATCAAATTTTATTTAATATACATATATATTAGTATAATATCGGTTACAAAAGACGGATATTCAAATAAATATGATAGGGTAGAGCGCGAGGTAATGTTTCGATGATTTTGATTTGAATATTTATTTATATATTAACGAAATATTGTTTTTAATTTGTTACCTAATTTATTTCGTCGGTATGTTTTTATTCGGTTCAGGTTCACAAAATTACTCCATATCGGGGACACGTTTGTAAACTAGTTGGAATATCGCTACCAATGGTATGGCAACTTTTTCAGAAAATAGAAAATGTTGTCAATTCTTATCCAATTCTGACGAAATTTTAGCATGTAATGGGATTATGTGAATATTCCTTATGGAAATCGAGCAGTTGTACTGATACGATTACATACTTCAATTGACCGTGTATACGTCAAATTAGATGAAATGGTATGAAAAGAAATTACATGTTCAGTTTCCAATATGATACTAATAAACAACCAAATTCAGTTCCACATAGAAGATTACATATAAACTAAATGATTTTCAGTCTTATTTGTATTAAAATAGGTACATATATATATATGTATTAAATTACAAGATCAGCTCTTAAGAGATTCGTAAAAAATGTATAGGTAGAATAGTTCTTAAAACTAGATACTAGCATTTTATCACCGAATACATTGAAATTTGGTACGACATGTTAAAAGGGATTGCTTCCAGTTAAGTTACTTGAAAACTAATAGACCGACGACAATTTAAGTTAATTTGGGAGAACAATATTTTATATTATATTCCAATCCTAAAACTACGTACATAAAATTATTATGTAATACAATCTATCCGTAGAACTGTAATGTGTTTAATTTTAATTTTGATTCAGCCCAATCATTAAAATATCATTATGATCTCACAAACCGAATTCATTTCGATTCTCATAAATAATTCTAGTAATGGCTCCGTTCTCAAACATTGTCGTCCTTTACCCTATTAACTATATTTTTTTGTATTTATTTATATTATTTTGATATTGTCACCAATATTATAAATACATAAAAATTCAATTAATATATATAGGCACTATTTCGTTTTGTTTTATGATGAGTTAAAAATATTACCACCATATACTGCGTCTTTCTCTTATATGATGACACATGAATGATCATTTTATTCAAATCATGTTGAAACTTTAAGAATTTTACAAGTTTTTAAGTTTATATAATTTATACAATTTGTATATTATAGATTTAATTCAGTGGCTCAACAGTGGTTTAAATTATAAATAAATACAAATAAGCAAACATCTATAGAAACATATACGAGTTTAATTACATCAGGCAAATTATTGAAATGATTCTCGAAGATATTATAATGTTGTTGATTTGATTTTTAATTGTACATGTATAGTTAAGCCAATCTAACAACGTATTATAGTTAATAATTATAACAAAACAATTGATGATAAAATGATTTATATTAAAAATTGTATTTTGCAATTATATATATATATAAAATGTATTAAATTAATGTTATAGTATAATTTCTTGTATTAATCTTATGTAATATTTATGTATATTCACATAGTATAGAATAATTTCAATTAGCACATACATGTAAATTTTAAAATTAAAATTATGGATATTTATTATTTTCATTCATAATATAATTAGCATAAATAATATACAAATTTGATATGCAAATTCATATAAATTATGAATTCGTATTTATTTATATAAATAATATTTTACTTTAAGCACTATGGGAAGAAAAAGGGGTATTGACATATACTTCTGTTCTTGTGACAAATTCAACATTGAGCACTTTACAATGAATGTTACTCAAAAAACTATACATTGTATTTACTATATTGTAGAATTAATTTCACATTTTCTAGAAAGCAATATACATGCTAATTGTTTTCCATAACTATATATATTTTTTATTACATTACGAAGTATATACATAAATATTCTATTTCCATAAAATGAGTGACTCAATTTGATTTTCGTCAATATATTTTTAAGAACTATCAAATTTTTAAAAAAATTCTTAATTAAACTTGATGCTTTCATAATAATATTTATATGTTAATTAAATTTTAGTTATTTTATACTGTTCATAAAATTAAATAAATATTAATAATGTTATAAAATTAACATAACATAAAAAATTGTATAAAACTATATTAATTTTTATAAATCTTATTACAATCAAACTCCCAAAAAAGAATTATTATACTTTATCTTATTTTAATCATACATGATGATACAACAAAGTGAAAGGTCGTCTTGTTTTTTCAAATTTGACAAACCTTAATAATTTTTTTTTTTCATTTTATACTTTAGTCATTTTCAAAAATTATATTTATTTCCCATATTTCACATATGTACCAACACAAAATTTTATTTATTGACTTCCTGTGATAAAGTATAAATTTATCAATCGTTAAATGTTTAAATGTTAAACTAATAATTAAATATTCAATTGCATTTGTATGTGTATTAATGTAATTTTATTTTTTCTATAAATGTATATTATATGTACCAAAGATATATGCACGCACGCATAAGTATCGAGTATAAACCAAAAGTACTTAAAAATAAATTAATTATCACCTTTTATTGTAAAATATTTGTAAATTTCTATTATTTATACATATTTATTTGTGTGTACAACAAGAATGACAAAAAATTAAAACTTGATTACTGGTTTTTATTTTAGCACCTAAAATAATATGTCAACAACAAAAAAATATATTGTATTTGTATTATTTATATATGAAAGAAGTATATAATAAGAATATAAAACTTTTTTACAACTCACATAGTTATAGACATATACAATAATAATATACAAAGTTGTTTTAAGTCAATAAATATTTAAAGAATTTTAACAAAATGTCTTATAATATAGGAATATATATGAATTTTTTGTTTCTCGCGCACCAATACACAACAGCGTTTTCGGTTTTCTTATTTAATATAAAAAGTAAAATGATATAAAACTTCTTTATTTAATTTAATTTTTTTTTTCTTTCTTTGCATTTTAATGAATAGTTTTAATTTTTTTTTTTCTGTTAAATTTTAATCATTATAGAAATAACTTTTAAAATTTATGCTAAAAATTTACATTTAAATTTTGTTTATAAATATTTTTATTTTATTTTATTTTTGCTAAATTTCTATATAACATTATTCAGAGAATTTGTGTATTATATGTACGAGGAAAAATACCATATAGAGGTGTATATAGGTGTACGTGTAGTAATGAGAACTTTGGCGTCAAATGATCGAATATTATCTTAAGGACAGAACTATTTGTAATATTTTTGTATATAATATAAATATTTATATATAAATTAAATACAAGATAATTATCTGTAGATTTTAGGTATATATTTATCTTCATTTTTTTTTTCGTTTTATCGTTAAAACATGTTAAAGTATATATATTTGTATGTGTTACGTAATTATATATGTGAAAACATTAATTAACCTTAAAATGATTTTCTCTTTTAACTATATATTAAATATGTAATAAGTATTTACAAAAATTTTTGTATAGTTAATTTACTATTTTATTTCTTACTTTTGTTACATAAAAGATTTAATTTCATTTATTATAATATTATTATATTGTGATATGCTACTCAAGAACTCACGTTTTTATATTATTCGCATTGTATGTAAAGTAAAGTGACGACCTCATCTAAATCAGTTGGTACAGTATATTCGTATATATACTATAATATATAGGGTGTATTAAAAAGTACTGGAAGGAACTAAAGACACATTGCTAATAATAAATTGATATTACAATTTAACACTGAACATTTTTTGACATAATATTATATTGCAATAAATAACATCCTTAATCATAGAAATGATAGTTTTGTTTCGAAGTTATTGACTATAATAAGAATATGATCTTATTTTTAACAATAATAAATAATTTAAATTATATAGATAGAGATTATGTGCTTCACGTAAACATACACATGACTACATCTTTCTTAAGTATATAGTATAATACTCGTAAATTATGGCGTTGGCTGCTACATTTTAATACAACCTGTGTAATATATGTGTAATAACAATAAGAAAAACATGAAATTATATTAAATTTCAAATTTAATTATTTATCTTAAATACGAATACGTGTATATATAATAACATAATATACATATACCGCATTTATTTATTTATATATATATTATAAATAATACCAGTGTTTATATTAGTCGCAATTTGTATTTTAGAAATTATTTATGTAAAACATTTTATATATTTACACCATATTGTCTTCACGGTGATTTTCTTATAATTTATGTATACATTACAATTTATTATTTAATACGAGTGTTTTTATAATTTATATATATTTGGTGCATATATGATTGTTGTTGTTATTTTATGAAATTGTGCAAATGATACATTACGAGAAGGATATAATTTTTAGTTATCAGTTGCTAATTTTTTTTTTTTTTCTTCTTTACAATAATAATAAAATTAAAATAATTATTTATTTATGCACTTGTATACAATTTATACGATGTATATTATGCACATAGAATATAAATTGCGATATAATGAACTGAAAGAACTTTATAATTTCGTTATGCTTTACTGATATATAATAGTATATTTTTTATATACTATATTATATACCTATACAAGTATACAATTACAATAATAATATAATCATCTTCTATTTTTGTATATATATATATAATATACTTTGTGTCCTAGATAGAAAATGTTAATTATATATATTATATAATTCAAAATAAATTGAAAAATAAATATTATTCATTGAATTAGTGTTTATAAAATATTATTAAACATATAAATTAACATAATTATTTTTGCTCCTTAATAATAAACTTTTCATTCACCAATTCATTAATCTTGTAATAAATTTTATTCACGTTATACAGTTGATGATGGCAACAATTGATTCACATAACATTTTATTGCACCAATATTAACTGTTAAACCAACGAACATGTAATGAAAATTTAAATACATATATCAAATACATTTACTCTAATTTAATATATAATGCATTAATTATACGTGGATTATTTTAATAGACACTTAATTGATAAGAAATTATATTGCATAAAGATCATTTGTCGTGACAATAATACACCGTAACTGGAATCAATTATTTGACAACAAATAAATATATATTATTTGTGTATAATTATGATTGAAATCGAATTATTGATAAATAAATAAATTTATATTAATTTCAGATTTTTAATAAAAATATTTACCAATTTAATTTTCTTAATTTTACGTATTTGTTAGTAAATGAATTAATGAATTCGTTAGTAAATTCTCCGGTAAAATAAGAACAATAATTTCCAGAAAATCTTCAGTACAATTCTATGAAAATTATATCATTTCAAAAAAGCGTCAGAAATGAAATAATATAGAACATTCTGCTTTGCGACTTATTACTTCATTTTTAAAAAAGTCAATAAATGAAAATAAAATAATATACTGTTTTTATGTGGTTAATTTTCGATGAAATACTTCCCATATAGTAAAAGCAAATCTATTGTAATTCAATTTAATTAATTAACTATAATCTAATTGAATTTAATATGCAGTTCAGTGAAGATCATTAAATAATTACATAAATTGAAAACACTTGCAATTTATCAACCGCACAAATACACGATTGATATATAGTTATTTATAACTGAATAAAATTTTGTGAGAAAATCAAATCCTATTTAGATTTGTGTTAAAGACATAATTAAATTTTAAGAGTAAATTATACCATAAGTAACATACATTTTTGAAACTTCTTGAAAAAAGTGTTTTGTGAAAGATATACAGGGATACCTATATAGGTAAGTGATTATAAAGAAGCATTGCCATAAACTTTTAACATGCATTTGCCCACACAGATGAATGTGTTTCACACACACATTATGTTATTGTTAATAAACGGCACCTCATCGAAAACATCCTAAAATGGTTTCATTTCTGCATTATTTTTATTGTAACTTTCTGTTTAAAAATAAATTGATACATCCACTTATCAGTTTGCTACTTATTAGCAATATTTTTTTTATATTTTAAATTATTGTAATAGTTATATTGTAGCATAAAAATAGACTCAAAAATTGTATTTCAAATATCTCAATTTTTATATGCTTAAAATGAACAACATTTTTAATACAAATATGATTTTTCACCAATCAAAACTTAAAACGATTAAAAAAAATTATTTGTATTCATTTATTTACTTGTGAATTGTGTGAAACAAGACTGTATTAATATGGTATTGTATTATACATATGAACAATCATTACTTCAATTCAAAAACTTATATACATATGTATGTGTGAACATAATAGATAATTAATAGTCCACTCCACACATAATTTATATAAAAAAAAAAAAATTAAAATTAAAAATAAATAAATAAAATAAATATGTTAAATATTTATATATTAAGATTAACGAATATTTAATTTACCCAAAAAAAATTTTGTTTAACTTTGCATTGCATCAAAATAGAATTACTAAATAACTACCAAAACTATTGTATAATAATAATAATAATAATACAAAATTTATGTAAATCCACATATAAATTTATATTTTATATTTATTTTAAACGCATATATTTATAAAAATAAAAAATTATATATTTTATTGCTATTTCTTTTTTTTTTACGTGTTTTGTTTTTTGTCCGAATGAATATTTGTATATAAATATCGATAAATATTGTACAATATGATTTTTATTTATTTATTAATTCATTTATTTTATTGAAAATGTATATTATAAAAATATAATATTATTATTGGAATATTTTTTTTTTCTTTATGCCGGACATTTTACATTCCAAAATGAAAATAAAATATTAATATATATTCAATATTTTTTGCATTTTATATTATAAATATCGTCTTGTTGTACACTGAACAACACATTACATAAATAAATAAATAAATAAATAAATAAATAAATAAATATTTAAAGAAAAAATATGTAATTTATAAAATAATATGAAATTGATGATTATAAGAAAACAAAAAAACAAAAACCATCTGTTCGTGCAGAATTCAATGGTCGAATTGTTTTTTAAAGATTTTTAATATAGGTAAATATACATATTTTTTTTTCTTGTGGTCGCGCACATTACATTAATATTATGTACATAAATATATTGTATAAGACAAATAAAAATATAAGAAGATTGTTTAACTTATAAAATTATTATACATATTTATGCTTTATTTATACATCATACGAGTGATATTTTTAGTGAAAGCTATCCGTTTTTGGTTACAAAATGTATTAAAAATACAACAATAATAAGAATGAATATTTTCCAGAATAAAAAAAAAAACATATAATACCAAAACGTATTTAAATATAAATTTAAAATAAATACAATATTATGTCGCACTTTTAATATTTGAGTTATATATATATATATGAGTATAAATTATGTAACGTAAATGTATAAACATTAATTACATGAGAATATATGCCCTGCAAAAAAAATTATATTTGAAATTATATTCATAATTTAATGCCCGCCAGTATATTTTCTAAGTATATAACATAAAATTATTAAAAATTGCATTATACTCGTATTATATAACGTAAAATATATTATAGTATATAAGTTTTTACTCAAATATTTATGTATACCATAAACAAGAATAAGAATTAAATAAATAATATAATAATAAATCTAAAATGTTAGGTTACAATGGAAAATTGTATTGCATTCACAATAATAAAAAGAAAAAAAAAAGTTTAACCGCAACATTTTGGATATATTATATTGTAAATGTTTTGGATTTCTTCGGCAATAAATAAATAAATAAATAATATAAATGCAAGTCAGGTAAAAAACCAAAATTAAATTTTGCAAATGGTGTTAAATTTCAAAAAAATAATTATGAAATACATATCTCGGTATATATTGTAATTCTGTGAAACCTAATTAGTTCTTACACAACAACTTCACTGTGAACTTATTTTTATTCCCATTGAACATTTATAAATTGGTAAGTAAGGATTTGGAAAATATTCTCTATATTATCAAAATTTAACACAAGAATACATATTTAATTCAAACACTCACACTGAAATAATTATACCACGCGAATATAATGATTTTTATTTTATGGGATGGTATATTTATTTAATATATGTACACACAGACTGCATATTCTTCAGTTTTATTAAAAAGAAAAAGATCACCCAATTGAGGATACGTCTGCTGATGAAAAAGTATGTTAATCATAATTTGTATGTGTATTTGAAATTGGTTATTATAAAGTTTCTTCTAATGGTGAACATGTTCTATGTGGCATATCTATAAAAACTTGCAAACTGAAAAAGTTAACTGCTGCTTCGACATTTGTTCAATTTGAAATGTTTTTATATACGAAAGCGAAACACTTTTACATGGACACTTTATATTTTAAATAACTGTTCCACTAAAATAATAAAAATTAATTGGGCAATAGCAAATTGCATTAAACTGCAATACATGGAATAAACACATCTGAGTTTCAGTTTAATTATTCTGCTGCATTAGTAAAACATATTTCTGCTAAATATGATAAAGTGATAAATAAATAAATTCGCGTATATTTCAGTGTAGGTGTTTAATGAACTGTAATTAAATTACACAAGAAGAGAAATTAATTCACTATAGGTACACCTTACCATAATTTTCTCTTTTCAATACATTGCGTGTAAAACGCATATATCATTAAAGTTTTTTGTGTTGAATTTATCATTATTGTATTTTTTTATATTCATGCAAAGAATTTAATTTTATTGAAATGACGAAATGATACAACGTTACACACACACACAACAAATTATTTTGATACATATTAACATGAAATTATAAAAATTACTATCAAACATCAAATTGATGAACATCATTTTAGTAAAAATAATATAATAAAACAAATGTTGTATTATAAAATTTATGCTTATATTGTTTTGAAGCAAATAAATGTGTGGTTTACTTTACACATATATGTTAAAAACACAATACACCATTATACTTGGCTGATCAAAAATAATCAAAATTAATGCAAACAAATATAACATATAATATTCAATTTTAATTTAATGAAATACATTTGATACCATCGTTTGATCCATACAGTAAAGCACTTTTTCGAATTACCTTTTTCGAATTACCTTTAAAGTGGTTGTTCTTTTAGTTGATTAAAAAACAAAAAAAATAGTTGCATAGAGATCTGGTGAATATTTATTGAATTCACGTATGTAGTGTGAGATGATGCGAAAACAATATATTTTCAGAAATGAGTATAGTTTTTCAACAATTTTTATCATTTTTAAAAAAACTGCTTTACACAAACGCTTCACAACTGCTAAATAATATTGTTTGTAAACAGTATGAATACAGTCGAAAGAATTTTATGATGCAATAAGCCACAATAAGAAGAAAAAGAAAACAGTAACACTTTATTTTTTTGAGTGACTTTGACGGATTTGGTGGGAATGTAAACAATGTATATGTGTAAATTCAGAAATTTATATAAATATAACATATAAATACTATTGAATAAATTACTCATTAATCGAATAGATAGTATTTGTTTGTACAACGTAAATAACAAATTTTTCCGTTTTAATTCAATAAACCTATAATGAAAATAAAGTTTGATCATTTCTCTTTAAAATTTCAAATAAAACCATCATTGACATCACTGTGTTGTTGATTTTATTTTATTATATCGAAATATTATACAGCATTATTTAAAAGATCCTCCGCTTTGAAGACAATTGTTTCATAATTCATAGATTACATTAATTGATAGACAATATGTCACCATAATACTCCCACGTGCGCAGGCATACAGCATATAACTTGATGATAAAATGATTATGAAATAAAATATTATATAATACACTATTTATAATACAAAAAATTACTCAATACATTATAAAATGATGAGTAGGTTTTTAATTGTTTTAATTATATTTGGTTTTTTTTTCTGAATTTTCTATTATATATTTTATTTTTTCCTAATTTTTGGCTTCCTATTTAAATTAAAATTTATGTTTTACTTATACGTATTTTTTTGTGGTAATAATTATGTATCAAATTTAAATTCAAATGTGTTGATACATTCATTTATTTTTATTTATTTATACTATAAAATAAACAGATCATTATTTTATTTTACTTCAGTTTTTTTTTTATTGATATTCACGTATCATTTATAAGAAAAAAAAAATTTCAATCTTTATGTTTTGTTATAAGTAAAAAGTTTTTTTTATTATTTTTTTATATTTATATATATTTTTCTATACACATATCAATCTTAACTCTTTCAATTTAACTTGTTTTGTCAGTTTTTTTTTGTATATAAATATAAGTATATTTAGTTTAAGTATGCATGACAATAACAATATACAAATATACAATAATGATGATAATGATGAAGGTCGTATCGTAACACTAAAAGAAAAAAAAAATCTTTATGATTTTAAACTTTTTCTTTATTCGTCTTTTTTCTCATATATTAGTTTTTTTTATATTCAAAGGTAAAAATAAAAAAGATTTAATTTATATTGTTCAAATTGGTTTTTTTCTTTTAGTGAGTAATGTTTTATGTTTTAAAACAATTTTTTATTTTCTATTATTCTTATCTGAACAAATAAATTGAAAAAACAACAAAAAAAAAATAGAATTATCTGAAAGTGAAAATTATGATTAAATTATTACAATCTGTTAACAAAAACTGTATTGTATATTCTTTAAAATTCGAAATTCAATAAAGTTAAAGTATAATAATTTATCCATACGATATTTCCATACCCGGATCTCTTTGTATATATATATATATGATTTAGATAATTATACTATACAGTATATGGTCATCTTAGGAAACTTGGCGTTAATATTTAAAACAATCGTTTTAAAATGTATATCTATAGAAAGTTAATAATTATATTTTCACATAGAATATCAGTTTTAGTAACATATTGGTATTTTCAGAGATTAAATTATGAAATTAATGAAACATTTTCAATTTATATTGTATTTCATTACTATATTTAATGTCCTAACTTTGTTAAATCTCGTTTAATTAGAAAAAATATTTTATTATCTTTACTTGTTTGTAGCCCATCATCACGAATTGTTTGCCCTTTTAAATAATGTAGTAATGAAAGCAAAGTTTTTAACATACAAAATATAATTTTTAATTAATTTAATAAGATTTTCCCAAAATAATTATAACTATATATATATATACAACCAATTAGGAGAATCAATATCATTTAGAATAATTTATACTTTATTTTCTATATACGTCAATAAGTAATTATAGCCTTACGACCATTGTCCGGTTCATCTGAATTAAATTATTTAGCTAAAGATACGAAAGAAGTCTATGTTCCCTAGTAACAATTTGTCGGTATACTTTGAAAAATGAAAGAAAATTTCCGTGAAAAAATCCACATATTTTCAATTGAAAAAATATATTACATTTTGTCCAAAGAACGTTCATAGATTTTCCACTTAATGGATTAGTATTTTATTTAGGCCAATTGAAATCTTTCGATGGGTAATATTTCCAACATATATCCGAAGTATTTTATGCATAATTTAGTTCACCAATTATCCAATACAGTGGTTAAAATTTTGTATATTTCACTTATTTAGATATAAAATCGTCACTCATTTTAATTTATTTTCGTAATTTTTATAAAAACCAGCAACACAAATCGATATATTTCCTTATTCCTAGGAATTTTGTAAAACTTTTCATGGATTTTATTCGCGGTTTTTGTTTCCTGTTTATGTAAGCGTTTTATCTGCCAAATTTCTACAAAATTAAACTATGAATTTATTAATTTAATTTTGCATTTAAATTATTTTTGGCATCAGAAAATATAAATATCATACTTTTTATTTTTTCTTACTTATTTATTACATAAAATTTTGTTTCAACAACAGCCTGTTATAACAAAATTTTTTGTGCAAGTGCACTTGTCGCATGACCCAATTTTGTCAAAATCCTTGGATCTCTTCTCACAAAAAATATGAAAATAAATTCTATGGATATTCGGTGGAATAATAGAAACGAGAAATAATTTCTAAGGAGAATCCGTAGAAATTATCATCGGAAATATGCGGATAATCCAAGGACATTTTTTTATAAAAATTCATTGACAGGGTTGCGCTGATCATGTAAAATTTCAGCAGACATCCATAAGATATCCATAGATATTTCCTCGGCAGCGTAACTACGGACTACTACATATAATGCGGAAATTTTGCGGACAGTGTTATTTGGGTTCATGAAATTATAAATGATTTAACATAAGCCAATTTGTTTAAATTTATCATTTATAATCTTTTCAAGCAATGTTTTTTGACGTAAATTTTTAATTACAAAACCGATAAAACTTATGGTTATTTTTAATTTTAGTTTTATATAAATTGTGTGTTATCTTTATCTAACAATAAGATGTTATTTTTAAAAATATGATTATCTTTATTTTATCTTACCATTAGATAAGCAAATTTAAAAGTATAACTTTATCTTATCTAAATGATCAATAGCGTTATCTAATCCGGAAGAAGCGTTTTTAAGTTTACGCATATTTTTATGAAAACTTAAGTATATATATATAGGTATATCACAATCAGTTCCATCCAAGGAACAGTGCAGCCTAATGTTTCCGGATATTTTACAAAAATTTAGAATCTTATTGTTAAATATTATAAAAATTATAGGGTAATAATGTGGGTTTTAAAACAAAATTATTTTATAATCAAAATTTGTGAAAAATAATTTGTCAAATATGTAAATTTAATATATACAAAGTATATTTGCATGCGGCACCTGTTTTATATACTTTTATATATAATAGTTAAATAATCGATAGAGTTGTAGAAATTCTTATTCAAATGATTTATTTAAATCAAATATAATACCATTCAATGTACAATATAGTAAAAAAAATAAAAAAAAATTAAATAGTAATTAAATTCAAATTTATAATAAAATTTTAAACGAGCTGATTCTAATGTTTCTGGATAATATACATAATATGTGTATTATATTTATATTATTTGTGTATTAATATTTAAGTTATAAAATTGGATATACACAACACGACGACACTGTTCGGTATATGTAAAAATAATGTATATTATAATTGAATTATAATAACGTACAATATATACGAAATCGAATATATAAAATTATTCAATTATTATGAAAAAATTATAATTATTATGCACAATAATTGTTCTTTTAAATATACGTACGTATAATATATATATTCAATTTCTACAATTGATTTAAATTTTTAATAAATATCATTATAATGAATGCAGGTTTTTATTGTTTTTTTTATTATTATATGTTAATTTAATCAAATAAATTTAATACTTATAAATAAAACATAATATGATAATACAATTTTTTACCTACATGCGAGCTATTATTATCTACGATTTTACGTACCATATATGTTTTTTTTTCGAAATATGTTTTACATACATATATGTATTTATGATAAATATTACAATATAATTTAAAAATTATTGAAATATGGTATATCATATGTATTTATTTCCGTATCGAATGAAATTAATAATATTATGTAGCTATAGTTATTATGTATTTTGTATTAGTCTATAAATAATTCATTTAATATAATTTTCAATTTGCCATTTATAATAATAATTTTAATAAAATATAATAACAATTTCATAATAGTTTTTCATATACAATATATGGTATATTAGTAAAATAATATATATATAATAACTTTCAAAATAATCGCTTTAGTTGTATTTTTATTTATTTTTTTAAGTCATACTGTTCATATATTAAGTCATACTGTACAATGCTGTACGTATATACATATTTTATATTTTTATCAAATTTTGTATATATATAAATAAAATATTAATTTAGACTTTTTATTATTAATGACTATTTTAAATACATGTATTATATTTTAAATATATATTATCAAGATAAATTATATACTTGTAGTAATTAGAAAAATTTTTACAAAAACATAGAAAAGCAATAATGAAAAAGAAAATCGGTTTTTAATTTTTATATATTATAAGTTTATATTCGTTTTTCTTTTGTATGTTGTATAAGAGTTGTAAAAAAGCACACGTGTTCTTTAGATATATAGTAAAAAAATAAATAATGCCTGGTCGAAAAAGTAATAAAAATTAATATAAGAGATAAAATGTTTGTTAATATATATATATCAATATATATAATATGCAGACAAGTCACACTGTATATATCTTTCAAATTAATTAACTATCCTTATAATATTTTATTGGTAGAAAAGTGTTAACGAAAAATAATCAGAAATCATCTATATTTATACAATAAAACACATTTATGATATGTTTTCGAATATGCACATATATGATAAAGTATATATAAGTTTTCCTGCTTCAAATAAAGATATGTTTTCGGTTTTATGTTAATTACGATTTCTTCAGTCGCTGCAATAGTTCATATTATACACATATATTAGGGTATTTGAAACCGAAAAATCTAAATAAGGTACAAAAATTATGTTTTTCATTTGGCACACAATTCATTTGGAATATTTATAAATACATATAATTTTTATTATATAATAATATTTATATTTTTCTCTATTTACTTTCTGACCATATAAATAAATATATTACTATTAACGTGTAAAATTTATTAAAATTAATGTAGAAAAGAAAGAAAAAAAAAACGTTCAAACATGTATTAGTTTATATATATATGGTTAAATAATTTACATATAATAAATAAAATATAATTTTATTTATATATAACATAGTCTTTATGATAAATCGACCTATATATATATGCGGTTTAATAAAGCGGCGAGTCAATGATGAATTTATTACATATTACATATATATATATTGATTATATTAGCAAAATAATTTATGTCCATATGTATATAAAATTATATTATCAAAACTAATTTACACAAATTTTTACATTATATTTACATATAAAAATCAACTGTATTATTTCCATATATTTATGCGTGTAATATAACTCTATACGGCGAAAAAAAAAAAAAAAACTTAACGGGTGTCATTTATAAAATTTCGAAATGAAATAAAATATATATATTAAAAATATAAGCCCATAAATGTATGTTATACGACGGAACGACAAAAGTATATTATTTTAATATTTTCATATCATATTATTTGTGTATAAAATATATATAATATTATAAAAATTACATAAAGGTCATTAAATGTTTGTATATTTACTTTTTAATCTAAAAATATCTGATATATATAAAATATTATATATAAAATATATATTATTATATATTTTCTAAAATACTAATTTCTATTAAAAACTGACCATAAATTTAATTTTTAAATGTGATATAAATGATATCAATGGTGATATATGTATTAGAGTTAACATATACTTTTATTGTTCGTCTATTTCTATATATTATTATACATATGAATACATCCTGAATATGGTTATGTTAGTTATATTATATATTTTTTATTATATTATATATATTTACAATTTATATATATAATAATTATTATTTTAATTCTTATTTATATTAAATAAAATATATGTTGTATATATCAACAAGAATAAACTTTACAACAGGTTATATGCTAGTTATTGGTTGTAAAGTAAATGTTTTAATTGAAATTTGATATCTATTTGATCTGAAACATTTATAAAGTATTGAATTCATTAATATATATACCATATATATGTAATGAAATGTATATACTTAACTATTACATTAGAAAATTATTGTATACATATATACATATATAGCTATACGAAACTATAATACAAAGCTATGTAAATACTAAAGTACATATATAAAATGGTCATATATTAATTGTGTCTTTTTGATAAACATTAATTAGTTGTTTTTGTTGTATAATTTTATATATTATAATATTAGTTATCGTTGCACATATGGAATAACAAACCATATTCAATTTTAATTTATTGCAAATTGATATTGCATATTATAATTCTTATATGTACATTTTTACTCTTGTATTGAAACCATATAATAAAAATATAAGAAATAATATTATATGTACTATAGTAGATAAATGTATATATATATACTATATATACTAGGTACGTATACTATATACTATATACAGGTACACGCAGTATATATATATACAATAAAATAAAAAAGATTGTTAATGTACAAAAATGTATTTTATTTTTACTTAATTTATATAATGGTTTATTAAAATGAATTCATTTTATTGAATTTACATATATTATTTTAAATATGTAAATTTTATATTAATTAATTAAAAATTATCTAGAAAATTACAATTATTTTTAGAAAATTTTTTATTTAAATTTAAAAGTGTAAAAATATATTTTAAATTAATTATATTAATATGTATGTATATAGTATATGTAATGTATATTAATATTATATTGTAATCGTTGTAAATCCATTACAATATATATATATATACGTATATTTAACTTAAGTAAAATTAATATGTAAATATAGTATGGTATATATAATATAATATGTTTAAATTAGTTGTGACAAATGAGAGATAATATGGAATTATTTTCTAAACAAATAATTAAATACATTTTATACCATACAATTAAGAAAATCATATACATATATTTAATTATAATCTTTATATATATATGTATATATTTCTTTGAAGTTGACAAACCTTAATATTCGTATCGCATTTTTATATACAATATACGAGTATTAGATTTATGAATTTCACAATTCAATTTTCTGTGAAAGTTATACAATTTAATTAATTAATTAATCTGCTGTACATTATTAGTGGTATTATATGCTAATAAATTTTTTTTTACAAAATTCATATAAGAATTTATATAATTTTTAAAAATCTGATGGGAAAGTATAATTTATGTTCGAAATACATTAATTAATATTTTTACAACATTATGTATAAATAAAGATCCGTAGATAAAGATAAATAAATTTTATTTCTTAAAAATTGATTATAAATTTATAACTACTAATAATATTATATAGCCATATATTTTATGGATGCCATTTATTTAACTATATATATACAATATTCTATATAATTTATTTCAATTTTATTATTATTATTATTTGACCACAAAAATTAATATAAAATATATATTTTAATATATGTTATTTTGAAAATAATTTAATTTTAAAACCTATTAATAATAAATATATATATATAGGGAATGGATGCGTATAATCATCAATTGTTTTACTTCCTTGTGCGGTTGAAAATATACAAGTTTCTAGTAATATCATATATATATTGTGATTATTTATTTATGTATATATTTATTAAAGTTAATTTGAAAATATTAATATTTTAACATTTTCAATATAAATATTTTAATATACACTTATATTTTTAATCTTATGTATATATTATTAACAATTACCATATATAAAATATATAGAGTATGTACTAAAAATTATAACAGTACGATGTAAAAATACAAAAATCTTTTATACATGTGACTATTTGGAAAGAAACTAATTTAAAATTATATATGAAATAAAAAATGTAGAATGTTGCTCGTAGGTGTAAAATTTAATAATCTTTTACGGTTTTGTAAAGAGGTAACATGCAATCATAACTATTTCCAGGGTCATTAATTATAAAAGCGATATACCATCTCATTGTTCACATTGTTCTTGCGTTGAAAATTTCGGATATTAATAAACTGGCAATTTCGACACGTATAGTTTTTATATTTTGAGCCCAAAAAAAATACTGCAATAGGAAAGTAATCATGTGATTTTAAAAGATAAATAACGTGAAGATCAACAACGAAAGATATTGAATTATACGGATTTATTGTGTAATAATATATACAAACTGAAAGGAAAATGGGTGCCACACACAATAACTATAAAGGAAAAGCAAGCGGATATGTTAGGAATTTTTTTCGATGATGATGAATTATATATAGATTTATTTTAATAAGAATCTTAAACGGAAAAAAATTGGGTTTATTACATTTATTTGCTGGCCTCAAAAAGGTATTCTTCATTATAATAAGTTAAAATATAACACAGATAGATTTTAGAAATGGTTATCTAGCAATAATTAATAATATTTTGATTAAAAATTATTTTACGATTTAATTTCAACAAACATATATATTAAAAAAATAAAAAAACGATGAAGATTAAGTTCTACACTTGGTAAATACTTTTATAGATATATTGATGCAAAGAAATGAATGGGTTTAGGTTGATTCTGAATTGTAAAAAAATTCTGTAATATATATTAAAATAAAAACTTTTACTATTAAAGTATGAAAAATATTTTCTTTAACTGTATTTAGGTTTAGGTAAATAGCTAAATATAACAAGGTTGAATAATAAATCACGATTAAAACAATGATCTTCATTTTTCACAATAGATCTATTAATATACATAGAGTATATATTTATATATTTGAACTTCTACTATTTATTATATATATTATATTGATTATATATGTAAATGTATATTTAATACACCTATAGGGTATGACCAACGATATATTATAAAAATATTTAAACGTCAAAAAATCATTCACAAGAACAATTATTCATACAAAATACAAAAACGTATCATAAATTATACATTCATAGTATAATCTATATTAAAATTGCAATGAAATATTTTAAATCTCCAGTAAAAATAAGAACCTAATAAATATATATAATAAATACATTATTTAATAATATATATTAAGAAAATATAATATATTAGATAATTTATTAAAATTAAAAACCCATAAATATTACTTTCATCAATATGTGTATAAAAAAATTTATATATTTAAATCTATATATTTAGAAATAGTATTATAAAAATAGTAAAAGAGTAACTCGCCATATTAGATAACCGATATAAAAACGTATTATATTTATCGTTGACTTTGTCGCAATATTAAATCGTGACATTTTATAAAACTTTTAAGTATATAAGTTTCTTTTAGAAAACAGGCAATTGATAATATTGTAATTGTTAAGCTTTTGTTAACATTGTAACTTAATTTTATAAATCATATATCAATTTATATGGGTAGTGTACATACACCCAATTTAAAAAAAAAGTGCTATTTTATTATTTTGCTATCGATATACGTATTCCCTTAAATTATATATACACTTATTTTTAATTCAATTAAAAAAATAAAATATTATTCTATTTTATTATACGACGACTTACAACATATTATCAAAAATATTATAATACAACAGATGAATGTTAAATTATATATATATAGTTAAAAATTATACAGTATTATATTATGCCTGGAGATAGTTAATTTATATATTTATATCTATAAAACAACTCATATCTCGGTTAGAATAAAGCAAAAAAAAAAAATTAAAAAAAAATCCACGGAGGTCAGATTCATGTCTTTTATTTTGCAATTTATATATTTTCTAACCTTTTTTTTTTTTTTATTAATGTGATTCTTATGGGAATACGAATGAACCGTCTTAAGGCTATATATATTGATGTATTTTATAACTATGTTCTTGTACATATATATATGAACTGAAAGAATTAAGAGAAAAATTATAAAATAGCACTTTTTTTCCTTTTTTTTTTTCTTTTGCCACTGGGTGTACTCAAAATAGGTGCACTTATAAATCATGTATATACATAAAATGTATTACATAAATTTTAAATTTACGTTCAAGTTTTTTTAAGCAAAATAATAAATAAATAAAAGCGATTACAACAAATAGGTTTTTATATTATTTTTTTCTATTATTAAAAATATTTGCTGTACTACAGATTATAATATAGGAAATGAATTTATATGCGACTAAAACTAAAAGCAAATTTTAATTATTATTGTATAAAATGAACATGTTTAGAAATAAGATTTTAACATCATTATGAATATTTTTACTATATGTACTGATATTTAAATTCAATCCAAATTTTTGCACAATCTAATGGAGTTTTGCATGGGTTGTGCAGTAAGCGCAATATTTAAATATATATAAAAACTGCAAACTGATCCGCAAAATTTTAAATTGAATTTCAAAGCTAAGAAAAAATATGTAATTTGAATTGTTCTTATCAAATTTTAATTAATTATTTTAAAATTTTTAAAACTTAATTGATGAAATAATTCTTAAAATTAACATAACATTTGGTCAAACCTTCTAAAACTTTTATTTGTACACGTCGAGGTGTATACCATAATGATATTAATAGTGTATAACTCATACATCCATCAGAAAAAGGGAATAAAAGAATGTAATTATAGAGCAGCAACAAGGATGATAATATTTAGAATATTAGAATATTACAAATTTAAATAGTAGTATTTTAAAAAATGATTAGTATATGTTAACAATATATTATAATTTTTAATTAATAAACATTTTTTATCTAAATTTATATATTATTTATATATAAATAAATAACCACAATAAAAAAAAACAGAAACACACGGATAAAAGCATTACAAACCTAAACAAAACCACAACTTCTATATATGAAATGAATAAATATTTATAATAATAAAATATAAACAACAATAAAAATGTAAAGCAGAAAAAAAAAAACAAACAACGACCACGAAGACAACCTTGACTCTGTTGAAAACAATCAATTCTTATGTTGTTTATTTATTATTTATTTTTTAATTCTTCGATACGTATTTATAATATGCAGAAATATTGCATATGTTATACATTATTATGTTTTTTGCATTATACTATCGAGAATTTCGTTAAAAAAAACATTATTGTTATGATCTTTCATTAGTTCCAAATTGGTTATACCGTTAACAATAATAATAACTATAAATGTATATTTTTCATTTCGTATTCTTTTATTTTTATTGTATATTGCATTATTGTATTTATGTGTTTTTTTTTCGTAATATACGTGTTTCTTTCAAAACACACAGTGATGGTGTGCATTATTACATTCTGATGCTGAAATATTTTACATAGTATAAAATTATTGTAAAGCAATTACTCTATAGACATCCCAAATAGAACTGCCAATAGATACAAAAAATGAAATGACTAATTAAACATAATGGCAACCTGTTATATTACTGATATTTTTTGATGAGTGTGTCGGATTCGGAGGAACTGAGTTCCGTTCCAACACATTTTAAAAAAAATGATAGTTTTGAAA
This sequence comes from Bibio marci, assembly GCA_910594885.2. Taxonomy (NCBI): domain Eukaryota; kingdom Metazoa; phylum Arthropoda; class Insecta; order Diptera; family Bibionidae; genus Bibio; species Bibio marci. The sequence continues at coordinate 21,903,836 of OU343114.1, read as the reverse complement.
CTAAATAAAATGAGTAATCAATTTATTACATGAAAATTGGTTTTTTGTAATGACATTTCTGTTATGAATACATATAGCAACCACAATCACGCAGCTAAATAAATTCTGCTGCTCATTGTTGCAGCAACAAAACATTGCCGCTATATATTGGGCTTAAACAGCTTTGTGTAAACGCTTTGTGTGACATGCGAGGGTTTGGATATTGCAGCCGGAACTAAAATGCAGAACAAACTGGTTGTAGTAGCGTTGCTAAAATTTAATGTCAGCCATCAGTTCTACTTGGTATATAGTAATTGAAAAAAAAAGAAAAATTATAGATACTCCACTGCTTTTTTCTTGTCATACAACAAAACGAACAAATTCTTTATTGTATATATTTTTATAGCTAGACTATTGAATTATTTATTTATATATTTTTTTATATTACTAAAATCATTTTTACTTATTTTTTTTTTCTTCTTAAATAATACAAACGAAAAAAAAAATTAAAAATATTCACAATGTCCTATAAATGGACATTGGTTTCGCTATGCGCTACAACGTCGTGATAAAACAAGATATTAACATTATATAAATATGATTCTGTACATATTTTTGTATATAAATGCGACGATATTTATACCATTTATATAAAAATTTGTAAGTGTTGGTGTAGTACAATATATTTTCCTGTATTTAGTATTTTACTATTGGGGACAATTTATAGTAATTCTTTTGTTTTTGATAAATATTATCAACAGAATTTAATTTTATTATTTGTAATACTCTTATTTATGCATATTTTAATAATTATATTTATCTATACAGATACAGCGCAGACACATAAAATTGAATGAATATGGAATGAAAAATTATGCTTTTTATCTGGTACTAAATTTGTGAAAAATTTTATTTATATTACACGAAACCTAACAAAGTTATTTACTATGATGAAAATTTCTTATGAAAACGAGAGTTTCTTCATACAAAAAAAAATGAGGGTTATCAACTACTACGAAAGTATATAGTTTAACGCATCAACAATGATTATAAATATTTTATTTGAAATTTACCAACAAATATAGTTTTAATATAATAATTACTTTTTAACCCTCTCGGTTTTCAATTGATTCTATTGAAGTTAGACAAATTTCTACATTTATATCAGTTGGATCATAATACACGAAAAATTAAAATAACATTTTTAACTAAGTTGATACAAATTTATGTCGATACCAAATGGACGCCAATACCAAGATAGTTAAGAGATAACACCAAAATATATATTTTATATACAAATGATAATAAACGTAGTTTATATTTACATCGCACATACAAAACAGAACAGAATTTTTTGGGAAATCTTTTTGTTACATAAAATGTTTAAAATATTTTACTGGTAGGAGTTCAAGAAAAATATATCTCTATATAAGTCTATAGCGTAATTCTTAGTGTTCAGAGTTAGATTTTATAATGCAGCATTATAAGCACCCAAACAGAAATTGCTACTTTTAGAACAGAAAAAGATAAATGAAATTTTCTGATAAGCAATTGAATAAATAATATAGTATTGTAACGAATTCTGAAAACAAATTTATCAAAACACACAACAGTATCCCGAAATATTTTACACAGGTTTCACCTGATGTACACATTTAAGTATATACTAAAACAATGTTATATTTGCATTATATACTCTTATTAATAATTAATATATGCATAAGATAATAAAATTAGCTAAAACAAAAAAACAGATGAAATGCAATTTTGTAATGTCATGGTCATGGTTTTTTTCCTATTTTTAACTATACATAAATATTAAAATCTAATTATTATTAATTTAAATAAGAAATTCCTGTATGCCATATACAATATATATATCAATTGTATGTAAATTTTATTTAATTATTTAATATTATAAAATTCAAATCTATTGCGTATAAATATATCAATATATATAAATATCTAATATACATTATTTAATAATATAAAAAAATATGTAATTTAAATTGGTAATGATTGAAGTGTTTATGTGGACAAAAAATACAAAAATTATGTGTTAAGAAAGAATGTCAACAATGTTGAATAATAATATGAAGGTAAAATATTTAATTACATATACAGACAGTCAGACATAACATACACACATTTAAATAAAAATAATTTAATAAATATTTTGTTAAGCAGAAAAGATTTTTAATAATAATGTAAGTATATGTAAAATTAATTTTTATATTATATACAGATCATACTCATTATTGTATATGTGTACCTGTAATAATACACAAAAAAGATTCCATTGAGTACACGCATGTTGGAATTTAGTTATACCCAAATTTGTAAATTCTATGTTATTTTTTTTTTCTATATAATGTGCAAAAATGAAAAAAAATTCCAGTTTTTATAAAATATATTATTATTATTAACGTCTTTCGATAACTGCTTATTACAAAATCATCATATAAAATTGGTATGAAATTGTAATTAGTTTTATATGCTATACTTTTTTATATATATATATATAAAAATATACACCATAAATTGTAATTGATTATAGATCCTATAAATATATTGTATTTTAAAAAAGTATAAGTAAATTAATTTGTATTATTTATTTATATATATTATTTTCAATTATAAATTTCGTACTCATTTGTAATAGTCTATATAAATACCAAATATGTATTACGAAAAATTTGAAATATAACAAGAAATATGCGATCCATACATAGATAGATGATATACATCATCGATAATATTATTGTTATAATTAAAATTATGTCATTGTTTGAGTAAATTATTTCCGAAAATAAATAACACGAAATTGATATTTATATTACCTTATTTTATATGAATTCGAAAAAATCAATAATAGCAAATAAATTTATTACCCCAATATATATATAAGTTAATTATTTAAATAAATAAGTAAATTTATATGTATATTACAAATACAATATTATACTCATATAGATTAGATAAAATGCTAATTAAATTTTTTTGGGAAGTAATATTCATTTATTTTTATTTTCCATATTGTATATTTAAGTGTATTTGCATTGTGAGATCTTTTGCCATAGCAAAAAAAAAATAGAAAAAAATTAATTTATTTTATATGGGTCTGGCTTTTTAAATATATACCATATTTTTTATACGCGGAAAAGGTGTATGTAAATCTACAAATATATAATGGTTTTTATATGCGTTTAAACTTTATTATACATATTATTGTTTTATTTATTATTGATTGATTTAATATTATAATTATTGTATATATTATTATTATTATTATTATTATTATTATTTGAAATATGATATTTATCTCTATTATTTTATATACAATTAATTTATATGTAATTTATTCAATTTGTTTAATTAATTTGAATTCATATAATCATTTTTTATTTAATTTATAACATAATAATAATACGCATAAAAATACTAATTCATCAATTAATTTTAAATTTATGTTAAAAATTAAATTCAATATAAATTATTGTTGATCATTGAATTTAAAATTATTTTTAAAAGTTAATTATTGAAAAATAAATTGAATAAATAATAATTTATTTTAATATATTGTATTTGACCGACAAAAAGTAAACATTTTCATTGTCAAAATTAATAAATGAATTAGTAAAAATCGATTTGTTATTGAAAATTACAATAATATATTTATTTCTAATATTTTGCCAAAAATTGATGTCAAAATATTTTAATATTTTTCAAAATTGTCTTCCCTATTTTTTTTAAAAACGATTAAAAAATTTACAACTTTAACGATATCAAAGTGTTTTTAATTAATCGTAAATTGCATCATATACATATAGATGTACTATACATTATATGATAAATTATTTTGACATAAACATGCTTAATAATGCAAATCACATATTATATTAATTAAATAAATTGCAATAACATATATTTGCAGGAATTTTTATGTATAGAAATGTATATACGATTAACACAATCCATTTGCATTTCATATAAAATTATACAATAATGTATGTGGTACATGTGTCAGTCAGAATAAATTTGTACATAATATAAGTACTTAAAAAAAAATTTTGACAACCACGCAATACTATACGTAATTATTAAATTTTAAATAATCAATATTAACATATATTATTTAAATATATACGAATCAAAATATATGTATTTTAAAAACTAAAAGTATAATAATAAAAATTATTATAATCACATTATCTCGTGGATAAACAAACACATGTCTTTCAAATAATAATAATAATAATAATAATAATAATAATAATAATATAAAAAATTAACACCCACTTGCCAAAAAAGAAATATATACTAATGATTTTAAATATTTTTTTGCATTCCAGATGAATTATATAAGCAAATACAGAATATATATATTTTAATTGACTTTGGAGCAAAAACGAAAAAAAAAAAAAAAAAAAAACCAATATCGAATGGATAAAGTTTGAACTAAAATTGTAAAATCAATCAATCTTTAAAAACACGATTTTAGTGATTTAATAAAATAATGTTGACATAGTATGTAATATAAAATGATATTATAAAAAATATATTGTACTCACCTTCTCCAAATCATTATGATGTTTTTTATTATATTTATAGTAATGTCGCGTGTTTTCCTGTCGTGACGTCATAAAAAATTCCAATACAATTGCATAGTTTTTTTTTTGAGTTATAGAAAAAAGTCAATAGCCTTCGGATATAATAATTATAATTTTTAATAATATTATATATTATTATATATAGAAATTATATTAACCCATTTTTTTTCACGCAAAACGAAAAAAATGAGCTAAAGGTCCTTATTATTTGTTTTTATATGATCCGTTGAATAAATATACTGTAAATAAAAGAAAAAAAAAACATGTTATAAATACACAAAAATTAATTTAATTCAATTATAAAACTGATTCGAATAAACACATATTTTCATTCATATACATATAGACACTATTAACATAGCCATAGAGAGGGTAGTTTTATAAATAAATATATAATAAATAAATTTATTAAAATTATATGTATTGCCGATTGCGTGAAACTATACAATTATTATTATTATTATTATTACTATTATTATTTGTATAACACTTATTATAGTGACAAAAATCTACATATATATTATATTTGTTGACTTTTAACGAGATTCATATACATTTATTATAATACAATAATTTAGGTCATATGTAAACGAATAAATATATAATAAAATTACTCAAGTTTAATTTGAATATGTCCTTTTATTTTACTATATATACATTATTTTATATTAAAAATTATTAAGGCTAATTAAATAAAAATCAATTTATAAAGAATTGATAAATAATTTTTAGACGCAGCTATTTTAGATATTATAAATAGAGAACAAACCCTCACACCGACACGACAACGTGACTTCCACGGGGTCGGATTAAAATTACAGCAATATCTATATGCAATTTTCACTGCAAAATGTATGATTTATTGGTCAGAGATATACATATATTTAGAATTCATGTCCACATAAAATTGTTGCAACTGTTATTAGTACTACAAATACAAACAGCAGTTCATAGGAATGGTTTTCTTGACATTGTCACACAAATATTGTCAAAAATATCATTGCAATATGATGAGATTTTATTAATTTTAATCAGTTCATAGGAATGGTTTTCTTGACATTGTCACACAAATATTGTCAAAAATATCATTGCAATATGATGAGATTTTATTAATTTTAATCTATTAAACATCATTTTTGGTACACACACACACACAAATAAAATACAAAGAATCAGTCACAAATAAATAATTTCTATAATAAAAATAAAGCCTAAAATACATTATTAATGACTGAATAAACATTTATATTTTCTATACAAAGATGCAGTTACCAACAAATAGCTGCCCAAGTGGACTGCAATTCACTTCTGTTCTGTTTTTTGTCCAGATATCTCAGAAGTTATATAAAATAAGAAAGAAATGCATAGCTATCGCTACGAACAATTGCTTATATCTCATAAACATTCCACATTATATGAGATGAAAATAATATAAATAATATAAATATAAAATTAAAATATCAATATAAAATAAAAAAATATATTATCCAAATCATAAAACAAATCAAAATCAAATTTATGATATTTTGCGACTGGTCAAATCAAAAGCCAAATGAATAATGAATGAAGAAAGGAAAAAAAATAAATTAAATAAAATACAAAACAATAGAAATAGTTAATTAATAATAAAAAAAAAAAATATAAAAACATATGACCCTTTTCAAGGTGAAACCAATCAGCCAACAACACCCATCATTCACCAACATATGTGCATATAACTATATATAACTCACTTACTCGCGCACACGTTATATACAATATATATGATATGTATAGCATGCGCAAAAGCGTAGCGCGTAGTGCGTAATTAATCTGAATATGACCAATAGAATATTTGAGTTTTGTTGGAATTTATTCAATTGGAATGCTGTGTAAATTCGCGAACGCATGCAAAAGAACAAACTCACCTATTCCAGACAAACAAACTCTAAGGCTCATTTCACACCAATCAATATGTGTATTTTATTCATGGTTTTTAACTACGTTGTATAGGAAAATTTTCTGAAATAAAATATTTAATGAATTTAATAAATGCAAATACAATAAATAAATTAAAAAATTGTTTTAATTTGTGAAAATAAATTTGTTAGATAATTGAAATATACATTCTTTTTTAATTTTAGGTATTCAAGACAATGCCAATTGAAAAAAATATAGATAATTTTACATGTAATACTTTATCATCATCGGCGGAATCAAAATCAAGAACAATATCTTCAATGCAATTACGTAGGCGTACGTCAACTTCAAATGTTGCACCGGAAGTTGAACGGTATATAAATAGAAGAAGATGTTGAACAGATGGTTGCAAAAAAAAATAAGAATACCAAATGTAAAGAAATTGTACGTGGCCGTGCTTTGGAAATAATTTAACGTAATCTTGCTACAGTTCGGCGTATTTATACAGAACTGATATGTACTCATGCAGCATCTATACGTTCTCAAGCAACAGATCTATGTGATCGTTTGCGTAACATAGCTAGCAATAATATAGTTGCCAGTGGATCAGGTCAAATTATAAACGAAGCAATAACGGTTGCTGAAGAAGCAATTCAATTTGCTGGTGCAATAGACGGTATTTAACTCGTAACAATTTTAAAATGTATCTTGACACATATTTTGCTCCTAGTGGAGCTTTTATGTCATCTAATAAACCTATCATTACAATCAAGTTGGTAAATTACTCCGCATGGGAGTATATAACAATTTACCAATTGTGTACTGTACTGTACTGTACTGTAATTAACGAAAGATAGATGTTTTCAAAACACTATTATTTTTATATGGTTGATTAGTCCATAGTTATGTGTGTGCAGACATTGTTAATCTTTGAATAGCGTCCAACACCATATTTTCAAAGATATCCGTTTTTTCTTTTTATTCCATCAACGAACAAATGGTCACCCAGCAGAAAAATTTTAGTATTAAAATAAATACCGAAAAATTTCCTATGAAAAATAGCGGATTTGAACCCGCTATATTTCATGATTAATATATATTATATAATATATATATTTCGACGCTATGCAACTGCGCTACCGAGTGTTTCTTTCAATGGTTCAATATATAATTATAAAAATAAGAGATTGTTGATGTTGTATGTATTACATTTTTTAAATATATATATATATAGTAATTGCATTTTGTATATAGATTTGTGCAGCGGCGTCGCTGGAATTATTCGATTAGATAAACAAATTCTATATTTTTCATCCCATTACCTAAAAATATCGTTATCGATAAAATTTAATACAATTGCAAATTTATCAAATCATAAATTTATGTAACAACTACAGCGTTTGAAATAACCGGAATGGGATGTATTGAAACATATTTACTGCGACAATGTTATTATTATATAATTTTAAAGTTTGTTTGTTAGTGCAACATCTATGTCAATGATTACACTAAAAATTATCTAATGCCAAGAATTTAAATGATATTAAATAATATCAAAATCGATAAATTTTCTAATGGTAAGTAAATTTCATTACTATAATAGTACCATCAAATTATTAAATCATCAGCAGCAGTGTAAGTGACAACAAAATGAGCAAATTTTTTTAAATTTGAAAATACGTTAAATTATAAATAAAATTACGATAATAATAAAAAATAAATTTGAATTTCTTATATAGGCGAAATAAATTCAATTGTTTTTTCATTTCTCATGTGTCATCAATTTTTTTTATGACACATTTTTTTATTTCGTTTTTTATTATTGCTAGTTTTTGTTTTGCTTGTGTCAGTCGCGTCGTGGTAAATGAAAAATATAGGGAAAAAAAAGATTGCATATTAATCATTTAATTCTTTTATATTTAATAATTAATGTAAAGTAGTGAATTTATTATTTTAAATTTATAACCGAATATTAATAGTTAATATGATTTAAGTTTTATTTTCTAAAATATTAATACAGTGTTTAGTATAGTGTGTGTTTAAAAAAAAAATGCCAACAATAAATGTTAACTTTCTTTTTCCCTTGTTTGTGTTAATGATGATGGATATGTAAGTGATGCTCCTCATTTATTTATATTTTATACATTAAATATTGTAATTGTTTTAATTATTTTTATTTCATTTGATTCACAACAATTACCAATTTATACAATAATTAATTTTATTGGAAAAGATGGTATAGATTTTTAAAATTTTAATAATTAAATTTTGACTTTTTCCAATATGCATACGGAAAAAAAAAATGAGTTTGTGTCTGTGTGACGCCGCGGTCACATAATTTTTTTTTATATATAGCATTTGTTGTTGTTGGCTTTGTAATTGTTGTTTATAATTTGTTTTGCTGCGTTGTTGTATTCATGTTTATTCTTATACCAAATTATTTTGAAAAAAAAAGTAATAGAATAAATATATTTAATTTGAATTGATACAACATTTATTTAAATTTACCTAATAATAATAATAATATTAAAATTTATTTATTTCCTTTTTTGTCTTTTTAGCTATACAGCAAATGTGTCTCGTGGTTCAATTTTGTTTCTAGTGAAATGAAATTGCAAATTGAACTGTATGTGCAGAATATTCATTCTTCTGTTGCCGGCTCCTATCTGTTGAGGTTAATTTGGGGAAAAGTACATTGGTGAGTACCCATTTATTTATTACATTTTTTAATTATAGTTTATATCGTTTTATGATATAATATACATATTTGACTTTAATTGTTTATGGAAAGTATATTTGCTATATTTTATCTATATTTTAATTCATAACCTAAGAAAAAACTATATAGTGAATTTTAACCGTAATTGTATTTATAAATACTGATACAAAATATTCGTTAAAAAAAACACTGTTTATCTTGATTACATCCACACGCAACGCCACTTGGGACAACCACTCGGTAGCGCATTTGCATAGCGTCGAAATATAAAAATATATATTGTGGTTCAAATCCGCTATTTTTTCATAGGAAATTTTTCGGTATTTATTTTAATACTAAAATTTCTCTGCTGGGTGACCATTTGTTCGTTGATGGAATAAAAAGAAAAACGGATATAGTATTCTGAAAACATCTACCTTTCGTTAATTAAAGTACAGTACAGTACACAGTTGGTAAATTGTTATATACTCCCATGCGGAGTAATTTACCAACTTGGTTGTAATGAAAGGTTTATTAGATGACATAAAAGCTCCACTAGGAGCAAAATACGACTTAAAAAAAAAAAAAAAAAAAAAGGACACAAAAATATTCATGTTACAATTATTGTAATAAAAAAAGGTCATGGACATATAATACATTATTTATTTTCGATCACATTTATTTGGTTATTTTTTTTTTTTTATAATTTATTGATTTATAATTATTTATCAAATTGAAATGGGGTCACATATGTTTTATTTACGTGTTTGTATACACATTTATAACAATATAAGTATAATTTAAATACATATCTATTTGTATATATATTGTATATATAGACAGACATGTATGTATATCTAAAGAGGTCATCGACCAAAAAATAATTTTCAAATGTTAAATGTGTATTACTTACAATTACTATACTTAAATAAAATCTATATAAGTATGTATACGAAAGTATGTAAACATATAGATATAATTTATTGATTCATTAATTTTAAATATTAATAATAATTATATACATAGGTATTTCAATTTAACAATTGATTGTGTATATACAATAAAATCTATGCGTCCAATATATGAAGAGTTTTCACCTCATACATTATAGTAGATATATACTAATTAATTCTGTGTATATTCGTCCATTTAAAGAAAAATGTATACAAATAATACAATAAATAAAGGTCATATTTATTGCATGAAATTTATATTATAAATATACTCAAATTTACTAATAGGTGATGCCCACATAATTAAATCTATTCCTATATATTGATTGAATACAAATTTAAATTTACCATATTTAATTTTATTTATTGTAGTAGTCGTCGTATATATAATTGAGTATACAGCAAATAATCAATTTTTTTATTTATAAATATATTCAATTAATTAAGATAAAAAAATAAGTGTTTTTAATGTGTGATTTATTGTTCATATAATTTTAGTGGTTTTAATAAACAGAAATTATTGTATACGAACAAAAAACATTTTTTTTTTTTTAATTGATTTTTAAGGTTATCTATCGATGAAACGGATATTAGTAATTTATAAATTTTTAATCACACTTGGGTGTTTATTTTTTATTTTTTTGTAATGATTTTATAGTATAATATGAGGAGAACTTAAGAAATTAATGCCATTATATTTGTACATAATCATATTTATTATTATTATGATTCGGTAATTTAATTACAATATTTATTAAGGTAATTTAGAAATTATAAAATGTCATAATAACAATTAAAATTGAAAAATAAAAAATGTATATAAAACTATACACACAATTGGCCCTCTGAAATTGATTGAGGTGTCATCATTTATATTTTATTGATTATGTTATGAAATTATAATCTAAAATTTATTTTTTCGAAGTATAATAAAATAATTTTATTATTATTTACTTATTTTTAGAGTATTTAAAAAAAAGATTCACTTAAACTTTCGTTACTTTATATTAAACTTTTAATTGTTTGAATACTATATTCTTACATAAAGTTATATAGTTGTTTGACACTATCCATATATAATTTATATATACAGTAAATTCAAAGAAATGTCTAATGAATATTATTGTATTCTATTGTTCGAATAATTTCACGATATTTTATTACATTTAGTTGTGAAAGTAAAATCTTAAAAATCATCCAGTAAAATTTAATGCTAAATAAGATATATATATTTATATAGCCGTGTCATTATTTCTTATCGCGCGCATATTACTTAATATTTTAAAATATAAAAAATAATTCTAATCAATCATTTATATTTTATAAAATCAGTCAGTCGGTCAATCATTCAGTTACACGAACTGTATATGTATAAATAATCATCAATCCATGTATAAAATTAAAAATATTTATTATATTAATATATATTATTATTATATAAAATTTTTATTTATTTATACAAAATGAAAATGAATTTTAAATAAATATATATAATTATTATCGATTAAAAATTATGTCGTAATATAATATTTATATATAACTCTATATTGCTATAGAAATATTTAATTGTATATTATATAGAAAGAAGTTTCTTTATATATATACGAACGAGTTTATATATAGTTACTATGGTTTGCAAAAAAAAGATTTTAACGTTTTCTCAAATTTAACATATAATTTTCTTTTCATTTGTATATAAAAATAAATCCCGCATTATGAAAACCATCTGCCAATCGCATCCATCAAATTTTATATCATATGATTTTAACTAACATTTTATATTAAATTTGTATATACATTTTTCTTTATACATAACTCCTCCATTCATTAAACAAAAAAATTTAATGCAGTAATAATATAGCTAATAAACTCAATAATATTATAGACTATTACACAATAATAAAATATTAATTTTTTGCAATATATAAATTTATCCATAAATAAAATTCAAAAAATCGCATAAATGCAAACATATAATAATATAGAATATAAGTAATAATTTCAAAATCAATCATATTTTTTATTTTGATTTATTAAATATATTACAATAATATTGTTTATTATCATAAGTAATTATTTCTATAAATTAACTGAGAAAATCGAAATAATTTAATAGAGAATAATAATGATTTTATCTTATTTATTGTTATTTTAAATACGAATAATTATTATTCCTATTTATAGTATAGAATTGGGAGAATCAAAAAGGACATGACGCGTGTACATTTCTTGAGATGCGGGTTATAATGATAGGCTCCGTAATTATTCAACCCCTATCTTCTATACCGCAATATCGTGCATTTGATTACTCATAAATATTTGGATAATATGCACAAAAATATATAGATGCATAATAAATTTATCTAAAACTTTTGCGGACTCTACGTCCAATACCCTCTGACCGAGTCTGATTATATGTGTATTTTAATAACTATAGACACTTTTTTTTACTTTTATTATAATATTTTTATACCTTATATATATATATAAATATGGATACATGTAGAGAGGAGGTTTATATTAATAAATTGCATTTATTATATAGATAAGATATGCTAAATATATTGAATGATTAACAAACAATGTTTTGCCTTAAGTATAATTTATTAATAATAATATTTAGTTTATAAAGTAAATATTATAATATATAGGAGTACATATAATTATAATAGAATTTTAATTTTTTTATGTAAATAATAATATATTATTGCAACAATTTACATATATTTATTATTTATGTTGAATATATGATGTAATATATATATATCATATAAAGAATTTTTATTATAAAGATTGTATGTATAGCATTACTCATACACGTGTTTTTATTGTAAAAACATTGTAAACATTGTAATAATTTTATATTTAATGATATTAATACATGATCTATAAACATGGTGATCTACACAATTAGATCAATCACAAACACTTGTTTTCGCTGTAATCCGTTTATAATTACCCATTACATAGAAGCAGACTTTATTCCATTAATTTAGATCAAGTTCTAATACACGCATAAATATCTTATCAATACATAATATTTACATAAGATTTACAGAAACTATAAAATAGAATGGAAATAAGTCAAATTTGATTTCCAAATTTTTCTTTTAGACAAAATAAGAACCCTGAATGGGTTAGTAAATTTTTTGGGGTAAAGTAAAAGAAAAATATTGTCTATCTACAGCACTTTGGTTATTGTTAAGATTTGCTTCAGAGCTCTGTGCAGAAGTGAGAAACATCGTCCAGAACTTGTATTTCTAGTAAAAGTGTTTTTTTCTTTAATTTTCGTATGGTTGTCATTTGTTAAACATGTTTGTTTCTGCCAAATATGTCGATAACATAGTGTATTACACTGAGCTACTGAATGTATTATATGCTAGACACACAAAAGATTTAACTAATTAGTTTGCTCACAAACTAATTCGGTAACTATAGTGGTGACACATTGGCAAACCATTAGTTTACTATTATTTTGGCATTTATTATTTTGTACGAGAATGAGAAAATTACAAATAGTTTAATTTGTTTATATATAATTTTTTCTAATATTTAATATATTTATTGTAATTTATAAATCCTAGGGTTCATTCTATTTACAATTAAACATTTAGTTAAATATTTTTAATAATAATAATATAATATTATGGTTTAATTTCACAGTTTACAAATTCCAAAAAATAAATCGACTACGATGGTTCTATTCATTTTCATTTTTAATCATTGTAAATTAAATTAAATACTCACTTCCTTTTGTAATTCAATTTAAATCAACTTTATTTATATTATTATTATTATTATTATCATTTATTATTTTATATTTGACAATATAGAGTTTCAATTCTTTGTTATTGTTTTTATTTTGATGAGTTTCATTATTTTTTTGTTAGGCCGGTTAGACAAACTAATTCAATACACTACAAACTACTCGAATTTCTGCTCGGATTGCTTATAACTACAATATTAGTTGGTTACCTCTTCTGTGTGTCTAGCATATAACTTACTTTATATAATAACTAATCTTATACTATATCATTCTATGTCTATGTCTATATATCATAAATAAGAATATAGTATCCATGAACTAATTTAACAAAATTTAATATTCTTGCTCGACACTCGGTGTTAAAGTTTATTCTAATCAATTGTGAAATACCATATTTAATTTTAATTCATTTTTTACCGAAATTTGTCAGCTGCTCATAAATTAACATTGCCTGCACAAACGTTTATGGACTAATCACTCATTTAAAAATAATGGAATTAAGGAAACATCTAATAATGTATCTATCTATCTTTTAAAGCTTTTCTATATAAAATTTTAGCATATATACTAATAATATAATACAATAAATAAATATTTATAAGTCAAAATCATTGTTGTGTCTGTTCCATCAATCATGTGATATATAGTCTTTGTATATATATATATATAAATATAGTTATTATTTTATTATTGGTTATAAAGCTTTTAATGTTAAATGCTCGAATTTGTGTTATTATACAATATATACAATATATAAATAACAATTTGAAATACCATTTATAAACTATTTATATTCGTTTATATACTAATAATTGTTGTTATTTGAAAAATGAAAATGTAATCATGATGATAACATTAATTTTTATTTATTTATTTATTTATTATTTTTCTTATTTTTTTTTAATAAATTACCTATATGAAATAAATAAATATAATAGTAAAAAATAAGTAATATTATAATGCAATAAATTTTTAAAATTATTTTCAAAAAACTATTAAACAGAGAAGCACGATTTTTATTATATCGCAGTGTATTATTACACGTATTACTGATGATGTTGAATATACAATATATTGTGGTCGTTATATTATTATTTATTTATTTATTTATTTATTTTGATTTAATCTGAAGAAACAAAAAAAAAAAAAATAATAATAAAGACGGGTAAAGATATAATTACTTTATAAAAGAATACCATATTTGACTTGACAGTGATTTTTATTTTTTTCATAATTCTACTATATATTTAATAATATACATATATATATATATATACGAAAATATGTATACGCTCAGATACCTCTGCGTTGTAGGTATTCATAACAAGAATGGTTGTCTGTGAAAGACATGATATCAAACATATTGACGGAGATTAAAATAAAAAATTAAACTTTTTATTCTAACTGTTTTGTTTCTTTATTTAATGCTCTGCGACTATATAATCTTTATAGTTTACATATATACACACACACACACACACATTATGTACGCCCATTGTCCTATAAATACTATGACCGTGATCATTTTACTATATTATTTATTTAATATTTCATGCAATTTTAAACTATTTGATATTCCGTCTAAATAACATTTTATATAAATATATTTAAAACTGTTGGAAAAAAAAAAGGTTATTTTAAATTAACATATATATAAAAACTTTTTTTTATTCATATACAACAAAATAATTATATAGCGATAGTCGCCTTGTCGTACATCATTTTGAAATATTTATATAATAAGGCATATATACACTTATAGAAATTAAAATATTTAATAATTACTTTCTTTTGAATCAAATTAAATAATATATAATATATTAATTTTAAAAATTTTGGTTAAATTAAATGTATATATTATCACAACCTTTTTATAATTACACTATTTATATTTGAATATGTATATATATTAAGTTGTATATAATTATATAATAGGAAATTATTCGTTTCGTTGAAATGCGTTTAGAATAACATTTTCATATCAAATAAAATGAAAATAATAATTTGTTATCATTAAAAAATATATAATACTCAGTGCAGTTGCATATATGAAAATTTCATGCTAAATTAAAATATATAATATAAGTAAATTTTTAAACGTTTTCCTTTATGTGGAATCAAAAAAAATATATTATATATCATTTAAACTATGACGGATGCGTATGTTTATAAGAGGTTAACAATATGTTTGCATACACGATATTATGTGCGTTAATCAATCGGATAGAAAATTATATGAAGTTATAAGAAAACAATTACCTTTCGAATTTTTTGTAGATCAATTAGTGAATACATAACAATATTCGGAGTAATTTACCAAATTGATTGAGATTGTATGTTATCGTATATGTAGTTGTAGATGCACTGTACCATATGTAAATTTTAAAATTCAAATGAGTATATTAATATTCAAACATCTATCATTTAAAAAATACCATTATAAATACTCAATCAATTATTATTGTATAATTTAATATTATATAATTACATATGGTATATATTCACTTTCCATTATTTTCATTTGATTTAATAACAAAAAAAAAGAAAAACAAAATTATAATATGAAATTATTTAGTATAAAAAGGGACTTTCTCAAAACAATAGCTATAAAATAATATTGCATTTATAAATGATTTGGACAAAAAAAAATAATAAATTATATTAACTATTATTATTTTATTTGTTATTGTTTCATTATGATTGAACGTATATCGTTATACGAATACCCATTCATCTATTTATGATACATAATGAAGTGAGAAAATACACATGAAAACAAACAAAATATTATAATTTATTATAAATGATTAACTTTTCTAAATTATTTGTCATATGGTCTTTATTGTAGACAGGTTAATATTTTATATATACATAACATTATATAGATATACTTTCTATAGGTAATCTATATCTATCTATATTATATACTTATTTGTGACTTATAACTATGTATTGTATCTGAAGTATAAATACTTATACCTAACTTATATTTTTCAATTGATAATAATCTATTTGTCAAATACTATATCAAATCAAAATGGATTTAAATTTAAATACTTTGATTTTTGTTACATTTAAATTAACATACATATATATATATATTGTTTTTAAATACATTGTGATGTATATAATACCGTAAAAAATAAGTCAATTGTCAATTATATACAATATATAATTCTATAAAATAGAAAAATTTAATTTAGTTATATAGGCAAAGATTAGGTTTGCAAATTCACAATAAATATAATATTAAATCAAAAGTCTACATAGCAAATACATGTATTATATAACAATATAATTCCATTATGTAAATTTATGTATATATATATAAAAAAATAAATAAATAAATAAATAAATAAATAAATAAATAAATATTTAATATGAATTAAGTATATATTTAAATAGTAATTTAAAAAATAAAATTAATTCACATAAGGTGATATTTTATTCATGAGTTTATAAAATTTTAATTTATATATTTTGCAGTTAACAAATGTTACACTTTCTGTCTTATATATCTTTAATAAATCGAATGAAATTATATAATTTTTATGTACTTATTTGTACCTTTTTATTTTTTATGTTATTTCTTAATAAGTTTATAAATATATGTTTTGGATTTGTTGCTATTTTAAAGTATATATGTTAAACATATATATATACTGGTGCAATAATAGATCTTATTATACCTATATATATATAGATAGATAGCAGTATAATGTGTGTACGTAAAAACGTTGTCATCGAATTAAATTTATATTGTACATACAGTAATAACAAATACTAAACAATAAAATATTTCTGAATCAGCGAATGACGTCACATTTATTTTTTTATAGATAGTGGCCGGGTGTTTATATATCTCCTTTTTTCTGTAATAATAATGTCGGTTACATATAGATAGTGAGAATGAGTTAACATATTATAGTATCATATATACATATAAGAAGTAGTAATTTCGTATTTATATGATAAAATATAACAGTTTATAAGTAAAAATTGAGTAAAACCAAACTAAATTATAAATTATATAGAAAATAATGATAAAAATTTGCTATATATATATAACTATAAGTTATATATACTATGTGTGTGTATACCTTCAATTAAAACTAAACTATATATATATCTCTATTGAATATATATAAATATATAAACTTTCTATATTTATTAATAAAAAAAAAAGTTGTCTTTTTCAATACCTTTATATATAAAATAATATAAATTATATTTTATAAATTGTGTGTAAAGATATTTTTCATTATTAATATTACTTATAAATATAAAGTATTATTGTATATTTATGTACAATATATGAATATAATTCAACATAGAAATTTCTAATAATATTATTATTATTATTATTATTATTATTATAACTATAAGTGTAGGTGGTTACGAAATAATTTCATTTTCATTTTCAATTTATTATTGCATTTATTTTTTTTTTCTTTTTCATTATTATAATTGTTAAAAGAATTTATTATTAAATAAATTTAATGGTAAACATATGAATGAATGAATATGTATGTATATATTCGTAATATTATTAAATTTATAATAAGTTATATCAGAAGTGTATAGTACATTAAAATACATAAATAAATAATAATTATATGTATTGAAAAGAAAATGATATATAATTTCTTATACCAAATGGTCGATTTTATTAATTGTATATTAAAGTATCTTCATTATAAAGATTATGTAATAATTTATAAACTCGTATATATTTAATTCATTTATGGATTATTTAATAAATTGATATAGTTATATCTTATATAGTTATTGATTTTATAATTGATTTAAAATTTACTATAAAAGACATATTATAATATTATATAGATAAATGTATATAAAATTTAACAATTTGAATATTTACATCTTGATTCATTACATTTAATAATATGTTTAAATTAGGTTAAAAATCAGGATATATATATTATATATGATGTCGTGTATATTTGTATAAATTTTACTACATAATTTTAGTTCCTTGTATTATCAAATTGCTCAATTTTCAACGATTAATCTACAATAGTAATATGTATAAAGCTAATTAATTATATTTAGATAGTTCATTAGAAATTTTACCATGTCATTGTCATGTAGTACTATATATATATATATATTATCTATCATTATCATATAAATATATTATAAACTAGAACTTTCATTTAGTACAATACAGGAAGAGAGAGGGTTCACATTGTTAGGAAATTAAGTTGATTCAATTAGAACAGTATAACTAATTTCAAAATGAAGAATTTATACCTCATTAATACTATATAGATACCTGCATAGAATAAAAAAGAAAAATTTTAGTTAGAACAACAACAATAAAAGATAAAACTGGTCTTAAACCAAGCAACTTTTTACAAATTAGAAATTTTATTATAAATATTGTAAATTATGTATTATTACGAAAATTCTGTTTCTGTTCTGTTCTACCTATAGAATTTGAATACAGTTTTTAGTAAATTTGTACTGTGAATTGTGAATCTGTTACACGCCTGCACACAATCCATAGTAATTTTACTGAATCTAATCTATATATTTTACGTATATGGGCAAATCAAAAAGTTCAAGTCAAAAAAAATTATGAGATAAATTACAAATCTGTTTCATTAAAACGCATAAAGCATAATTTTGATTCATGATACTTTAACAAAATTAAGTTTCCATTGACCATAGAGAGTATTATTGAATTAAACGAATAATATTATTTTTACAAACGAAAAATTTTCAATAAAAGAAAAAGTTATTGCTTATAATCATTGCATGACCTTCAGTTAAAAAAGTTATGTTTTAGTGATACAATTATTTAAAATTGAATAAACAATATTATGAATATACATTTTCCAACCATTTAAAAGAAATACAAATCGCGAAGAACCACATAAAGTGCATTTTATAATTTAGTTAAAAAATGATTATTATTGACAAGGAAATTATAATTTTCAACCATAGCACGATTTGTCTATCTAAATGCACTATATATTCGTAAATATAATATATATAGATATTTGTAGTAAATACATAACGATAACAAAATAAATCGATTTTAAGTTTAAATTTAAAATGGTTTTTTAAATTATAAGCTAAATATATAGTCGTATTGCAATGAATACATATAATTAATAATTGAAATGGAAAATTGAAAATGAAAGTTATATATTAATAATTATTACGGAAAAAAAAATGTATTTAATTAGATCACAATACCTTCCCGCACACATAATTATAATCAAAATTTATCATCATCAATCATTTTATTATATAATTTTTTGTTATTGTTTACCTTTTACCTTCCATAACTATATATTATATGTATATCAACAATTTATAATAACAAAAGCACACTCCTACACTTCCATATATATGAAAACAATATTATAAAAATATATATAATAAATATAACAACAAATATGAATATAAAAAAGTACGGCTATAAAAATAAAATTAAAAATTATTAAAAACAATTGCATTTCTTTCTCTTAATTTCATTCATTGTTTATATATATACCATTTATAATATAGATGACTATAATATACGTATATCTATCTATATTTTTGTATTTATTATGTATATAATGTATACTAAATTTATAATTAATTGTATAGTATTAAAAAAATTTTATGTTTATTTAGAAAAGAAAAAAATGTTAAGTACTTCCTTAAAAAATATAGTTATAAACTAAATATGTATAAAATTATACTTAAATAGTCGTTATAAATATTTATAAATAAATGTATATAAGTGAAAAAGTGAAAGAATTATGAATATTATACTTTATTGCCAGAAGTTAAAGTTATAATTTAGAAATTATATAATAAAAATAATATGAACTATTTTATGGTCTGTTAATTAATAATTAATTTTGTTTTTATTAAAAATTATAAATACTCGTTTATTATACAGTACTGGCAATACATATAATATAATGTGAACGATTGAAAAATAAATTTCATATTCATCATATATAGAATATTTTTCAAAATATCAATAATAATGGAATAGAAAATTGCCACAATAAATTTAAGTATCGGATGAAGTATCTGCGATGCAAAAAAAATATGTATGCCTTAAGTACAGAAATTGTCCAGTCTGTAAATATATTGTACTAATATTAACAAAGGTTTACATAAACAATATAGTAATACACAAATATTTAAATACTTTTTTATTAATTAAGTATGTTTTTTATTAATTAAGTATGTAATTTGGAACCAATACTGGTCCTTATAGATTTATTTAGATTTATTTAGATTTTTCATTATTACTGGATATGTAATAAAAAAAATACTACATTTTTCATTCGTTCATAAATATACAATATATTTCCTGCACTATATTTGTATGGTATAATATTACCAGGTATATGAGTATGAAGTGAGCCGCTGCCAATAAATGGTTGTACTTATATTAGTAATTGTGAAAGAGCTTTAATGCGATGTTTTTTTTATTGTTTTGACATCTGTCAACAACATTCAGTGTGGTAAATTCCATTTGTAATACAACAACATAAAATTTTATCGTGTTAAAAATGTCCAATTTTGTGCCTTCAACAAACGATTTGCGGGTATAATTAGTTTTTTGTTATCATTTAAAGAAAAACGCAGCTGAATCTCAACGAATGCTTGTAGAAGCTTTTGGTGATCATACTCTATCATTAGCAACATGCAAAAGATGGTTTCAACAATTTACAGACAAAGATTTTGATTTGAGAAATGAAGAACGTGGAAGACCACCAAAAAAGTTTGAAGACAGTGAATTGCAAGCATTGTTGGACGAAGATGATACACAAACTGAAGATGAAACTCAAAAACAACTCGCAGAAGCCTTAAATGTAGATCAAAAAACCATTTCTAATCGTTTAAAAGCAATGGGAAAGATTCAAAAGTGTGGAAAATGGGTTCCACATGAATTGACTGAAAGGCAACAAGAAAATCGAAAAACCATTTGTGAATTGCACCTTCAACAATACAAAAGGAAGTCTTTTTTCCATCGAATCGTGACTGGTGATGAAAAGTGGATATATTTTGAGAATCCTAAACGCAAAAAATCATGGATTACACCAGGTAAAACAGCAACATCGACTGCAAAACCAAAACGATTCGGTAAGAAGAGAATGCTTTGTGTTTGGTGGGATCAGGAAGGTGTGGTGTATCATGAACTTCTGAAACATGGTGAAACTGTTAATACTGTTCGATACCAACAACAAATAATCGATTTGAACCATGCATTATTAGATAACCGACCAGAATGGACAGAAAGAAAGGAAAAATCTGTTAAGGTAATTTTGCAACATGATAATGCACCAGCACACAAAGCAAAACCAGTTGAGGATACGATAAAGTCGCTTGGATGGGAGCTGTTACCACACCCACCTTATTCACCAGACTTGGTTCCTTCGGACTACCATTTGTTTTCATCGATGGGACATGCTTTGAAAGAACAGCACTTCAAAACATCTGAAGAAGTTGAAAATATGCTATCTGAATGGTTTTCGTCCAAAGCAACACCATTTTTTCGACGTGGTATACGAAAATTGCCTGAAAGGTGGTTAAAATGTGTAGAAAGCGATGGAAGTTATTTTGAATAAAATATTTTTGATTTTTCTATTCTAAATAATGTGTTTTTCTTCCTTTAAAAAATGCTCATTTCATACTCCTTTACCTGATATATATATTCACACAAACTGGCGTTAAAATAACTATATATAAACGTATATTGATTGTATACACACGGATTCTCTATATTCATTGAATTTATCAATTATCCATTTAATTTATGATGATTATTTAAATATAAAGATATATATTCGTATAATGTTATGCAAATATTTTATGAAATTCCAAAAAATAAAAACAAAAATTTTTTCTATGGGCATTATATACCGACACAAATAATCCGGTTTCATTTTTAGTTATAGTTATTAAAAACTTTATATATGTGTATTAATTAAAAAAAATATTATGCAATTTCAGAAAATATCACATTCTTTTAATTTATTTTTTTTATTTTTCTTTAATTAATTATGACATTAAGAATAAAATTAAAATAATTTAATAACTCATCTGATAAACTTGAATATACACTTGATTCTTGTATATTACAATATGTTGATGTTATTTTATTAATTATATTTATTTGCATTTAAAATTGCAGTTATATATTTGTTTTCACTTTTAATATGATATTTAAAAAATGTTATAAATTAAGTATTACATCAAATTAATTTATACGTTTCCAGTATTTAGTGTAATTCAAATCATATGTGTAAATTATTACTAATTGTTATTGAAAAATTTTATACCGCAACAGTGATACTAATGCTAAACAATTAATGTTACAAATTATTCTATCCATTCAATTTTCTTCTCAAAGCGTAAACCTTCTCTGCGCGATATTTATAGCAGAATTATATTTGATATAAATGAAATTAATTGTAAGATAAACTTTATATATAAAATTAAATAAATATTAAATTATATTATATTTTATTAAAATAGAATGCAAACAATAGCGTATCATCATTTGTTTACCCTTTCATGAGTAATTGATTTACTATAGAAAAAAAAGTATTTGACTACTTCTTCTTCTTGCTCTGGATAAACAATAGTGTACTAAACGCCGTGTTTGTAATTTCAAACTGAGAATAATACACAATTTTTATTGTATATTCTAATCTGATTTTCTAAAATTTTTGCAACATTTTTTAAAATACCCAATTAATATAATATAGTATATATTATTTTATTCGCTGATGATGGTTATAAGTATAATTGAATTTCAGCCTATTTTAATAACATTTAATGATACAAAAATTCAAGTTTTATTTTATATTTTATTAATTGCATTTAGTTTAGTTTTTATGATACGTTGTTAATATATAAAACTTGTTGCAATTATAATATTTTTTTTTTTCGGTAACATATTCAGTTCAAGGTATACACTCAAAATAGAACCAAATATGACGTTCTATGCTTCCTCGCGGATTAACATAATGACACTGATATTTATATATATATTTGCATACATACATCATAAATTACATTATTATTAATTTATTAATAAAATACATTTATTTATATTATATAAAATCATATTGATTTAAATTAATTTAAATAAAATTTATGCAAAAATAATGTGATTTTAAATTATTATATAAAATAATATATGCTTATGCATAACTAATTCAGGCGCCTAAATTATTTATTAGTACCTACATAAGAATAATAACAATATAATAATATTAATAATATGTAATAATAGAAATAATACTAATAATATAATAACAGTAATAATATTGTAATAGTTATAAATACTAAAAATATAATAATAATATGATATAATAAATTATATTTATGGTATATAAAATTTATAAATAAAGGTACAAATTGTAAATAATAAAATAACACAATTGTGTTTATGTATATTTTAGAAAAGTTAAAGACAAAATGTTTTTTTTTGTAACATGTTCTTCATTCGAATAGTGTGTTTTTATATGTTTTTTATTTTTCATTTATTTATTTATTTATTTATTTATTTATTTATTATTTTTTTTTGAAATAAGGAGACTTTATATATTTAAAGTCTAACCATAGCATATATAATAAATCAAATTCATATAAATAAACTATATATACCATATATATGGTATATGTATGCATAAAAGAACAACACCCACACACACACACATATTATAAATATATGCAGTACATATAGTTAGTTATATGCTGTATTGTCATGAATTACAAAATATTACTAAATATTACAATATTAATTTTCTATAATATTACAAACATTTTCATTGAATTTGTAAAACAAAAATTATACCAGAGTTTCTTGACTTTTCTTATACCTATATAAATACATACATAAGAAATATATATATTTCCGAGAAACAAGAGAAAGATATAAAGTAATTGTAATTGCAATTTATATATTTTAATAAATATTTATGTATCGTAATATACCAAATAGACATAAAATTATACATTTTATTAAACGATATTTTTTTTTTCAAAAAATTTACAACACAATCGCAAATAATATATTTTTCATTTTTAGATATAAATAATTGATAAAAATATTTAAATTGTTAATAATTTATTCAAATATGTATTATACAAAATTTTATATACAACGAGTTAGTAGTATATAATAAATGCAAGTATATATTTATTAAATTTTATAAAACTATATGGTTTTGTATTTTACTTCAAAAAATCATATCAATAAATGTGTTAAAATTATGTAGGTTAAAAACGATATTGAATTTTGATAAATTTATTATGATGTGGGTGCGGATTTATAAAAGAAAAAAAAAATTGTTTATATGTGCATAGTTATAATTTTACATATACTTATACAAAGATATATTTTTATTATTTTTTTGCATTAAATTTCATATATGCAACGACATGTGTATGTGTTAAAAAAAAAATATTTGGCAATTTTGTGAAATGTTATCGACATTTTAATTTTCCTGCGTTGCAGTGAACGTATAAGTAATTTAATATATATTTTATTATTATTTTTATAAAATTTGTATCAATTAAATAACATTTGCAATGAATATAATATATACGTGTCCATACTGCCTATATAAATATACTGTCCGCATATAAAAAATATATGTCTCATATAAAAATATATAAAATATGAACTCAATGACACCGTGGTCACAGTTCGGTGAATTTTTTGATTTAAATAATTATAAATCGGCAAAAATATCAACAAAAATATGAATTCTTATAATACAGTAAAATCGTCGTCACGTCACGGTGGCCAGTTAATATTCATTGTAAATAATTAATAATAAAATTTAATGGACTAAAACGAAAAACATATAAGGTTATTATATTTATTAAAAATATAAATAGTTTGTAAATTTACCGAATTCATCTAACATATAATTTTGCAAACCAATGATAAATAATAATTTTTAATAATCTGTCTTTGAATTGTTGGCATGTTTAACAGATGAAGCCAATCTTCATAAGAAGGTAACCATTTCAAGGAAGAACATTTAATGCATACGACAGTAAGTAACCGTCTGTGAATCATTTCAATTCTTGTTTACCATCGCAGACACACAATGCGTGGCAGAGCAATAAAAATACTATTACAATTGTACAACATTTACACGATTCACAAAATATTATAAATAAAAATAAATGAATATACGAATTTTAATTTAATTTGAGCAAAAATTTTCTTTTTTATATATTATAGTTTAGAATGATTAGCTTTATATTTTAAAACTATATCAATAAAGACTATAAGGCTAAAGAAGTATAAAGAGCATTTCCTTTATTTGCCAGTATAGGTATGGAATTTATTTTCAGAAAAGATAAATTAAAGACCTTCTCATCCATGAAAATACAAATCTATATTAAAATATTTTATTTTCAAAAAAAATTAAAAAAATTCAGGTTCGTCGCTTAACTCTTTTGTATATGTAACAAATGTTATTTACACATTTTAAATATCTAATGACAATTCGTTCTTAACTGTATATCTTCAATTTGCGTGTTGAAACGATGGTGAAAAATTGAAAATTTATTAAATTTCTAAAATCTGGAATAAATATTGAAAAACGATTAATTGATTGGCGGGAAATTTAAAAAAAAAATATTAAAAATTCGAAAAATGTGATTTTTCGGAAAAGTTAGAAAAAAACCTCACATATTTTTTTTTTCAGAAATTTGCTAATTTTGTGTCTGTCGTAAACAAGAATACATCAACATTTTTTAGCCACTGTTTGGGTCCATTCTACTATGATTATTTAGTTTTAGATCGATTTTTATGAATTGTAGAGAGGGTACGGTGAAGCCGTGGACGGACCATAAAAATTGAACATAATGGAAAAATATGGAAAACGTTTTCTATTATAAATACACACAAATTGAAGTTTATCTCTATGTCGTATATTCGAAATTAATTAAATAATTATAAATAATTTGATATATGTATCGCCTAAATGGATGGTTTCCTATTAAAATCAACAACGAAATATAAATTTTGTTATCTAAAAATGACATCATACTTAAAATATTTATTGTATATTAATTATTTATATTATTATATTACTATACTATTTCATATATATATATATAATTTACATCCTTTTGCATATTTAATAAGTGGTCGTATATAAAAATACATTAATCTGTAATCATTAATGCGAATAAAAACTACGCAAATATTTTAAAAATAATAAACACATACATGTTTTTTTTTTTTTTTTTTTCAAAATATAAAGCTGGTCTGGTTTAATAATAAGCACATTGTAATAAGAGATTGTCAATATACATATAAATAATATATAGGAATATAAGTATAAAAATTCCTATGTGGCCATTACATTTAAATAATAATAATAATAATAATAATATTATTATTAGTGTGATAATTTTCATATGGAATAAAAATATATCTTATTAACATTTATATACTACTTCAATTACAATATACATTGTTTATATTAAAATAAAAACAATATTGAAATGGAAAATAACTTAATAATTTGTTTATATATAATTTATGGAAATGATGTCGTTAACCAGTATTTTGTAAATATAGAAAAATTCTTTAAACCAAAAAAATGCATATATACAATTTATTTATACAATGTATGAATATGCATATAAATTCAAATGTAATATAAAATAAAGAGACTATTTTTATTTTCATCTTATTATTATATTATTATTATTATTATTACCTGTTTATAGTTTGTATATATAAATATACACGGAGTAGGATGTTATTTCAATATATATATAATAAAGTATAATACAAAAACAATCAATTATATATGACCGTATGTATTTTTTTTTTGTTTATACTTAAGTAGGAGTTACTATGCTGTAAATCAAAAAAAAAAATTTTTTTCTGTTTTCTGTTACCTTCATCATTCGAAAGACGATAAAATTATATTCTTTTAAAATTTATACATTATTAATTTATTAAAATAAAAAATAAGAAATAATAAAATATAATCTTAAATTTTATAACTTTTAAAATAAACTATATACTCGTATTTTATTATCATCATAGATTTACCGCGGATACATATACTTTTACTTTTTTAAGAAACATGTTAAATTAATATAGTTTTAGTTACGTACTATACTCTATAGTTTATACTAATAAACTCACTGTTTATATACATAAAATGTAACTTATTTATTAACAACGTTAGAGCAAGAGAATTAAAATTACTGCATATGTGCATACAAGTTATTCATTACATAACATATAAAAAGAGCTCTCTGTATTCATATCTTAAACTTAAACTAAAAAAATATTATATAATTTTAAAATGTATATAAAATAGTGTATATGTATATGTTATAAAAATAATAATAATAATAATTTTTTAAACTAAAAAATTAATGAAACTATACTGCAATCCATATTAGAAAATAAATTGTGTTGTATCCTTGCCCCAAGCTATTTCATAAGAATGTGTAGATAGAAAATATTATTACATTATATATAAATATATCTAAGTGTATCAGCACGAATACATGTACTCGTTAATATGTATTCAGAAAGTTTATTTATAAAAAATATGAGTTATAATAATTTTATTTATTTTAAATCTTAATTATAATAATTATATTGTACCGATATAGATACACTATACAATACTAAATTGGTATATTTAATATATCGTGATGTTTTAATAGTACAAATAAATTATAACATATTGACTTTTCAAAAATGATATTCGTCATTATAATGTTGACAGTAAATTAATTAACTATATATTTAATTTAAATATTTATCTTTGTTTATATACAATACAGATAATAAATATAGAAAAATTATCAAATTAGATTATTATTGAATCCCTCCTCTGAATGACCATTTATTTATACAAATAGATTTTATATGCAATTTTATCATGTGTGTGTGTTCACTCATTTTAGGTTCAATTTTATTATAAATTTAAATTTCATTAATAGCTTAGATTTTTTTTTTTTTTCGTAGTTTCATTTAAATATGTACACGTATATAATTAATTGATTTTAAAGTGTTTGTAATTGGCTGTCATTCAAAGAAAATTGTTTTGATATAATCAAAAAATATTTTGCGATCTCATTCACATATGAATATAAAATTATTATTAATAATATAATATGGATAGAAAAAAAAATAAATAAAATTATTAATAAATTGTGCGAAATATAATTATATATAAAATTGATTATATATAAAATACAAATATGTTACTTACGTTTATATACACAAACATAGTTACATATATTTATATAAATACCAAGTAATTATGATATAAATGTATAACATAGTTTTTATATAAGACTATAAAAAAGTGTGTCGTTTTTTATTCTATTAAATAATAAATACATATACACATTAAGATATTATAGAAAATTAATAGTATATATACAAGTATAAAAAGGTACAAAAGAATTGAATCGATCGATAAATAAATGGTAACACAATTTTCTATTATGCGTTGATATATAAATTATATATATTTGTATTACGAAATTCTTTAGATAATATATTAAAAATACATACACGTTATATTGTATAATTAAATATATATACTAAACAATGAATGTCAAATAAAATAGATTATATATGCAGATAGAGTGAATATAACATTTGAACTCATTATATCATCTTAATTTAAGTTTTTGTATTGAAAAGAAATAATTATTTCGTTTAAGTATTGATAATATATGGTATTGTATAAACAAAGCTTCATACCTGTGAAGCAATTATTATAATGAATATTTATTTTATTAATTATAATAAATATATTATATGGATTTCCATTTCAGTAGGATGACTTCACATGTATATGTTTTCATTTCTCTTTTAACCCTTTCGGAATTGGCATCCATAATGGTATGGATAGACATGAATTTGCATCGGATCGGTAGAAAAACTTTATCATAAATTTTGTTATATTATGTATCAACAAATCCCATTCAAATGTAGTAATTTGTCTGACCTCTATAGAATAAATTGTTATGGAGTATACAGAATTCAATTTCCGAAATTCATATAAGAAGTTGTTCGGTAATTATTTTAATACACTGACATTTTCCATATGGGTGGCCATTTGTTCGTTGGCAGGTACTCAAAGATTATCATTGTTTGCACATACAATTATAGGCATTTATATATAGAAATAATTGAATTATCTTTTGATAATTGGTAAATTGTTGTTATATAATAATAATAATATGCGGACTTGAATGTACTGAAAGTCAGGTCGATACCATAAGCTCCACCATATAATGATGATAAATTCATGTAAACGATATAGTTTTCGCTGTATAAGAATCATTGAAAAATTAAATACTACATTCATTTTTCGTATTAGAATTGTAATTATATTGAAGTTGTCATTAAATATTATAGATTTATATGCGTACCAACAACTGGAAAATTATTTTAACTTTAAATGGAATTGACAGTAAAGTAAAATTAGGTGTAATTTAATGTAATATAATCGTATATATACAGTAAATTAACGACCACTTAAAATGTATATTGTTTTTATTTCTTTTTAATTTTAATATTACATTATATGCGTATTCATTTATTATATGCATTGTAACAAATTGTTCTGTTTGATGTAAATAATTATTTATATACAAGTTTAACATGTAACTGTTTTTTTTTAAAAAGCATGTAATACTTTAAAACTTTAAATTGTAAATAATGTATAAATTGTATATAACCATTATTGTAGGTATTATATCTCATATATTACGATTACATTCTATTATATATACCAGCTATCTACTATACGTCTATTTATTTTATTACATTGTTATTCTTAAATTTATCTACAAATACATTGTAAATTGTAATAAAAATTAAATTGCAATAAAATGAACAATTAAAATTAATCGATTATAATGTCAATCATTTTATGGAAACAGAAATTAAAAACATGAACAGATTAAATTTATAATTTTAAAGCATATAGGGTGTATCAACATACACAGCTGGTCAAATTTTTAATAATTTACGGACAGTTTTTATACTAAATGCATATTATTTAATCGCAGTATAATTCATATGTTTATGTATGTTTTTATATAAAATATAGAAAATAGATAATAGATATGATTATAATTATTCATAATTTAGGTTCAATATATTTAGAAACGATAGCAATATTTCTTAAATCCTACTAAATAAATACCATGTAAAATTGTTATCATTAAATTTAGAAGTTGAACAGCAAAATGTTGGTATATATAATTCAAATCGACACTTTCTGTTGAGACATTCGATTCACAGATATATAGAGAAAGTATATTATATAAAATTAATTTAATTAGTTTCATAATAAATATTCTTTCTTGTTGTATAGTTATAGAAATGTTACAATTGTGATTTTTAATTTATTTTATTTTCTACTGTCATTTCGACACTTGGGCGTCAAATTGGAACACTGAAAAAAACAATGTTTATATTTTTTATATATAGCCAGTTTTATGCTAACAAAATAATAGTAATAAATAATACATGCGGGCAATATGTTAGCTATAACAACTTAAAAATAAAATTTAAAATAAATTGCTAATTTTTAAAACATATTTTCAATGGATTTTAAAAATATATTTAATAGTTCGATATAAGTTTAAGAGTAGATTTTAACGGATCAATAACTTGAAATAGTAATGAAAACGGGTGATAAACATGGTAAAATATTTGGAGAACTTTACAGTAATTATTCAATATCTCCGAATGTTGTAAATTGTCATACAAAAAATATATCAAGAAATATTTTTTATACACTGTCAATTTTAATTTAAGGTATATAGAAGTTATTATTTTAAAAGAATCTGAAATTTTTAGCACAGAGCTAATTGTTTGACCGTAAGTTTATATACTTTCGTTGGATCGAAAACTTCTTTATTTTAAACTAGATTTTCACCATAAATATTAAATATTCAATTAATTTTTGTAAATTTTTAGCAATTATAAGAATGCGCCCAATTAAGGTTTAAGTTTGAGAGCGCATATTCACACATAAATATTTATTGTTTAATTTTTATCATATTCTAATTTACACAGTCATATTGTAGAATTCTATGAATCGTTAAAAATTTACGGCAATATATATTATAATTTAAAATGCATTTAAAATATTATATATATATATTTATGTTTAAATATAATATACATCTAATATATATAAATATAATATATATTAGCTACACTATATATATGCAAGAAATTAGAATAAATATAAATCTTTAAGACGATTTAATGAAATACATATATTATACAATAATAAATCTTTCTTCTTTTTTCAACAATATAATGTGTTTTTATCTTTAGTAACATATATATATAACATAAGAATTTTCACAATTTAAGATTTAAATCTATATTTTGTTTTTTTATCTGAACAATATATGAGTAGTAATAAGAAAACAAAACATAAAAAATATTTTAAATTATTATACAATGAATTATGTAAAGCAATATATTTTCTTTAAATTATTAAAATTAAAATTTGTAAATATATATTTTAAATATGTATGTTCCCAAGAAACTATATATATATTATATATAAATCTTTGCAAATTGACTTAATCGTTCGAAAAACGAGCTATAAGGTATTTATTATACATATACTCATTGAATACTATGTATATTATATAGGTATATGAAAGAAAAACGTATTAAAATCAGCAATGGCCTTGCCTTTTTAGAAAAATAAAAAAAATCTCAAATTTGATTTTTTCAAAGAATGCTAAGAATAATAACAAAAATAATAACAAAAATAATAATAATAATAATAATAATAATAATAATAAATGTAGGTAGGTATATAGGTATATATAGATGAGGAATATGTATGTATAGTATATATTTATATATACAATGAAGAAAGAATCGTTTGACGATGATGGTTGTAAAATAAAATATTCAAAATAAATATATGTGCATATAAAATGAAAACACACGATTATGTTAACCCTTTTGATTTTTATAGCTTTTGTCGGTTTTTATTATAATAAAAATAAATTTTGTATTGAAAATGATTTATTTTTTATTTTTTATGATCATATATTTTTGATTAACATATATAAAATCTTTAGACTCTTTACTCTGTTGAATATAACATATATATATGTTTGAAATGATCGACATTCATATATCCTCGTATATAAAAAATAAATAAATACATTCTGTAAGGCTGTACAACATAAAAAACATTTTCATATATTATACGCTTATGCCGCGCATATACTTCGATTTTGTCCATATATACCTTAGGACCATGGATATGGTATATATGATATTATGGACAGATTTTTTTAAAATAAAAATATTATATCATAAAATTTCAATGGCATAAATACATTTTTAATTTTTTAATAAAAATAACCATAATCGATCAATATTTTTTTCCTCCGCATTTCAACATCACAAAAATTATATATGGTAGAATTATTTTTTAAATGAATTTAAATTAACACTTTATAATTTTTATAAAAATATGCTGGTGTATGTTGAAAATTACGAATGAAATCAAAAGAAGTTTTCATCAAATTAATTTTTTATCACTATACATATATGATGATACATCGGTTTCTATAATCCTTTCATATAAGTTATATTCATAGTATATGTAAATGTATAATATTTATAATATATATAACAATTTTTGTTATTATAATCAACTAACATGTGAAATATATA
The DNA here is from genome assembly GCA_910594885.2 of Bibio marci. Classification (NCBI taxonomy): domain Eukaryota; kingdom Metazoa; phylum Arthropoda; class Insecta; order Diptera; family Bibionidae; genus Bibio; species Bibio marci. The sequence goes on along the minus strand of OU343114.1, from coordinate 21,870,205 downwards.
TAAGAAGAAAAAAAAAACCAATTTGAATATATTACTTTGTTATATTCAAATTATATGTATATTAATTCGTTTAAAGTAACTAAAGTTTTAAATAAAAAAAACTGGTTTTATCATTTTTTTATTCCTAATTAATTTTTCATCTTTTAACCGCAGAGAAAATATGTGCGTTCAATGACAAATTTTAAAATTATTATAATTTTTTGAAAACACAGCGTGCGTCTTATTGCGTGTATTATGTGATGGTGATAGTGATGACGATGAGGATATAAGTAAAAAGTGTATAAAGAGAATTAAAAGTGTGAACAAATTTTTAAGAATACTATACCCACATCAAGTAAATAGTTTATATACGATATATAGGTATCCTAAAAGAATATAAGAATAAGAGTTCCATTGATAAAATAATTAATAATATTAAACTTTATTTTATGAAGTATAAGAAAATGAATAAGAGAGAGAAGGGTTAAAATTTAAAAAAATTTATATATTTTTTTAATTTTTTCAATATATATTTAAAAGTTTTTTTGGGTAATTATTTTTAATTATTTATTTGAAAATTAACGTATACATAAAATCATAAATAAGTCAATTGACTTTTTAGATACATTAGAAAATATGCATAGTTAAATATATACAGTTAACCGTTAAGATTCTTAAAATTGGGATTAAAAGATGTTAGCTGCACGTTTTAATAGCAAGCAGTAAATAAGTAGTTATTAAACATTTTTTAAGAAAAAAAGCTCTTATATGGCATGATTTGGGTATGGTTTATCCATAAATAGATGAATTTAGACCCAATAGGATTGTATCTGTAGAGTAAATAAATTGTTTAAATTGTTAATCTTTAAACAACGTCCAACACCATAATTATAATAATTCAATTGAGTAATTTTTAATAGAAAGTGTATTGAATATGTTTTCCTCATGTCAATACCAACAAATCTAATTTATCAGAGTGCCACCTACGGATTCAATGACAAGAACTTTAACCACTCATTAAGAAACTTTAATAAATTTTGTACCCAACTTTTAACAAAAGGTTTTAACACATAAAAGTAATTTGTTAGTAATTTCCAGAAAACTCGATATCTCTGATTCAATTTTTATGCACAATTTCTTATGTAACTTAAACATGGGATTAGCTTTATATGAAATGTTTCAGGAAGTTACTAAATATGTAATAAAATTCAGTAGCCACTATGAAATCAATGAAATTTTAAATATTCGATTGCATACCATACAAGGATAATTTATACAAACAATTTTATTTTGTGTCATTGGATAGTTATAAATTAGTAAATTATTTATTTCTCAATTTTTGTCATATATAGATAAATAAAACAGAAAATATTATATAAGAATTGAGAAATATCACTGGTTTATTATGGACTGTTTATTCTAATATATTTACATTCTCATATACAAATATAACGAATTCAATTGTAATAGACATTAGCAATATACAATTTGATTGTGTATGGATGGTCACCATAAAAACCAAAATATACAAATCTTAAAATATTTAATTATATAGACTACTTTAAAAGACTTTCAAATATGTGTGTAAGTATAACATATAAAAATAAATTAACAATGTAATCAAAATAAATCATTTTATAAAAGTTGTGTGTTTATTATATAGTAATTTGTGTTATTAAAAAAAGTTTTTATATATATAATTTGTGTGATTATAAAAGTTTTTATATACTTAATATTAAATGACAATATAAATTAAATATATATACAATGGAATAAAAATGTGGGAACTTTAATGTTACTCTATAATTTAAATTAAAATATATGTAGGTACATTGTACATTATTCATATATATATAAATATAATAAGACAAATGCATTCAATAAATATCATCTTATATTTGATTCATCTGATCATATTTGACAAGTTAATAAACACTTTTATTTTCTTAAATTTATGTAATTTTTTATAAATACACACACGCACGCACACACAACATACAACAAACATATTTTTAAATATTTTTTCAAAAAAATGTTTCTCAAATAATTAAATGTATATGGATTTACATAAGTATTTTATGTTAAGTTTTATGTTTATTTGCTGATTTGTATATTTAGTATAAGATTTATTTTATGATGATAACATCATAACATTATAATAATAATAATAATAATAATTTTTAAAACAAATTAAAATATTTTTTAAAAATTCACAAAATTTCTTTAAATTTTCACTTTTACTCTTAATACTTATGTATACATAGCTTATGTGTTAATATTTAATATAATTTGTGTGTACTGTACACTTAAACACTTTTAATTATCATATAAATTTTCTACGTAAATAAGTATTTTATTTAAGTTATTTAATAATACAATTTTGTTTACACATGCACATACTTCTGAAAATATTTATTTATTTATTTATTTATTTATTTATTTATTACGTTTCACTTCTAAAATTATGTTATATATATTATAATATAGAAAAAGCAATTGTATATATACGTTTTTAAGTTTTTGTTTCATATATATATATATTTTGTACTTCCCAAACTATGCTCGTGTATTTAATGTTTTCTATGTGTAATTTATTTTTTTTTTTAAATTATAATAAGACATATATGAACTGATTGTAATTAATTACCTTAATTCAACGTATATAAATATATATATTCGTAAAAGTACTTCCATAACAAATTCGTACACAATTAAGTAAAAATAGCAACAAAAAAAAAGCATATGAACATGAAAATCATGTTGAAAAAAACATTAATGCACAAACACATATATGAAAAACCAATAAATTGTGTTCATACAATATTTTAATAAGAATAACTATATATATATATAATAGACAAAGAGAAAGAGACGAGTCAAATTGAAATCTAAAACAAAAAAATAATAATAATAATAATAATAATAATAATAATAATAATAATAATAATGTAATTGTATAATACATCATTTGAAATGGGAAAGTATGCTAATATTTAATGATCATATATTATTATTTTTATTTCATAATCCAATTACAATATTTTTCGAGATAAACTTTATTCTTATAAAAAAACATTATAATTTTGTGTTATAATTTTAATTAATAATTTCTTATTAAATTAGATCGTTGTTTCTTTTTTCATATATACATATATTTATAAATATTACACATAATAGTCTATATATATTTTCGAATAATTTAATTATATACATCATCGTATGTAACATAAATAAAAAAAAATACCAATTGATTGGGTTTTTGTCGGCGCTCGACGTGTAACACGATTTAACATTCCTATATTTATATGTAGAAAACTTTGCTTGAAAAATATATACACTCAACAAAACATAAAAATAACGCAATTCAATCAAGTTAAATAAAATATTTGAATATATACGTGAACCCAATTGAATATCAATTAATGTCTGTATTATTATACCATAAATCATTCATGTATTGATTATTATTTAAAAATTAAAGAACAACTCACAAAATCAGTCGTATATTATTTTATAAATTTTTTAAATGTAACATAAAAGTATAGTATTAACACCTTAACGAGAATTTGAGAAGTTAAGTTTTAATCTGCATTCTAAAATTATTATGCTTTTTTTTCTCTAGCAAGTGTGTTACAATTAATTTTAGCATAATATAATTATTACATATATAATAAATCGACAATATATATATATATAATTGAAAATAAAAGACAACGTCTTATATAAAATATATAATGTATACTTTACATACATGTATCTTCATCCATAGCTGTGTCTATATGTATTGGTATACTTTTTTTTTTTTTTTACTATTGACATAATGAAATATAATTATAAAATTTCTTTATGTCAAAAATAAGTACAGTAGCCAAAACATGTCTATTTAAAATAAAAAAATATATAATAGATATTAGTTATAATAATACGAGTATATATACATACAAGACACTTACAATAAGAAACCCCGGAAGCCAAATTAAAATTATACACTTATCTTAACTATATTTTACATATATACAGAGTTTATATTGTAGGAAAATAGAGTAAAGGAGGAGTTACAGATTTTTTTAAAATTGATTATATAATAGAATGTATATATAGTGCAACAAATTGAATTCTTTTGTAAAGTGTAATTGAATATAATTTGTAATCACTTATTTTTTTAATTTTATTATTATATATCTTATCTTAAATTTAAATTATATAATGAAATATAAATTTATAGTTATTAATTATTGTATTATTGAGTATTAATAAAAGATAATTATTTATATTCATATTATGAATTGTTATAAATTATATTCAATTTCAAATAATCGCTAATCATATTTGTGTTGAACTGCAGAAATTTATACTTTTACCAAATTACATAATTTCATGTTTTGAATATAAATCAAATTTGTATTATTGTGTAAATAGCCTAAGTTTTTTAGGATTATTTTTCTAAATTATTATTATACGAGGGCATTATGAATAGTTTTATAAAAATTATTTTTCAACATAATCGATCCATTCACTGACGCGAATGCCATTGCTATATAAAATGAATTGTCAAATCTAGTTAAAAACGATTACACTCGATTAATTCAAAATGTAATTCAAGTCATTTGATAATTTAGAAATACCGCAAAATCACTCGGAAGTTAAATCTATACAGAGAATATGATGGATGTTGAAAGAAATGTCAAACACTTGAACACATTGATAGCAAGGAAAAATTAAACTTAATAATTTCGACTTTAAAAACTGGCATTACACAAAACTTTACAAACAACTGCCTATGTATATGTTGTGGTATACGCATATATATACATCCACTTTGTGTATACAAATTATACAAATGTGAAGCAATATTCGCAATAATCTAATAATCTAATTGAATATAATAATATATTTATCAATAAACAATAAATTAGTCATACTAATTTTATGATAAATTTATGCATATTAGACCTTGTGATTATATCTGTGCCGTATATAGGTGTATATATATATATATATTTAACAAACATTATTCGCGGTTTCAATATTTTATTAATTATTTATTTTTATAATACATATTAACTATAATTTATTTATAAATAATATTGATATAAAATTAAAATAAAAAATTTCTAATTTTCAATTAAAGTACATAAAATGTGTATATAGAGAAAACAATGGTTATACAAATTTTTAATGGTGTTATTGCATATACAATATTCAAAATATAAAACATCTGTTTTAATTCTTTGTATAAATAATGTATGGTTACTTATCGTAAGAATATACATTGTATATATATGTGGGTAAAGGTAAGCTGTACTATTTATAATATATAATATGAATGAATTGTTTGTTAAGTACAAGTAAGTATATAAATAAATAAAGAAAAAAATTTAATAATCGTGAAATTTTTAAAATGGATTTTAGATTTGCAGAAATTTGTTGATGAATTTTAAGAAAACAATTGTTTGTTGTATGGAAAAAATTGTAATAGTATGTTCACACTAAATTTTTTTCAAAATTTACGCTTTGTAATATGTATTATAATGCGAAGAAGAACCCGTAAATTTATATAGAATGAAATTAATTGATTTCCAAATATAAAATTAGATTCGGTTCAATATTTTTATTTGTTTTATGTAAACATATATATTGTGTATATATAATGTACACTTAGTACACCTAATACACTTAGTCCACTTCTGCGTATAGAGAAAATTTTAAATGAATTTATTGTTCCATATATAAAATTTATAAAATTCAACCAAAGTTTTAAAAAACTATAAATGACAATAATGGAAAAAAAATTACCAGGTGTACAAATAAGAAATGTAGATTTTTTTTCGATAATTCTCGTTAAATTTGGATGTAGGATAAAAAGTGTATTGCTCAAAGTATGCTCCATCACTAGTTGCACCTATATTATCTATATAATATGAAGTTATTGCGGCAAACGTCAGTAAAAATCTGATAACAATATTATGTATACACAAGCACTTACCATTTTGATAAGAAACTTATAATATTTTATTTATAAAACATGTGTATGTTTCAACAATATGTTAATTTATGTTAATTTATGAAGCAATCAATGTATAGAACAACAACTTATTTAGCGAAATTATAATATATAATTGTATCATGAAAACACGTAAGATATCTAAAATATGTACCGAATAGAAATTATTCTCTGTCATAAGAATAAATTATCTTGTTATTAAGACTTTTTCTGACGCTGACTGTATTATTATTATACAAAATTATGTTATAAAATTTATGAATCAATCGCTTAATGAATTATTCATTTCATTTTTGACAAAATATAAACATAACCAAAAATAATACATATATACAATATAATAAAATAATAAATATAACCGAAATAATATAAATATATACAGTCAATAATTTTGTAATAAATATTTTACATATAGAAACAGTCTGAAAAATAATTCTCCCATCGAGCTGTCACACGATTTTTAGAAGCAATAGCAGCAAAACAATTATTCTCCAAAGAGTCAAAAGCGTTATTAAATTTTCATATATATCTTTTCATATTTATAGTGTGGTGGTGGTGGAATTTTGAATAATATTTGTTATTTATACGATATATACTCGTTTAGTAAGTATTATATCTTATCTTGGGGGCGAAGTATATATCTTCCACATTTCCTATCAAAGAAACTTTCATCTTTATTTATACATAATTTTTGATATATAACATTATTAATATGTAATACATATAAATGTATATACATAAATAACATGAATAATTTTCATGTTGCTTTCCATATACATATACACACCTGTCTGTATGTGCACAAAATAGAATATTTTTATAGGCAATCCTTTGACAATCAAATATACGAAATTTATAAATATTTTATAAAAATCAATATAGGAAATAGTTTGAATTACAAACTTATATTGATATTATATATAGCATTTGATATAATATTATATCATAAATTGACTATATAATGATTTTATTGATATTGTATATATACGATTGAATATATCCAATATCGTATTTACGCAATAACATAAATTTTATATATACATTTAATATTTGTATTTGTAAAAAGTCAATTTTATTTTAGTTAACTTAAATACAATTTTAAAAACGATATTTATATGTACTTTTAATATACTATGGTATATCAGAGTTTTATGAAAATAGAATTTAGTGAACCACATTAAAGTCTATTATTATTATCATCACTTTTGTTTACCATATTTAATTATTATCAGATCAAAATATATTTATTTATATTTATATTTTATAAGACTATTTATTTTTTATATATTACATAATACTTTTACTATATATTATATATTTCGTTTATAAAAATATTCTTCAGTATAATTCTATAGTTCTATAATAAAAGACATACAATATTTTATTATATACCTGTGTGCGACGACGTTTTGTTCTTATAAATATAAAAATAAGAAATAATATAATGTTTTTTTTTTAGTAAAAAGGATAACATAACGAAATAAATAAAAATTGTATAAGATAAATTGTTTATAAATATGTTTGTTTGTGATTTCAGTATATACCTTTATATTTTGTGATTTTTTATTATCTAAATGATTTTACCTATACAGAACAGACACTATATAAATACATAAAATGGTCATCTTTAAGTGATAAAGTATATACATTCTTTTTTTTTTTTCTTCTTTCCTTTTAATATAATATATTTTATATTGTATAACTTTTGATACAAGTAAAATCAAATAGTAGTGCACATTTATTATTTTACATTAATACATATATATGTATCTATATATGTGTATATAAAATATATAGTGAAACTAAAGGCTCAGATTAAATATATGTATATTGACAGCCGACAGACAATGTATAGTTATTTATTTTACACATTATATATACAATATATGTATTTATAGTATGTCTATGTGTTTTTTTAAAGAAAAACCTTAGAAAATTAATAGCTTTTTTAAATCAGATATTAAGGTATACTAATAAATAAATTTTTATATACGATATGAAAATAATGTTTATTTTATCACAAACGACGAGTACACATAACATTTATTTTTATTTATAGGTATATGGATATGTTAAAATAATAAAATCTATTGTGATCTATAAATAATAATGTATATAAAATAAAAGTAATAAATAAATGTGAAATTGATTGTTTTTTTTTTGTTCTTCCATATATTAAATAACTCTTTTTATAAATAGATAGAAAGATTCCATATAGATAACTCTATTTATTTATTTCACAAAACTTACTATTTTTTTTTCCCATTTATTTATACACACTATGTCATTTTCAATAACACTTTTAAAACAATACTAAATAAAAATAAAAAAATGTTATATTGTCGATTATATATATTGTGCGATTCTTAAAAATCTATAAATTATTATTATATATGAACAATTTTCCCCTTTATTATTTTGCAAAATATATAATGAAAAACCAATAAATAATTATTATTAGATTTTGGCTTTTATTTTATATATATTTATATATTTAATTGATTTACTTATTAATGAATGAATGAGTTATATAGAGTTTGAATTATATTCTAATACTCGCAACCAAATAATAACATAGGGTATAAAATAAACATATTTATTTAATTGAAATTCTACGAAAAAAAAAAAGTGTATATATTAAAATATATAATATAAAAATTAGGTTAATTAAATGTAATTGGTATAAATAAAATTATAATAAATATAATATAGAGCAGGGGTGGGCAAAAGCCGGCCCGCGGGCCGGATCCGGCCCTTTTGCTAATTTTATCCGGCCCGTTGAAAAATTCCGCACATAAATTTTTTTAAACTCTTTTATGAGATTTTGTTGACATCAGCATTATTAGTGTGCGTACTGTATATATAATAGTCTTAATAAAATGGGCGGTCGGCTAACTACACTAGTGTGGACGATGTCGTGAGCTTGAAACAATCCTCGTGTGTTTCACACGGGTCGCTCGCGACGATCGCTCTCAGGGCGGTTTTTTCGTCAAACACAAAGGAGATCGCGCTAGGTTCGAAATGCCTGTGAGTACGGCATATGCTGCACTCCTCTCACTTTTCGAGGGACGACAGGTCGCACCACGTGTATTGTCAATTTTGATTTAGTACTGATCGCATACTCTTTTTTGTTCGAGTCTAATATTAGTTTGCAAATATAAAATTGAAAAAGTGGACTTTTTGTAAGTAAAATTTTAAAACATTGGTTTTATTTTATTGTATTAATTAAATTATAGGTTTGTAGACCTTTGTAAAATGAGTCAATCTAAAAAAAGAAAAGTTGATTTGGAATGCAGAAACTTCAATGAAGCTTGGACGGTAAAATATCTTTTTACAAACATAAATAAGAAAGCAATTTGTTTAGTTTGTCAGGAAACAATTGCTGTTTTTAAAGAATACAATTTAAACAGGCACTTTACAACAAAACATCCAAAATATGCATCACATTCATTAAAAGAACTTCAAACTGTAGCAGAAAACTTAGCAAAAAACTTGAATAAGCAACAAAATATATTTACCAAACAAAGTAATATAGAAAAATCTACAACAAAAGCAAGTTATGTTGTCGCACACAAAATTGCTAAATTATGTAAGCCGTTTTCTGAAGCAGAATTTGTTAAACAATGCATGGTACAAGTGTCGGAGATATGTTGGCCTGAAAAGAAACATATTTTTGAAAATGTAAGCCTTTCAAGAAGAACAATAGTACGACGGATTGAAAATATTTCAGGAAACTTACTTGACCAGCTAAGAACAAAAATTGCTGATTTTACCTATTGTTCTCTGGCTTTAGATGAGTCCTGCGATATTACTGATACAAGTCAATTATTAATATTTATTCGCGGCATTAACAAGAAATGCGAAATTAGCGAGGAACTTTTTAGTGTGCATCCAATGAAAGATACAACTACTGGTGAAGACTTTTTTCTCGCTCTTGAAGAGTGTTTAGTTAAAGTAAGTTTAACTTGGAATAAAATAGTAAGCGTCACTACGGATGGTTGTCCTAGTTTAACAGGGAAAAATGTAGGCTTACTTAAACGAATTCGCGACAAAGTAAAAAAGTTACAACCAGAACACGATATATTATTTTTGCACTGCATTATTCATCAAGAAGTGCTATGCAGAAAGGTTTTAAAACTGAATCACGTCGTTACTGTTGTGACCAAAGTTGTGAATTTTATTCGAGGACGTGCCGTAATCCATCGACAGTTTGTTGAATTTTTGAAAGAAATTGAAAGTGACTTCTATGAAATTCCTTATTACACTGAAGTGAGATGGCTTAGCATTGGTAAAGTTTTGGACAGATTTCAATATTTGCTTGATGAAATAGTATCCTTCTTGTCGATAAAAGAAAAACTACATGATTTTCCTGAATTGCAAAATAGAGCTTGGCTAAACGATTTCTCATTTTTAGTAGATATCGTAAAATATTTGAATGAACTAAATATAAATCTACAAGGGAAAAAACAATTCGCTTTCAATATGCACTCAAACGTCAAAGCATTTATGACAAAACTAAGTTTATTTGCTGAAAACTTTAATAATGAATTATTAAATCATTTCCCCTCATTGCAAGCACGGCGAGAATCATTGAAAAATACAGATTTTTTTAAATATAGTACAATAACACAAGACCTGCATTCTGAATTCCAAAGAAGATTTCAAGATTTCAAAGCTATTGAAAAACCTTTATCATTAATTAGCCAACCTTTCAATTTCGATGTGTAAGAAGCCCCTGTTGAAATTCAACTAGAACTAATTGACTTACAATCAAATATTTTACTAAAAGAAAATTTTCACTCAAACGAATTGAGTGCTTTCTATGGCGCTTTGAATGATGAACATTTCAAACATTTTTTGAACTATGTTCAAAAATACCTTGTTTTATTTGGTTCGACATATATTTGTGAAAGAACTTTTTCTTTAATGGTTTCCACGAAAAATAAATATCGATCACAAATTACTGACGAAAATCTACACTCGGTATTAAGGATTGCTGCAAGTGATTTGGAACCCAATTTTGAAGAAATAATGTCAGATGAACATTCGAGATTTCACGTTTCGCATTAACTTTAAATATTTATTTTACCGTTTGATGTTTTTCTTTTCTTTTTTGAATTCTATTTACTATTATATTTACGAAATGCAATATAAATGTTAAATTGTAATAACTATGTGTCAATATAAAATAATTTGTATCATTAAGACATAAATAAGTAACAAAATAAAATGTTTCATTGACTGGTTTATCTAATAGGCATTTATTTATAAAAATATTTCTTTAAAAATTACGTGACATATTTTATTCAAATTGAAATGATACTTAGTGTTTTTGTCAAAAAAAAATTGGCAGGGAAAAAACTCCATCCAAAACATCCGCTTGTGCAAAGCATATGCGGTATAGTCCTCCGGCCCGGGAGACATTTTGAAAATTTCATTTTGGCCCGCGCTTTAAAGTATTTGCCCACCCCTGATATAGAGTATAATATACATTAAATAAACATATATGTGTATTTATGTAAATTTATTCTGAATAAGAGGGTATTTATACGCGACACTTATCGGAATTGAAATGTCATAAAATTATGTATATTATATATAGCGAATAACATTTATACGATATGTGCATATATTATATTTATAGTATATATATACCAGGTATAGGAGTATGAAATGAGCCGTTTTTAAAGGAAGAAAAACACATTATTTAGAATAGAAAAATCAAAAATATTTTATTCAAAATAACTTCCATCGCTTTCTACACATTTTAACCACCTTTCAGGCAATTTTCGTATACCACGTGGAAAAAATGGTGTTGCTTTGGACGAAAACCATTCAGATAGCCAATTTTCAACTTCTTCAGATGTTTTGAAGTGCTGTTCTTTCACAGCATGTCCCATCGATGAAAACAAATGGTAGTCCGAAGGAGCCAAGTCTGGTGAATAACGCGGGTGTGGTAACAGCTCCCATCCAAGCGACTTTATCGTATCCTGAACTGGTTTTGCTTTGTGTGCTGGTGCATTATCATGTTGCAAAATTACCTTAACAGATTTTTTCCTTCTTTCTGTCCATTCTGGTCGGTTATCTAATAATGCATGGTTCAAATCGATTATTTGTTGTTGGTAGCGAACCGTATTAACAGTTTCACCAGGTTTCAGAAGTTCATGAAACACCACACCTTCCTGATCCCACCAAACACAAAGCATTCTCTTCTTACCGAATCGTTTTGGTTTTGCAGTCGATGTTGCTGCTTTACCTGGTGTAATCCATGATTTTTTGCATTTAGGATACTCAAAATATATCCACTTTTCATCACCAGTCACGATTCGATGCAAAACAGACTTCCTTTTGTATTGTTGAAGGTGCAATTCACAAATGGTTTTTAGATTTTCTGGTTGCCTTTCAGTCAATTCATGTGGAACCCATTTTTCACACTTTTGAATCTTTCCCATTGCTTTTAAACGATTAGAAATTGTTTTTTGATCTACATTTAAGGCTTCTGCAAGTTGTTTTTGAGTTTGTGTATCATCTTCGTCCAACAATGCTTGCAATTCACTGTCTTCAAACTTTTTTGGTGCTCTTCCACGTTCTTCATTTCTCAAATCAAAATCTTTGTCTGTAAATTGTTGAAACCATCTTTTGCATGTTGCTAATGATAGAGCATGATTACCAAAAGCTTCTACAAGCATTCGTTGAGATTCAGCTGCGTTTTTTTTTAAATGATAACAAAAAACTAATGATACCCGCAAATCGTTTGTTGAAGGCACAAAATTAGACATTTTTAACACGATAAAATTTTATGTTGTTGTATTACAAATGGAATTTACCACACTGAATGTTGTTGACAGATATCAATACAATACAGAAAACATCGCATTAAGGCTCTTTCACAATTACTAATATAAGTACAGCCATTTATTGGCAGCGGCTCACTTCATACTTCTATACCTGGTATATACAATTTACAATATGTATATACAATAATTCCATATAATCCGATTTTGATGATTTTCTGGCACAGTGATTAAATATATTGTAGATAGAGATTACAGTCTGTGAAATTTTAATAAAAATGTATCCATTGAGGTATTTCATATAGTTATATGTATTTCGTAAAAAAAACCGGAGTTTGTGTAGAGAAAATTTTGTATTTAATATATTTTGTAGAAATATTCAACGAACCTCAAGGCATAGAATTATTAAATAAAGTATATCTGTGAAAGCTTATAATTTATATACATTGATTTGCTGCATTCTCAGTAGTAAAAGTGGAAAAATAAGATAGATTTGTATTACTTGTTTCATTTTATATTAATGCAAATTTGAATATATTTTCGTGGAATTGTAATTATAAAGATATTTGCAACACTAGCAATTTCTTATCGAAAATCTAAATTTTCCAAAAGCACACACAGAAAACTGACATTTTTATTTTCTTTGAAATTTATTATAATCTATTTTCATATAAAATGCCAGATTATAAATTTGTATATAAAATTTGTGAACAAATTACAAAATTTAACCATTTTCCAGAAATTTACCCATAAAGTTGCACGCGCGAGTGCTGTTAATTTTTTAGAAGTTCATTAACAATTCAATTCATATAACCGCATTATTCAACTGCACAAAAAAATTAATTATAAAAATTTAATAAGAATTAGAAAAAATGGTAATAGGAAATATTTACGATGGTTTCATTACTACATTTTTATGGTACATTGCTTCATTTACATGTCTGCAGAACTTTTTAGATGCAATACACTTTTAACTAAATAGTTGTTATCGGAGTATTAACTAAAGTAATAAAACCTGTCGAACAGAGATTATTCCAAGAATACATGATTCAAAAGATTTTCAACTTAATACAAACATGATATAAAATGAAAACAATATCTTAATGGAATGTCTGTATTTTAAACATGATTTTTAATAATTAAATTATTATAGCTACCAAAAACCTTATAATACACAATTTTATTAAAAATGGTTGTGTAGAATATAAAAATACACAAAAACTATTAAAATAAAAATAAAATAAAATACATATGTTAATCGTTTTTTCACGAAATTTGTAATTTAATCACACCGCTATAATGATTTTAATAATTTATTCGACAGGATGTCCTATTTATATATTTAAACAAAACGAAAATCATTGAAATATTTATAAAAATTTGTATCTTTTTAGACGAACCAGATGAAATTTTTTGCTAATACAAAAATTTAAATTTTAATATAGCAATTTGTGATACAAGAAAAGCGGCTAATTTTTATTAAAATTTCTATATATATATATATATTGATTCATTATTCTAATTCTAAAACATTGTATGTTCTATAATATATGATATATATATAAAAAATAATAATAATTCAACGTTTTACTCATTTCAACTTATGGTTATTGCAACACTTAATTATAATAATAATAATAATAATAATAATAATAATCAAAATTAGGAATAATAATTTAATACCAATTTTCATTATACTACAAAAAAGAAATCAACTATAATAAAAACATTCCAACCAAATTATATAGATAATTAATCTAGTTAAGGTAAAGGATTACATGTCTTCCATGTGGATAACAAATACATGAATATAGAAATTTATTTTAATAATATCCAACATTAAATAATTCGCATATTATTTAGATATTATATATACAAATTTAAATAAATATATATATAGAACTTCTTCTTATAATATAAATAAAAAAAAAGTTCAAATCAAATAATACATTAATTATAATTATGTTGTATAATATATACAAATTTTTTTTTTATTTCTATATGTTATAATTATAATCTATCGAATCGTATATTAATATATATACTAAAATATATATATACGAGTAAATATATATATATATATATAACAAAAATAAAATTATAATAATTTTACATCCTAATCTGTAATCATTAATTTAAGAAAACAAAATAATTTACATGATTACTATTATACAATTGTTATATTCATTATTATTATTATTATTATTATTATTATTATTATTATTATTATTATTACAATATTGTTATAATAGTTCTATTAAGAATATATAATATATATAAAAACCTCCAATTGAGCGAGTGTGTATTAAAATTTTTCTATATCGTATACTTTGTGTACATTATTTAAAATTCATGTTGTTAATTTAATTTCAAATCGAACGAGGAGGTATAGTGAAAAAATATATATAAACATATATATATAAATTGGGTATATGTATATTAGGGTCCAGTATGGATGTGCACTTGTGGTCGTATATAAATGTACGAAAAAAAAATATAATACATATAGTAACAACAACAAAATAAAGTAAAATTAATTGAACTATTAAATTTAAATTATACATTATACACAGTTTTCGTCTATCACGATTATACAAAATTCTATCAAGTTGAGATCATACATAGGCACATATATACTTTGTATTATAATACGTTTAGAACTATACCTGCGATGTTATATGTATTATTTTTATAAAGTTCTTTGACTTTATACACATTACAAGCAAATTTATTTATTTATTTTTTATTCCTTCTTTTTTGTGAAATTTAAATTTTTGCTATTTAATCGATCTATAGCTAGTATATTTTATTAGATGAACTTGGACATCATGTATGAATATAAAAAAAAAATCCAGAAATTATTTGTATTTAGAAATAACTTGATTATTTTTTTTTTTTTTGTTTTTGCAAATCAACACAGACGAGGGCGGATAAATATTTTATTTTCTTGTTGTTCTTTTAAAATTTGTATCTTTTTTTATTATTTTTTGTTAACATATTATATTGTACATATAATATTTAAATAATATACATACTTTATATATATAAAGTTAATAAAAACAATAAGATTTATTTTCATAATATATCAAGATGTTTATTATAATTAAATATTATTATATTTCTATATAAAAAGTCAAGGTCAATTTTTAGAGACATTCAATATAATACACATAAAAAATTCTATAGCTTTATGAACGTATATGAAAGAAATAAAAATGCATTCACAGTTTTTTAATTTAATATAAATAGCGATTCTCACGAATATATGCAACAATCAATAGTGCACGATATACATATATTCGATTGATCGACTAGTAAAAGTCTATTTATATAATATAGTATATATGGTATATTTTACAAATATATAAATCGCGAGCTTTACTATTCTTTATTAAACTGATCACATAAGTATTGTAATTTGAATTTGGTGAATCAAGTGTGTGTACACCCTCAATTAGTTAAGGAATTCTTATAAAAATAATTTTATTTATTCGTAATATTTTACCTCAACTGTTCTGTTATATATTTAATAGTCGATTAAAAATTTGTGTTTGGGATAAACAATTCATAATTCTTTCTGATCTATATATAAATTTTACAACTGATACACAAGAAATACATAGTCACTTAAGGTGTTTTATTTTTGGTTATGGTACACTGAATGGAATGTTATGAAACTTTAACAGTTTGTTATAAGATCGGTTCATATAATACATAAAGCAATCACTAGAAACTAAATATAATTTCAGTTAATTTTTAGACAAATGATATACACATACAATTAAATTCGTAAAGATTAATAATATGAAATTTTTCAATAAATAAATTAAATGTATTAGAATTTGTAAATTCAAATTTAAGTAAATAATAAATTTTTTTAATAATTATCAAAAAAAGAAAAAACCACAATACAATTTTATATTGAATTTATTATAATTATGCGTGTCATATTTTTTCATATATATATATATATACTAAGTATCACATTACACACGATTTATATTTTCTATTTGAATAACAATTTTCTTTATCAGCTATGGAACAAACGAAATGAATAATTTAGAATTAATAAAAAAACCTAACTACATATATTCCGTATATTGTTTCTTTAGTTTATATAAATATATGTATTAGAAAAATTATACGTGTTCGTGTAAATATACTCTTCATAATGCTTTGTATATTGTACAAATCCAGCTTAATATTCTATATAGATTTTCATTTTCAGAAGTGTTTTTTTTTTGTTTTGTATTGTTTTGTTAATGAAAACTGTATATACACATATTTTTTGTATTATATTTTATAAATATAAAAATTAGGTCATATAAAAAATGTGTGCCATTGTTTTGAGTAAACACAAATGCTATATATAGTGCGTTACAATATATGCACGCGGTTTTTTAAAATAATATTATATTTGGTGTTCACAATATACGAATTAGTATTATATAATATGGTGTGTGTTGAAAATAAATACTATGAGAAAAAACACAAATATTTATTTGTCTCATTATTAGAAATGGAACGAAAGAGTCACAATTGTAACAATTTCCTTTAAAACATTGACAGAAATATTAATCTATAATACTTACAGATCATTGATGTATATTATATATGTATGTTGTTTGATGTATTATTGTTATCGTATTTAAAATAAATTACTATAAAAATATAAATGTAATAAATTAATGAATATATATTCTAAAAATGGTATGTGCCACCACCACTGTACTTGTATTTATGGTATACTATATTTTCTAACACAATAAAAAAACAATACAAAACATTCATAAATAACCTAATATAGAATAATAAATTATATAAAATTGTTTCTTTATTAATGTGAATAGGTTATTAAGGTTAAGAATTGATCATTTAATACACAAAATTAACTGAATTTCTTTCTTACTCAAAATAATAACTATAATAATAATAATAATAACAATAATAATAATAATAATAATTCATTATTATAATTTTAAACAATAATATTCATCATCATTTTATCTTCTATATATATAAATATATATATTATATATCAATATAGCTTAGTTATATTTTTAGATCTGTATATCATTTAATTTTACACAAAAAATATTTGTAATATTTAAATATTCGGTATAATAAGACATATCTTTGTATATATATATGCGGTTAATATTAGAAAATTGAATTAATATTAATATAAACAATATATATGGCGATTGATTGTTATAAAGAGAAAAAAAAAATGCAAAATGTTTATAATTTTATTATAATACTCGAACTATATAGTAATATAATAATATACACCAAAATATATAAAATTATATTTAGTTAATATATGTAGAAATAGAAATCTAATATTTTACAATTTACATTAATAAATCGTGACTTAAATTGAACAATCATTTTGTAAAAATATTTACTTTTTTTTTCAAAAAAATATTATAATTTTATAATATTTATTACAATATATTATAATTTAGTAAGCATTATACATCAAATAATTTTGTATTCAACAAGCATATAATAAATTAGAGCACATAATGTCCAAATCCAATATATAAGTATATAATTTTTTAATAATACTATAATATAGTAAATATAAGAAATTGATTAGATTTATTGTAACATACATATATACAATATAAAAAAAAATAAAGGTAATGTATATAAAATTATTATAGTAAATAAAGAAAAATAGATTTTCATTAATTTTATTATAATATTAATTAAATTAATATTATTTTATTCAATTAACATAATTTATAAAATTTGTTCTGCAATATAAAATTTGAAAATAGAATATTACTCTAATAACATAAAATGAATGAATGAAAAATATAGGTGTGCATATTTAGATTTATCAATGTTTGAACATACATAGTTTAAATGCGATAACTTTGAATAAAATATTTATATGTATATCTGCACGTACACCTATATATTAAATACAAAACATCAATAATACAAGATAGAGTGTATTGCAAATAATATTAATACACATAATTAATTTTTTCGGAATGGCAAATTAGTCGACACAGAAAATATTATGACTATAAACAAATACATAATAGCAATCCTTTTATTTTGATCTTCAATTATATTTTTTTTTAAATATCTTAATTATGCGCAAAGAAATATATCTTTAACATTATATTATTGACATATGAAACAGAAATATAATTAGCATATAAATTTCTTGAAATTTAATGTTATACCTATATACGGAGCCTAATATATTATTATAGTTATAAAAATGGTTATAAAATAATTAAAATATAGTTTATTTAAATTCTTGTTAATACGAAACATATACGAAACGAAAATGGTTACAATCGATTAATTTTTCATTTAAATTGGATAATTAAAAATTTTGGAAAGAAATAAAAATTAAATTGAAATACAATAAATTGTTTTCTGTTATTTGTTAATCCATCAATTGTGTTAAAATATTATATATAGTTTTAATCAAAATGGAAAATATTATTTATGAATTGAATTTTATAGTATAAATACAATATAACAATAAATGAAATATTGAAATTACAACCGATTAATTTGTACAATATATTTAAAATTTCGGTATTATTTAGGTATCGAATTATATAATTTGTTATGAATGCTTCCGTATTGTTTCACTATTTTATATCAATATAGTTCAATCAATAATACGACAATTATAATCAATAAATAAAACCATATATACAAAAAAAAAAATAATATTTTTCAAAAGTGAAAGAATCACATAACATATTGTTTGAGTTGTAATTTTTTTCAGTGTTAAATAATATTAAATCAATAAATAATTAAACATTTTCCTACTTGAAATAAATGGTATTCCGGTATAATAAATTCAAAAGTAATCTATATTTAATAATTTCGTCCATTATAAATATATTATATATATATATTATTTGTATTTATTTATAATGAAGTAAAATAAATAAGTAAATATGGTTTGACAAAATATAATATTCACAATTCATTTGAATTTGGAATAGTCAACAATTTCATACTCATTTTTATTATGAATAATAAATTTAAAATACTATTCGTAATATTAAATATTTTTTTGGTAGAAATATATTCTAACGTAAATACACTTAAAATAAAAATTATATTTTTTGTGATAATGAAATTTTAAATTAATATTTGTTTTATCTTTACCTATAGAGTGATAATATATTAAAAAATGTAAGAGTTCGGTGTGCTGACATGAATGAAGAATATTTTTCTAATTTTAAATGTTTAGAAAAAATTGTTAATAATTCTTTAACCGTTATGGATAATTCATTTCAACAAATTAAACCATTGAACAGTTATTTGGTACAGAAATGAAAATATAATTAAAATAGTATATTTATTTAAATTATATTTTTCTATTTATGTTTATAGATGCATTTTCAGACATATCGTAAAGTAAAAAGTGGTTATGTAAAATTTCCAATTGACATGAAGGGGGATTTTTGTGAATATCAATCGGTGAAAAATAAAAATAATATTTTAGTTTTTAAATTATTAATGCCAGCATTTTTTAAACATTCGACAAATTTTGATAGAAAATGTCCATTAGAAGTAAATTAAATACTTATTATTATGGTCATATCAATATAAATTTTTGCATTAATATTTATATCATTTTTCTTTTTATTATACGATATATATTTGTACAAAATATATAGCCAGCAAATATAACGATATCAAATTTTCCAATTATCGGTGATTATATACCAGCATTAATACCGACCGGTACCTATAAAGTGATTATACGTTTTTATAATAATAGAAATGCAACACTTTACAAATTAATTATTTATTGTTCAGTAAGTAGTAATTCTGATTGGTGACAGGCTATAATTTAAATTTATGTATAAAATTAATAATTATTATAATCTATAAATTATATATACATATATTATAAAAATAAAAATAATAACAATGGAAATATTTGTTGGTTTTTTTTCATTAACAAACACTTAAAACATGTTCCATTTATATCGTTTATATATAATTTTACATAACTGCAATTGGGTGATTTTAGGATAATCACGAAATGTATTGTATAAGCATAGATATATATAAATCATTACTCAAAACAAAACAGGCATTACGTACATTATGAATCTCTATAATTGCAAACTGTCGAAATTACGTCAATGAAAATGCCTATACAAGAAAGGGAATAATCATCGTCGGTTCATAAAATAACATTCAAATGATAAATAGAAAAATATGATATATGAATGGAAAAAGGAAATTCTTAACATTAAAATGATATTGTTATGAGTATTAATTAATTGCATATTTTCTTAACTAAAACAACATTTTGTCATGGAACGAAATAAATGTATTAAGTAATGTTACTGCCATATAGTACCTTAACTTTTTTTTTATATGAATATAACCATTGGATGTTGTTAGACCTATTAGCATCATTTTAAACCACTCATTTATCATAACCGCGCCGTTATCGCTTATTTTATAAATGGTACATTTACATTACATTTTATAACCAAATCGCGATTTCTTCTTATATAAATTTTTTGCTTAATGATAATTTGACAATATTGGGTTTGATATTCCAGCCGAATGCGTAAACAAAACATTTATATAAAAATGCCATCTATCAGTGAAATATATGAAATTAATTAAAAATACTTAACCCAATATAACCAAAATATATTTTCAGAATGTGTGACAAATACAATCAGAAATTCTATGTGTTAAAATCATCATTATTATATGAAGAGTAAATATGCAAACTGTTTAGTGAAGAACAATAATATTTCAATATTATATTGTAAAAAATTGCTATGCCATTATTATTATTACAGATTACATATAATTACATATATGTAACATACCATATAAATAAACATACAAATTTAATAACAACAAAACTGAATGATATTCGGATAATAAATTTTGTATATGGATCGTTATCCACTTATGTATTATATATTAATTATATATAACAATTTTTCTACATAAGCAATATATAGACTATATAAACAATGAATACATGATCTCAGTTTCATAGTAATTTTGGTAGTATTTCTATTATATACGTTCTACGTAGAATGTATATAGCGTATATAGTTAAATAAAAGAATTGTATATTAATTTATTATATCCACCTAAGTATATATTGACAATTAAAATCGGATTTTCCAATTTTTTCTTTACAAAAAAAAAATAGAAAATTTCTCAGTGAATCTGGTTAAATATAATATATAGATTGACAAGGGGTTATGTGAATCACGAAAATTTTCTTCTGACGAAAAATGTTGTTTGAAAATTGTATAACTATCAAAATGTAATTTGTGTACGAATTTTCATTGTGTTCGGTTAAATTTTTCAACGTTCAAAAAGTTTATATTTTAATGCGTAATTACAAACACGTAGTGACAGAAATTAATGATGATATATAAAGTTTCATCAGGTGATATGAAAAACTAAAACGAATCTATTTATACAATATATAATAATAAAAACATTACTACTGAAGTTTTAAAATGAGAATGACATTGTTAAACTGTTTTTAAATGTATAGTGAATATATGCAAACAAATTGAAATTATAGAATTTAACATGTTTATTATGTGCATATAATTTGTACTGATTCATATATAACCATCGACGCCATGATTTATATAAATCTACATGTAGAACTATATTTAATTAATTATAGATTTCTGATAAACATGATCAATGATCGGATTAAACTTTCCGAAAATTTCCTTTCCAAAGAACCATATAATTCGTCAAAAAACATTTAGTATATAGTTTGGCAGATATCACTTTTGAAGAAAAAAATGATTCATATAACACCGGTCATCGCTATTATTATTATAAATCCATATTTCAATTATATAGGAAATTACAAAACCAAAAAAAATAACAGATTTAAACAATAATTTTTAAAGAAAATTACTAACAAAAAATATTTACACATTTTCTTTTTTTTTTAAGTATTTTTCATATGTGAAATATAATCTTGTGTAAATAAATATAGGAATTTTATATTCACTATTCACATAAGAATTTGGGAAATAAGTATAACAATGAAAATCTTTAAAATATTATTAATAATATCGATAATTTTTGCAGAGCTATGTTTCAGTGTAAGTAAAATTTTATAATATAATTGTATATTACATTATTTATATAAATAACTATTAAGATATATAATATTTAATACATTACATGAATAAAAAAAATATAAAGATGGATAATACAATGAAAAACCTAAAAATTGAATGGGGTGATTTAAATAGAAAATATTTTTCAAATCTGACACATTCAATAAGAGTTTTTAATAATTCTGTAACCATTTTGAATAGTACACTTCAGCAAATTCACAAACTGGAAAGTATTTTGGTATATATTATAGAGTATATTATATTACAATATGAATCCTATTAATATAATTGCATAATATATTTATTTTATCGACAGTTACATTTTCATACATATCGGAAATTGAAAAATGGTTACGTAAAATTTCCAATGGAAATGAAAGGTGATTTTTGTGAATATCAATCCAACAATAAAAATGGTAATTTAGTTATGAAACTTTTGGTACCGTCAATACTGAAACATTCTATTAATGTTAATAGAAAATGTCCATTAGAAGTAAATATATTTATTTTCATAACATTTAATCTAAATTTTTATATTAACGCAAATTTTTGATTTATTTTTACAAATGCAGCCAAAACCTATGGCATTATTAAATTATCCAATTATTGGTGATTATATTCCATCTTTAATCCCAGCTGGTGATTATAAAATCATTCTGCGTTTTTATAATAATAGAAATGAAACTTTATTTACTTTTATTATATATAGTTCAATAAGTAATGAGCACAATTGGTAAATATAATTGGAATTATGTTAAATTTAAAATTATGAAATTAATAAAGAGCATTAATAAATAAAGAAACGTGAAGATCTTTATTATTGAAATTATAACTATGTCATCATTAAATTATGATATTAAGTACGGTCTTATTATATAGTGACGGCTTCAGAAGTTTCGCCAGGTCGCATGTACATCAAATTGTTTTGTTTTGTGTATCGAAATCATTAGTTTCGAACCGGTAATACCACTCTTTGCAAATTGCATGCGATAAAACTTACAGACCATAATTTATAGATGCAATAGGTGACGTTTTTCTTCGCAATAAAAAAATGAAATAAAATTTCGCCATCAGTTTTGTTAGATTTCATTGACCTGCCCAATTATTAATTGATTAAGTATAGATCAACGCCTAAGACGAATTTTGAATATAATACAATAAAATTAGTTTCTTTATTTCTAATAAATGATATTAAATTAATTATAATATAAATGAATATATATTTAATAAAAAAAACATACATATTTCCTAGTCAAATTTTATACAAAATTAACCCTTAGTGGCACAAATATTCTTTATTTTAATAATATAACAACGCAATGGTAATATATATATGGTTATAAAACATCAACATAATTTTATGGTCTGCATATTTTTGATACAATCGAAAAGTCAATTACAATTAATGCAAAAATAAGAATAAATATCTGATATTATAAAAAGTAAATGTATATGCATAATTTTTTCAAAAAATATTTATAATGATAGCACCACTTAAGCCCAATTATATTTGATAATTTAAAAAAAAAAACATTCCAATTATTGTTATTTATGTAAATCATAATCTATTTAATAATTATGCGATGGTAATTTATATAAAAGTTAATAGTTGTAATTTATCAGTAATATTACTTATAATCAGTATTATTTCATACACGCTCACATTTTATATATTTTTAAATAATATTTTAAGAATAAATGGATTGTTTGTAGTCAGAGATACACTATTTTAAAAAATTAATTCTATTATTTAAATTATATATTTTTCGCACAAAAACTAAACCAATAAATTCTTTCACAATTTATAAAACAGAAATAAATATTTTTTTCTATATCTATACTAATTTGTATATAAATAAAATTTAGAGTATAGGTACGCCGACAGATAGGATATTAAAGTTTATACATATTATATAAAATTTGACAAATATAGACAAAGTGAAAATAATAATGTTTGAAATTAAATTATTATTAACACCCATCATAATCATAATTTTGATAATTTTACCGAAATCAAATGCAAGTGTAAGTAAAATGTATTATTTTTACAAATATTATTTATACCATACGCATTATTTAATATTATCCAAAATATTTTAATTTTTTCTTTTTAATACTATGTGCTAAAGACTGAAAATGTACTAAAGAATATAAAAATTCGTTGTACTGATATAAATACAAATTATTTTTCTAATATAACATGCACAACGCAAACGATTAATGAATCTGTAACTGTGGTGAACTGTTTATTACAACAAATACAAACACTTGATAGTTTGTTGGTATAGTATATTTACTTTAAATGTATTTAAACAAATTTACTTGGAACAAACAAAGTATATACTGTGACTATCAAAATAATAATATCAAATTAAATTTATAATAAGATAATAAACTTTGAAAATAGACAAAAAAATATTTATTAATTAATAACATATAAAATCTTCAAATAATATTAAGTTTTAATGACAATTTACAATTTTAAAGTGAGGCTTTTAATAGACCATACTATAATGAAGTTACAATTTCTCTATATACAGCAAACAAATTTGACAATTTTTTATTAATATCTCTGGAAGATGAAAATTGTCATCAAAACTTATTATGAAGATTTTAAATGTGAAATTCATCATGAAATATTTTTTGTATATCTTCGCGATTTTAATATAAGTGTGATCTTTTTAATCTTTTTTTTCGATTTTATATTATTTTGACAGTTACTACTGCATATGCTTTTAATTAAGAATACGTAATAATACATTTTCTTCATGCAGGTACATTTGCAATCATATAGAAAGTTTAAACATAGTTATGTGAAATTTCCGATTGATTTGAAAGGTGATTTTTGTGATTTTCAAACAACAAACCAAACAAGTTCAAATACGAATTTACTGTTGCAATTATTTACACCAGCATTATTTAAACATTCCAAAAATTTTAATAGAAAATGTCCATTAGAAGTAAATTATAAGAATTAGTTAAATTGTATTAAGTTTATAGAAATTTAAATTTTTCTTTTACCACATATAAAAAAAAAACAAACAGCCAATGAACATCACATTTACAAATTATCCAATTATAGGAGACTATATACCATCATTGTTACCAGCCGGTAATTATAAATTAAGTGCTCGTTTTTATAGTAAAAGCAATGAAACTTATTTTACCATGACGAACAATTTTTTAGCAACTAGTCGTTATAATTGGTAAATATATACAAATATTTTAATTTCGTATTTTATAAATATGATATGATAAATAACAATTAGTTTTCATAATGTCTTGTATTTTATGAATATATATAGTTTATACTAAATTATTTTTATACATAATATTACATATATTATATTAAATAAAATTAATCGGATTTGCGAAAAACATACGCGAGTACATAGATTTTATACTTATATATTGTACAATTAAAGATAGTATTAGTTAATCAGTAAAAGTCAAAGTGAAGTCAGAGTCAAACGACAGGTAAGTTTAAAATTATAGTGAATCGGAATATTCAATATTGGTTGTGAATGGAAATATTACGAAAAGAAAACAAATATTTACAGACCTTGCAAAATCCAAAATGTTTTGAATTTTATATTGCTCATCTAATAATGCGATTGAAGATACATGTTATGCAGTTACTCATACGTAAATTGGCATATAATAAAACGAAATCTATAATTTCGATTTAGTTTATGAAGAAAAAGCATATCCGATAACGTACCCATGTAATTTTTCGATTAAATATTGTAATTCAAGTGTACAACAGTAATAAAAGTATTGAGATAAATTGAAAGATATAGTGATATTACATACCTATATAACACCTATTTATGATACAGACAATCGATATATAATAGTATAATACAAACAAAATATAATAAATTTATAATAATAACTACAATATGTATAAGTACATGCAACATATCATGTACATGATTTTATACTCAAAAACATTTAACAATAATTGCTATAATGTAATTATATTGCCATTAGTAGATCCATGGGTTAAAATATGAATTGTTTGATTTTTTTATAGGTAAAATATTAAAAATAAATATATACTCGTAATATATACAATAATAAGAACTGGTCGTGAAAGTTTTGCTGAAATAACCGCACGCAATTTTTCATTTTACTTCACATCGAAGTGATGTTAATAAATTCAAAAGTAAATAATAAAAACTGATTGGTTTTAAATCTAATATTGTATAAACAAAAAACATTGCTCTTTTGACAAATTGTAAGAACAAATAAATAAATAAATAAGTAAATAAATAAATAAATAAGTAAATAAATAAATAAATAAGTAAAAAAACCCTAGAACTCTCGCAACAAGTCCTTACTTAAATTACTAGCTGAAGGTAAAAGTTTAAATTCAAAATATAAAATGTAATATTTTACTAATAATTCATAGGCAAGTTAATAATTACGATTATAATTTTCATTATTTTAAACAAGCTTTTCAAGCAAATAGAGTGGAAGTATAATATATAAATATGCATATATTTTAAACTCTTAAATATCGTACTTGCTAATTACCAAACTATAAATAGCTCTGACTAGAAACTATTAAACACAATATTACACAAAGTATAAAAACAAATAAATGACCAAATGGTATAACTTTTTATTTCCTCTAATATTAAATATATACTAATATAAAATAAATGAAGTTTCGATAAAATCGTATTACAGCAATACCTCTCTATTTAATTAGCCATTGCTTAGGCAAAGAATATATATATATAATCTGTATTTTAAAATATAGAAAAGTTTTGGTTTGTATATGCACAAATTAAAATCAAAAAGAAATTTACAAATAAAATAGCTCTGCAATAAATAGCTTTCAATTGGTTAAGCTGCAAATTGCTGCTCTGCCAAAACTAAGTTTAAACATCTGAATGGGAAACTAAACAAATATTAAATGTATATATGGAAAAATTTACAATATGAAATATATTAACAACCCAAATTAAAACGTCTATGTGTAATAATGTAATAAATCAAAGAAAATGAAACAAACATCTTCTGTACCCTGTGTGTGTGTGTAAATAATTATAATTGATATAAAGCCTCATCCAACTATACAACTAAATTTTTATAAATGCACTTATTAGATCTAGCATTACGAGAGATAATACTATATACATTCAAATTCACACCACTATATATATACTATATTATAATACAATAGATCAAATAACTATAAAGAGATTTATCTGTATATGCAAACAAATCAAATTAACAATAATCTACTCAATAAATGTACATTTATCTACAAATCTACATATTATAATATCAATGAAATAAAATGTGAGTAAAATAATTTTTATTAATTTTCTTGTTTTTGAAAATAATACAAACTGTAACGTCAATATATAAAAATATATTTTATAAAAGGACTTTATCTAGAGAAAAAAAAATGTTTTTCATTAAAGAATTATTAATATTTTTAATACTTTCGACGGGTACATATTCTAGTGTAAGTACATATATGCAAAATATAATATTTATTTAAATTATTTAATTAAATAAACTAATATATGTAAATTGTTGTGTTTAACTTTCAGACAGAAAATACATTAAAGAATACAAAAATTCAATGTTCTAATATGAATAAACAATATTTTTCTAATATTTTATGTTCATCAAGAAATGTTGGAAATTCTGTAACAGTATTAAATATTACAATTTTACAAATTAATACAATTGATAGTGTTATGGTATAATTATGAAAATAAGATATTTTTTTATAAATAATTGATATATATATATTTATAAGAAAAATCCTTTATTCCTTTTATATATAAGATACATTTACAAACGTTTCGTAAATTTCAAAATGGATATGTAAAATTTGCGATTGAACTGAAAGATGACTTTTGTGCACATCAAATAGCAACTAATCAAAATAATAATTTAATGTTTAAATTAATATTACCCGAATTATTAAAACATTCCGTTAACTTTAATAGAAAATGTCCATTAGAAGTATATATACCAATTTGATTGATTATATCCATACCTATATTTTTATAATATTTACTTTATTCCATTGTTTTTCGTAAAAAATAAAATAGCCATCTAATATGACGTTATCCAATTATCCACTTGTTGGTGATTATATACCATCATTGATACCATCTGGTGATTATAAATTCATTATCAGATTTTATAATAAAAGAAATGAAACTTATGTATACATAAATATTTTAACATCAATAACCAGTGCTTATAATTGGTAAATAAAATACAAAATGACTATCAAATGTATTTAATAGACATTAATAACATAACAAATACTCCTAATAAAAATGATAATGTGAATAAAAATATTGAATACATTGCTTTTTTTTTTAAATACACACATATATTTACATATATTTATAGCACGTCATTTATATGACTATGTTTCCGGTTTAAAAATGTTATCTATAAACAAACATCTCTATAAACAAAATAGGGAATGATTTTGATAGTTTTTATTATATTGCAAAAATATGTAACTAATTATATGTATTTTGATTACTATAATACAATAACTATTAAATATATTATATATAATAAAATAATTGTTTTCATTTAGATGGATAAAATTACTTCTATTTAATATATGACAAAAAAGAAATTAGACGGTGACTAAAAATTTTGAACGTTTTCTATTTAAATTTAAGTTAAACGTAATGTACTTAATGTACATGCATTTTAAAAAAATATAAATTGTATCTAATTAATTCATAACGAAACATACGAAATATCATTTTCAATGTTTTTATGTATATATCTTTATTAATCTCAATTACATTCATTGCGATAAACACTTTTGCATTTATGATATTTGGCACCGAGATCATATAACAAAATGTCGAGGGCTATATATTTTTTTTATAGTTCATCTAACAAGTAAGACAAATAATTACCACGACAATATATTTTGACAAAAATGGGTATATGTTAAAGAACTCATCTTGTTAATGCGTGCTCATTTTACGAAATTTATAACATTTTAACGTGCCCACAAATCATTGAATTTAGTTAGAGTTTGTATCTAAAATATTGATTAATATATTTTGAACAAAGATTAATCAAAATTTTGTATTTTGTAAATAATTTTATAGGTGCCTAATTTAAAAAAAAAACTTAAAGACGATGGGAAAAGTATTCACTTTTGATAAGAGTTATACAATAAATCGGTAATATAGCCTAGCCATATCAATTATAATTAATGTGGAGTTTTATCGGTAAATGAAAGCAAGCGTTACTCTCTTCAATACGATTCGGCCGATATTAAAAATACACAAATTTAAGTTTAGATCTATATATCTTTAATTTATATAATTGATATATATCTATATTTTTAAATTATAGATATAGATCCGACTTTCAGAGAAACTGTATTACATGTCTCCTGCAATACAAAATTATCAATTATTTATAAATTTAATAAGTATATACGAACTTTTTGCACCCACCTAACTCAAAAGCATAAAACACTACTACATCGATACATATATACGCATAGTAACATTGAATAGCTTTTCAATACAGAACAATTTAAAATGTAATTTATATTTAATATGGACAAATATTTTTATCACCACAAACTATCTGTATATAAAATATAATAAAATCTGTTAAAAATATGAATAATAACTTATTTACAATTCATAAATAGATTAGAATATTTTTTTACATTTCAAACGAAACATGGTTTTTATTAGAGTATTATTAATATCAATAGTCGTAATTTTTAAAGTAACAAATTCAAGTGTAAGTAAAAATATTGTTTTTATATTAAATTTTAATTAATTTTTTATATCTACATTTTCTAAATATTAAAATTGTATTTTATATAGAATGAAAATACATTTAAAAATGTAAAATTGGAATGTAATAATGTGAACAAAAAGTATTTTTCATCTATCACGTGTTCGGTAAAATCAAATAATAATTTGGTATATATTTTTAATGGTTTTGCACAGCAAATTAGAACAATCAACAGCATATCGGTATAAATGAAATATTTTGTAAAATTTTATGAAATATTAATAGGTTTTTTTTAATAAAATATAGATACGACTTTTTACAGTCAATAATAAATTTCTATATATACATTTGTGTAGGTACATTTACAAGCATATCGTAAATTTCAAATGGGATATATTAAATTTCCTTTAGAATTGAAAGGTGATTTTTGTGATTATCAAGAATCAAATAATCCATTAAATTTATTTTTTAAATTATTATTACCGGATATATTGAAACGGTCTACAAATATTGATAGAAAATGTCCGTTAGAGGTAAATATTTAAAAATACAAAATATACCTACTTCACTTAAAATATTTATTGAAAAAAAAATATGTTTTAATTACTTTGCATTTCATTCTTCTTTTATACAAATTAGCCGGCAAATATGACATTAATAAATTATCCAATAAATGGTGATAATATACCATCATTGATACCCGGTGGCAATTATAAATTTAATATGCGTTTTTTTAATAACATAAATGATACTTATTTTAATTTAATTTTTTATGCATCAATAAGTAATGCTTTAAATTGGTAAATTCTTATATATATATATATAAGGTTTATAAAATATAAATGTATATTGATTTTATTATACAAATACACACAAATTATATTATTGATAACACGTGTATTGTTTATTAGAATTATTTTAAATAATTACATATTAATTTATATAATTCAGTATCGATCGATAAATTATAAGAAAAATATTAATTTTTCCGATTATATAGGGGGTTTTTGGATAATTATGTATATCTCATAATTAATTATTTAAATATTTTTTTATTACATAATAAGATTATTACAACGTATACAACTATATTTTAAAAAAAAAAATTCCTCGAGGTGGGCTGGGCAACATTAGAAGCCACTACCCCCAACTCGTATAATTATAATATATTTTTTTAGATTGACAAAACTGATCATAATCAGGTATCAAAATGGTAATTAATATATTCACTATTTACAATATGTATAGAGAGATTTCCCACTTAAGTATATATGGCGTTGATTTTATTAAAATTTTAATTATTCGTTTAAATTTAAAAAAACATAAAAACTTGGCTTATCTTTATTTTATATCAAAAAGACTTTTTTAAATCAAAAAAGTTTATAAATTAATATTTATTATTTATTTTTATTAATAAACAACGAAAATATATTTAACATATGTATATATGCGTATATTAATTAATTTAATATATACATATAAAATACATATAGCAATTGATTGATTTATAAAATCCAATAAAATCATAATAAAAAAAAAGATCATTAAAATGTTAAAATTTTATATTTATATACACCAAAATGTGTTACAATAATATTTATATAAACAAATTTTAATATTGAATATATAATTATAATTATACATATATAGACTAGACACACACACACTCACACACTAACACAAATTAAAAGTATTTTAATAATTTTAACATAAAAAAAATCATTCATGTTAATTTACCATTTTAGATTTGTTTTATTATTATGATGATGGCACTTTTAATTATAATAAAAAGATATTCGATTTTATTGGATCGTTAAATTATGTTATTAAAGAAACATAATATATAATAATAATTTAAAAAGATATTTTAAACGATAATAAATTATAAAATAAAATAAATGTATATATAGTTTGAATAAAATTATAATATTTTTAGTAGTATTTGGTCCGTCAGGACGTCACATTTTCGAGAGGGTTTTATTGTTGTATATGATTTGTATATACTCATATAGCTTGATGGTACATATATTAGTTAAGGATTTGATTTTTTAAATATACTACATACATTAAATTAAAGACGTTAGTATAAATGTTAATGTTTATAAATCATGAAATGTATTGATTAATTGTGATAATATTTTTATTTAGATTTATATGTGTTTTCATTTTAATTATGTCCCTTTCTTAATATTCTCAATTATTTAAATTGAAGAAAAGTTTTTTATATACTAAATTTGAATAATTTGACACGAAAATTTCTATTATGTATATAATAACATAAATAAAGTATTAGGTTTGTCTGTGCCTATATGATATTACAATATAACCATATAATTGTACAGAAATGAAAAAAAATAATGTATTACATATTATTAAAATATATTTAATAACAATTTGTAACCGATTTAAAAAAAAAATCAATATATTTTCCAGTCTAAAACGAAGAAGAAAAAACAGGTCATTATTTTATTATAATGACAAAATTTATATAAAAATACTCTAAAATAATAAAAACATTAATCAATTAATAATTAGAAATACATTCATAAACATGTAGTATTATATTATTT
Source organism: Bibio marci (assembly GCA_910594885.2). NCBI lineage: Eukaryota > Metazoa > Arthropoda > Insecta > Diptera > Bibionidae > Bibio > Bibio marci. Next base: position 21,836,964 of record OU343114.1, on the reverse strand, counting down.
TAGCAAATAACTATAACGTAATTTCAGTTTTCATAAAAAAAAAAAAATTCTATTAATTTCCGACCAAATAATCGAAAATACTTTATTGCCAACACAATAAAATATACACATATATTGATTTTACTTTGTTACATAATACAAATAATTACATTTTCTTTATATTTTCATGGAATTCCCTAATTATTTGAATTTTATATGCAAACATATACTTAAATTTCTTAGAATATACAATCAATTTAATGTCATTTACATGCAAAGAATTATATATGTATATTAATAGATTAAAATGGGTTATTGTGATTATAATGAATGTATACTTTAAGACACAATACGCAGTGTCGCGCGATCGGTGGTGTTAACCGTGTTAATTATTTGTAAAATATCGTGTGGTTCAATTTACGAAATTTTTCGGTATTTATTGTGTGGTTAGTATTTGATCGTTTAAGGAATTAAAAAAAACACATATATATATTTGAAAATATCTTGTTGAAAGCTATTCAAAAATTAAAAATGTCACACTTCGATGTATATGATGTGGGATAATCACTTATTTAAAAATAATTCGATTAAGCCATAACATCTATTGCTTTCGATCATTGCAAGTGTATGTGAAGAAATTTACCAACATGAAAAATCACTCATAATTACATTGAAAACTTCATTAACAGTATTATATACAAAATAAAAATGAATATATGAGATGTTATGAATTTTAAAATGATATTTCATGACAAATCGAAATTGGTAATAATAATATATTATTCTCGCTTTAAAAACACATAATATTTTTTTAAGTTATATCAAATACGAAAATAAGAAACACATAAAAAGTAGTAAATTATATAAATTATATATTGATTTTAACAAAATGTTTAAAAATAAATATATTGAATTATTTTCCATAGAAATCGTGATATATAATTTAAATAATAAAGACAATCCATAGAATAAATTACTATAAAATAATTCCTCGCATTTGAACAAACAATAAATTGCCTAATTATAGAATATTCTTTTTACCGTAAAAATTTCGCACAAATTCAATATTATATTCTAGCTGTTCAATCAATTGATTTAATTTCTCTTCTTAAGTATATTATATAATATTATAATAAAGTATAGACAATAATTTTAAATATCTTTAATTTAAAATTTTATAATATACCAACAGAAATAAATATAATTTATTATTTTATATATATATAATCGTAAATATATATGAATAGATTAATATATTGCATAAAGTAATTATATATAATATTTACATAACCCATTTATCATTGGATTTTCCATTTTCTTTATATTTGTACATAATATTTAATTTTAGAAACAAATTGAATTCATTTATACCTTTTTTTTTTCACTTCTTATATCTACTTATACAATATATTGTTTATAGTAATAATATATAAACCACATATATATAATTGCATAGTAATTTTCCAAGTAAATCAAACAAATGTTCGTATGATACATTAAAATAAAATAATATTAAAAATAAATTTTTAATATAAAATTCACACCTTATAAATTATATATATATATATATATTACTGCATATATTGTATATATAAATACAAGACATTATATTTACATTTAGAAAAAATCTTGTAAATATGCACGTCGCCAGTATATCATTAAATTTATGAGAATATTTTTATGCGGTAAATAATCATAATCGACATCATGTAGTTATATATATATATTTTATATATACAAATAAAATAAAATAAAAATATTTATGGAAATAAAATAATTATGGTTGATGCGATAAATAAATGTTGCCACACACACACACATACACACGACACAGAATGGAGCACATATTATACAAAAAAAAAAATATATGTAATTTATTCAATCATAAATGGAATCAATTTTATATATACAAAATACAAAGTGCGATACAAAACGTAACAAGGAATTCAATGAATTTCTTAATTTTTTTATAATGACATCACATACTTGCTGCTACTGCACAATTATTATTGATGAACACTTTAATTTTACTATTTTAAATGGATTATGCGAAATTGAATAGAAAAAAAAAAACTATAAAAATATAAATCACTTAAAAAAAATTATATAGCATTATAAAAATAATTTATAAAATTTTATTAAGTTCTTTAAAACACTTAATTTTATTTTATTTTTAAATTATTATAATATAAATATTGGTATAATAGTTAATCGTATAAAAAAAAAACGCAATATACACATTATTTAGTATTAATCATAAACTATATTATAAACAAAACAATTTAACATATGTACTTGAATATATTTAACACAACCATTTCGGAGCACGTTGATTTAATTTCTGATTTTAAATGTATATAAAATATGGTGAGTTGGTCAATGGGGTCACTTTAGGACTATTTAACCCTTATTATTTTTAAATGTTACATTCACAAAAAAAAAATTACTCATAAACAATTGATGAATATTTCATAAAAATGTACAATAAAATGTATTGTGAATTATAATTTCTCCTACCTAAATTTTATATTTTTTTTTTATGAATGTATGGTATGTACTTTTATACACTTCGAGTTGGTCAGTATAAAAAATTATAATAAAATGTTTCTATAGTAACAATTTGACCAAACAACAGTAATTTATATTATAATTTCTTATATATATATATATATATGTCCTTTCTGCGTTTGACACATCCTGGACTTGTATATATATTTGGTGAATGAACATTTTATTATATATACTTTGGTATATATTACATTTTACATATATATATTAACTATTATATACAAAATATATTTAAATATATGGTAAATGACATTTATTTATTTTTTTGGCGCGAAATAAACTATATCTTTATAATACTTGTATTCTAATTTTTTTATATTGTTGTGATTTATTAAATCTTTGATATAACATATTTTTATTTACACACAAGAAAAAAAAAAAGGAGGACTTTCTTTAGTTCATGGTTACAAAAAAAAAAAAAAAGTTTCTAATGTGTGTAAAGAAAAAATGCAATAATTATACATGTAATAATTTCAGTACTTATATACGAATATATATGATTTTATATATTTCATTTACATAAATTATAAAAAAATCAAGAGTAAAATATTTATGTGTGAGTATATGGTAATACTCAACGTATATAATATGTTTTTATTTAAATTTATATGAAACAACTAATTTTTATTTTTTTAAAGTTAAGTTCAGCCATTTGGTCAAGAACTTATAGTATACGGATATGTATGTTTTACATATAGATTGCATATATTTAAATAATAGCTGCACTACATATTATATTATATATATATATAATATATATATAGTATTTCTTATATGATAAAACTTTGTATATTATCATTAATTAAAATAATAACCTTGCACTTTTCAAATATTATATTGTATACAAAATGTATATAAGTAAATTAAAAAGAAATTAACTTATTCGGATATTAATTATATTACTATTTCTTATACAGTAAGACACAAATAGTTTTAATATTTGCTTAGAAACATTACATAATTTCATTGGAAACATTTAATTTATATAAAAAAAGTCATAAAATTATGCATATGAATTTTATTATAGTAAATTTTTAAATCTATACGTTATCTGTTTAATATAATAGAAATGAATTTTTATTGCATATCAAATCTATATAAAAGATAACGTATTTAAATCTTTTGAAATCAAAAGCAAAAATATATAACATAAAATTGTTCTGTTAATTTGATTGATTTGAATTTTGAAATGGCGAAAGATTTCCGGTACTTAGACCACGCAGTAGATCCATTGTGCTTATCATACAGTCCAATGAGTTACCGATTGAATTGATTATATATAAACATAAGCAAGGCCATCTCGACTATATTGTCAACTAATATGGTTCTGCTATTATGTTTCCACCAATATTTTTATTAACCCAATTATTCTTATGAGTGAATCTCATATATATACTATGTCTGTGTTTTGGTGTGGAAATATTATTAATTTCTGAATTTAGAAAAATATTATTTTTATACTATAGAACTATAATTTCCAATAGCTTAAATAAAATAAAATTCTATTTGATGTTGTATATCCCAAAAAATCAAAAACAACAAATATTGTTTATATTATCAACTATAATGCAAATTATCGAAAGAAATTTTAATATGTAGAGAAAGAAGTATATAACGCAAAAATATATGTAAGTTTAAGGAAAATCGGTAAAATATAATATCTATAACATCCCTTAATAAATTCATATGAATATTTCCATTGATTGTGAAACATACAATATAATACAAACATTTTATTTGGAAATATACTATCTTCCCTACTGTATCCATAATGGAATGATATGAAACCCTATAATTAATCGTAATGTCAAATACATTTCAGAAATGATTTTATATATAAAATTAAGTTTACAAAATTAATATGAAAATGAAATGAATGAAAAAGTTATTGTATGTAATTGGAACCCGCATTTAAAAAGTAAGAGTTACACACAACATTATATAATTATTATAGAAAATAGCAGTTAAAGATTTCTAAAATTTGCATTGAAAAATTAAACGATTGTCGTGTCATCCTATATACTTACATATATATATTAACAATATTGTATAGAGAAATGTTGCAATTATATATAATAAAAGATATATATAGATAATCAATTAATTGCATTACATTAAATAATATATATGCATACAATCTTTAAGACAATAATAATTATTGAAACCCATTTATAATATGGAATTAAGATACTGTTTTAAAATATTAACATATATAAATTTACACTTTCTTAACATTTTGTATAATGAATTTGTATGTATACAAAACATTTAATAGAAAATATATTTTACAATATATAAAATTTATTTACTAATAATAATTAATTCAATTAATATTGCTTCTTTTGCGCCCATACATTCTTTGATAAGATTATATATATATTAAAAACCAACATTAATCATAGATTTTTACTTCTGTTCATGTACGGAACATAAATATAAAATGTATATTAAGTAATTTTTCTGTATTTATTTATATAAATGTTGCGTGTAATAAACATTAAAATTAACATTTTTTATCATTATGTGTAAAATGTATATACCAATAAAAGGTTCAATATTCAATATATACTATATGATCTCGCAAAGTTTAATCATATTGTATATATATATATAATATTATAATACAGCGTATATATAAAAATGGTTTGTACTTTATATGAAACAAAGTTATATATGCTCATATGAAAATAATAATAAAACAGAGCCAAGCCACAATTATTGGTAATGGTGTAACCAGTTTTTTATTCTAATTTTTACTCTCTTATATATGGTTTTTTTTTATTCATCAAATTAATAATATAACATAATAATTTATTGTTATTAAATTTTTGCATTTAATATATTATGGTAGAGTTTTTTCTCGATTTTTAATTTTTGATTTACATATACACATACTTATAATAGTATATAGCGACATAGCATACATATTGTATATTATACAATACACGAATAATTTGCATTAAATATTTTAAATAAAAAAGAAAGTAATTTTATTTGTAATGAAAGAAAAAAAAAAAAAAAACACCTATTGTGCTATATATTTATAATTTCATTGAAAAAAAAATTGTAATGTAATAATAATAAATTTAATAATATTATATATATTGTATGTTTATTGTTAGTATAATAATAAAGTGTAAAAGAATAACCATATGAAAAAAAAAATTGACTAAAATAAAATATATCTTATAACTTTTTATGTATACGCGATCACCAAATTACTTGCTATATACATATATTTTAACTCTTTTTAATTTGTTACGATTATATAATAAGATATATATATATATATTATTGATCTTATTATAAATTCCGGCTAATTATAATATATGTACACAATGTGGCACGAAGCGTAAGAATTTTCTTTACGGAAGCACCATAAAATGTAATTAGAACTGCAAGTGCATAAACTAATATACATATACATATAAAATTCATTAAGAATAATCGCGAAACTGACTGAAAACATATACAACAATAGCACAATTTAAAAAAATTAAAGCCAGAAATTTAGTTTTGAAAAAACTTTTTTTTAATTGTGTCTAATACAATAGTTTTTATAAAAACTTTTTTATTACTGATAATATTATATTTATTGTATTAACAAATAAAAAAAATTCGTATGCGAAATCTATAAATAAAAAAATTATTTAACCAAAAATTTAAATTGAAATGTGTTTCAAACAATAAGAGACGATTTTTGATAATAAATAACATAATAAAAATATGTATATATTTGATTTTGTATGCAAGTGTCACAAAGGCCATAGCCATACACGAAGAAGAGTAATATAAAATAAAAATACAAAATAACTACCAAATAAAATATGCAATATACAACATATTTGAAAAAAAAGGATAACAATAAATATACAAAATAAATCCATTTATTTCTCATCCTCACGTATTGAAATCACACACATGCGTAAGAAAAAGAACATAAAAAATTTAAATAGAAGAATGAATGAATTAAACTCAATCCACCATATTACTTTTCAACGTACTTTTTATGCCTATATATATGATTTTAATATTAAAAAAGTAGGGAGCTACAAATAAATATGTAAATGTTTATGTTTTGCCTATGATTTGTAAGAAAGATAACAGACAAAATTGATAGATAATAATGAGTGGCATCGACTCAATCCATCATATAACTTTTCAACGTACTTTTTTTGCCTATATATATGATTTTAATATTAAAAAAGTAGGGAGCTACAAATAAATATGTAAATGTGTATGTTTTACCTATTATTTGTAAGAAAGATAACAGACAAAATTGATAGATAATAATGAGTGGCATCGACTCAATCCACCATATAACTTTTCAACGTACTTTTTATGCCTATATATATGATTTTAATATTAAAAAAGTAGGGAGCTACAAATAAATATGTAAATGTGTATGTTTTACCTATTATTTGTAAGAAAGATAACAGACAAAATTGATAGATAATAATGAGTGGCATCGACTCAATCCACCATATAACTTTTCAACGTAATTTTTATGCCTATATATATGATTTTAATATTAAAAAAGTAGGGAGATACAAATAAATATGTAAATGTGTATGTTTTGCCTATAATATATAACAAAGTAAGAGACAATATTAATATTGATAATAATGAATAGCATTGACTCAATCCATCATATAACTTTACAATACACTATTTGTCTAAACATATGATTTTAATTTTAAAACTTATTTATGTGTGAATGTGTATGTTTTACCTATAATATGTAGCAAACAGATAAGAAAACATGTGTTTAAAATTATTTTTGTTTACGCACGTGTATTGTAAATAAATGTTAGTATGAGTTTTATAAAATGATATAGAAAAAAAATTATTACTATGTAGTTAGTATTTCTTTTTTGGTTATTCATTTTCATTATACATTAAACTTGAATTTTTCTTACGGAAGCACTCATTCCGTTCAATATATGGAGGATTCGTGTGCACTAAACATGTATAAGAGAAATTATATTTTCGGTATATATATGAAAATAAATATAGTAAGAAATAAAAATTGTTACATCAATTTTACAAAATCCAAATAAATATGGATGAGATATAAAATTTGTTCATACCTTCACTTTATTTATATTTAGTTATATTTATCTTATAAGTAAATATAAACATGGATTATACAAAGCGTACAGAGTGTTTTCTTTAAACAGAATTTCTTGCAGTTTTTGTTTTGTAATTTGACAATCAAATAGTTTTGATGCTAACAATTTATTATGAAATATTTAACCAAAGCTATTACACTTTAAGTGTTTGGTGTGACGTAATTCAAGTGTGATCTATTTTTGTGCATAAATAAATAACTATACTGATATTTTTATACTGGTGAAAAATAATTGAACAACAAAATTCGAAATTGAACTAATCATCTCATTTCATTCAGCAGTTTTAATTGTACCTAATTAACTAATTATTTGTTATAGTTAAAAGAAAGCGAGTCTACTGTAACAATCATTAAATTGTTATTGTTATCGATAGAGATCGTAGACATACTTAAAATTAAAATTGTTTTCATAAAAAGTTACATATGGTATATATTTAAAAACCAATTCGGTTTTGAAACATAAAAAAACACCCTGTATGCAATTGTACATACAGAAATAATAAGATTGAAATAAAAAAAACTCATGATGTATTATAGTTTTTTCTGATGGGTTTTTATAAATCACGCACCATTTCCTATTCTAATTCATATAATATAATATCGTATATATATATATATATACGTAATTTAATTCATATTTATGTATAATATAAAGCAAGTGTTGATTGTAAACATTTTACAAATATTACATGCGAAGAAAGATTTAAGAAAAAAAATATTGTAATATTTTTTTTTTCTTCTACTTCTTCTTAAATAATAATCATATTTATTACAAACACATATATTTTACACTAAATTTCCGTTAAATAAAAAAAAAACTTAATAATATATATTCCATTTTACGTTTTTTTTTTTTTTTTTTGATTATCAATTCTGAAACAAGATGAAATGTTACCACACAAAAAAGATTAAAGCAATACAAAATGATCAAAAAGTATCGGGACACAATTATTTATTCTAATCTAGTTTAACTACAAATACAACTTACTGATTTAAATTTATTTTTCCAAATATCTTAAACAATTATATGGAAGTCGATTTCTGGTTATAGAATTTATTCCATCTACTGATTGAAATTAATGTTGAATAATTGATTTTTTTCAGGTTGTAAACAGGTGCACATACGGACGGATATTGTATATGTGTATACAGATATATTATTATTAAATAAAACCCATCCATATTATTCGTTTTTATTTTGGGATTTTGTAAAAGGTATTTTTTTTCTAAAGGTCACACAACATAAGCAGGTTGTAAATTCATTCACATACCAAATGTCCATTTAAGAAGCTAACAAAGATAACTATATATATTGTCGTCTTTTAGTAGTGTTATTCATGGTTGAAACCAGGTTAATTGGTTTTGACAAAAATTTGTTATATTGGCTACAAACCACCACAAATGGGTTCAAATTTATTTTATGTTTTATTGGTGATATTTTTAATACCGAGTTTAAAACCGACTGGTTAAACTAAACAAACTTTTTCAGATATATGAATATTTTAAATACAACTGTTAATATATAAAAATGAAATGTAATACTCGAAGTAATATGTTCCATAGTAAAACATGCTCGAAAATCATAAATGAACTCTAAATCTCGATTCTTTTTGATCACTTATTTTAATATAAATTGTAAAATAATTGATGATTATTTTTATTTGTTATATATATATTTATATTATAATACACATGTATTTATAAAACTTTTAATGTGTATAATAAATAAGAAGATCGTATGCGTATAAAAATAAAATTGATTGGTATAAAATGATTTATACGAAGAAGCGAACTGAGCTTCAATTATTCTACATGATATAACAAAAATTAAGTCAATTTTCTTAAACCAAATTTCTATTTAATTTCATTAAAATATTAAAAAAAATTATGATTCTCTAATAGTCTAATGTTAATATATTGTACAAAACAGGAAGAAGTAAACATGTTTTTTTATTGTACATTTTTAATTTATTATTTATAATCAGGTTAATGTAATAATCTTTTTTTATATATGGGAATTCGATAACAAATTATAATATGATATTTTGTCAAATTGATTTTATAATATATTTATTATAAATTATATCAATTTTAATAAATAATTTCTATTTTATGAATATTTTCAATCGTTTATAACGATAACGATCTATATACAACTTTCTCAACTTAATATTCATTTAGTTCTTAAATTAATTAGAAATTATTTTATTAATTTAGCGAAAAATATGTAGCAGATGGGCCACAAATAAAAGTAAACCTATATTCCAAAAACTAAACCAATGGAAAGTATTGTGAACTCAACTATTTTTATATAAAACAATAGTTCCAATGTTGGTAATTAAAAGTTAAGAAAAATCAAAGATTATCAATACGTTGTTTATATATTACAAGTGTATTGGCGTCTTTCATAAAAAACCATGTCTAAAACAATATCATAAGATACCAATTCTAGCAGCAATGTTGCGACAACAGTATCACAGAGTTTAGACAAATGTAATATGATGTTAGATGCTGTCCGACAATCAACTGTAGACATTCTGTCGTGCAAACGTATAGCAAAACTTTGAATTGTATTATACCAATATCGTTTATACATATCATCAACATCATATGTAATCCATCTTTGTAAAAATATTACGAATATAAAATAACAATAAATTGCTGTGTAATGTTTAATATCTGATATTGTATTCTATTGAGCATATACGCACATATATAAAAGTATATTTTTGATTGAATATTTTTTAATAAAATCACGAATTTAACATATTTTTCATTTGGTAATAAATAGGCATTTTGTAATTAAAATTAAATATTCGATTTGTAAAATTAAAAACAGTTTTACGAAATAATATTCTATTTTCTGTTATATTTCTTTTAAAAAGTAAACTCATTGTTCCTGTTGTTTATTATTTTTTTTTCTTACTGCCAAGTAAAAACATATAAAACTTGTCACATGATTCATTTTTCAAATAAATATGTTTTTATTTAAATTTAATGGTTATTTTTTCAAATAATTTATTTGTGATTTGTTAACTTTTTTTTTTTTATCGATTATATATATGACAATATTTTCTATGAATTAATACATCGATTTCAATGAATTTTGCTATATAAGAATAGAATATATAATATACAAACACCACAAAATTATTCACTTATTTACATATGACAATTATAAATTTAATGTGATGATGATGGAGGTGCTATAAATATAATATATATATAGACGTAATATTTGTCAAGTATTTATTGTATTGTATATTCATATATAAAATTCGTACATATAAACAATAAATTTCCAATAGTTTAAAATATTTTTAGACATATCATCATCGAAAAGTAAATACATAATTTTTTATTCTCTTGATTAACTATTCAAAAATAAAGTGTATATACATTTTAAATTGAAAATATTTAAAATTACTTACATAAAAGAATTTTTCACTTGAAAAAATTTATACAGAAGAAAATACAATATATAAAAATTATTATAACATAATTAAAAAATTGAAATATGAAGCTAATAAAGTCATTGACATTTCGTACATGTAGTAAATGTTTTGCACATATTTATTATATACTAAAATGCTTCTGTCATTTGGGATTTATTTATTTATATATACAATATATGCACATATACTCGTATATTTATTTTATGTATTATATATATATTATATTAAAGTAAAAAATTTAAGCCAAAACTTTAAAATATCAATAATAATAAATTAAAAATTCTTTAGAAACAATTATTATTTAATTTTTTTTTCATTATTTTTACTTTTTATTCTCATATTATTCATATTTTTGATTGAAAAATGTATATAGTTAATATTTAAGGTTATTAAATTTCTGAAATTTTATCTTCTCTTTGAGATTCATTCTTTCGACCAAAAATCTGTTGTAAATTAAATAATGAAAATTATAATTTATATTATATTATTTATTGTATAATATCAAATTACCTTAAACGAAATAAATTCACATAAAATTATATATAATTTAAAATTTCAACTAACTTCCTTTTACGAGCAACAACAATTAAGGTATACACACACAACACACAACACACAACAATATAAAAAATATCCAATAGTGTTCAAATGAAAATAATAATAATAATAATAATAATAATAATAATTTAATAACTTTTTATTATTTTTGTATACATAATTAAAATTTAATGAATAATAATTAGTTAAATATTAATCATTTATGTCTGAAAATACATAATTTATAATTAATAGCTATTATATATATTTATATATATACTATAGTTTAGAGTTAAAGAGTTTAGAGAAATTCTATGTATATACAAAAAAAAAAATAAATATATAGAATAACAGTTTTTTTTAGTTATACCTTCGCATATATAGTCAATTTAGAAAGATGTAAGTTAATTAAAAAAAAAATTATTATATATACAATATTGTATTTAATACAAGAATAACAAATCATCATTCATAATAATTTGAATGAACCTTTCCGTTCTGATGTACAATATAAATTCTCGCGATCTATACGATCAGAAAAATATTATCTATGGTAGTTATTTTATAATATATTTAGTATGTACAGAATATTATGAATATAAATATAATAATATATTTTATACTAGATTAAGTTCCAATAAAGTTCCCTATACATAACAGTAGATTTGTTTTTTTTTTTCTTAACACACCACACCACATCCATGACTATGTTAATTATATTATAAAATGATGAATGATTACGATACCTACGAGATATGATTGATGAGTTTAAAATTGACTATATATAACTCGTTATTATATACGTACAGTTTTATTTAGAATAAATGCAGAATCATATAATATATATAAATTTATATAGACACTACAGTATATTATTATATAATATATACAATTAAATATGTAAATTAACAATAATACGAAAGAAATGATTATACATCAAATAGCATTTATAGTGATATATTATAAAGTCGAGATAGTCGAGTTATAGATAAAAAACAAAAAAAAAAACTAAAATATATTTTCTAAGAATTCTAATATTTGGACAGAAAAGGGTACATTTTTGAATCAAGATTATTTATTGATATACTTAAAAAGATATTTAAAATTGTGTATAACGTAATCATCTATGGGCTGATCACCCATCTAAAAATAATAGTATTATGAAAACATCTATCTTTCTTTAATTACAGTACAGTACAGTACACAATTGGTAAATTGTGCGGAGTAATTTATTAATTTGGTTGTAATGAAAGCTTTATTAGATGACATAAAAGCTCCACTATGACTTCAAAAATAACGTAATCATCTAATAAATAAAAGTAATAATAATAAATTTGAATTTAAAAACTACTTATTACATTCTGTATTGATAAACTCATTTATAATTTTAAATTGCGATTATTAATTAACTTATGTAATAAATTATAACAATTAATCCATTTTTTTTTTATTGTGACCATTCAACGTTCTGTATTCAAATAATTGTTTGCAATATTATCTTTTTTTTTGCCATTATACTCTATAATATTACATATAACGAATAGGTAATAATATATATAGAAATGAAAAAAATAATTTTATAAGAATAAATTGGACGTGTTGTATTCAATGGGTTTGCATTAATCTGAAGCATGAAATAATGTTTTGAGATTAAATAAAATTTAAATAAAAAAAAAGTATGCATATTCTGTAATTAACCATGAAATAAACTTAATATTTATACAATGTTTAATAAAATATTCGAAAATATTGAGATAATAAAAAAGAAAAAAAACAAAAAAGATTAATTTCAATTTCAAAATATATTGTATAAAATATTTAGATTCAAGTTTTAATTTCGAAAATACACTTAACTTACATTGATGACATGTTTGGTTTTTTTATAAAATGCAGACAAAAACCTTGTACCAAATTGTATAGATTTAGATATGTGTGCTCTGAGGTGTCACCAGAAAATTATTTTCTATGCATATATGTTATATGTTTTTATTACTCCAAGAGCATCAAATATGGCATCTATACCAACAATTCAATTTACATTTATAGCCAAGTTTGGAAAATTTCATGCAAACGAGAGTATTTAAAAATTCACAATAATCGAGTTGCAATTATCAAATGTTTCCTTAATTTATTAATTATTTTATTTTATATGACTCATTAGGTTGCAGACATTTTTAATTTTATATAAATTCATACATATCCATTTTTTATTCAGCATAAACGAACTAATGGTAACCCAACGAAAAAAACATTTGTATTAAAATATATATGGAAAAATTTCACTAACATTAAATTATAATTTTTAGGATAATATTTTCCGAATAATTTCTGATTAACATGAATAAATTTAACACTAAAATATTTCTATATTAGTAAAATGTTATTATAAAAATTTGTAATATAATAAAAATATAAACAAGGATGGTTTCATGATTTTGGCGAATAATATTTGGACTATACGTTTCGTGTTCAATTTCAGTACTCCTTCATATATGACAATAATATTCCAGCAAAAATCTATCAATTGATTAATAATTTTTTCACTTATATATGGAATAAAAAATGGAATATTTTTGAAAATATGGCGTTGGACGCCATAGATTAGCAATGGAAATACACAAACAAAACACAACCATTCCCCATATGTGAAGGCACATGAATTAATTAAACATTTATCGAAACAATTGGTGCAAATGTGTAAAAAAAAAATACGAGATTCTTAAAAACAAATAACCTTTTCTTAAAATTAAAAAACATGTAATGAATTAACTATAACTAAACATAAAAAACCTTACAAAATTCATCATTTTTATTTATTGAATATTCATAGAAAAAAATACAATTTTCGCTATTAACGAAATTACCAGTTATAGTTTTAAGTGGTCTATAAGATGAATGTGTAATCGTTTTGGATCGTTTGTGCTTTTCTTGTTTTTTCGGTTTTTTGTAATTGGTTTATTTAAATACATTATTATATTATTTATTTATTTGAATACAATGCCATTTTTAAAAATGGTCTAAATAAAACATAACGCATTTAATCATTACCGTATTGAAGGATTTTTCACTAATAATATTATCTTGACTCTTCCAGTTCATTTCAAGAATAATTTATAAATAGTTAATTTTAGAGTAATAATTTTTTTATAATAATATTATATTTATATATACAATAAATGCTATATAACAAAAAGATAAATTATTTATTTATATTACCACATATACACACAATATAAATATATAAAATTCAATAAACATTGGCCAAAGTTCCGATTAATTAAGTAAAGAAATAAAAGTAACATCAATTGTATATTATAAAATATATATAATATATTAATATATCAGAGATGGATTTTTATGTTATATATAGTCTTATAATAATAATAATTAGAATCATAAAATTACCATAAATTATGCAGAGATAAATATATATATATATCTATGAACGCAACAACAAGACATGTTATATATATATATATAAAATTCATACTGGCAATGTTGTCGCATATTATATTTATATATTTGTAATCAACAATTTTAATCAATATTATATTATTATTATTAATAATAGTTATTATAAAATAATTTTAACACATACATTATATTAAGTATAATATAGTTTAATGGTATTAATATAATGTATATTAAATAAATATATATATATATAGCATTTTCAGTGATTCCTTATATATACCATCATATGTAAACGTACATATCCAACCACTATATATATATATATTAAACTTGCGTACATAAATAAAACATAATTTATAAGATTATAGAATTAATAATAATGTTTTTATTATATTATTATAATTATTTATTTATTAAATAATAAAATAATAATAATAATAATAATTTTATACGATATGAACGTATGCAACGTCTATAAGATTAATATATACATTCTTATATAATTACGTATGTACTCTTAAATACATATATATTTTACTAAACGACCTTGCGATTCACTATCAATTTCATATGGTCGGTGTGATGGTATTGGCGTACTCGTTTATGTACGTTAATAAATGAACATTTTACATTACTTTCAGGTACACTAGTTAAATTCTCTACATAAATGGTTGTATGATGGCGCCAATAAAATAAAAACAAAATCTTATTATTATTTTATTTATTATTAGTTTTTTTTTTAATTTATTTTTTGAATATCATTAATGAAAATGTTGATACGTTATTTTACTCTCTATCTATTATATATACACTATATTTTATATATAAGCTTCTAAGTACGAGTTTAAAACATTGACAAACTAATATTATTTTTTCTTTTCATATTATTATTAATAAAAAAAAAAAAAATCTAAAGCAATCACACCTCATTTAACTGGTTTTTAACATAATAATAATATCTACAAATATGTCATTTTTTTTTGTCGTATAAATAAAATCAACATCTGTAGGAATGGCGATTTTATATATTATATATATATTTGGTGTTTTTTAAGCGTGATAGAACTTTAAATTTTTGGATAAAACCAAAAAAAACTGTTCAACATATAATGAAATAATTTATTTATTTCTTTTTCTTTCAGCATACTTTTAATAAATCGTCATGGAACGTTTAAAGCACTTCGATAACGCTTACAAATTGAGGAGTGTTTAATACAGTCTAACTTATAAAAAAAAAATTGAAGAAAAATTGAACCTATCGAATACATTAAGTAACAGCTAGCTACTTGTTATTTATTATTATATTATTTACAAACAATAATGGTTATCCATCAATTATAATGTTTAAACAAGAATTGATATTCAATTTTAAATGGCGAAAATGCGGATGGTTATATGGTATGGAATAATGTGGAAAACATTACTAAGTGAATTGTTGATGTAGAATCCACAGGATTAGAGGAAGCTGCTATAACATGATGGCATTTTTTGAATTAATGCTCTGCGCTCTGTCGCGGAGTAACAGAAACAAATGTTAAAATATTTAAAATTGGAAAAAATGTATATTTAATTATATATTAAAGAGTTTGTGTTTTATTCAAATTTAAGTTTCTATTACGCTATAAAAAACACTTTAAATATATATTTAAGATGTTTGTTGAGGCGTCAAATAATCATTGTATTAAAATTCTTGTATTTTTTTTTTTTTTTTTTTAATCCATATTTGAACGAATAATAAAAATAATAATAAAAACGTATCGTTTATTTTATACAAATATATATATGAATTTTGTTTGATCTTATTATTATATTAAGGAGAGGTTATCATCTATATATAGAGAGAGCCAAAAATGAGGTGATTTTCTTGTTTTTGTTACGTAACGATTACGTTACAGCACGTATAACAGATCCCCAGGATTTTATTTTTTACTAAAAATAATGTTTGTACCTTAAGAGTTATTAATCATGTGTCAAAAGCCTTGAGTATAGTTTCCTGATATGGAAAAAAAGAAAGTCACCTAATTTTTAAGTCTGTGGAAGACAACCCTTATTGTGTTAATATTATATTTATTTTTTATTATAGATGTGATTATAAATAAAAAGTACATCTCAAATTAGAAATAGTTGAATATTAGTAAATACATATATATGCAATTATATATAGATACAATTAGTAGATAGATAATATGGTTTATAGAATAGAATGCGCTGGTTAGAACAAAAATTAAATTCATGTACGAGTACATATATAAAATAAATCAATTATTAGACTATCAAAAGATATATTATAAATACGAATCGCATCGTATACATCCTAAAAAAATATTAGATCCATGTTACTTATAACAATCTTTTTGAAAACGTATTGTTTAAGTATACGATTATGTGTAAACTTTTTACGCATAATATATATATGTTATAAAGTTTAAGCATATATAACTTTGTATTGTATATAATCGTACATTGCAATAATCATGTTTATATATTTTAAATCTTATCAATATATTTATATGTTATGTAATTTACTTACAAATTCATATATATAAATTACGGTGGTTTCAAACGTGGGAATTTAAAATCGAAGGTGCGTATATACACAAAAAATGTATAATTATGTTAACTATTATAATTACATTGATTATGTATTTTTTTTTTATTGATTGAAGGTAATACAATAATTATAATTACACGCAGTTAAACGAGACATATAAATAATTCGTAAATTACAACACAATTTATTTAATATATACTAAAGCATCTATAAAAGACAATATTTCCATTTATAGAATATATTGGACTATGGTGTTTTATGAGTATATATAATATATTTTTATAAAATTAATTCAAATAATTGAACGTCTTGTTCATATATATTGATCTGTATATAGATTGCAACAATGTTTAATTTTTATGATTACGTTACAAAATAACGTTTGGTTAGATGTTCAGTGATTGACATTTACAACATTTGATGATGATTCACTTTCTTCACCGTCTGGTTAACCTCTATATTTGTTTAATTTAATTTGATTTACTGCTTCTGGCAGAACTAGGCACGCCTATAGCCTCGGTTATCAATGTCATTTTTTTTGTATGTATAGTGTTAATCTGTAGAATGTGCTACTAATATATTGTTATACTCAAAACAGAGTGTGGTTATTTATAAATGTCTAGTAATACCAAATTTTATATTTCTTAATTAATTCAAATTGTTAATTTGGACAGTTTTTAAGAAAATAAATAATTTTGAGTGAGATGCGGTTGCTAAACGATATATTTTAAACCAAAATTGCAAATGTTTAAATAAAACATATTAAATGAGAAAGTAAAATTACTTTGAGGGTATATTATAAGTGCGATAAATATAATGGCAAGTAAAATTTTAAATGAAATATGGTCTTCTATATATATATATATATTTATATACTAAAACATTTTTGACCTGACCTCATAATTTTAAATATATTGTATACGGCTTACAAACAACCAATTCAAAGACCTTTTGTACGATATAATATATAAATAAGTATATAATTACAAACTTACGATTTCAAAAGAACTGAACTGAACTGAAAAAAAAATGCATAAACAATTTGTCATAAGTAGAAACAAGACACATAAAAAAAATATTACTTGTTTTGAATTTCAAATGCAACAATAATTTTGTTTTAATATAAAAAAATGAAAAAAAAAAAAACACCTAGACTAATTAAAAACGTGTATAGAATATAGGTACAACAAAAAAAGAAATATATAATTTTCGAGAGTAACAAATTTATTATAATTTATTACCATTTTTTTTTTTAAGGTATAAATATATGTTCTTTTAACCAATACTAATTTCGATGCACGTTATTTAGAAATTTTATATTTGTTAATTAAAAGAAAAAAAAAAATAAATAAATATTGTTGGTGGTTCTTTATTATTTAAATAATCCTTTATTTATATGTGCTTTTTTTTCTCTTTGTATACAAAAACACGTTGTATTCTATTTAATTATATACAAACATATCTTTTTTTTTACTTTACTATAGCTTCGTCAGTTATTTCATATTATATTATTATAAAGTTATGTATACTCTTATTATATATGAAAAATTATATGTATAAGATGATAATAAAATAAATGTTACTATACAGGTAAAAGCATATGATGAAATTTATCTTTTATAAATTACCTTAATGAAATATACAAAATTCTGAAATTTTTTTCACTAAACTAAATTATATTATGTACGAGTAGTCGAGTATTGTTAACAACAAATACACAATATATAAGACAAAGAGTATAAACTTTAGTTGATTTATTTAAAATTAAATCAAAATTTATATTTATGGTCAATTTATTTTAATATAGTTTAGTTTTATATAATACATTTTTTAAGCTATATATCGAAATAATTACTTTTCTGAATATATACCACAATATATATATATTAACTGTAAGTTTATGAGAAAATTTATTGTTGCAAATGATCGATTTTCTGAATCGAATCGCGAATCCTATATTTTGGAGAAAATATTTATTTGTTTATGCAGAAAATATATCTAATATTATATTTATATTATTATATTTGTAATGTTTTCATTTTAAATAATTTTTGTCAAACATTTGAAAAAAAAAATATTAAAAATATTAGATTCAAAATTTCGTGAAGTTAAAATGTTAATTAATTTTTTAAAATTCATATGATTAGACTGATATGAAATCTACAGGTTTTATACAGTACAAATTTTATTCATCGTACAGCTTTTTATTGTATGTTCCATAATTTGTTTATATAAAATGTATATAACATACTTTTAATTAAAAGTACAATTTATCGTATAGATGAAAGTGAAAAACTGAACAAAAAATTCTATATACACACCAATGAAAATATTCAAATGATGACTTTGGTGAGATTGGAATAAAAAGAGCGATTTTTTTTTAACAAAATTCCAGCAATGCATACATTCCAAAATAAATAATGTTATAAATTTAATAACAATAATATTCTGTAGTATATTTTCTTTTTGGGTTATAGGATCAATATTTTATTTAAAAATTTATGTTTATAATGTTAATTTTTAATAATAATGGAACAATTTTAATTAAAAAAATTGATTCCATATAACCCAAAATGAAAAAATACAAAAAAAAAAACGGAATATTATTGTTTTCCTCAAACATATATTTTCGAATAGTTTTGGATTATATATAGAGTTTAGGAATTAACTAAATTATGGATGCACAAGGCTGAGAAGTAGCATTCAATTTTTAATATCTCTATATTTTTCTTATAACCTGGGTGAAATTAAACTAAATTATGAAAAAAAATTTAGTTGTTCACCGAATTAAATTTTCCGGAAAATCGACTTATATGAATTATCATCTTTTTTAATTACGTGCTATAGTTTTATAGGATTTTCAGTGCATTTGCATTTGCAGCATTACAAATTATAATCAATTTCCAACCTTTCATAAAAAAGATCTTTAAAATCGATTCACGCATTCAAAAGATATAATCGATTTTCCAATCGATGGCATAGAAAATTTAAAGAAATTTGTGGTCTGTATAAGTGAACACTCAAAAATGGTATAAAAAATTTATACAGTACAATTATTTCATACAAAATTTCAATGACATCAAATCGAAAATCGGTCATATCATTTGAGCGTGTGAATCGATTTTAAAAATCTCTTCTAAGAAAGATTGAAAATTGATTATAATTTGTAATTCTGTATACAAAACTAGAAATTCGTATAAACTATGGCACGTAATTCAAAAAGATGATAATTCTTAAAAGACGATTTTCCGGAAAATTTATTAAGTGGACATTCCCATTTTTTTTGTCATAATGTAGTTTACTTTCAACTCGTCTACCAGAAAAATATAGTGATATTACAATCTGAAAATATTTTTCACGCTTCGGCACTGCCACAAAGTGATATATGTAATTATGTGTGGGCAAGATAGTTGAATTGTATAAATGGTTTGATATAATTCTGAGTGAAACATCTGTTATGATTTTGTTTTAAAATGATGTTACATTTTATTTATTCTATAAGCTCTCCGTAGAATACACAATCATTTCTTCAATGACACCATGTTACATTTTAATATTTATTGAATTTAATGGAAATTTATTTTATTATATTGAATAAAAAATTATTGGTATCTTGTTATTATGAATGAAATTCAACAAACATAAATTATAAATTAAATGTTTATGCGGAGATTTTATATATATATTGGTCAAGAAACATTATTTTGTTATATTATTTGTATTCGAAATTTTTTGCCAGTCACAAACAAATGGTTTAATACACCATTTATTATCCTGTATTTTAATATACATATTTATTCTCTTTTTTGCTTAATGAAAATGTCTAGTTTTGTGCTAGAAAAATGTGATTTGAGAAGGATTTATTATTATATACGATTTTCGTTGGATCGGAAGGGCGATAGAGCTTTTGAAATCTGTTTGAACTATTACTGCTGAACACTATCAAAAATAAAATTATTTTGTTATAGTGCTAGTTTGAAAAAAAAATCAACATCAACGAAAGTAAGAGGTGTGTACCCCACGCACCATCACATTCACTATAGACATAGCTCCATTACATTACCCTCTTGTTTCAATACTCACGTCACATTCACTTACTCAGATGTTTCTCATATGTCATAAAGTTGAAAAATTTAGTTCCTGAACATTTTGTTTAACACATTCACATCAATTTAGTATACATTTTTGAAAAAAACCCATTGAAAATTATAAATCATATTTGAGAATGAAAAAATATATCACAAATATATATTTCCATCAAGAGCAAAAAATAAGTTATCTATACAATTTGCAGTAAAATATTTTACTTATAGTTAAGTTATGAACATATTTTTTATGGCCTATAACATTAATTGGATAAATAATTATTCCGCATTAGAAAATTAAAATTCTTTTTGTATAATTTTAGTAAATTTAAAATATAAATTGTTTATATATATGTATTAGTTTATGTAAATTTGAGATTATTATATAAATATATTTGTATAAATTATGTAAAAAATGAAATAATAATTAAATAAACTCACCATTTAGCCATATATATATATATATCAGCTTAAATAACTTGATTATATTAATTATAAATAACATCCATTTATATATTTTTGGTGGTGTTAGAAAAAAATTCCAAATAATCACAGAATAAATTCAAAAAAAAAAAAAATATAGTAGATAGAATAAAAAAAAAAACACACACACTAAATTATTAACCACCAACACAAATTAACACAATTAAATTCTAAATATGTTAAGGAACAAAAATGTTAATAAACTTTGTCTATACATTTAATTATTATTAACCAAAATAAAATATGTATAAAAATTTGTTAAAAAATTATAAAATCAATAGAAAAAACAATCATATATTTATAATGATGATTAATAAACTAAATAAACATATTTTTCTGATCAACAAGTTTATTTACTGTTCAACACTTTTTTCTTGTCATATAATAAATACTGTAATAAAACTATATATATATATATTACAATAAGTATATATGAACTTATTTTAACAAAAAATTGATTCGTTATAGTTATAAAAATAATTTATTATTTATGTCGATGCTAATTAATAATTTCGCGACTATGATATTAATATAATATTACTCTGTATTTGTTTGTATTTATATATTATTTTTTTTTATCAACTTAATCACCTTAGAATAAAGTCATGATTCTATATGTTGTTTAAAATTTTTTTTTTTTTAAGTTGTCATGTTATACATATAATCAAGATGTTATTCTTAATGATCTTAAGAATATTAAACTATTTTCAAGGTTATTATCGATGATTACACTCAGTACAAACACTTTTTTCTTCTTTTTTTTTTTTTTCTTTGCTTCTTAACTTAAATCCATAAGATTAATTCCGAACACAATTTTTGTTTTTTTTCTTTACTTTGGTAATTAATTTATTACATTGTTGTTGTTGTTGTTGTTGTAATACCGAATTTAATTAAACCAATAACATAACACAAAATGTATGCATGTGTGCTGAGTGTATATATATAAATATGAAGACAGAAATATTATAATATAATAATTATTTATTATAATAATATTATTGATAGCGTAGGTGTTTTTTTAAAATTTATTATACACACGTAATATTATTTTTTCTATCGCTATACGTATGTAATTTAAACAAAATATATATTTGTAGGTACCAAGCAATGAACATAAATATATATAACTATAAAACTCGCGCCTTCATAAAATTCCAAGCAATACAAAAAAAACTAGTTGAAAAATTTCAATAAAAATGTTTTTCAATATAGACACAAACCGGGCACAAAAAATAAACACTTTGAATAAATAATAATAATAAAAAAAAAAAAAAGCAAACGACAAAATGTAAATGCAAAAACTAAAAAAAAAATTATTTTAAAATAAATAAACTTTATATTAAGAAGAAATAAAAAAATAAGACACTATATATGCCGCGCGAACTAACTTCTTAAATTATTATTGTTTTGTTATTTATGTACGAAGAGATTGTTTATAAATTTTTTATATACTATTTTAATATACATCAGACATAAATAAAAAAAGAAAAAACACGTTTAAAAATTAAATAAAAATTAAAAATAAAAAATATATTCGTCCGTACAATTCAACGGTCGCAGAATGATTGTGCTCCAGTGCTGATGGTAAGTTATTAGTAACCGCACATATAGGAACATTGTGTATATACCAAAGAAATAATAAATGCATATATTCATTTTCTCTGTATAAGTCTTTCATTTTTATCTTTTTATACTTCCATATACTATTTATATTTTATAATATATACGAAAATATTTCTATATATAAAACATACGACGACTTTAACTTTTTCACCTTTATCTTTACAATTATCCATACCACCACACAATACACAAACAAAACCATAACATATTTTTATATATTATGTTGATATGAATATTTATATTGTATCGCTCGTACAGTATATAATAATAATAAGAAGAGAATATTTTATTCATTTTTAAATGATAGCAGCCGGAGTTGATTTTGTGCAGGCAGAGAGACAACGTTTAATTTTTGGTTTTATTTTAAAATTATACTTTTATATAATATCTATATACTTAGTTAGAGGTGTACTAAAACTTTTATAATATCATGCAATATTTTATTTTATTATTTTAAGTTAAGGCATACATTCTAATATTGTTCTTTATTAGAAATATCTGTCTGCTTATGTATTGTATATATACCATAACTTTATGTACAATTGTTTATAAATGCAATCGCAGTAGCGAAGCGTGAGAAATACCATTTCAGTGTTCAATAACACCTATAAAGTAAGTAAAAATAGAATAAATTATTAAAAAAAAATGATATGATAGAAAATTTCACTCACATTTTTAAATTACGGTGGACCATAGTTTAAACGGATTTTAAACAAATTTAAACAATTTTTAATCTACCATAGAAGAGATACGTAAAATCTCTTGATTAATAAAGATTCATAAAATTCGATTTCCCAGAAAATTTTATAGGTGGACATTCACATTTTTTTTCCATCACGTAGTCTATACTTTCAATATTGTGACATAATAAGCTGAAAACTATTTTTCACGTTTCGCAACTCAATATACCATAATATTAGTTTGTGAGCCATATCAAAAATTCTTAATTAATTTTTCTTTCTATATAATGCTTTTTATATATAACTGCGAGAATATTTTAACCTTAATTTTTTTAGTTTCTAGAAATTGTATATAAAGTAAGATTACCCTGCAGAAATTTTAACATCTAAAGTTTAATTAAAATTTGTTCAAAACCAACTGTATTTTATATGTATTCAAAATAAGTACATTTTAGAATTCCTATATAGAAATAATTATATTATTAATGGTCGGCGTAGTATCGCAAATATATACACACAAATTAAAAGCAAATTTATTTAACAACATGTCTTTTGTTTTATTGTAAAATACTTTTTCAATAATGCGAATAAACCAAAATGTTAATAAATTTAAAATTAATCCAACTAATTTGATTTTATATAGGATATTATTTAATTGATTACCAATATAATTTTTAAGATAATTTTGCAACGAAGTACGTTTAATTAATTTGCATTTAACTTGTGTGAATTATCATAATTATATTATATTAATCGTTATATTAAAATTCAAATTATGAACGGTTTTCACGTCTGCGAAAATTTCTATTAATAATTTACTAAAACACATTATATTTATTGTTTAACTAAAAATAATTTAAAAAAATATTAGTTGCAAATTTAAAATAATAATAATTATAATAATATTGAAATTCAATGAAATGCATTAAAATTTGTACCTCTATAACAGTGTTATATATATAAGTGTTCTTAGCAAAATGTCGGAAATACAATGTTATTGAAGAATTTTTCAAAATCGATGGCAAATTAGTT
This sequence comes from Bibio marci, assembly GCA_910594885.2. Lineage (NCBI taxonomy): Eukaryota > Metazoa > Arthropoda > Insecta > Diptera > Bibionidae > Bibio > Bibio marci. The sequence continues at coordinate 21,811,426 of OU343114.1, read as the reverse complement.
CGCATTACAACGTGCGTATAACGATTAGCGGAGTCTCAATAATTCTGTAGGGAAAAATATAATTAAAAGTCCATATAGCGACTGGATAGGTTGAAGACACTTAAAGAGATAACCAATTTGATAGTCCATAACCACAATTTGTAAAAACAATTAGTGTAAAACACCGAATGGACAACACCTTAAGTGAAAATATTCATTTTTTTCATTTAAGACTCATGCACTGCATATGAATTAAATTAATTTAATATACTTCTATCTCATAATATTAGTTTCAATGTAATTCTTTGTAATCACTACAAAATGTAAATGGACGACCATTTACTGTACGATCGTCAGACGTTTGTATTATAGTTATATCATATAAAAGTAATGATCTGATCACATAATAATTTGCCCTTAAATCTTTATTTCTTGTTTTCGACCATTATTTTATCATAAAAATATGCAAAAATAAATAAATAACAATTGCATACAATTTTGTGCGATTCATTTTTAAACCTTAACGCAATATATAAATTCATATAATTACATTATTTTAATTTAGTGATCACATTAACAGAAAGAGGCGAAACACCGTAAATTCTGTCGCGCTTTCAATGTAACATTGTTGCACAATTATTCTTTATTTACTTTATTATTATAATTATTATTTTTATTGTAGAAGAAAGAACAAAAAAAATATGTGTTGAACTATATGGTCTTTTAAGTTTTATTTTTTATTTATTTATTCATTTCTTTTCTTTTTCCATATCATATAGCGTATTATTATTTATAGGTGGTGTATTAGATACTTTTGTTAAAAAATTTGAAAAAAAAAAAGATATCTTCTGCATAATTTAGAATATGTTGTTCACATACAATATGATGTGATTCTGGTAGAATATAAAATCTCATACTTAGAAGTCTATTTATATACTCATATATATAGTCGTCATATAGGTGTATATACTGAAGTAGATTTTTAAGATGTGACAAGAACTCTATTGAGTAAGATTAAAGAAAAAAAAAAGAAAACAAAATACATAAATGAATGAAAGAAAAACAAACCATACGGATAAGAACTGTACTATGTTTATATTTTCTGGTCTTTAAACGTCTTTTCTTCTTATATTATTCTGTATATATACTTCGTAGTTTATTATAGGAATAAGTAAATATAATAAGTATCATTTGACTTGACTATACACAAACTACACATATATTGTATATTTGATTTCATTGCACCTACAACTTTATTGAAAATAAATAAAAATAATAAATACCATTATCCATCCATAAGAACATTTCTTTCTATCTTTGGATATTTTATTGTTTTAATGTAACTCTATATATATATAAGTATAAAAACGTTGCTGGCCGTATAACTACAATGTTATTTTAAAATATTTTTATTTATTAAGATGCATTCTTATTGTAATTTTTCGATGTTTACTGACTGTATACTTATATTTATTAATTTTAATTATATTCTAAATTTCAATAGATGCAAAATATTATTTAATATATATTATTTGTATACGAATATATACAGTCAGTTGAGTCAGTGTATATAGAAATTAAATGAATTTAAATTATAGGTAAGTCCTTTTAAATTTGTCAAGTGTACATAAATTATGCATAATCAAATATATGCTGACAATGAATATGACAGAATTTTTTTAAATTATCGAGATAAAGCTAAGTCTCTGAATATATTAAAATTATAATAGTATAAATTTAAGAAAAAAAATATTAGTAAATTTAAGAGTTAAGACTTAAGATTTACATTTAAGTGTAAATGTTATTGATCGTCCATTGATCATAACTTTAATAAATTAAAGCAATTATTAAGTGGTTTCTATAATATAAAGTATATATTTATATAATTTATTCATCGACGAATTCAATAATAATAACACTATAAGACTCACGTGCCATCTATCTAACATTGGAATCAAATTGGGAAATTACTTCAGTTGTGAGTATATAATAATTCCTTAATTGGCCCACAATTAAATATGTTTCCATATAAATGTTTTACCAATTTAATTATTCTTACAGAGACATATTGTTAATATCTGTTAATATTGTTCAATACAATATTTTCTACGATATTCGTAATTATAATTTGGATTGAATAATATGTCGCTATATAACCACAATATGGCTAATCATAATTATTTTCGCTCACATTAATTTGTATTAACTTCAATAATTACTAATTGTAAGGCGGATAATAAGGGTTTACAAAACACATTTCAATTTACTTACTATCTAAGTTTATTTACAATGGATAGGTATTAAAGTGTAAAATATCGCGGTGTAGTACTAAAAAAATGAATGCCATTCAAATGATCACAACACCAACAGCTACTTTATAGTGAATTTCCTAGTATAAATCATGCAATTGAACAAAAAAATAATAATTAAACATAATATGATACAATATTAGTTATCCATAACTAGGACTGTGAGGTTCTTCCACATACGATGTATTCATCAGACTTGAGTACTTATTGATTATCACCTATTCAAATAGATGTAGTCTTCTTTGACTGACCAGCGGTTATTTCAATTGAAACATGTCCGAAAATGACTTGTTATGTATATTTCGCTTCACCAAAATCAAGAATACAATATATTTCAAATTTATTTTTGTTTATTATATGTTTGAAATAAATATGATCGTTAACAAAAATTGCAGAAAAAACATTCACACACTTAATTCAAAAACAAATACTATTCAGCGGCCTATTTCATAAAACAAAATTTATTAAAAAATGTTATAGGAAGACTGACCGAAGTACCAGATAATTTGAAATTAACAAAACTTCACCACATATAAATATTTTGATAATTTTACATACAATTTAGCAATAACTGATAAAATATTAACATGTCATCGTAATTATTATATACCGAATTCTTTCAAAGTTCACATATTAGTACTTTTACTACATATGAATATTTGCACATTCAAAATGTGTATGTGTTACTTTAATGAATTTAAAATCATGAATAGTAAATTCTAAAATGACGTAAACAGAATAAAAATGTAAAAAACAAATAAAAAAATGTTAAATTACTCACCAATTTCATAAACTTCGCTATTTCAGTTTGTGTAATTCAGTAAGTGGATTTTTTTTCTTGTACACTTTTATTTTATATATTGCTTCTAATTTGAATGAAAAAATAAAATTTGTTGTTAATATAAATTGAGCAAGTATTTAAATTAATGATGGCTAAAATTAAAAGAGCTAATGAAAAAAGTAGTTTCTTTTATGCTACCTCTTCAAACATTAATAATAATAAAACGAAAACTATAAACAAAATATGTCTCAATATATTCTGCATAAAACCACTATAATCTGATTTGGTGCTGTCAAATTATTACATTTCGAGATATCTCTTAATTAATAAGCGATTGTTAAAATATTTGTACATGGGAAAAATCGTGTATGAAAACATATAGTGTAATTTTATTTTAATTTTTTAAATCTATGATAATTACAACTTCAATACTTGATATTTGAAACATTTTCTATGTATATATACAATTCCTAAATCCTAAAATATAAATACATGCTCATGAGACAAGCACTTATGTCCGTAATGTTCACGTTTGAAATTTAAAACAGGTGTCACATTATATATTTCGATTCAATACTATTAAACGATATGATTTAAATCGTTATCATATAATACTATAAAATACAATAAAATCCAATGATAATCCTTTGTCACTGATCGAATGAATCGCAATATGCAATAGACCGCTAGACTTAACACTGTGTTACCAAACAATGACGGTGGTATATATTATTAAAGATGTACCTTATATACTTGTAAATTAATAAAATTACTTACTAATACTTTATCGTGACTATAATATAAAATATTACTATTTAGTGTTTGAAAACAATTTTATTGTTGTAGTTGTATCAAGTTATAAATTTTCCAACATTTATTATTTTGTAATTTTATCAATAATTAGTATATTAATTACTATTGATTATTAATTTTCTAATTTTTTATTTTATTAATTATTATTGTTGTTGTTTCATTCAAATACAAAAGAAAAAAAGCAACTATTTTTGGACTTAAGACTAGATAATATTCAATTATATACTTGTAAATTGTAGCAAAAGTTATTTATTTTTATATTCTAACTGTTATTATTTTAATTATTATTATTATTTAATTTAATTTATCTAGAAAAATAAAAAAAAAAAGGAATAAAATGATAAAATATTTTAAAAACATATAATAAAAAAATAAAAGTTAAAAATATAACTAAAAAAAAATGATAAATACCATTTTAAAAGAAATATTATAATAGACCGAAAACATTAATTAATAATCTATATTAAAATTTTGAAAGTTAATTTTATAAAACCATTCATTGAATCCATAAGTTTTAATTTTTTTCATTAATAAAAAAAAAACATAGCTGACATTAAATTAAAATAAAATAAATTGTAGTTATATAATTATAATCTAACTTTTAACGATTCCATTCTTTGTGTTATACGACGACGCATTTCTGAATATCTAAATAAAATGTTCGAATAAAACAATTAATTAATAATAAACAAGTTTTTTTTTTTTTTTAATAAATATAACATATAAATTACTTTTCTTTAATTTTTAAAACTTCTCTATCCATTTCATCTGTATATCGATCTAAAATTGAGCGACATTCGGGTATGGAAAGGTTTAAAAATTGTGCAACTTCACTACTGTAAATTTTTAATGAACTTTAATTAATAAAATATAAAGTTTCCTTTTAATACTCTATTTAATTTTATATAATTTACCTTATTTCTGTGGTATTTTGTGAATCAGTTAAAAATATACGTACAATATCTTCATGTGGTCCCAGTAAAACACGTGTAATTAATGGAAAATCATCATCTTTTAAACGTCGTTGTTCGCCATTATCACGTAATATAAATAAGGCAAAATTTTCGGGACGGCTATCAACTTTATACTTTTCCAATAATAAATTAACAACTTCTTGTGTGGTTACTAATGATGTTACCCAAACACTCATTTGTGAACCATATGGTGGTGTAAAAAATGATGTTTCACGATTATAAAAATGACCATTAATGGAACAACGTCTCTTTAATTTTGCTCGAGATCTATAATTGGTATTAAATGTTTTATTTTTATGATTTTTGTAGAAATGATTATGCAATACTTATAAATAATAGACAATAAAATAAAAATATTAAAATTAAAATTGTACCTTTTATTCCCATTTCGTCTCTTGATGGCAGTTGAACCCACTTTTGGTTTATGTCTTAAAACAACCTCATTATATTCATTATTATTATTATTATTATTATTGTTATCAGTATTCAAATCTTCGTTGTTTTTGTCATCATTATTTATAGCACCATTATTTAAATTATTTTCATTTTTTGTATTAGTGTTATTATTATCGTTTGTTCTAATATCATCAATTTTTTGAGCATTATTTTTATTCAAATTATTTATCTCATCTCCATAACAATCCATTTTGATATTAATTGATGGTTTTCGGGCATCACCACCATTGGAAGCATAGTTAGTGCCAGTAGTTATTGTCGATGGTTTTAATGTTTCTGAATTTTCATTGTCAAAATAATTTTGATCATACCAATTTGGACCAGATTTTGAGCGATTTATACCTAATTTATCTACCAAATTATTATCATCATCATTATCATTATCATATGATAAATATGATTTTGATGATTCAGAACCAGATTTTTGTAATTGATAATTTTTATTGTGATAATACCGATGATGTGGATGTGATTCATTTTTAATTAAACTTAATGTATCATGAATTTTGTATGGATCAATTGTATTTATTGTTTGGTACTGTATTGTTGTTGGACAAATACGCAATGATTGTTCAACACCACTAAAACTTTTACTCATTATATTTTCACTATATAATTTTAGAGAATCATTTATTCGAGATGGATCAATTGGTTGATTTGATTTTAATGTATCATCATTTGATGTTTTTAATTCGTTTGTATTTGTAATATATTCTTGGTCCATTTTCTTTTTAAAATCATCATAATCAACATTTTTTAATGTACTACTTGCACTACTATTACTGTTGTTATTTATTTCTTCATTTAATTTGTTAACTATACTTTTATTACTATTGTTATCATTAATATTATTATTATCATTATTACTATTATTATTATTTAGTTTTAAATTATTGTCAGATTCATTTTCAGACTTTTCAGAATTAACAATTTGTTTCCGTTGTTTAGGCGATTCTAAATCTTGTCCAAAACATGGTTGAGATGGTAACGGAGATGGCATTGTTTGATATTTTTTTTCAGATTCATCAATTTTTCGTTCGACCTACAAAAATAATAATATATTACATGTATATTAAATTTATAATTTTCAAATTTAATTTAAAAAATTTGTTACTTGTAATAAATCATCAATTTCATCCCATTCTAATTGCTGTTGTTTTACTTGTTCTAATTTAGATGGTAAGGTTTTTGACATATGTTCCGGAGACACTTCTTTTGATGAACAACTTGAACCACCAATTGACGATGATGTTATATCTTCTGATAAGCTACATGCATCAAAAGATATACTTTCTGTCATTGATATATCCGTTGTATCACCGCCATCCATAATACTTGATGTACATATTTCAATTCCCGTATCATTTATATCTAAATTCTCTTTGTCAGATATATTTTGTGACTATATGTATATTTAAAAAAAAAAATTGAAAAAGACAATGATTTATCAATAAAAAACTATATATTTATGTTAACAATTTAAACTTACAATTTTATCTGAATCAATTTCAACAGAATTTGCATAACGACATGAATTTCGTTTACGAACTGTAACAACTGTACGTTGATCATCATCTTCTTTTAAATGAATGACACCTTGAACACCCCAATACACTCTTAGTGCACCTTCTAATACTAAACGACCATTCACTTCTCGACTACGAATTTCATGGCTTTTATTATCAAAAAATTGATTATACAATTTTAATTTGGATTCAAAATGATCACGTGGTAACGATGGACCACTTGCCGAACGGACAGTCCCTTTAACACCAAAACTTTTATGAGATTCAACACGAGTACCATGTCCAAATAATTGTGGACCAAAAAGAGCACCATAACATGGTACATGACAATATGGTATTCCTTTATGCTAAAATAAAATTAAATAGTAAATGTTTAACTCACTGCCGTTAAAAAAAGAAAATTAATGATTTACTTCAGCATGTTGACCTGGATTTAAGCGTTTGCCACATTCCTCACAACGAAGACATTCTGGGTGCCAATCATAACCAAGTGATTGTTTTCTTTCAGCTAAAATTTTTAAAGTAAATACACATAGAAATTATTTATTCATTTTAATGTTATATATGGATATTGTTTACTTTTTTCCATTTTTTAATAAAAACAACACAAAAAACATGAAACACACATACATTTTACATACAATTAACACGCAATAGAAATAGAAGTAGACGAAATAAAAGAATGATGATCTTGACAAAAAAAAAAAAAGGTAAATAAAAAAAAGTAGGTACCATTTGGTACTATACAATAGAAAAATAATTTACATATTTTTTTTATCTCTTCTCGTTTCGGTTCTCGCTCATACAAATTAACAATAAATTATTCTTAATTTTTTTATTATCGCGAAACCATACATTTAATAATTTTAAATTAATTAGAAAATTTGAAAATATATTTTAAGAAAAATATATAAAAAAATAAAGAATATCAAATAAAGAAAAATTATTTATGGAATATATTTTCGCTTACCAAAAAACACAGGTTTACCGCATTTATGACACTTCCACATTTTTATTATGAAATAATTATTTTAATTGATGATTTTTAATTAGAAAACATTGTTATTATATTAATAAAAGATTTAACATAGCAATGAACTCGAACATTTTAATAAATATTAATAAATAATTAATATAAAAATATTTAGTATTCACCTCAACATTATAAAAAACTACAAATTATTAATAAAAAAAAAGGAAGAAAAGAATGACGTTTCCGAACAAAACTTATTTTTTTATCATTTTCTAATAGAGTTCGACGAATAGTTACTATTCAATTCGAAAGTAATCGTTACTCATTTGAAACCGAAATGAGTATTACTAATTATAAAAAATATTCGGTATTCGCTACTTTTTTCGCCCAATATGCCAATATAACAATCTGATGGAACGAATAGTAACTATTTTGTAACAATAAATACACCATGATATGACACCTCGTGGTCGTGACATGTACGCTTGTGCAGTGCCAGTGCCTTCATTTCTTCTTATTACATATATCCACATAGAACTAGAACATAATTTTAGTTCGGTTTTCTATTTAGTTATTTACATTTTTTTTTGTTTGTGTTGTACGTATAATTATTATTCAATTTGTAAATTATCTAAAAAGAAAATGCCACAAGGAAAATTTAAAAATAAAGCTAAATTACCAGAAAATATAAAAAATAAAAACAAATCAATAGCGAAAGCACTTACACGTCGTTCAAGTGAGTAATTTTGTGTACTTTTGTGTGGATGCTAGATCTAGATTACTTTACTGACTCGACTGGTATTCTTTAAAGTTAATTCTATATTTATTTTAATTTTTTTTCTTTAATTATATTAAAGATGCACCTTTTCAAGCAAAAAAAAAGTGACTTTCTTGAACAACAACAGTTAAAACAAATTGTATCAAAAAATGTAAATATAACTATGGAAGATGAAATGCGAGCAGGTGCAGAATAAAACACAATGATTTCCAGAAAAAGAATATTTAAATAAAAAAACGTCCACACACTCCTACTACACAATTTAAAATTTCATTAAATAATTTAATGGGTATATTAATGTGTAAAGAAGCATCGTATATACGTTGTATAAAACCAAATGATGTACAAACAGCGGACACGTTTGATGATAAATTAATATTACATCAATTTAAATACTCAGGTTTAATGGAAAAATTACGTGTACGACGTGCTGGTTTTGCATATCGTACATATGAAATGCTTTTACGTTATAAAGGTTTTAGTAAAGAAACGTGACCACATTATAAAAATGGTTCAGCTCGTGATGGTGTACAAGTTTTAGCTAACGAATTAAATAATGGTAAAGTTGAGTATCGTATGGGTAAAACAAAAATATGTATACGTTTACCGAAAACATTGTGTTCGACACCGAAGTTGCATTTCAAATGAAAAAACATTATTTAGCATGGAAAATTCAAACCGCATGGAAAGGTTGTAAACAACGTAGAATATATTTGCAAATATGCCTAGTGCTGCCTGCAATATTTGCTGCCATTCGAATACGTGCTTTTATTAAAGGTTTTATAACACGAAACGATTAACCGAATGGTTATAATGACTCATTTATTGCACATTCAAAACGTTTATGGTTAATACGGTTCTCGAAAAATTTATCACAAAATTTTCTCGCGTTATATTTATTGGATGCGAAAACATTCAAACAAAAACATCGTTTACCATTAGATAAAATTGATTTTTGTATAACAAGTGAACGTGTTAATTTAATGTATACCATCTGAATTGAAAAAAGTTAAAGGTGATTTAATATTACAAATTCTAGAAATTATTGAATGTTGTATATGGATTATTGATTGAGTACCGGTAAACGACAAAATATGAATATTGTTGAAAGTACATCGTAAGTATATTATTGCTATATATATTATAAAATATAATTATAGATAATCAATTATTTTACTTGCGGCTATATATTTATTATTATTTTGTTTTGTTGTTTTGTGACTGTATGATTGTTATTCAATATCAAATTTAATCGATTATCCCGTCACACGGTACCGAAAATTATTTCGATATTTTTAATGCATCATGGTATCAATATATATTGTTCTAACTCTGTTGTGTTGCCAGAATTCATAGTTATATAGTGACAATACCTATGTATGCTTATATTTTAACAATTGAAAATAGTTGTTATTTATTTCAGAATTATTATAATACACTAATTGTGTATATAAATATTTATTAATTTTGCAACTATAATATATAATATAAACAGAGTACTTCTAATATTTATTGAAAAATATGATTGTACAATAAATAAATAGTAAATAATAATTATTAATTTTTCAACCGTCAATTAAATATTAAATTATTAAAATAAGAAATATTGATGCGATATGAAATAGTTATTATACATAGCATTTAAATAATTAGAGCAATGCTATTACAGATGCCTTTTTGTGTTTCAACACAATTAAATACCTCGAAAATATTTGTATATTTTCAATAACAAATCATATAAATGTTTTTAATCATTAATGAATTGAAATATTAGGGATGCCAATTACGTAATAACAAACTCATGAAATATACAGTTATATTTTCGACTAACTTATTTGAAAATGCATTGTAGGCTATTATACATATCTTATTATTATTATTCTTTTATATTAGCCAATCAATCATAAAAAAATAATTGAATTTGAATTAAGAAAGCAGCTATCTTTTCTTTTCATCAAATTACTATATACTCCCATGAAGTATATTTTACCAACTTGATTGTAATGAATGTTTGATGGATACCATTATAAGTTCCACTGGAATTAACATGACCAAAAACTATTCTCTACTAAAATTAATAGGTTTTTGCAGGAACTAAAATTATTAATGATTAATAGCATTCATATGGTTTCTCATTGTTTAATTGATAATAATCTACCATAATAATATCTGGGAAGAGGGGAAATGCTGTCACAATGCTATGTTGCTATAATTAAAGTATATCCATAAAAATTTGCTAACGTGGTGTATGTCAAAGTATAAATAAAATTCAAAATGGTAGCTTGGGAAGTTTCTCTTTTGACATAACTTTGTTTTTGTTTTATTAATTATTTTGCATATAATTTTAAATAAATATATAATAAATAAAAAATATTAATATTATATGAATAATATAGTTAAATAAAAAAATTTTTGATATAATAACAATTACTAAATGTAAATTTAGATCGGGTGCAATGTTTAACCGCAGGAAGAAATGATATGACAGCCGGTCAATTAATTGACTGCAGCTCATTCATATTTGGAATTACATTTACAAAGATGCAACACAAAAGAAAGACCTAAATGTATATAATTACTAGCAATACGATTCCATCTGAAGGTTTTATTGATGTATAAAACTGTAAGTATAAAATAAATAAATTTACCAAAAACAAAACGAAAACTATCCTATTGTTTCATCACCTATTGTTAATGTAAAAACATTTTTATTTTCAGCTTTTGGTGCCTTCCATGTCAATCAATTATCACCATTTGGCTTCAATATATTATAAGGGATGTTTGAAAGATGCCATATTCAAATCAAACATTTACATTATGAACTTTTTACAGTGAGTTACAAAATATGACATATTAAAAAAGGTATTTATTATTAGTTTTAATTTTGTTTATTTTACTTAAATAAGAAAATATCGAAAATAAGTGAATATTAGGTTAGGAATATTATTTAAACTAAGAAAAAATTGAAAAAAAATTAGAAAAAGATGTAAAGTGGAGAAACGAACACTAATTATTTTTACATCGACCAAGCGTCGTAGCCACCATGCCACCGATTATATTGTATTTTAAAGTTTATTTTGCGTAGACATTGATTAATTATTTGTTTATCAATTTTTTAAGTTGTTTTTATTTTTCGTTTTCCATTTTTGTTGTTCTCTTTTTTTTTTTTGTTTTATTTTCAAAGGAAAAGAAAGAATAATTTCGTCAAGCAAATTTTTAATATATACTTTTTACTGTTTATTTACTTTATTTTTGCATTATGAATTTGTGTATATTTTTTTGTGGTTCAATTCTTCGGCAGTGCTTGGAATTGTTTTAATATTTTTTTTTTTTACATATAAGATTTATTTATTTATTTATTTATTTTTATTTGTATTTGTTGTTTTCTTTTTTTTTTTTTTTCTGTGTGATTCCGACTTGATTATTTCGTTGACAATATTATATGAAATCTCAAACATTTTACTGTAAATCTATATGTTTTTTTATCTCCGGGAAAATTTTCCATATCTTATGTATTTAAAAACATTAATTTTCTTCATAAAAAATCTTGGAAAATTTAAATTCTAGGAAAACATCTGTGGTCTCTACTGATAAAAAAAAAGAAATTGCGGTATTAATTTTCAAAGAAATTCTATAAAAAAAATATCATTAAATTTTATTCATATTTTATTAGATTAAAAGTTTTCTGTGCTTAATAAATACACACACATACACACACAATATTTTTTTTTTTATTTCTTTCGACGAGAAATTTCTTCCCATGAAATTCCATATGAAAACATAATTTTTTTTTCATACAAATGAAAAATTTTAAATGAAAATTCTGGGACAACCCGTGAAAATCTCGATGTTCACTAGTGGTAAAAGTGTTTGTAATATTGTAATTAAGATAATTAGAAATTTTCAGATAAATCGGACCATTAATTCGATTTAAAAAAAAAGGCACTGCAAAAGTTATGTCCGAATTTGACCAATTAATGGTACCTATAAATGTTCAAAACGCTAAATAAACACTTTTTATGTAAGTTTTAGGACATTTCAATGAATTTCAAACAAAATGTGAAAAAACCGTCATAACTTTTGAGGGGATGGAGAAAACGGACTCAAAATATCAAAAAATAGGATTTCGTGAGTTTTAGAGCTAGCGCTTTTTCCTTTGGCTATGTTATAGAGGAGGACAAGGACCACCTTTTTCCCGTGGGACCACTTCTGGGAAATCCAAAATGGCGGAGTTATTAGGGGGCGAAATTTCGGTTTTTTTCGGTAAGCCTTACTTTGAGTAATTATTGTAGGAACACTATAATACTTAGAGACTTGTATTATAGCTTAAAATACAGGGCATATAGTCTACTATATGGGATAATTAGGATTTTAGAAAATTCCGTTGGGAAACCTGGAAAAATCCCATCGGAAAACATGCGAAAATCGATGTTTTTCGTTGTTCTAGGAAAATCCCCATTTCTCATCGGAAAATTCCAAAATAAATTTTATCGTAAAGATTAAACCTTCCTTTACCATTCTGCATCATTGGATTTTAAGATAATTGAGTTTTTCCTAGAGTTCCATCCAACGGAAGAAAGGTCTACATTTGCATTTCCAACCTTTGGGCAGCCATAGCCGGAAAAGTGTTATAGATAGGAAAAAATGTTCTTCCATAAATTGTAGGCCCAGGTGAGGACAACAACTGGTATTAGTCTTACTAGGAACCATTGGGTATTCCGGGAGTTAGGGGGTCCCAAAAGTGGGAAAATTGGTACCGGAGAATGGTCACAACTCCGCTCCCGGAGGGCTCTTGGGTCCCGAGCTAACCTATAAACTTCGCATCGACGTGCTCTACGTTTTGTGAAAAAAGAAATTGGATCGGAGCGATGAGTTCGCTCGGAATGGCATTTAACCATCACTCTTTTTCAAGACTGCAAAAATGCAAAAAAGAAATTCCCTTTTCTTTTTTTCTTTTTCTTGTTTACCTTTTTTTTTCTATTTACTTTTTTTCATGTTTTTTTTTCAGATTTTTTTAAAATTGTAAATTCACACACGCGGCCGAAGCCACCTATGTGAAATTTTTTTTTTTCATGCGTTCATCATCGCATTTCGAACCCGCTGATTTCATATCCCATATGAATATTTGCTACACCTCTACCTCATACACTACACTTGTTATTAATGTTTATATGTCGGTTGCGATATATAAGTTACAAAAATTTTGAATTTATTTTTTTGGAAAGTGTGTCACATAAAAGATGAGACACTTTTTTTTTTTTTTTTTTTTATTTTAAGTGTGTACATGTGGGTCGACTTTTTTTTTTTTTTTTTCTATATTATTATGTATTGCATTTTATACTTACCATATTATTTATTTTTTTTCTTTTCTCTCAAAGGTGATGTTACCAAAATTGATAGTACAAATTAATTTTTTTTTCTCTTTTCAGATTTCAATGGACGGAAGTTAATGGTTGGGGAACTGTTGATGAACTTAATAAAATAATTAGACAAATATTTTTTTTTTTACATTAAATTAAATACATTTAATAAATATGTAAATTATTAATACATTAAAATAAAGATTTACAATTAGTGATAATTAGTATATATTTTTATTATTTTATATTAATCTTCAATGGCTCTTCAAAACACTTGACCGTCGTTTAACGTTTTTTCGGATGTATATTTTTCTGCAATCCATTGTAAAGGAAGCTGTTTGTTTTTATTAAAGCAAAATTTCTTCTGCTGATATTTGTAAGCTGTTTGTATTTTTACTTGTCAACACCTGCATAAAATTTCAATACAAACCTACATACCGAATTTGTACGAAATTAGCCAAGAGATCATTCAATTGTACAATTAATAAAGATGCGTCAGGTGTTAATTTTAAAGAATCTTGATAATAAATACCTGTATAATCCTATTTCGAAATTTCATCGAAATTGGTCAAGAAATGATACAGATATTTATTTTAACAGGAATGCAATGCATTACATGTACATACATAAACAGACCAAAAACTTCGAAAAATAACCAAAATATACGATTTTTTTTTATAGTTATTAGGCAATCATAAGCACATGATAGTGAAAATATTGTTTAATTTTTATTTATTTTGTAGGCGAGAGATAATAAAAGTTATTTTTTGTTAATTTCCACAACAGACGGAACAAAAATAAAAACAAATTAATACACAATAATAAAGCAACGGATTATTGTTATACACATCATATATTTTGTCTGTTGTAAATATTGATAATAATAAAGACATACTCCTTGTAGTTTGTACGGTACGTATATCATCATTTTTATTATAGTTTTTTGTTCCGCCTCTAATGATAGAAGACTTTGTATTGTATTACCAATAATTGTTTAAATAAATAAAAATTAAATAATATTTTCACTATCATATAATAACTATTCTGAAAAAATCGTATATTTTGGTTATTTTTCAAAGTTTTTGGTCTGTTTATGTAGTTGTGTGTATTGTATGTATACGTAATGCTATGCATTTCTGTAAAGGGGAATATCTGCATCATTTCTTGACCAATTTCGATGAAATTTTGTATATATGTTCTCGAAATATTAGATTATACAGGTATTTTATTTCTTGTAATAATTTTCTGTACGTCTTATCAAATTGTACTGTACTGTATACTGCACAGTATACACATAAATAATAAATGTTTACTTATAAATATATATAAATATCTTACTTCTATTATTATCTATTATTAATTTGAACCCTTTTAACATTTAAACTTAAATGAATTAACTAAATTTTTATGATGACATCTTAATAATTACAATACTTTAAATAACTATATTTTCTTTTAACAAATTTATTTTATAATTTTAAATTGAACGAATTCTAATTTTTAATTTAAATTCAATATGTTAAGAAAACATTCTCAGCAACTATTTAAATAATAAGTTTAAAATGCAAATTGTGAATCAATTTTATAAGGTTTACTTTTTAATTAAGGGTTTGTTTTTGTTATTTATCTTATATAATAATGTAACGCTTATTATATGTAATTGTAATTGTTAAACTTTATATTCATTAAATTAAATTGAGTTATAATATAATGAAGCTATTTTTTAACATTGAAATCTTGATAGAAATTTTAATTTAGCTAATTTCATATTCATTTTTAATGTATGGTATAATATAACTTCTAATATGAGTATAATATTTAATTGTGATAGTTACAATATACAATTACATTTAAAGTTTAATTCATGCTTAAAGCTAACACTTATTTTATTTATATATTTATTAAAATATCATATTTTATGTCATCAATTTGATAGAATGGTATGTTGCTAATAAATCATTTAATAATACTCTGTGCCAGAAGTCACATAAGTTTACCACATTTAATAATCGAAATATGTGTTGCTTCAATATTCTTTTTTTAAATCATCTGCAAATATAGAAAAAAAAAGCGATTAATATTACAGTGAAGAACATTTGGTATTACCAGTAAACAAAACAAATATGGGGGCGAGCCATCAGTCAAATAAAATATAATTTATAATTTGCGGTAATTTATTAAAGACCAATTGGTGAATTGTTATAGATTCCCATTAGGACTAATTTATCAACTTCAGTGTAATGATATATGTTCTTGATTTTGTATTATCCCCACGTGTGGTATAGATTTTTTTTGGAGTTGCCCATCATAAATAACTGCAAAAAATGCTATACATAAGCATCAATTGGTAGTGGTCCTGTAGTATATTTAATAATTATCACCAATGGTATGACGAACGTAATAAATACAATTTATATTTTGGTACATTAGCATCTATATTTATTTTATTGATGTGATTGCATCATATATACAGCATATGTTAATTTTGTTGTTAATAGCATTGAAGCTAAAATTTGCATTGAACTAATGTAAAATAATGTAATAAATAAAAATTAAACAATATTTTCACTATCATAAGGTTATGATTGCCTAATATTTATTCTGACAAAATCGTATATTTTGGTTATTCTTCAAAGTTTTTGGTCTGTTTATGTAGTTGTGTGTATTGTATGCTTGGGTGGGTATATGTATACAAAATGTTAAATTTTTGTTAAAGGGAATATCTGCATCATTTCTTGACCAGTTTCGATGAAATTTTGTATAAAGGTTCTCGAAATAGCATTATACAGGTATTTATTAACAAGTTTCTTTTAAATTAATACCTGGCGCATCTTTATTAATTGTGCAATTAAATATTTTAACATAATATTACATACGTAATGAATTTTTCGAAATGTCTAAGCAGTCTAATTGTTTTGTGTTCTATTATGGTACGGATAGATGTAAATTTAATTTATGTTCCAACACTAACCTGATCAATAATTGACACAATTGGTTGGTAAACCATATCATAACCATGCTAATAATTCTGATCTCTGCTTGAAGTAGCATTACCATATATATTCTTCAGCTATAATATTATAAATTAAATTATTATTATTAATTAATAAGTTACATATTATTATAAATAATAAATTACCTCTAATCCGATGCATTCAATCCTCATAATATACCATTGATTTTACACGTTAATTTCAATAACTTGTGTTCAGATACCATAACATTTCGTCTTTCTAAATCTGTTTAAAAGCGAAAGAAAATCCAGAGTATTAGTTAAAAAGAAAATGTAAGTAAAATGATATATTTAATACAATTATTTTAAAATATATTGGTAATTTCCCAAATTAAACGATTCTGAACATAGTTTTTTGATATACCAATTTGTTGTAAAACTGTACATCATATAATTTTGAAAATATTGGATTTCGAGCCAATAAAGAAACATTTGTGTTTTCATATTTTAACTGGTTTTAATCAAAAGAAGCAAATACAAAAAAACAATTTGAAAAGAAGATTAGCATAATGAAGTAAAATTAATTCAATAAAAGACATAAATAGAAATAAAAAAAAAACCCAGTGAAAATGTCGCAAAACAATTTCCTGCATAGAATCGTTAAGAATTTATTTTGAGAACATCTAAATCAATAGTAATGCAAAACCAAACAGGTTTCGGATAGAAAGGAATGCTCTGTATTTTATCAAAGAGATATTGTGTATTATTTACTTAAAATACGGATCGCTACCGACAACATCTCCTTCCTAATGGAACATCACATACAGAAAATCCCAATTAAAAACATATTAAAATCGGTGCGCTTGGTAGTGTTAATCCAAGCGCATAAATCAACAGATTTGGCTAAATCAGATTACCATTCTTATATCGATGAACAACGCATTTTTAATGTAGCAGGTAGGACTTCAACAATTTTGAAAAACATAATGAATAGAGTTTTTCAATATACTTTTTTTTATGATCCATATCTACAAATTGTCTATCTAATAAGTTCTACGTCTGCATCTTGGAATTTTTGAATTTTATTGCTAAGCATTTAACTATGATAAAAAATTTTGTTGGAAAATGCAAAAAGAAAAATATTCTCAAATTGAAACATTTTTATATTTTTAAATTATAGTATTTTTCTTACCTTACATTGAATTGTGTGATGTTCACTGATTTTATTACACAATTACCCATTACGTACTGGATTAATTGATAATTTTGCAAGAATATAAATAGCTGTAGCTACATCTTAACTGTATTTAGCAAATAAACTACAGCATAGTATTCGTTATTATTATCACCAATTGTTCATTCACGATAATCGCAGACATATTTGTTTCTGTACTCACATAATTCGATAATGAATGGAAATCACTTTCTTCCAAATTACGTTTATATTCATTCATTCATTATCAAAATTTTGAAACTTATTTCGGTACTAATAGGCACCTATTATTTTCAATTTTCTTTACCTCGAACACCAAATCTACTACTAAAATAATCATTGGCTGCAGCTGAATCCCTTATTTAACTAAAATATAAATTAAATTTTATTATTAATTCATTTAAAATGTTTTTATACATTTTTACTTTTTTTTTTAGAGGTTATGTTACATGAGACATCTTTTAAAAACACAATCTTAAGAAGAATATTATTCCTTTTCAGTTGGAAACCGCAAAATCATTAAGAAATATATAATCGTCATTTGAAATGGTAATTTTTAATTATTTATGATAAATTATAAAAAAAATTTAAAAAAATTTGTTTTAAATCACTTTCGTTTCTACGAAAAAAATCGCTTTACTTTTACTTTTTGTTTTTTATTATTTTATTAATAAATCTTAAAATGAGTAATCAATTACGAATAAAAAGTAACGATTACTTTTTGAAATGATACAAATCCGACTGATTACTTAGAAGTAATAAAAATTCCAATACTATTTTCCATTTTATTCGTCGATTTTTAAAATCGTTTGAATACGAAAAATGACAGTTTGACAGTGGTTTTTTTTTTGATGTGTTGCTTGTGTTCAAAATATAATTTCGTATTTGAAAATGTGTCCAAGGTTAATAATGGTTTGTATCTGTGATTTTACACAATTTTACGTAAATGTACACCTATTTATTAAGCTAATCCTTGAATACAGAAATAAGAGAACCAGTCAAATAACTGATTTTAATCTCTTGCTTTAATTGATAAATTGTGTTTTAATTTAATGATTTGGATATAACAAAACTGCAAATGTAGGAAATTAGTAAATAATATATATAAACATTTTATATGACAAGTTTTTGCAAGTTTTATAGAATTAATTTAGGTTTTTTTCGGTAGTTTTAGTTTTAAGTTGTTATATATTCATAAACGCAAACTTATTATATACTTAAGTAATTATGATTAACTGCTGATATTTATGCAATTTTGTGTTTTTTAAAATATCAAGAGTTAATTCATGCACCGGACTGTTGCAATATCCCGGCTGCTGTTCGTCAAGACTTCGTAATTTGAAAAAAGAAAATGAGTTCATATGAAAAAACTGTAAAACAGTTTTTTGCGGACCTTCTGGAAAATGACAATATTAAATAATATAAAAGAATATATCAGAAATTAATTTCATAAAATTTTATTGTACCAATAATTAATCCATCCAGTATTTCTTATCAATTTTTTATTATAATTTTCTTTTATTTAATCGAACATCATCCAAACGTTGTATTAATCCATCAATTTTATGAATAATTCCATTTATAGTTGTTTCCAAAGCATGCACTTTATTTATTAACCTGTAATTAATATATAATCATAATTTAATAAAAATATAAAATCAATAAAATTTAGTTATAATCAAAGGGTTTTATCAAATTGTATAGAAATGCACGTTTTTTAGGAATTTATGTTTATTATTATTATATTTGCCAATTCTATTTACAATCACATCATAAAGTATTGCAATATTGAATATCAATTATTCTTTATAGCAAACCTTCACAAAAAAGGTATTTTAAGGATTGATTTTGTTTTTTCTTAGTGTGTAATTTGAATTTGTACTTAAATTATTGTGCTTAAAATTACATAAATTAAAATAATCTTCTCACTCATTAAATTCTTCTGGTGAAATTTCTACAATTTGAATTGGTTGAAATATATCTTGTAATTGACATGATATTTCCTCAACACTTGTTGTTATCGTATCACCTCGATCATTGCTTTCATTATTTTCTAAATCATTATTATCTTGTGGCGGTTGATGTTGGTGTTCTTCATCTTGTCGCTCCTTATTTTTCTCATTATTTTTTGTTTGAATAATTTTACAACAATTTTGTGTTAATGATTTTAGTTTATTCTTAAACGCTTGGAAATTGTGTTTTATAAAATTTCCAATTTCTATATTATTAGTAGAATTTTCGGATTTCACTTCTGTATATGTATCGTTAATAATAGCCAAAAACATATTCTGTAAAAAAATGTAAATGTATTTTAGTGAAATGTAATTCTTTACCATAAAATTAATTGTAAAATTATTTATGCAAATATATTAATTACCAATAATACAAAAAATACAAAGAAAATATATGTTAGAAAATATAGTGGACCTAAAATTCGATTAGCTTTTTCAATTGCCAAATAATCAAAATCACCTAATATTGTACGTAATAATGTAAATATTGAATCCTTAAATGTACGAAAATTTTCATTTTCGGTACCAAATGCAATGTAACCCAATTGTGCAAATGCAATAAATACTACGAAAAACATACAACCAAATCCGATAAGATCTTTTGCACACTATATAATTATAAATATAAATATTGATGGAAAATTTGAGTGAGTAAATTCAACATAAAGAATCAAATATCTGTTGATATATGTAAAAAAAAAAATTCATAATACAATAAAATACCCTTTTCAATGTCATACTAAATTGTAACATAGTTTTATTAAAACTAATATATTTAAATATTTTTATCCATATTAAGAATACACAAATTCCCATAAAATCATTGTATTGAACTTGCCAAAATGTTATTTTATCTAAATTTAAATAATGTTGTTGATTAAATGTATTTAATTTTTCCGTAACATGAAGATAACGATATATTGAAAACGATAAAGTTGTATAAGATATCTTTTTTAAATATATAAAATTTAAAAATTAATATTATATTTATTATTTTATTTATATTTTGTATATTAATTAAATAAATTTATGTATTATTACAACAACAATTGCTAATTCAATCCAATTCCAAAATGATAAAAAATATTTAAATTTTTCCTGATAAAATTCCAGAATCTCTTCCGTTGTATACCTGTGTGCGAATTTATAAAATATACAAGAAATACAAAATGAATGTTGTGTAAATTGAAATCAGATTATATAAGATAAGAAATTTTCCAATTTCAAATTAGTAAAAACGTCTTTCACTCTATATGTACTATAAGTTATATGAATATTTTGGAACACAATTGTTTTTGTGAACATATCTGCTTTTGTTTTTAAGAAAACAACATAAAATTTACCAGAAAAATCTTATTTCATCTTTTAACTTCATTTATTTATATATACCTATTTTTTTTTACTCCAAATTTATATGTATTCACCGGACAGACAAACGAATATACATATAGACACGACGCACAATAGGTGAATCGAAACTATACATTATTAATGCAATTACATTTGGCATACAAATAAAATACATAAAAACAAATAATTGGACATACCATAAAATCTGAAGAAAATATATAATTTCACAAGTTAATACAAAATAATCGAAATTATTTGCAAATCTTAATAATTTTACAGTTCGAAATGAATATGATGTTAAAATTCCTCCAGTAACTGGTATTTCAGCTATTAATCTATATAAGTAAATTTCACATGCAAAAAAGGAATAATATTTAATTAATTTAATTTATAATTTACTATAATATAAAAAAAAAATTAACTTACTTCACCACACAAAACATATTAACGTTAGCATTATAAATTGAAAATTCAATAAATATAACACGTGTTGAACGATCAATCCATTCATTATTGTGTAGATAATTAATTTTCTCTATACTATCATCTTTTGTATCAGATAAATCTTGATAAAAACCACTGCCAGGATACAAATTTAAAATGCCCCACGTAAATATACCATCTAATTCAGCAGCACTATGATATTTCCATCTGCATAATTATATAGAAAAATTTATATAAATACACATTAGATTAGAAAAACAGTAATTTTTCATACATACGCTGATTCATTTTTGAACCGGTACGAATTTTTATCTTCACTTGCACTAGAATAATCAGTAAAACAATTTTTAAAAAGCTTCTTAAATAAATCATGTATTCTACAATAATCTGTTAATACACGTAATTGACGAAGTCTTGGCGGTCCCAAAATTATATTTTCATTTAATATAAATAAATTATTATTAGTATTATTAATAATATAATTATTATCATCATTATTATCATCATTATTATCATCATTATTATCAATAATATTTTCATCGTCATAATCATAAATTCCATTTGAAAAAATTATTAATAAATATTGCCAATAATTTTCAATTGTTGTTATTTCATTAAAATTAATTTCCATATCATCCATTTCGCCTTCGGTCGGAAAATATTTCTCTATAAATACTCGTTTTAACATGTGTGATAAATAAAAACTTTTAGTACCAGTCATTGAAAATGTAACTATGTGTGGAAAAATAAGACAAAAATTAATTATTGTTAATTATTATAAGTCTTAATTTTTCATTAGAAAATTTTAATAAAAATAAAATTTAACCAATTGAAACAGCAATTAAAAATATTATAAAAAATATTAAATCAAACACTGTTTTGCGTAATGATTTTCCTTCGTAGATTTTATTCCATTTTTCTTTTTTAGGAAAATATTTTTTAATTGCCATTTTGTTTTCTTTTTTTTTTTTATTATTATATATTTATATAATTTTAAATATGGTTTTATTTAATTTTTAAATTATTTTTGAAGGAGTAATAATTAATTTTATTATTTTAATATTTTATCTTCACATTTTGTAGCTATAAAATAACAATATAAAATTATATACAAATAACAATTTTATAATAATGTTGCTCTGATTTTATTTTTGTGTGTCTGTAATTTGAAAATGAATAATAATTAGTCATTAATTAAATTAAGGAAATATTTATAGCTACACAGTTTGAAAATTAAAATTATAATTTTAAAATTTGCGATGGATTTCATGATGTAAAATTGTTTATTAGTTGAATAAATAAGAAAATATGTAAAGCCCAAAATTTGTTTACTAAAATAAAATTCTATTACAATTGGGCAGAATTTATAATTCTAAATCACAAACTTTCAGATTAATAATTTAACTGTTGAGTTTAATTTTCAGTTAGTGAATAATTTTAAAACTATCCATCCATTCCATGAGACATTAATATCAACATAGATACATAAACTTTACATTGATATTTTAATATTTAATGTGATCAATGTGTAATCAATTTTAAATTAATGTTTCAATCAAACACATCGATGATACATTGCTTTTATATAATCAAAAAAATGGTGATTTTATTGATGTTTAACCAATTTAAAAATTGGTAATACTATGATTATTTTTAACCGTGAAATTAATAAAATTATGAGCGTTTATTATAACATTGTGCCCAACCAGTTCAATAGTAACATAATTCACATTTAAACAATTTTTCAATATATCTAAACAATATTAATTTCTTTAATATATGTATAATTAAAATTAATTTGGCTACATTTTAAGGTATATGTTTGTGTTTATTTGTAAGCCACACAGTGAACTGTAACTATCAATATACATTTTATGTAATTTCTGGTTTAAAAAAATAAATAAATGATTAATTAATTTTTTGTTTTAATTTTATTACCATTTTTTTGTTTTTAATATGTCGTTTTTTTTTTGTTTTTTTTTACATAGCTTTACAACTTCCTTTTCATCCTTTTTTTTTTTTTTTAAATACATAATAATATTTAAAAATAATACAATTTATTTTAATATTAAATATATATATATATAATTATATCTATTTTCATATATAATAATTTTATAAAATTATTTTATATATTTAATTTCAAATCATTTTACTTTTATTGTTACATAATTTTATTCAATGCATTTTTTTAATTAATTTAATTTTTTACAAACTACAATTATATATATTGCGCCTAAAAAAAACTTTTTTTCTTTTTATTATGTCCTTATAAATACATTATTTATGATTATTTGTTTTTTATTTTTAATTTATATTATATAATAATATTTTATATTAAATATAAATTTTTATTTTATCGTAACGTAGCCCATATACATTTTAATTATATGTAAAAATGTATACAATTTCATATTTTAATTATATTTATTATTCAATTAGAAAAATAATTAAATTTATTTGCTTGTTCGTATTGGCTGTTGTTGTGGTTGTTGTTATTGTGTAGTAATTATATTATTAAAAGCAAATATTTATAAATATATTTAAATATATATATAAAATTTATAATTACGACATTATAGTAAAAATGATTTATTTTAATTTATATTAAATATTCTCATATCTTTATCATTTTGTTGTTTTTTTTAATTTAATAAAATTGCCAAGAAATTGATTGCACTATTAAAATATTTTTTAATAAATATGTATAAAATTATAAGATAAATGTATTTATAAAATATATGCTGCTAGTGCAAACAAAAAAATAAAAAAAATAATTAAAACAAAATTAGATACTTGTGAGAAATGAAAAAAAAAAAAAAATAAAAATAAATGATAAAAATTTATTTAATTTAATTTTTTTTTTCTTTTAAATAATTAGGAATTGAAATTATATAAATATTTCATTATACATATCACAGAAATATGTAATTTTATTTTATTTTTTAAAACAATTAATTATATAATTTTAAAATTAGAGCCCTATGAGCTATTATAAATTTTAGTTTTTTTTTTTTTTTAATAAATTTTTAATTAATCTTTAATTTGTTTTTTTTTTTTTTTTAATTTTTGGCCTAAATAATCTCTTATATTATGTAGTTTTTTTTTTTTTTCAATTTTTCCTTTTAAGAAAAGAATAGAAGGTTTAAAAATTTTGATATTTATATTTTTGTTTTTCAATTTTAACTATTTAAATAAAATATTAATAATTCATTAATTTTTACGCGAAATTTTATGTAAAACTGGGAGACTTTATAACACAAAAAATTGTCAGAATAAATTTTATTGGTTTAATTTTAAATACATATGTATCAGATACCTATCTTTTGTATCGCGTTTAAAGATCAACAGCCGTATAATTTACTTTTATTTTATCTACAATTTATTGTACATTTGCATTACGGTATAGACACATGCTATTCCATAGTCAGAAGTCTAACAAAAGATCTATTTTCCTATGGTAATCTATATTAATAGAATCATTCTAATTAAAAATGATTTGATCTTTGTGTAAAATTTCCAAAGTTAAATTATTAAAATTATATTTGAATAAAATAACAAAAGAAAATAAATTAATTTATGAATGAAGTTGCATAAAAAACATAAAAACTGTTTTAATTGTTAAATGGACAAAAACCTCTTTTATTTGGGAATGGGCCTGTCGCGATGTAGTGTATTTTTGTTATTTTTGAAAGGAAAATTTGCATTCGGATATGTGTCTTTATGAAAATGAAAATTCTTGCAAAAAGAATCAAAATTCAGAGAGAAAGATAATGATTTTCATTAATTTCTGTAGCACGACACAAAAAATATCCTACTTATGTAAACATATAAATATTAAAACGATCTATATTTGGCGTATATCTTTTAAATACAACGCGAAAAATATGTCATAAATAGTTCAAATAGGACCGATACATAGTTCACTTGGAAGAGCGACCGATTGATTCAGGATCAATACGATGTCCGAATTTAAAACTTGAAATTTCTAATAAAATACATATGACTGAATAATAAGTCTCGAAAACTTATATGACACATTATTATCAAATTCGTATACCTATAATATTTTAATTAGTAATTATGAAGAGTTTATTAAATTTATATATATACAAAAACAAAAAATTATAATTGTAAAAAGCAAAAATTCACAAGCAAATCCGTTTTCAATAACATATAAAATTAAGGAGAAAAAAAACTATTACCCAATTCTACGTTGTTGTGGATATCATTTTATACAATAATAATCGAAATACTTAATTATTTATAAAATTGAATATTCTGTATAACAGAAATAATATTTACTTCAAATTTTTATATATATTAAATTTTAATATATAAAAAAAAAAATATAAAATTACACACTAAAAATTTATGAGTTTTTAATGGAATGTAAAAAAATTATTATTTTATTTAATATAACAATATTTTGATAAAAAAAAAACTAAAGAAAAACGAAAATAATCATTAACTTTCTTTTGGAATGTTGTTTTAAAATTTAATGT